>JADEZT010000004.1:5192727-5841818 GCA_016618095.1 Colletotrichum echinochloae
TGCCTCCGGGAAAGGAGCTTGATGTGCATCGCCTCCTGCTCGACTCTAGTAAGAAGACTCCGCGCATAGTCAAGGTTCTGAAAGAAAGCCAGAAATTAGCCACTGTTCTCGATTTTTCTCTCTCGAACATGCAGTGAGACAATACAGAGTTCAGCCTCGCCCGCTCAAATTCGCTGGCCCGTAGCCTACGCTCGCGGCCCTGGTCAGCGTGTAGGATGGTCTGGTCGAGTCGATGGAGGAGTTGGTTGAGTTCGGCTGCACCCTTCTCGGGGGTGCTGGGCGTATGTTGCGACGCCGTCGATAATCGAGCCATTATTATTGATAAAGTGTCGATTTTTTGGGGGGGTAGGTTGCGGCAGAGATTGTTTCCCGTCGAGAGTCTGGAGAAGATGTTAGGTGGACATGTTTCTGGAGCCGATGATGTCGTCGCATGGTTAAGCCACCGTGGCTGAAGCTTCCCCTCCAAGTGCCGACGCTCGGGCCATATTTAATATCGCCGATCCCAGCTAAATGTTCAGGACATGAACGAGACTCTGACAACTCAGTTTCACCAGATTTTCAACACTGTGTGTCGCTAGTCTACATAGTACTTATCTATCGAATTGGAACTCTAGTAATCATATGAGGAAGCTTGAAAATTTGCTTCATTGGTTTTGTAGACAAGCTGGTACTCAACACGCGATATTCAATACCTTGAATGGTAGCTAGGTAACTTGGGCACGGTTTGATGAATAGCAGGTGAGACCTTGTTCGTGGATTACCAGAGCCGTGGCTCAAGGACCGCTACTGCAACTTGATTTAGTTTTCAAGTCTTCAAAGTACTCTATACACGCTTCAGGTCGCCCATCAGCTCGACAGCACTGACCGAGCTTTGCCACGGCAGCGGGGCCATGCAGAGTTGATATTGCGCTCTTAGATGTTCCTATCGGTGCTGCTGGGCTTCAGGTTATCTGCCCAGAAGGCTGAATAATTTGGCTGCAGTTGAGAACTGCCAAGGCCCTTTCTGACACACACACACGAGATAGAGAGAGAGAGATTGCTGTCGTACATCGGCGAGTGGGCACATTCGTGCTGGTCGTCCAAGGACTGTCCGGGACAGCACGGTGAGCAGCCCCTCCGTCAAATAGGACAATGGGTATCCGATCGGACTATAGACAAGGCGAAGCAGGACTAGAAAGCCGACGGCAGTCTATCTGTAAAGAAATGAGCACACAGACAATGCCCCCGGGGGGATATGGGAAGGCTTTCCCGCTGATAGGTAGGTCATGGATGTGAGTGTGTTTTCAAGCCTCACGGCAAACCGTAAGCTGACAATCTCCAATGAGGGTCTGTCTGAGGATATCATTCATTGTATATGCGAGGACTCATTGACCCTGATGACCCCACTTTACCTGTGCCCTCCGTCAATTGACCCGGAGCGGAACTCCTACAGTACTGGCCATCCATGATGAACTGTCGTCCCGGGCGACGGCGGTGTCTATCATCACATGAATGGACATCGAAAGCGACCCGATCTTGTCTTCGACGACAAGCAAGACCCTTTTCCCTCCCACCCAGCGCCGATCAGTCGTCAGCAACCAACACAGAGCGGCTCGAAATAGGGTACACAGAAGGGTAAAGAGGCATCGTCATAGACACCTGGAGACTCGCTAGGATTACATCGTATGCCGCCCGCATAATCTCGAGCCGCCAAGTGAATATCTTCCCCCAGCGGCCCCGATGCCTCCACAGCTTGCGTGACACAACCAGGCCAAGTGGCTTGTTGACAGAGCCAGCGGGTTGTCGTGGACAAAAAGTCGTTCGTGTATAATGTACGAACGACGTTGCTATGCCCTCCAATTCTGTGGGCTTCTACCCCGCGCTTTTTTTTTTAAACCGGGTCGAAGTGTTGTGTTTGTCGTTCGCGGAGTCGTCATTGCATCAGCATTGGCTCGTACGGGTGGGTGGCAAAACCTGTTGTTACCCCTCAGTAGGCACGTAACCCGACGACTTCCAAGGCCAAATCCTTCGTTTCATCGGTTAGCCTGTTTCACCTGCAGTTGAGCAAAATGAGTGAAGGTCCATCTTCTCGCGGCCACGAGATAGGTAGCCGTGAGTATCCCGGATGCGACGATTCAGGGAGCAGAAGAGATGCATATCTCGCCTTAGGCAAATCCGGGCGAGTGACTTGTTAGATGATGGGGTTTTATGGCTCCGCGACACCCCCAAACTCAATTGACCCATCAGAGGAGCACACGGCGCGCAGATACAGCCACAAGAGTGATGCCAAAGTCGAGTTGGGGACGAATTCCCTCCGCGAAGCACTCGCTCGTCGTTGGACAAGCCCGAATGAGATGAGGCAATACGACATTCTTCTGACTTGGGGGAACGGGCGCTGTGCGTCCCTGCATGACGGAAAAGAATATGGTGCTAATTTTGGAAATAGGATGAACCCGGCATTGGTAATTGACAACACTACCTATAAAAGGGTCCTCGATGAGGGGTACGTGGAGTGTGGTGTGGCGGTTCGTACCTAGGTACCGGTACCTACCTACCTACCTACCTACCTAGGTATGTACTACCCAAGGTCATTGCGCATGCAGCGCAACAACAATGGATGACAGCGGCGGGAAGGCGGCGGGAGTTAACAGAAGCCGGGAAGAGCGTCGGATCTACCAGCTCTATCAAGTACTGATGGCTGTTGACATGAACCTAGAGGAGGGAAGACCGTGGCATCGTCGAAGCCTGAGGGGTGCACGACGTCATGGGTGTGGGAGTGGAATATTGCACAGGAGGGTTGAGGTGCAGTGGGTGGAAGTGGGTGCCACGTGTATCTACTACGTACCTACCGCAGCACGGACTGGGAGAGCCTTGGGCAGTAAGTGACCATGGGGTACCCGCTTGAAGCCACCATCCCTGAAATTGGTAGGGGGGTTGGTTGCCGGACGACCGATAGAAGTTCGGAAAGATCGATCCATCATCTGGGCTCTGTGGAGGGGGGGGGCCATCGGGTCGGACGTGTTGGGATTGAGCCCGCGGGGCTAATCAAATCAGCCGTCAGTGACTCAAAGCGAGAAGTGCTTTGTTGGGCCCTTCGTCTTTGCTTGTAAGAACACATGGTTGAAACCTTTGGCCGACCTACCTGGGTCGCTAAGGGAAGAGAGAAGGCAGGAAGAGCGTGCCTGGGGCAAGAAGGCTAGACTATGTCGTTCGCAGGTGATTGTTGCCGGCCGAAGAAGCATAGTGTCTGGCCTTGGGTTGTCGCTTCGACCAAGCGCCCGCAGCAATCTTGCCTCTCAAAGCCGACGTAGTGCATGGTTGGGCCTCTTTGTTCTGGATTGCACGAAAGCGAGGACGGGCAAAAACAAAGGCAGAGTCTGACTGTCGGCCTTACGAGGGCACCATGTTGCACTCGGTGCTCAGCAGACCCTGGATTCAATGCCGAGTACTCCGTATGCTATCGGAGTCTCCCGATGCCTCGACGCCGCCACGAGCTTGTGGCTGGCTGCAAGGTAGTGAAGTAAAGTAGGTGGCCGTACCGACACGGTTCCATCCAGCGGAAGGCTTGGTTCAGCGCGGGCGGTGTGATCGACAGCCGTCTTTGCCCTTTCGGAGACGAGGGCTCGGTTCTAGACCAAGGAACGGGTTGCGACCCGAGGTCAAGAAACGGACGAACTCGTGTTCAGGAGCAGCTTGAACGAGACGATTGAGGGAATGATGATGTAGTCGCGGTAGCATTCTGCAGAGTTGATCAAGGCATGGTGTCCAGTTCTTGCGTGCGCGCGCTACCTTATCGAAGACGGGTGACGGGAGACCCACTACCGGCCGAAAGCAGGTTGCGCAGGGGATTGGGATAGAAGCCCGCTCATAGTCCGAGGTACGGGAAACTCGAACCCAAGGCATATGCCCGGTTCCGTAAGGCACAAAGGTGTGTCAGACACGGAAGGAGGGAACTGGTAGAGGGGGGGGGGGGAGGAGAAGAAGAAGGATAAAATAAAACAAAAACAAAAATAGAGGCTGGCGTAAACAACTGAAGTCGTGTGGGAAGAAACAAATAGCATGAACATGGCAATGCGGATAGGTGGGGGATTGCGGCTGATGATGCGTCAATACGTCGCATCCTCGAAAGACAAGGTAACAAGGTAAATGACATTTCGATTTGGGCACGTCGTGTTCCGGGAAGGGAAAAACGGCCGAGAAGGAACGTGTGGTGCTAGTTGCGGTGCATCTGTGACGCTGTCACTTGCTTGCCTTGTCGTTGGATTGGATGAGCCGAACGGATGCCAATGCAGGTACCTGCCTGCCTACCTACCCTTAGCTACAATAGGTAGGTACGGAGTCTGCCGCCTTCGCTCGCCGGCCGAGAAACAACAATCGTGATGGCATCGGATGGGCGTTTGATGGGATTTCGACGGGACGAGCAACCCGATATCGAGATTTTTGAATCACAACTCTTCACCCAATGAGGGGCGGGCACAACGCATTGATGATGACTGGGTGCAATTTAATTTTGGACTTGCCCGATTCGAGATTTCGGTTTGCGATGGGGTCTCTGATGACAACGGGACACTGCTCCTTGCTTCTGTGTTTATTTGCTTCCTCCCTGCACATTTGTCTCGTCCAGTCACCTTCGCTCTCTCTGCGCTTCTTTTGACGTTTTTCTTCTTCTTTTTCCTTTTTTTTCTTGAACGGATAAGTGGTCCGTTTTTGTAGTTTCGAACGCTGGGCAATTCCACTTCGGCTCCGTGTCCGAAGGCCCCTAAGCTTTAGCTAGCTGCCAGAAATACGGGGACCACCTCGTCCACCTCTCGACGAGCAACAGTCATGGACGCGCGGTCAATGCTGTGGACGGGGGCAAAACTAGAGGGGCACGAAGCATACCTACATAGGTACGTAGTAGGCAGGTTGCTAAGTAAGCCTCCAGGGAGGGGGGGCCCGCCTGTACCTATCTGCACCAGCCAGGAGAGGGCTTGACTCGTGAGTGTGTGCGTGTGAGAGACAGAGGCCATACCCGCGTCTCTGGCGTAAGCATATCTGCATGGTGTTGTTGTAAGTCATGTACGATGTAGGGGATTGCGCATGCTGGTACTCGGTCAATATTGCAACGTGCGCACGCAAGCTCGTAGTGAAGACGAGGCGTCGGCGTCGATTTCGATGGATGCGAGACGAGAACACCGAGGTGCCACACTTTTCATTGACTCTCTAATCTGTAGATACGTAGTGTGCGGGTAGGTATACGCTGACTGCATCGCATCGTCAGAGAGTCGGGTTTCCAAACTGTCCCCCTTTCCCCTGCCTGAGCTCGTGTGAAATTTCTGCGTCTTGTCGAGAGCTTCGGAGCCGGAGCTGAACTTGATGGCTGGCGGCCGTGGTTAGGACCCGGTCTTGAGAGCTACCGTACCTTAGGTACTTAGCCACATACACCACATACCTGTACATCTGTACATACCTACCTACCTAGATCCCCAGCACCTTCCTTTTGTGTATAGTAGACTGACTGGATTGGACCACTATGTGCAAATACGGGATTGATTGTTTTATTGATTCGAGGCGTGGCTGGGCCTGGTGTCCAGGTCTCGGCCGGGGGCCCCATCTTGCACCTCGTCGGTCTCATCTCGCTGGGAGCTTCCGTCGGCATGGCCACCCCGTCTTGTCTCTCTTCTTTCGCCTCCCCCAGAAGTTGGAACCCGCCAAGGGGCCAGGGCAGCTGGTCCAGCCTCGGCCTCATCCCATTTGATCTTTCATGACAATGCCCCACAAAGCCAAACTGCCTCGACCAAATAACCAGGGGGATAGGTTGGAGAAAGTGGGTATGGGCCACGCAGACACACTTTTACTGTACACTACTCCAAGCAAGCGAGCAAGCAGGGCAGGCAAGCAAGCACATGGAGGAGGTACTGCGGTACTTCCATATACCCCACTGGTCAAGTATCCGTACCGCGCTGTCATACACTTTACAGCGTGTCGGAGTCTCCAGTGAATAAGTGCAGCTCAAGAAAAAGAAAGAAAAGAAGAAGAAGAAGAAGGATTCGCTGGTCTCCATCATCTACTGTTTCTTGCTCCATGGGAACGTCCAGGTCCATCCAGTATCCCCACCATCGTTGACTACACTGAATATACCTACTTATGTAGTATTTACATACCAGAGGTAGGTAGCAAAACATGGTGGATGCTCCAGTCACTGGGGATGAACAACCACCTAGGTAGGTAGGTAGTCCAGCGACTCTTAGCCTTAGCGGTATTCGCCCTAGCAACTCAGCACGCATTCCAACGTCCCACGTCGTCGCACGTAACTGCGCAGCACTAGTACACTTTGCCCGCTGCAGGCTTTGGGCCTCGGCGAGTCTTTCTCCCCACCCTGGGGGGGCTGGCCTTTCTTGGGTCCTCGAGAACGAGCATGGAAGGCAACAAGGACTTGTACATAGTACCTGCCTCCAAGTAATGTACCTTAGATACGGAGGACTGTCTGCGGTACTTCAGCGCCGTTTCCACTCCCGCTCCTCCCCTCCGTCGCCCCCCTCCCCCCTTTTAGTTTCTCGCTCTCTTTTAGCATTCCTGTCGATGATGCCCTGCCGAACACCATCCGACGACCAGAATCACCTACCAAGAAATACACTACATGTTACCTATGTACGGTGTAGATGGGTCGGACAAGTACGTGGGTTCGTATGGTCTTGTCATTGGGGGATAACGTTGGTCTCGTCCCTCCAGGTCTACTATGTGACTAGGTACTTTGTATGTACGATAGATACCCTCCCTACGACAGACACCCCTTCACGATCCTCCGTCACCCCTCGTCGTCGCTGCCCTACCAGACCACCTGACCAGCGATAACCCTGTTGTCTCGTTCCGGGCTATCCATCCCGTCCCGGATTGTCAGTGCCAGTTACCTAGGTAGGTAGGGTATTTATTGGTGGCAGTAGCAGTGGCGCCGTCGCCTACCTCTGTCCTGTTTATGCCTTGCCTCTAGCTCGTTATCTGCGGCCCGCTCGCCGTCCATGCCGAATGTTTTTGTCCGTAATTATGACTTGCTGCCTGGCCTCGCTACCTACCTACTACTCCCCTTATGCTCTCATATTGTATCTGTAGACGCCCACAACTCAGCAGCAGCAGCAGCAGCAGCAGCAGCAGCAGCAAGTAGCTCTCCGGATGTAACCACCGCTTCGGTACATCACTTCACTCATTGTTCAAAGTTGGACGGTTCCTGACATGGGGGTGCCTCTTTCGCTCGCATACCCTGCCAACCGCCTACCTACCTACCTTCCCTAACCATCTTCAGGCACATGTGCTGCCAATTCTGGCTGCCCAGGCGAGCTTTCATGAACTAAACAAAGAGGAATCCCATCTCGAATAGACAACCCATCCCTCCTCGGCACACACACACACCACCCTTCTGCTCTCTACACACCACCTTGTCTATTTACCCTCTTTCGCCTTACTTGGTTAACCCCTCACCACGCTCATCTCTCCTCTAGGTAGGTAGGTACCTAGCTCACCTCCACAACACTTCCCTTCACTTTTTCCCTCCTACCTACCCGCCACGCATTGCGCTAACGCCCGGACTGGACCTGGACTTAGACCTGGATCTGCATCTGGCCTGGACATTGGGACTCTCTGCAACTTTGCACTGGCACCTGCACCTGCTACACCTCCCCCTCCTTCATCCACGCACTGCACCAGCTCTGGTTTTTACCTTTACCTGATCTTACCTACCTACTTCAGGTCACTTACCTTCCCGCTTACCTCGTCTAGAGTGCACATACCTCGCTTCACCCCTTCTACCTTGCATTGCCTCGAACTCTCTCTCTCTCCCGGACAAAAAAAAACAATAAAACAAAAAAACAACATCTTCCTTCTTCTTCTTCTTCCTCCCCACCCGACGACGTTCGATTACGAGACCCAGCCAGTATCGTCGTCGTCGTCGTCGTCGTCGTCGTCGTCGTCGTCGTCGTCGTCGTCGCGTTCGTTGTTCGGAAACGTCACTCGCTTTAATCATTGTCGTTCAAATCCCACTAACGCACAGCTCGTGTCTCACCGACGGCCACCCTCCCCTCTTCCAGCTCTGCATCATTGCCGCCTGCCGCTCGCTGTCTTTGGTCAAGGCTGCTCGGGAACCACTAAGGTTGTCGTCTCGCCTATACCGGCCCTCTTTCCGTCGTTCGCTCCGGCTGCTGCTCATACGCATCTCAACCACAGCATCCTCATGACATCGACAGCAGCATCATCGCAATAGATTTTCAGGACAAGAAAAAGGTGGAATCTTGGATAACTGACGGACTGTCACCAGCCGAGAGCGCTTCGGTCGACAAAGGAACGTTTGCGCGCAAAAAGGAAAGGGAAAAAAAGCGAGAAAGAGAGAGCGACCCCACGTCCAATCACCGCCTGCACGTCGCATCCTCTCCTAGCGCATGCTCACACCCAATACCTCCCAGCAACCTAACCCAGTGCAAAACACCACCAAGCGACCAAGCGAACAAGTATCCAACCGGCCGACTGACCCAAGAACGATCACTGGCGACACTGGTCCTAATTTCGGCTTCGCTTTTCTCGACGCCGCCGGATCATCGTCGCTTTCCGTCGCTTGACACACTTCGTCGTCCGACCTCATTTTCCTCACCCACCATCAGGAGCGCTGCCTACAACACGATACATTAAAGCTCCGACCACCTGCGCCCCGTCATTGCGATGACGTCCGCAGCTCCGACCACCAACCAGGCTTTGCAGCCCACGAACACCTCGACCGCGGCCCCCGGGCCTTCGACTCCAAACAAAAGAGACTTGAAATCGTGGTGGAAAGGCTTCAAGCTTCCCTCGAAGCATCAGGATCAACATGGTAGCGCCCCTTCTACTTTCGCATCGCAGCCTTGGCCCCCAAAACAACCCCTCTTTGGTGAAGATGTCGACGGGGCAATCGATACATCGGTCATGCCTTTGAGCCAAGTTCTCTCATTGCAAGACGCCCATATCGTCGAGCCCAGCGACTTTCCTCAACCCAAAGTCTGCGCTTCAAGTGATGCGACAGCGTTCACCTCCATCCGTCTGGCTTGTGTCCTCAACAGGCCGTCCCTGTCCATCGCCACGCCTGTGCGCCAGTGCGCCAAGCGACTCCGCGCAGCCGTGACTTCCGCCTCTACTTCAGGTGCTAAACAGCTCGCAGCAGACAATCGACCGCACGGCATTTTCGGTGTTCCTCTCCGCCAGAGCATCACCTATGCCAACGTCGCCATCTCCCTCGTCGACGAAAATGGAAAGAGCTACATTTATGGCTACGTACCGATTGTAGTTGCAAAGTGCGGAGTATTCCTGAAGGAGAAGGGTAAGTGCACGCAACCCTGACGTGGTTTTTCGCCTGCTCATCCTCCATCTCAGCCACAGCAGTAGAGGGTATCTTCCGTCTCAGCGGCTCCGAGAAGCGCATCAAAGAACTCAAACAGATCTTTGACTCCCCCGACCGCTACGGAAAGGGCCTCGTGTGGGACAATTACACCGTCCACGATGCGGCCAACGTCCTCCGTCGATACCTGAACGACCTTCCCGAACCGGTTGTGCCGTTAGACCTCTACGAGAAATTCCGGGAACCGTTGCGGGGTGCCACTAGGCAAGCGATGGGCGATGCCGAAGGACCCCAATTCGTGGAGAACTTTGATGAGCAAGCCGCCATTGTCAAGTACCAGAAACTCATCACCGAGCTTCCGCCGCTGAACCGACAGCTACTCCTGTACATCCTGGACCTGTTGGCCGTTTTCGCCGCCAAGTCGGAAGAGAACCGAATGAACTCTCAGAACCTCGCAGCCATCTTCCAGCCCGGTATGCTCTCGCATCCCCAACATGCAATGGCGCCAGAGGAGTACCGCCTGAACCAATGCGTCCTCATTTTCCTCATCGAAAACCAGGACCACTTCTTGATTGGCATGCAGGGTACGGCCACAGATGAGAAGACCAAGCAGCTGATCGAAAAGGGCACACCCCCTGCTGCAAGTGGGCCCGTGACCCCCAACCCCAACAGGAAGTCAGGGCTGGGCCGTTCTGCGTCCAATGCAAGTGCCGGCGCCGAGAGTGTGAGAAGGGAAGGGATGGTCAGGAGAAATCGATCGACTTCTTCTCGGCACTCTCACCAGGAGGGATCTACGACCCCCAACAGCCCGGCTCTTGCTCCGACACCAAATAGTGGACTCGGTAGAAGCAACACGGTACCCTCCAAGAAGTCTCCCGCTCTCCAGACGGGAAGATTCAGGCCCGATGCCTCCCCAATCATCGGTTCGTCCTCTCGAGAGCCCGTGATTCCGGCGACGACGGAGGAGCTCGTCGAGGCAGTCGACCACTCACCCACTGCTTCGACCATTTCGCCCGCCCCAGCTGCGATCGGCACATCCAGTCTGGCCCCATCCGCCACCGGTACGGCAGGCCGGAGCTTGGAGAGGTTGCTCGAACCGACCGAGGCCACGACACCCGTCAAAGAGAGAAACCTTCCAAGCATATTCCAACGATCTCCCACGGGCGAGGGAGAAAAGAGACAGCCAAACAAGTTGAAGAAGAAACGGGTCCCCGGAAGTCTAAACCCGAGCGCGCAAAGCTCGGTTGCATCTTTGCCTGGTACGCACTCAGCCGCTGTGTCCCCCAACGTTGAAGCCCCTAATCCTATGGACCTGGCTGCCGCTTCGATCCCCGAGCACGAAACCCTTGCCACCAGCCAGCAACCCAACGCAGTCGATACACCATCAGAGCCCACTCCACGTGCATCACAAGTTCCGTCAAGCAGCACCTTGCACCCTGAGCAGACCCTCAAGGGCAAGAAGTCACCTCCAACGTCCCTTCACTCATCCTTTAATGAAGGTTCTGACATTGACCAGACTGAGGAGTCCATCATGACGACATCGGCAGACGCGAGTGAACCGGACAAGGACAAGAGGAGAAGATGGAGGTTGTCGCGGCAACGGGGCCATGAGCACCAGCCGTCGGTCACATCGCCGCGTCTAGCCTTCGGCTCCAACGACAACGCCGATGTTAGCGTGACCTCGATTGGAAGCGGCGGATATAGGCCACGCAAGAGCTTCACCGGCGAAAGCTCCGAAGCTGGATTCCATGCTGCTGAGACACAGAGCAGCCACGAGTCCCGCGATAAGGACGGCAGAGACGAATCAAAGGGTCCCATCGGTTGGATTAGGAACAAATACCGAGAGGCCAAGGAAAGCGCGGAGCAAAGAAGGAATAAGTCGCCTCCCGCAGACGGGCAGTCATCTCTTGGCGGTTCCAGTATCATGTCAGGTAGGGGCAAGAGCTTGGACCTGCGGAGAGATCCCGAGGAGAAGGCGGTAAACGACCACCCGACGCCTGTGCCGCCGGTGCCGGCTCAGCAGATGCCGACTTCCGCATCATCCCAGCCAGCATCAGTTTCGCCTGCATCTGTTCCAGCCCCATCGGCAACAGCCCAGCCAGCATCAGCCCAACAAACAGTGTCTAAATCGGAATCATCTTCACCGGTAGCATCTCAGCCAGAACTAGCACCTCCGCAACAGCCGCAGGCCGAAGAGACACGGTAAACATGGCGGATGATTGGAACCCGCGGTGTTTACGGTTGGGAGTTGTGATTTTTTTTTTTTTTGAAAACGACATGGATTCGTCGTTTGGACATGATGATGAAGCGCTTTCAGGGTTCAAAAATCACAAGAAGAGGGAGAAAACCTCAACAAGAGGCTGCTTCTGTTCCAGGATCCCCGCTGAGATAACTTACTATACAAAAAGGGGGCATGTGTGTGCTTGTGCGAATCATAATGTACGGAGTTGTTCGATTCTCTATCTGGCTTGGTGTTAGGCGACGCATTGCCCAAGGGCTCGCTCGCTATGAAGGGATTCTGGTCAAGTAGGCGTTGTCGAGTGCAGGCCCTTCGTCCCCTCCCGATGTTTCGAGGGATTTTGGGTGATTTTGAGTTGTATGTAAAAGAAACGACTTTTCCACATCTTCATCCACTACGAGTGGCCGTCATTCTCCACTCATATTTTGCCGTATACGCGTGATGTTGCCAATGTTTTTGGTAAACGTAGGCGTCCACCCATGCATGCATTACACTCTGCAGGTGTGGTCGTTCTACATGGCACAGGGGGGGAGGACTATGGCATCTTTAGGTTTCTTCAGCTTCATGTGACGATTGGTTACATATTGCTCAGATTATATATAGTACATGATTTACTCTGTTCCGGAGGAAGACCAGCTGGGTATCTTTGGCCCGGACGACGCGTTCCAGCCCATTTTCCTGCCAGGTTCTATGTTTCTTTTGAGGTGTGTTGTTTCTACGCAGTTAGGACACGGTGGTGTACAGCCCCGTATCCCAGACGACAAGCTTACCCCGCCGCCGGGAGTCCTCGTTGAAGAAGCCGTTCCAGCCCTGCCAGACGCGCTTGGGATGGACGCCGAGCCGTCGGCCGTGGGGCCCGTCGAAGAAGTCGAGGAGCCAGGGCTCGATGCCCTCGAAGCCGACAATATAACGGGGCATGTCCCCGGCAGCCGTCGGTGGAGCGGAGAGCGGGCCCTCGTCCGCGACGGGGCCGTCCGTCTCCGTGCCACCTGTGGGCCACAGCTCCGTGGACAGGAAGTGCTGGGGGTCGTCGTAGAAGCGGTCCGCTTCGTCGCGGTAACTGATGCGTTCTGGAGAGCCAGGGGCCGTGTGAATGGGCGGCTCGCAGGTCAGGGCCCGGGCGCGGAGGTTTGAGTGGACGAGGTGGGAGCGCCAGGGTGTCGAGTGGCATGGGGTGAGGAAGAGGGCAAACAGTTCTTCCGTTGAGGAGTTGGCCGTGGCAGAGGCCGAGGAGATGGGGGCGGACAAAGCGGAGGTGGTGGGGTGGAGACGGGAGTAGGAGTTGCGGAGGAAGGTAAGAACCGTCAGGGGGGCCGGTTGGTGGAGCAGGGTCAGGAACAAGGACAGGAGGGCATGGAGTGCCAGGGCGGAGGCCAGAAGGCGCTTGCGCTGGAGTCGCGGCTTCGGAAGCGGAGACTTGGAGGTCGGTGTCGGGGCAGGGGAGGTGAAGAAGCTCGTCAGGGGCGCAGCGGCTAGGACGTGGAGGATTGGGAGGAGGGGGTAGATGAAGCGGACTTCCTTGTGGGAGACTAGAGAGAGCGTTGCGATCACGACGTAGACTGTCCATGATAGAGTCTTGAGAGTCCGTGTGCGAATTTTGGAGGGCGTCGACGGCGGGCGGTAGAGAGCGACGAGGACGAAGGGGAGATAGGCGATGGACAGGAGAGGCAGGCCTTGCGAGAGGTAATAGTGCCAATCGTTGCGGCCATAGAAGACGGCGAGGGACTGGGAGAGGTTGAAGTAGAGGAATCTATAGGGCGGGAAGGCCCACTCGCCGAAATAGAGTCGGTCCGAGGCGAGGGAGACGGAGAGCACTAGGGCGCCGCAGAGGAGGGCCTCACGGATGAGGATGAGGACGGTCTGCGCCGTGAGGAGGGAGGACCGGGTGACGAGGGGCCGGATCAAGGTCGCGGTTGCTACTGTTGCCCAGATGAGGATGTTGGTTGGGCGAAGGAGAACTGCGACCGCAGCGAGGATGAGGGAGAAGCGGAGGCTGTGAGATTTGAGTGAGAGTTCCTAGGTGGCTGGACCGATGTAGACGACGCACCTCGTTAGAGTCCCTGGTGTGTGCAAAATGGATTTTGCAGGCCTGGGATTCTCCTTCTCGGTCTTGGCATCGCCGACGAGCTCCCACGGCCAGTAGTTGAGAGCCATGATGGTGAGCGTAGTCTCGAGCGAGTTGGAAAAGGTTCTTGTTGAGCAGTACCATTGGAACGGGCTGAAC
Organism: Colletotrichum echinochloae; assembly: GCA_016618095.1. Lineage (NCBI taxonomy): Eukaryota > Fungi > Ascomycota > Sordariomycetes > Glomerellales > Glomerellaceae > Colletotrichum > Colletotrichum echinochloae. The sequence continues at coordinate 5,206,504 of JADEZT010000004.1, forward strand.
ATGCTCATGAACAGCTATCGGACGGCGTCAGCGGGATATTCTTTCTCTTGTGCGCGCATGCGGGCGCAGTCAACCAGGCTCGGAAAAGCGGGATTTGACTTACAGCAAACCACGAGACGGAGCTATCGGCGCCGTAGATCTTGACGGCCAGCTGCCAGGTGTACCAGTCACCGGCGGCGGCGAAGACGGCCTGAGCGGCCTTCGGGGCGGCGATCAGAAGCCATGGCCTGGCGAAGGGGAGCGGGCGGGCGATTAGGTCCGCGATGTAGTAGACGGCGGCGAACAGGGCGGGATGCAGAGAGGAGCGGAGCTGGTTCCTCCATTCCTGTGCAAGTCAGCGACGACACATGTGACCCGATTGACGAAACGCGAGATGCATCAACCCCAACAACTCACCCAAGTGATCCATGCACCGCCGGCCTCGCCAAAGGCCATGCGCCAGGCGGGCTCGAGGGCCTGAAAGTACTCGTCGGGCTGGAAAAAGGTGAGGACCCACCAGGCGTTAAGGAGACGGATGGCGAGGAGGGACCGGAAGACGGCGGGCTTGTTGCGCTCGTTACGAACTGCCATTAGGAGTTCGGGGCGGGCAGGCGGAGAGCCGACGGAAGCCATTGTGGAGAAAGTGTGGACTGGACGCCCCTTCTTCTTGGTGGCCGGCGACGGCAGCGGGCGAAGGGGGCGGACGCCGCAGGAGGAGAGGGGGAGAGGGGGAAGGGGGAAGGGGGAAGGGGGACGGTGGACGGAGGACACGGAGGAGGGAAGCTGTTGCGTAATCATCGGTCGGACGGCCGTCATGCGCTGATGTTGGTTTCCTTTCTCGTTGAAGGGAAATGGTGTTGGCGAGTCAGAAGACGTTACGTGGACGTGGTTGGTGTATGAGGTGTTGGTGTGTGTGTGTGTGTGTGTGTGTGTGTGTGTGTGTTGCGTATATCGATTATGATGGTGTTGTGCCTCCTGAACGGATTTAGGCCCCTCTTTTGTTTTCAACCCTGCCCTTCTCTTCCTATCATTCACTTTCTTAGTCGTTTTTTTGTGCTGGCAGCCGGGACTGAGAAGGCAGTAGGTTCGAGAAGGATAAAAGACGGAATAAGTTATGATGCTGGTCTTACCCCCTTCCTAATCGCTAATGGAATGTCGAGGCGAGATGCAGAGCGCTAAAGTTTCATTGACAGGCCGTTGTCTTTTGCTAATTGGTCACTAACACACCGGAGAGTCGTTGTCGCCGAAAGCCTGATAGCCTCCAACCTTGATATTCAGGCTCAAGCCTTGTTACGATGGTGCCTACCAAGGTGGTAGGTATATGCCTAGGTACCGACCTAGACATGTCCCCTCCATTGGGTCTTGGCCAGGTCTCCATGATAATCAGGGGCTCTTCCTATTGGCTGCTCCGAGGAGTGGAAATGGATATGTGGACGTCATCATTGGGTGAGGCCAGGGTCCTTCTGTTCCACATACCTAGGTAGCCATCTTCCGTTTGGCTCGTTCTTCTGCCATACTCTGGATTTCTAGGCCAATGGCGATGCATTGAATTGATATCTCTTCGGTCTGTATGAAGCAAGCTCCAATGAGTAGAGTTTCCTCCAACTCCAACTGTCTTGTTCGTCTTGTCTGTTGTGTGTTGTTCCATCCCTCCAGCCTCGCTCCCGCTGGTAAAAGGTGCTTGCTGGGGTGGGTCGGGATATGTGATATGTCATCAATCACCCTTTCAACATTCCACATTATCTCTATAGGTATACATTATCCTCCCGACAATGCTCGACAGTTTTCATGATTTGGTCCTCCCACAGTCACATCTTTCCATTACGAAATTCTCCAGTAACGAGAAACCGCAAGAGTGCGCCGCTTTGCTTCGGCCGCATACCCCTCCCCGCCACCACCCATGTGACTAGCAATCGCACCGGGATGGTTTCCCCTTACATGGTCCTCTCGGGCGTCATCCTGCCCACGCACCCACTTGAGCCGCTTGTACCTGCGCTTAGGGGAACACACCTGCACTTGGAGGCATAGTGCCGCGCCTTCTGACTCCGACATCAAGATTTTGGTTCCAGGTCATGGTCCGGGCGTGCCTTCAGGTTTCCCTCGACATTATCCCTTTTCTTTCATTTTTTTTTGGCTCGCCTTCGGCTTTTATTCGACCCTTACCCATGTTGCCGCCGCCGCCGCCGCCGCGGGCTGGCCAGCTTTCTGCTTCCGTATCGCGCCCGAGACCTCCAGTCAAGGGTTAGGGACGCCCGCCGCCCGCCAGGGTATAATTACTCGGTACCCCGCGATTTGCCCCTCGTGCCTGTCCTCTTCTCTTGATGTTCCCTCATTCTACTTTCCACAAACTTCACTCCAACGGCCACTTGTCCCCGAAGTTGCACACACTCTCTTTGACAACTCAATTGTCACTTCCAACTGATCTCGTACCCACATATCATCAGTCACCCAAGAAAGACACAATGGCTCCCCATGCGAACGGCGGTGTCCCTCAGTTCAATGGCGGGGTCGACTCCAGATACCATGCCTCGTCGACCGACGCCGCAATCAGGTCCGAGAACGAGCATGCCGCCCACAATTACCACCCGCTGCCTGTTGTTTTCGCCCGCGCAAGCGGCGTTCACGTCTGGGACCCCGAGGGCAAGCAGTACCTCGACTTCCTTTCCGCCTACAGCGCCGTGAACCAAGGCCATTGCCACCCCGAGCTGGTCAAGGCATTGACTGAGCAGGCTGGCAGACTGACCCTCAGTTCAAGAGCCTTCTACAACGATGTCTTTCCCAAGTGGGCCGAGAAGATCCAGCAGGTCTTTGGCTATGACATGGTCCTTCCCATGAACACGGGCGCCGAGGCTGTTGAGACGGCTATCAAGATTGCACGGAAGTGGGCGTACAAGGTCAAGGGTGTCGAGCAGGGCAAGGCTCTGGTCTTCTCGGTGAACGACAACTTCCACGGCCGTACTGTAAGTAATTCCAGGTTGGCTGCCAGCTACCGAGTCTCCGAGCGCTGACGTTGACGTCCCCGGCAGATGACGGCGATTTCCCTGTCCGTTGACCCCGAGTCGAGAGACAACTACGGTCCTTACGTTCCCAATATAGGCGCCCTCAACCCTTCGACGGGTCAGCCCATTCGTTACAACAACGTTGCTGATATCGAGGCGGTCTTCGAGGCGCACGGCAAGGACACTGCTGCCATCATCATCGAGCCTATCCAGGGCGAGGCCGGCGTTGTGGTACCGGACGATGACTACCTGAAGAAGGTGCAAGATCTCTGCAAGAAGCACAACGTGCTCTTCATCTGCGACGAGATCCAGACCGGCATTGGTCGCACGGGGCGGATGCTGTGCTCCCAGTGGGCTGGCATCAAGCCCGACATGGTGACGCTGGGCAAGGCCATCTCTGGCGGCCTGTATCCCGTGAGCTGCGTGCTGTCCAGCAAGGAGATTATGCTTGTGGTTGAGCCCGGCACGCATGGTTCCACTTACGGCGGCAACCCGCTCGGGTGCGCTGTGTCGATTCGCGCGTTGGAAATTATGGAGGAGGAAGACCTCACGGCGAAGGCGGAGAAGTTGGGCAACATCTTCCGCGAGGGCGTCAGGGCCTTCAACTCGCCCATCATCGAGCTGGTGCGTGGCAAGGGTCTCCTGAACGCCGTCGTCATCAACGAGTCCGCTGCTGCAGGCAGAACAGCCTGGGATCTCTGCCTGTTGCTGAAGGAGAAGGGTCTTTTGGTAAGCTACGCGATACTTCGCTGAGCATCTTGTGGACAAGACTAACGGCACTGCTTTCAATAGGCTAAGCCCACGCACGGTAACATCATTCGTTTCGCACCTCCTCTGGTCATTTCTGAGACGGATCTCCGCAAGGCCCTCAATATCATCGGCGATGCCCTTAAGGAGCTGCCGACTGTCGAAAAGGCGGCGCATCACTAAGCGCTCGGTGCGGTCTTACGAGTATAGGTGACATCAGGATACAAGTCCTGCAGTGAAGACACACAACATGTGGCGACTGGGAATGCCGGTGTCCTCACACCGCAAGGGAAACGGATACGGTTGGTTCTTCAGATATGGATTTGGACCCTGACGAATAGTGGGACTGGTTTAACTGCATGCTATTGTTGCGTTTGGGTAACCTTTGGGGCGTTAGGGAGCACCACACGTCCTGGGCACTTTGTTGTTTTCTTTGCCCTTGAAAGCTGGGAGAAAAGTGGTCAATGTTTGTGGTCCAGAAAGGGGGTCTCATGATATTGTTGGGTCATACACTTACCCTTTTTATCCAGGCAGCATTGGGATCATCTTAATGATCCCATGGTTCGGAGCATAGGCAACGAGGCGGGTGCGAAGTCAAGGGTGGAACATTATTCTCCCCTTCATGTTACCTATTAGAGGTGCACATATATACACATATATGTATGTAGCGCTTCAACGGATCCCGATAGAGTGGAATCTGAATACACTACAAGAATAGCTAGAGTAAGAGCACCAGAAGAAAACACACGAGAGCGATTTGCGCCCGAAACATGGAACTTCAGTCACGTCGCACCGCGATATGTATGTAAGAGTTCGCGTGTGTGCCTGATGCATTGACAGCTGTTTAGGCTGTACGGATCCGGCGAGTTGCGTTGCATTGCATATGGTGTCGGCAGGTAGGCAGCCAGCCAGAGAGACAACCAGGCACACACAGCGGCAAGGGATGAACACGTCGGGCTGCAGCGAAGCTTTTCCCGTCCTCTCCCTACCCACGTCCCCATGCATGATGTATCCTGATGAGGTGCGCCTCTTCCCCATGTGTAACCTCGTCCAGGCTCCGACGGTCAAGACCGTATGGGTTGCAGGAACAAGGTGCGGGGAGTGGGGGACGCCTGTATGTATCTGGGTTTAGCTTGTGTTGTGTTGGGCTAGGTTTCCCCCCTCCCTCTCTCTTTAACTCATGCCGTTTGATAGAATGGATGGCTGGTTGACCTATAGTGTGCCATACTCATTGGCTTGTCACATCACGCAGGCTGAAAGTGACGGATTCCTCACGACGAGGCCGTTCCACGCCTGGCGAGGTGAGTCAGATGGGGATTGGCTTGACGGCGCAAGCGGTATTGATCAAGGGGGGGGTGGGAAACCAACGCGCTTGAGTATAGACAGAAAGCCATGTTCGACACGACTTGCCTATTTTGGTCAGGAAAAGACATTAGATAACATACTGTTGTGTACTTTTTGATAACCAAAGTCGAGGGCTTCTGTGGGCCGCCATGTGCAGCTGTTCCGTCCGTATTCAGAAGGAAATTTGATTTCTCGTCGTAGCAAGCCGGTTCTTCACTAATATATATCTAAAAAAATAGCCGGCGACATCATTTGGTCCTAAGCAATTCCACGTGGCTTTGGGGCAGAAGCCGTCTTGTAGACGCAGAGAGCGGGTTTCATGTCGGCGGTGGCTCAATGTGCAGGAACGATGCTGTACGCAAGGCGTAGGGTATGTCACCACTTGGCGCCCATTATTGCAGAAGCCCAGCTTTGGATGGTGTTGATGCAGGGGTGTAATGACCTTGGGATTGGAACCCGACCAGAGCAAGCATGCATACGGCTGAGGAGACGATGCGAACGCGATGTCCTCCCTGTTCCTCGTGGACCTTTCTTCTCCCTGTGCCACCGTTCCAATATCGCTGTGATTGCAGAGTCTTGATAAGAACACAAAGAGGGCCAGGGACGAGTGAACGGCGACAAGGAGGAGGAGGAAAGATAAATATTAGTGACAGCAAAGTGACAGTAAAGGGCCTTTAGAGCTCGAAATGCATTTGGTACATAGCCAACAGGGCGGCGTCGAGTCTTTGCGACAGGGCTGGGGAGAGGGGGGGGCAAGCCAAGTACTTGCGGAGAACTGTGAAGTTATGTGGCTATATCCTGGACTACAGTTTGCTGGAACCACTCAACTAATCAACCGGGTGATTGTAAGTTTCACTCGAGACTTCTGAGTTATAGGATGCAGTCCAGCCCACCTTCTTCCGGTGCCCGACAGACGTCATGCGGGAGAGCGAGTTGATGTATCAAGTGGGACGAGCACAGCCGGCCGCGCGCTCGCGGCCCGGGGGTCGTACCCAACGGCTCCTCCGGTAACCCCCGGCGACGCCGAGGCGGCGATGTGGGTTGTCCACCCGAGAGGGTACCCATAATGGTTTGTTGCTAATATCCGTACTTCCTGTGGGTTATACCTAGATTGCGGCGGCCCCACACATTCCCACGAGAAAATAACGACAGATGGCGGCCTTGTGAGCTACCTCGCCCTGTGATCGCTCCAATTAAGTAATAAGCACACAAAAGAGGCTTCTCCTAGTCAGCAGGCTGCATGCTGAGTTCCAGCCTCGTCGGTGTCAGGCGCATGCCAAGCGCTTCATTGGACCGGCGAGCATCTTCAAGGAGGCGTGTGCGTGTCCGGCAAAGGAGCATCGTACAGGGAACACCGATGCGTAGCATGCGGAGGTGTTGTGGTGTGGTTTGACTTCCCGAGAAACCCTCGTCCGGGGCCGCCTGTGCGGTACTACGGAATGCAGAAGGCCCGGCATGACGTGGGCGGCATTGGAGGGCAGGCATCACCCCAAAAGCCTCAATTAGACATGGCATGGCACGTCCAAGGTGCAGGGCTGTGGCTTCGAGACATGCTGCTCGGTGACGAGACGATGAGTGCGGTTCGGTGACTCCGCCGCTCATTGATGTAGAGGGAGAGGGGGAAAAAAAGAAGAAGAACAAAAAAAAAAAAGAAAGTGTACTATCCAAATGGACCTCAGTGACGGACACCTCCTCCCAGCGACAACATGTGGCCGTCGTTCAGGAACCGTTAGCTACCGGGCCTAGAGTTACACTACAGACCCCCGAGAAGTGGCAATCTCTGGACCACAGGCTGGGGTGCCACAACTCGCTCGTGCTTCCCCGGGCTCGCCTCATCGCCAGAACCTGGAGCCGCGTCCTGCGTGCGTGTAGTGTACCACCGACCCATCACTCCTTGACCCGAATTCCATATCGGTACTCCGCAGTATCAACTGATTGGCCGAACGACACTTGGGGAGGACCGTCGATCTCTGGCGGCGAGGTTGCCATTTCGACGCTAAGACCTCGGGTGCTGCGGGCATCCACTCCCCAAGAAGCTGGGCGGCTGCAACTAGGAGCTTATAGTCGGAGTACGCCTTGGGAGGGGATGGATGGGGAAAGCAAGCGTAAAGATTGGTCTGGGTTGCACATTTGCTATCGATCCCCTCGGGGTGGTTGCTCCTGGCAACAAGCACTATAGACTATATATTGAGGGCCTAGCATTCCGAGTCACTCCGCATGATTAGACACTGTAATGGATTGTGTAATTGAGGGCGGTAAACGACTCTAAAGAAGAAGAAAAAAAGAAGAAGAAAAAAAGGAAGAGAAAAAGGATCGGCGGTTAATAGATGACGGCTCCGAAGACGCGGGACCCAATTCGGATTGCCACTTTGGGACGGCGGATGGACACTTGCATGGGGGGGCTGGCTAGCTGGCTGGCTGGCTGGTAAGACAAGATTGTCTTGGAGGGTTTTGGTGAAGGGGGTTGCGCCATCCATGTCAGTCGCCAGGTACGGCAAACACGTCTCTGTCGCCTCCCACCTCGAGCAGATTTTCGTATGGAGTGTCAGTGGGTGTGAACGCTTCGAGACCAGAGTCGGTGATGCAATAGGTTTCATGAGACCCGAAACAGGGTTTTTGGAGAATAATCTTGGCCTAGAGCATCGAGCCATGAGCACGACTGGTTTGAGAGGGATGAGACCGTATGTGCTCATGAACAGCTTGCGTCTGCGATGCGGCACGGTTAGTACATTACTGCAAGGTAGGTAGGGCGATGTTGGCGGAGGCCGGATGGAGAGCGAGATTCCTGTTGGCTCGTCCAAGTTGTTTGAGCCATGCATTGCAGTTGCGGTTCCAGTGCAAGTCCCAAGATACACGAAACCCCGATCACGATAGCACTGTAGCCGGGTGTGTGCTGGCCGTCGCTGTGTGGTCGGTCTGGACTGTGTTTGGACGTAGACAACTGGGGCAGCCACGGTCAGCGCTAACGTTGAAGAAACACAAAGTGGACAAAAGTCGAGACAGGGCCGCTATGGAGACACTGTCTGGTAATCCGGTTGGCCGGCCGAGAGAGCTGGCGCCAGGCAGAACGATGAACGGCAGCCTGAACAATGAGGCTTGTTGTTATTGTATAATTGAAGCAAGGCAAGGCAAGGCAAGGCGGACCAGGGATAGCGGCAGACGTGAAAGTGCTAGGATGCAGGCGACGTGCCGTTTGGGTAGGCAAAGTTCGTTCCAAAGTATGGAGCTTACGTTTGCTGTTAGTCAAGATGAGATCAGATACAGATCAGACAGGGGCGCTGTTTGGACCGGAAGCCTAAGTTTTAAGGCGATGAATATCATGTCGACGACAGTTTTGGTTGTTTATACTCTGGAGGACATCAGGGTCATGATGTACCGGGCACGGTTCAGCATCGGTGGAATACAAGATTGCGCCATGGCTCGTTGGGTTGAGGGTCGGGGACTCGGGGGACTGAGCGGTCAAGCGGCTGGGACGTTTGAGCCGAGGGCCAGCTTGGTGAGATCTGTGTCATGGTTCGCAAGAGCGGTGATTGACAGCTGGCTAGCCAAGCCGCTGTCTGTTCGTTTTCACATGAGATAGCTAGACATGTCATGTGTTTGCTGAGTTGTTGTTGTTGGTAAGGGGCAAATACGGCCAAGTAAGTGCTGGATGTACAATGACAAGTGCTCTCGAGGCACAGTAGGTAGACGGGACGACGAGACTTATGCATCCGCCCGCCCCTGGAAATCCACATCGGCCAGTGCCAAGTGCGAGTGACACTGCCGTGGGCGAAGATAGGGTTTTGGCGTGCAGGCTGGGTCGCATTCGAGAGGTGGTGAGAGAAGACTTGTGCTTTGCAACCACTACCCTGTCTTGGCCGAGAACTGTGCTAACAGGCTGCGGAACTGACGTGTCGAAACAACGTAGAGTCTACGATTCGGCAACAAACACAAAAGTCAGCTCATGCGTCTGGGTCTTCTGGCGTGCATCTGGAAGGGCGGGCGGGATGCTGGAAAGGTGGGCTGCAGGCAGAGCTGTCCACAAGGTAGAGTGAGTGGATAAGGTTCCATCGCGGGAAAGCTGTTACAGGGGAGAGTGGTGCCCATGTGCAGCAACTAAGTGTAAGAGGTGAGGAGAGGCCTGCTTGAGAATTCGGCAGAGAGTGGGGTTTGCACTGGACTGACTGCTGCAGCAGGAGCCACAAGGAAGAGAGGAAAGGGATCCAATGGAGGTTTCTGCCATGGCTACGACGTGTCTAATTACGAACAAACGATGAAATGGCCTCAAGGGCCGGGCGACCAGGCCGAAGGTGTTCTAGCAGCCAAAGTATATCGCGCTGCACGCCAGAAGCCATCGTATACGTAGGTAGTTCCTTGTACTTTTCCAAGGAGGTTCATAACATACCTAGATATGGGGGGTTTGACGTTGATGAATAGAAGTTTCTCATTGTACACTACTATAGGTAGGGGGGAGGGGGGAGAGGGCATGCCCCGTGGCAACGTTGAGATGAGACACTGGCAAACTGTTTGTTGTCCCTCACAAGCACTGGACCCGAGTCGAGGAATCATGGCAGTCGGTGACTGCCGGCGTTCGCAACTTGTGCCTCAGGCCCGACCTTGAGGCACTTATCCGTGTACCTCTCCAGGTACGTAGATACGTACCTGAGCAGGTCGATATCATGGAAGGTACGTACGTACGTGCGTGCGTATCATAGAAGGTACCTACCAGTAGGTAGGTATCTATCAGTAGGTGATACCTACACAGTAGGTAGGCACTTGCATGTGGGAAAATACCTAGGAGTGAGTTGTTTCGACGTCTGCCAGTCTTCCCAAACACGGAAGCTAGGCGAGCTCGGCGAGTGGATATGGAAAGAGACGAGATGTAAATACCGAAACTGCATACCCTTTTTTCTGTCACCCGGCATGTCGCCGGTGCTGCAATCTACGGTGGATAAGAAGGAATGCAGGAAGGGAAGAGCAATCAATGCAGGCGTTGGTGGCAGCACGAGGAAGAAGAAGGTGGTGGTGGTGGTGGAGGTGGGCCGTTAAGGCAAGTACATGTTGATTAGTACCTCCTTTGAGTGCTCGATGCTAGTCTTATCGCGATACATGAGCCTTATCGCGTCATGATGGCATTTGAGTGCGACTACGGAGTACAGCCAATACCCTTACTCGGCCCAGTCCCCCTTGGTAGTATTGTGAGTCTACATCGTACATACTCCCCACATTCTCGCTTGCCTGTCTCCCCCCCCCCCCCTCCGCCCTTCCCTGGGCCGAGACCGGACCGGTACAGGCAAGGTATCCTTCTCCAGCTGCATCCCCGTCCCACCACCAGAACGACCCCTGACCAGTGACCACGAGGATACGAGCGGGGCCACCAGTCGTGATGCACCTGCATTGGCTGTTCCAGAGCGGCATGGAAACAAGCCGGTAGTATAATCAGTACGTACCTACCTGATTTCCCAGTTGGTACGGATACCTACTGGCCGCAGCAAGCAGGTGCAAGGTGCACACTCGTACACCTTGAGGAAAGAGCTCCACCGGAGAGCAGCGTACCACATCACGAGCCCCCCAACTGCACTGCACGTCCTCAGGTCACCCGCCCACTCTATCATCGCCGTGTCTGTCTCCCAGAGAACGTATGTGTTGTAGGTAGGGAAAGGAGAGAGAGAGAGAGAGAAATAGAGAAAAGGCCAACAGTACATTATTCTTTGACGAGGATACGAGGTTTGCTGGTTGTCCTCGTTATCCATCCATCGCCTTTCCTCCATTGCGCCGTGTCCAGGAGACAGATACATGCGCTGCTGCGTACTTCCTCCGGCCTCCTCTTGCTCCCTCCCCTCAACAACCATTTGCCCAACCAACTCCCCTTTACCATTCAGGTACACCTAACTCGTGTCAGCCCGACTGTGGCGTGGACACTTTACATCGTGTGGGTGTGAGAACGTGAGTGAGCGAGCGAGCGAGAGAGACAGAGACAGAGAGAGAGCGCGCGCGCGCGCGAGAGAGAGAGAGAGAGAAAGAGTGTGTGTGTGCGAGTGCACAACTTTAGCTGCATCTTCTCCATCCTGATGTCCTACCCGCAGCCTCACGGCGCACCCATCGCCCACATCAGAGCTTCTTCAACGTCCCGATCAGGGGGTTGGTTAACCAAGACTCAAGCGCCCCGAAACCACCACTAAGGCATCATCTTGTTGATCATTCTGGCCAGACTCCAGAGCACCCCGGTCTCTCATCTCCAGACATCCCAAAAGCAAGAGCCATCAGCGGCGCAGGGCATCACATACAGTATCGTATGTACCCTGCCTGCCGCAGTCCATCCAATCCACCCACCCCGTCGCCCATCTGGCGCTATCGCTGCGACACCCCCCAACTGCTAGGTAGGTACCCTTTATCGCATCAACCGCACGCACACCACAACCTTGCATCCACCTCCTTATCTAATCGGCCTTATCCACTCTGGGCCCCATCCGTCCTCGTCACTACCGTCTTGTCTCTGTCACTCACGGCGCGTCCCTTGACCTTCTTCTACGTCGCCTGCCCATCCATCTCGACCGCTCTTCTTCCTCTTTCGCCAACCTCGACTTCTCTCTCCTCTATTACCGCTCGGCCTCTCTCTCTCCCTCTCCCTCTCTCGCCTCCTCTGCTTTCCCGCCCACCCGCGACATCCTCGACTTCTCTGCCCCCGGTTCACTCGTCCGAAACCTTTGTGTACACATACATCACCTCCCACACCACACCGCTGTACCGCCGTTTGCCTTGTCCATAACTGCCTCTCCATCAGGGTGTCTGCCGAGTCCAAACGCCAATAGTCTTCGCAGCTCCGAGTCATTAGCTTGACCTTGGATCTTGGTTGACTTTTGTCCCGGAAGAGAAAAAGGTACATTACTTTCAACCCTCCCCGAAACCCTCCCATAACTGCGAGAGCCTCAAACGGCTGGTACCTCGACTGGCCTGCTTGGCTTGCTTTCTAACATCCTCGCCCGTCCGTATTAGTCACATCTATCTCGACCCTTCTGTGCCACCTCCCCTCCGATCACCGCTTGCCTATCACAACACCCCAATAACACCCATCCTTGTCCGCATTTGACTCTCGTCGACTTTCGTTTTTATACCGGCTGCGTCCTCGAGACCATCCTGCACCTGCACACGGACGTCGCGACGGCCCTTCCATTCAGTACCGACCGATCGCTTGTGCGCCCTCGACCTATCGGATAGCTGCCTGCTGTCTGCTCGACAGTCCCTGCCTGCCGAAGCAACAACTCCAGTATACAGGCTGCTGCCCGAAGCTGTGTCTACCTGCCCGGCTCTGCTTCTTGTTCACGCAACTCTCCCCTCTTATTTGCTCCATCGACCACACCCATCTCAACCATTTCTTTTCTTGGTCTCGGACGTGTACATGACGATACCGCACGCCGCCGACGTCTTTCGAATAGTATAGGCCCACGGCCTGGACTCGACTGCTCCCCGACCTCGCACCTGTCCTAGACAATCTCACAGGCGGCAAACATGGCAGAACGGCCCCCAACCTCGTCCGCCTCGCGGAGGCGACGCGAAGGCGATGCTTCCATCGGGGATTTTGTGATTGGAGGTGAGATCGGCAAGGGCAGCTTTGCTCAGGTTTACAGTGGCTACCACAAGGTTCGTGGACTCCCCTTATGCCAGTTACATCTCGAGAGCCCCCCCCGGGCAGCCAGGCTGTGTTGCCCTTGATTCTTACTGCCATTCATTCTCAGTTCCCTGCTGTGTAAGAGTATGCGTCTCTCGTTCACATGTGCTGATCTGCTATCATAGAGCTCCAAAGCAACGGTGGCGATTAAGTCGGTGGAAATGGGCCGGCTCAACAACAAGCTCAGAGAGAACCTCTACGGCGAGATCCAGATTCTTAAAACCCTTCGCCACCCTCACATCGTCGCTCTGCACGACTGCGTCGAATCGGCCACACACATCAACCTCGTGATGGAATACTGCGAGCTTGGCGACTTGTCTTTGTTCATTAAGAAGAGGGACAAACTCAGCACCAATCCCGCAACCCACGAGATGGCGAGAAAGTACCCCGTCACCCCTAACTCGGGTCTTCACGAGGTTGTCACCCGCCATTTTCTCCAGCAGCTTGGCAGTGCTTTGAAGTTCCTGCGCGAGAAGAACTACGTGCACAGAGACGTTAAACCCCAGAACCTTCTCCTTCTGCCATCACCAAGGTTCAGGGAAGCGCATTCACGCCCGATTTTGACTGCCAGTCAGGACTCGCTGATTCCTAATTCCGGCCTCGCATCACTCCCGATGTTGAAGCTGGCCGACTTTGGTTTTGCTCGCGTCCTTCCATCAACATCGCTCGCCGACACTCTCTGCGGATCGCCCTTGTACATGGCACCGGAGATCCTCCGTTATGAGCGGTACGACGCCAAGGCCGACCTCTGGTCTGTCGGGACGGTCTTGTACGAGATGATTACTGGTCGTCCTCCTTTCCGCGCCCGAAACCACGTTGAGCTTTTGCGTAAGATCGAAGCCGCCGAGGATAGGGTTAAGTACCCGAAGGATCTTGTGGTCAGTAAAGAGCTGGTCAAGCTCATCGGCAAACTCCTCACTCGGAACCCTGTTGAGCGCATGAGATTTGAAGACTTCTTCAACGACCCAATCTTGACCGAACCCATCCCAGGTACGGTTGAAGACGATGCTCCTCCTAAGCCGGAGCCAAAAGCGTCCCGAGATTTGCGATCTCTCGGTCGTTCTGACTCGACATCGTCCTTGTCGCGCCGCCTGTCTCTTCGTCGACAGGCCGAGAACGAACCTGTTCGTGAGCAAGGAGACGTAGCTAAGTCGCCTCGTGAGAGGCCGCCTTTGAGATCACCGCAATCGACCAGCCCGATCGAGGGTCGAGCCCAACAAGCTACAGCCGATACGGCTGCCACGCGCACAGGACAGTCCCCAGGGCAAGAGACTGAAGAAGGACTGGGAATTCGTCGTCCGCCTTTACCGCAGCCCTCGACATCTGCGCCCAGTCGGCCTCATAGGCTCTCCAATGCGTCTCTCAACCGACCTGCAGTGCGGGCTTCCGCATCACCACCGACTTCTTACCTCAATGACAACTCGCCGAGAAACAAGCTTCGTCCCGTTACGGAGCGAAGCGTTACAGAGCAAGAAAAGGCGGCTCAAGACGTCGCATTCGAGCGAGATTACGTCGTCGTGGAGAAGAAACACGTCGAGGTGAACGCGTTTGCCGACGAAATGGCAGCCAATCCGCGTCTTACCTCCTTGTCACCCAAGACAGGTCAGATGGTTCGTCGAGCAACGCAACAGGGCCCTCCCCATTCGACGACCGGCGCTGGGCGTGTGCAGCCCTCTAGCGCTGTCCAAATTGCCCAGGGCAAGGGACGCTCTGGCCATGAATGTCACGATTCCTATGATGGCAAGAACTTTTCGGCTAGCCCGACAACTCAGGGATTTATTGCAAAGGCCATATCCGATGCTAGCGTACGTCTGTTTGGGTTCAAAGTTCCTCAGCATGTGCTGGGTGGCAAAGGAGCGTCTCCGCCGCTTTACAGCCCTTTCCCTGCTTATCCGACGCCATCGGCCGCCGTCGGTCTCATCGGTGACGGCAGACAAAGCGCCCCCGTCGATGAAGATGCGCGAGCCGTCAAGCTTATTCAGGATTTTGCGCACCGGAGCGACTGCGTCTACGGTTTTGCCGAGGTCAAGTACAAGCAGTTGTTCCCTCTCGCACCGTCAGTGGAGCAAGGACTCGGCGGCATGCCTGCGGACCAGATTACTGGAGACGAGGACTGCCTCACAATCGACGCCGAGGTCCTGTTATCGGAAGAGGCGTTGGTTCTCTATGTCAAGGCTCTGACTCTATTGGCTAGGGCTATGGACGTTGCAAGTCTATGGTGGACCCGGAAAACGCGCGGTGACTCAATACCAGCATCTGTGGCTGAGGTTTCCAAGGAAGGCCTCGCTCAACGAATGAACTCGACCGTGCAGTGGGTTCGAGGTCGCTTTAACGAAGTATTGGAGAAGACGGAGGTCGTCCGGCTGAAGCTCATCGCCGTCCAGCAGAAGCTTCCGGAGGACCACCCCAGCCACCCAAGTAACCATGGCGGAGAGTCGGTTTGCTCGGCTACATCAGCCACCAAGGATGTCTATCTCACGCCTGGCATTAGCGCCGAGAAGTTGATGTACGACCGAGCCCTGGAGATGAGCCGAACCGCCGCCATTGACGAAATTACAAACGAGAACCTTGAAGGTTGCGTCACCTACTACGTCACAGCCATTCGTATGCTTGAAGCTGTCTTGGACAACGACGAGGACACGATTAAGCGCCGCTACTCGAGCTCGGGCAGAGATCTTCCACGTGAGGAGATATCCAGCGACCTGGACAGCGATGATCAGCAGGTTGTCAATCGAAGTAAGTCTTGCGCGCAGTTCCGAGGAATTAACCACCGATGTTAACCCTTGTCTAGTGATCCAAATGATAACCGCTCGTCTATCGACTGTCCGCAAAAAGATGGTCATGATTGCTGAGGCATCGAGATCGCAGCAGGCGGCACAGCTTCCTGGGCGCAAGCGCAGCGGCGACGTGACACCGCGTAGCGTGGCATCTCACGCCTCGTAAGCTTGGGGCAAAAGCCTGCTCGAACGAGAGCTTGAATATTGTTTTCACTAAATGGAAAAATCGACACAAGGATGCCTCACGGCTACGAATAACTGCTTTTGTTTCATACTTGGAGTGCCAGCGTCAGTCGATGACTCGCCTCCTTAGCGATCTGAGCTGAGCAACGGGCAGGATACTGATCATTACTTTTCATACATCGGCGTTGGGGGAAGGGAAACTGGCATACTGAGGGCTCTCCACGACTGTCTTTTCAATTTTGCCTCCATCTCATTGGCGTTGGGAATATGAGGCTTATCAGCAGCGAGGCTGAATAGCATCGTCCTTTTCTTCTATTCTTTTATTTTTCTTTTCGGGAGTCCGCACGAGTGCAGAGAAGGGGTATTACAGGACCTTGAAACGGCATAGCAGCTTGGCTTTCATTGTGTTCCTTTCATTACGCCAGCATGACCACAGGAGGTGGGTGGCATTAGGTATCATGGGCGGTGTGGCTTGGACATTATTGCAGGAGTGTTGAATAAATACCCTTTGAGGTATTCCCAGCGGAGATGCGTGCGTGTTCTTCGCTCTGCTTTAGTTGAATCAATACTGAGGACAATGTTCCGGCCATGGACATGCACCGCAACGTGCTGCTGTCCTTGTGTCCCACATGGGGCTGTGCAAGGAGTTCCTGTGAAGGTACGCTACTCATTTGATCCGTGCCCTTCCACTACCACCATTGTCCAATGCGTGTCAACATTCCTATCCGGCTCTTGGGACTTGATAGCTCTAGACTCTCAACGTAAATGCCAAACCATTCAGGCCTGTGTGGCAACTTGGAGTTGGCTGGCTCTCGAGTACGTATTATATGTATAGGATAGCATTCCCCCCTCTTGTCACATTCATCGCACCCAGTGACCATAGGACAGTGGACGAGGACACGTTCGTGCCTTTTAGTATACCCAACCCAGAACCCACGATTTGTTGCTTGGTTTTTTTTGTTTGGGTGGGATCGGGCAAGAAGTCACAACCAGGAGACACAGTGGATAGTGAGGCTGGGTTGCTCTATCGACGCCAGCGACATTCAGCGGCATGACAACGACATAGTATCTACGTATCGAAGTCGGTCTAAACAATGGTCCTGTACCATTGTTATCTTTTGCTGTTCGATAAACCGCATAATCTTCCTGTGCTCGTCGAGTCTTTGTGGTAAATGTGTGCGCTCTTCCAAGGGAACTGTGCGTGTGAAAGCGCATGAAATGCAACAATCATGTTGTTTCGCAACTCTAGAGGAGGTGGTCTAATACGTTTTGCGATTGTTCGGTGACTCGGTATTCCATGCCTAGCTATATAGTGCTCTTCAGTTTAGATAATCTGCTTCTTGGACACCTTGACCAAGTTATCATCGATTCATGTTGGTTGAGAACGGACACGCAACCCACACCATGGTGTTTTCGACTAGTCCCAGGCCCAACGGGAGGCAGAGAACTCGACAGGAGAGCGCCGGTTCTCTTTCCCTCGAGGCCTTTGCCCACGCAGGTCCCCAAACCACTGCGAGGAATTATCAGGCCTGGTCTGAGCCAGAAAGGAAAACCACAAGGTTCCATCCCATAGGTGAGCCAGTTCCTCTGCCCCCTACTAAACCTCGATACATCGAAGGCATCCCGGTCCCCCCCTTGGAACCCCGTCCCAAGACCGCCGGCAATCATAAGCGCATTCCTCGTCACCTTCACTGCCCCAGCCCCAGGCCGCCGAGGCTGCAGTACGCTGACGGCCTTCCCGTCCTCCCCAAGACCGCCATCGAAATCGCTGCTGCCGTCACGGCTGCCCAGGAGAAACAGCCCGCGGTCTACTTCCGCAACCACACGCGGGGCCGGTGCATCCACTGCGCGCTCATGGCCTCGCCGTGCACCTTCGCCATGGTCATGCCGTCGACGCCGTGCGGGCGGTGCCGGCGGCTCGGGCAGGTCTGCATGATCCGGCGGCCGGGGACGGCGAGGCACATCGTCGCGGGGGACGATGCAGGGGACTGGGTCCCTGTGCAGCGGGCGGTCGAGGAGGCGGTCGGCGAGGACGGGGCACGGGCGCTCGCCGAGAGGGCCATGCGGGAGAGCGAGGAGGAGGTGTCGAGGATGGTGTTCGGGGGCCGCTTCGGGGCGAAGGACGTCAGGGGCTGGTGCCTGCCGAAGGTAGTCGGGGGCGGGGAGGATGGCGATGGGTTTTGGAGGCGGGTTCTGAGGGGTGAAGAGGAGGAACAGAAGAAACCCGAAGGAGCAAACAGAGGCTCTCTAACCGAGCCTGTTGTCAAGAGACAAGAGGTAAGCGGATGTTTACACGCATTGGAAGAACGGGCTAGTGAGAACAAGCTGTGAAAATCGGCAAGGATACAGGTCACTCTTAGCCTTTGTCTTTCGACAAGGGCTTACCATGCCACAAGACGACTTATGGCCAAGTCATCAACACTTCTAACGATGCCTGGTATAAGTATTCTATGATCATAATGTAGCTAGTGTACCACCAGAGGGGCCAGCGTTGGTCTTCGTCCTCAAGTCTACCCTACTGGCGTAAAGTCTTCTACTAAAGTTTACTTTAACGATCACATATAAGGAGAGCATCTGTCACGAGATATAAGGCGTTAGTTTCTGCCATGTAACTAAGGGTATCGGTTTGTTATGTGACAGTATCTTAATCACGTCTTGCTATCTACGTGTTTTGTTTACATTAAACCATCAGAAGGCACAAGTCGAGATAGAGACCTGGCGTAGAACGTCACACTCATCAGGAATAGACTCATTTGTGAAAATACAGACTGAAGTCGCTCTAGACCCCGACAGTGAAGTATTATGGATACTGTTCCTGTTCTCTTTACAATTACATCTCCTTTCCTCATCATTCTCAACCGCATCATCAATCATCACATTTATTTTTAGTGTCATTTCCATTCCAGCTCCAAAGTCCTTTTTTTCCCAATTTCAATTTTCAACCTATCGGTACAATGCAGTTCGCCACTATCCTCTTTGCTCTCCTGCCAGTGCTGGCCACCGTTGCAAACTCCGTCTCCAATGCCCTTTGCGTCACCGGATCCCGTACAACCCGCCCTCAGAGCAGTGATGGCGTTCAGTAATGCCTCGAGCTGTAAGTACTTCGTCTTCATTTGTCAGAGGCTGTGTAGTACCGAGTAAAGGAGTCAGTGGGAGGGCAGTTAGGGGTCACTGGTGACTGTTATTCCAATCTGTCTCCTCTCTAAACCTTGATGCTATCATGAAAACCCCTTTTGTGTGCCCTTTAGCATAACGTTATTCTGTTCCGTGGTGTCCCCCAGGCCCCACCTGGTGCCCTGCTAGCCCTGAAGCTAGTACTACTTTTAGGAACCTGATATAATCCCCCCTCTTTAAGGTCCTATCCTTAGGACCTAGTAGTTAATTAGTTAGCTTCTCTATTAATACCTTAATACCTTATTTATAATACTACTTATACTTTAGTAGAATCTAGAAACTCTACTAAGCTTAGTAGATTATTAAATAAGTAGTTATCTCTCTAGCTAACTACCTACCCTTAGCTTTATTTTTATTTTATAATAGCTTAGTATAGTTAATAGCTCTCTTAGTATCTTACTAAGCCTAGCTATTCTATACTTAGGGTATAAGTCTTAGGCTCTTATTATTACTAGTAAGAGGCTACTTACTTTACTATAGAAGTATCTTACTTACCTATAGTATTACTTTAGTTACTTACTTTCTTTTCTCTCTTATAGCCTAGTATTCTATTATCTATAAAGTAGTATAATTAGCTTTTATTACTTATACTTTTATTTCTCTAGTAACTAAGCTCTAAGTTATATTATTTTTAGTATAATAATAAGGGTATATTTTATAGTAGTAAAAGAGGTACTAATACCTCTTTAGTACCTCCTACCTCTCTTTCCTTCTAGAGGTATTATTATTTCTTTATAGGCTAGAGTTATTATTATTACTTACTTATATATATACTACCTAGTAAAATAGCTAGGCTTACTTTCTCTTTTTTTACTTTTTACCTATTTTCCTTCTTTTCCTTTTTTTCTTTATAATATTCTTATATTATTATTGTTTTTTTATTTTTTATTATACCTCTACTACTATAGTAATAATAACAGTACTAGTAATAGTAATACTAGTAGTAGTACTAGTACTAGCTACTTACCTACTACTACTATTATATTCTCTATACCTCCTACTAATCTTACTATTCTAGGTAGCTTTAGTACCCCCCCAGTCCCTCTCTAGTAGCCCCCCCTATTAATAATACTTATTCTAATACTTCTAGTACTATTAACTCTACTATTATATATAAGGTCTCTTACTATTACTATCTTTAGGCTATAGTAAAGTAGTAGCTTAATATAAAAGATACTATTACCTATCTTCTCTATTATATTAAGACCTAGAGTATATACTTATCTCTCTAATACCTCTCTACTACCTCTCTACTATTCTAACTATTCTAGTTACTAGTAATAAGTACTCTTACTATACTAACTAATATAGTAAGCCTTATATCCCTATAAGCTTATCCCCCCCCCACTATTACTACTCCTATAGCTATTAGTTTACTACTAACCTATAGTAGGCCTTATATACTACTACTACTACTACCCTTACCCTTAAGGTAGTTTTTAAGGACCTCTATAAAGAGGCTAACCTCTACTCTTATTACTACTTTATAAGTATATATATACCTCTATACTCCTCTAATACCCCTTAGCCTAACTCTTTCTAAGAGAAGATTAAGAAGGCCTAGCTTATAGGCCTAAAGGCCTTTTAGATAAAGGCATCTAATATATTAGTCTCTAATACTAAATATAAGGTAGTATAAGAGGAGGAGAAGTAGCTTCTCTACTAGTATAAGGCCCTTACCCTTAAGGGTACCTACTTTACTATAAAACAATAGGCTAAGTAGGCTAAGTTATTAGCTAAGAGTACTAAGATTGCTACTACTACTACCCGAGAACTAAGTTATTATACTCTATAAGTAGACTAAGGCTATTAAAGCCTAGAGTGCTCTCTTCTCTAACTAGACTAAGTCCTATACCTATATTATATATCCTTTCCCTACTTTAGTACCCCCCTAGTACTCTCTTATAGTACTAATAATAGCTTTTAGTATACTAGTAAGATTAACTTCTAAGCTAGTAAATTAAATCCTAGAAAAGGTACTGCTAATAATAATAAGAAGGAGTCTAACTAGTAAGCTCTAGTACCCCCTATATACCCCTCTAGTGCCTTACTAATACCTCTTTACTATTTATTTAATTAGTTACTTATCTCTGGGCTTAGAATACCTAGCTCTTAGGCCTCTCTACTCCCTAGCCCTAGTACTAAAGGGATAATAAAACCTAGCTACCTTATAGCTATATAATTATTAACTTATTTTCTCTCTAATAAGCCCTTAGTAATTCTCTATTTATAATTTTACTATAGTTTCTTTACTATATTTTACTATAGTTCTTAAGAGTTCTTCTCCTCTCTATACCCTTATTACTTTATTAGATACTATTAGTTTCTCTAGAGGCCCTTATATATGATTATTCTCTCTACCTAGTATATATCCTTCTCTTCCTTCTTAATAGAGACTACCTATAGCTCTACTACTGCCTTATAGAACTTCTCTAACTATAATAGTAAGAATATATTATAGATATAGTATTATATTTCTAAGTTAAGCTTATATGCTTTTCCTTTACTAACTACCTATATAATTATAAATAGCCCTAGATACTTATCTAAGAGATTCTTTATAGGGTACTTTTATTATATAAACCTTACTAATAGTAAGACCTTCTCTTCTACCTTAAACACTACTATAGATTACTTTATATTATACTACCTCTTATAGGTCTTATTAGCTATCTCTAGTATCTAGAAGATTATAGCCTACTAGCTCTATATCTACTATACCCAGTCTCTTACTAACAGAACCTCTATTAGTAAGGCCCCTTCTAGCTTTGCATTATTTGTATTACATAGTATATAGCCTATTAGGGCCTCTACTAGTACTATCTAGATTATACTATGCTAAGAACTATTATAGACAAACTTAGCTATTAGTAGCTACTTTACTTAATTATCTTACTCTAGGCTATAGAAAGCCTAAAGGAAGTACTTAACGTTCTAGTTTTATTACTCTATCTAGCTATCTATTTATAGGTAGTAGGCTATACTTAGCCTCTACTTAATAGCTAGTAGGTAGTATACTACTAACTAGAAATAGCTAGTAAAGAGGGATCCTTAGTTAGATACTATTACTACTAAGATACTAAATTATAAGAATACCCTTTTAACTAGAAGAGATACTAACTAGTCTGCTATTAGGGTCTTCTATATAGGTATATATAGTATATACTTTATAAGTTAGTCTACTATAACTAAGATACTATTATAGGTCTCTCTAGTAAATCCTTTTAACTTAGGTAGCTTAGTAATAAAATCTAAGGTAACCTATTTCTATAGTTAGCTAGGTAGTAGTAGGGGCACTAGTTCCCTATAGGGTAGGTAGTAGCATAGCTTTATCTATTAATAAGTTATATATATTTAAATATACTCTATTATATCCTTCTTTATTAATCTCTAGAAAAACGTTTATTTAATTCTTTTAAGTATATAGGTTACCCTTAGGTACTCTCTAGCTAGCTTATTATAGAATACTACTATAATCTTTATCCTTAGTATATACCCTTCTAAGATAACTACCTTACTCTTATACCTAAGGACCCTATTCTCTCTCTCTAACTAGTTATTCTCTAGCTTTTACTACTCCTTAGAGGTAATTGCCTTATTAGCTTACTATACTACTATAGTTTCCTTCTCTAGGCTTAGAGTAAGTTTTTTAGTAGTAATAGGTATACCTCTATTAACTTACTACTAATAATTACTACTACTCTCTAGGTAAACCTACTTAAAAAGCTTTCTAGGAATATACCCTATAACTCTTAATCTTCTATACCTAAGAGCTAATAGTCTAGCTACTATAATAGCCTATTAGTTATATTCTCCTTTTCTAGCTAGTAGTTAATTTTAAAGTTAAAGAGAGATAGGTCCTAGAGTAACCTTACCTAATAACTATTAAGCTAGGACTTATTAATAAGGTAGTAGTACCCTAGGTAGTCTATTAAGAATATAATTCTACTCTAGGTATATAGGAGGTAGTACCTCTAGTATATAGCTACCTCTTAGATTATAAGTAGCTTAGCCTCTAGCATACTATACTATAGTTTAGTACTCTTTAGCTTTCTAGATAAGAAGGTAATAGGGTATTACTAGTCCTCTACTAGCTATAATAGAATAGCTCTAATTATAAAGTTTAATATATCTATCTTTACCTATATTAGTAGTACTAGGTTAAAGTATTATAGGATAAGGGCTTAGGTAAATATAACTTAGAGCTTATAGAAGGCTTTAATTACCTTCTTAGTTATTACCTTCTCCTCTACTACCTTAGCTATTAGTTAGTCTATAAGAGAGGCATATACCTTAGAGTAGTTCTTAATAAAGTACTAATAGAACCCTATAAACCTAAGAAAGACTTATATATCTTTAATACTAGTAGGGAGTAGCTACTAAGTAATTACCTCTATATAGTTCTACTTTATAGTAATACTCTCTAGGGATACTATAAACCCTAGAAACCTAATTATCTTAGTATAGAAAACATACTTCTCTAGGTTAGTATATAAGCTAGTAACATCTAACTAGTATAGTACCTCTTTTACTACCTCTATATAACTAGCCTTATTCTTAATAAAGATTAAGATATTATTAAGGTATATAATATAAGTAATATCTACTAGCCTAGCTAGGGTATTATTTATATATACTTAGAAGGTTACTAGTATATTAACTAGCTTAAAAGGTATAACATAGTACTTAAAGTACCTATACTATATCTAAAATGCTATTTTTTACTTATTACTAGTATAGATCCTTACCTAGTAGTATATATCCTTAAGGTTAAGCTTGGTAAAATACTTTACCTCTCTTAAGCAGTTAAGGATCTCCTTAATTAGTAGTAGTAGTATATAGTTCTTAACTATAACCTTATTAAGGCTATAATAGTCTATATAGAGGTATAACTTACCTCCCTTCTTTAGTATAAATAGGATTAGCACCCCTATAGGGCTCTATAAGGGCTAGATCCACCCCTTACTTAGTATATTATTAATATACTTTCTTAGCTCTTCTAACTCCTTCTCTATAAGGGAGTAAATAGAGCTAAATAGTAGTTCTATCTCTAGCTTGAGGTTAATAGTATAGGAGTAACCTTTATCTCTAGCTAGTTTAGCTACTAGGTTTATATTAAATATATATACCTATTCTTAATATTCTTTTAGTAGCTTAAATCCCTTTATCTCCTCTCTCTTTTCTCTCTCTACTATATAAGGTAGTAGCTCTAGTACCCCCTTAGCTCTCTCTATATATAGGTAGTAGACTAATAGGTTGTATACTAGTATTACTACTACCTCTCTTTATACCCTCTTTAATACCTTTCTTCTCTAGATAAGTTATAGGTAGCCTTTCTCTAGTAAGTAAGTCTACCTAATTATTACCTACTTAAGATTTAGCTATACCTTTTACCCCTAAGAGATCTCTAAGATAGTATTATATATACCTATATTACTTACTTGGTAGGTATAGGACTATACCTTTCTTACCTCTATATTATCTATTACTTTTATTACTAATACTACTACCCTATAGTTAGGTACCTTGCCTCTCTATATCCCTAGTAACTCTACTCTCTCTCTATAAACCTCTAGTAGTACCTCTTTATATAATATCCTCTAATATATAACATTCTTATCTACCCTAAGGTTAATTAATACCCTTCCTTTTCTCTATATACTAGCTACTCTAATATAGAAGTCTACCTTAAAGTAATAATACAGTTCCTTTCTCTAGGGTATCTATATACTATTAACCTCTATAGCTACTAGCTAGGCTACTAGTATATAATACCTATCTATATAACAAGGTTAGTTATACTTATAGTACTTCTTCTCTATATACTCTATTAATATATATCCTAGCTTACTATAGTTAAAGTATATAGGAGAGCCCTAGAAGTACCTTAGAGGTTATCTATACCCTCTTTATTCCTACTTAACCCACAGCTTAGGTATAAGCATATATATAGCTACCCTAAGCATTAAGACTAACTATTACCCTTCTAATTTATCTAAGAGGGTAGCTAATGCTAGTACTAGAGTAATAACTAGAGTCTACTGGTTCCTCCTCTCTTATAGCCTTTACTAATCTTCTATTATTATCTTAGTATATATCTTTATAAGTATCTCTACCCTCTTTACTATATTATTTAGCTCTTAATAAGTAGCTAGCAGCCTATATACTAGGATATAGCTTTATAAGTCTAGGAGTAGTTAGTTTAAGATATAGACTACTTACTACCTCTTTAGTTAGAGGTCTAGAATCTCTACCTTAACTATTTTATACTAGTTAATAAATTACTAGTATATCTACCTAGGTTTCTACTATATCTTATCTAGCTTTATAGCTATACTAAAGGCTTATATATTATTATTAGTAATACTATTATAAAGCTAAGCCTCTATCTATTTCTAGGTAATTAAGCTAATATTATTACTATACTAGAGGTTAATATAGCTCCTCTAGCTATATAATAGGTTACTCTTTAAACAAGCCCTTATAAACTAGACTTTACTCTTATTAGCTATAAATTCTTTCTTAGTAATAGAGAATTAGTCTTATAACTTAAAAAGAAAGTCTTTAAGGTTATTTTAATTATCCCTTTTATATTAAATAAAAGCTAACTACTTAATAAGGGTATTAGTATATAGGTACTTAGGCTCTAGCTAGGTAGCTATAGGTTCTCTACTAGTTATATATATATTATTAATAAACTCTCTATTTCTAAGGGCTATAATCTATTTAATTGTCTTTCTTTTTCTTACCTTAGTTACTTTATTATTAAGAAAGGCTCTTAGCTATTTTTCTATTAACCTATTAAGGTTAGTTATATATTACTTCTTTACTATAGTCCTATTAGTATCTAGTATAAGCTATTATATTACTAAGCTACCCTACTAGGTAATAGATTAGGATTAAGTTAATTATACTAGTACTATTACTACTCTAATAGTTAGTATACCTATAAATAAGGAGAGATTAGAATATATTAGAAGCTATATAGTACTAAGTAAAGGAGTTAGTAGGAGAGTAGTTAAGGGTTACTAGTAACTATTATTCTAATCTATCTCCTCTTTAAACCTTAATACTATTATAAAAACCTCTTTTATATACTCTTTAGTATAATATTATTCTATTCTATAGTATCCTCTAGGCCCTACCTAGTGCCTTACTAGCCCTAAAGCTAGTACTACTCTTAGGAACCTGATATCTATCTGCCGCACCCAGTACCAGCAGCAGAGCCACGTCAACAGGTTATACACTACCAGGTGTGTACTGTCAAAGTAGCCAGAGTATTTAGCAGTAACCAAAGTGTCCTCTAAGCAGGGGTGCCTCTACTTTTATAGGCACTTTGATAATTAACAGTCTGAGCCGCTAGCTACATCAGTAAGCGTCTAACGCCTACCCCTACTGTTAAATTCTATAGGCTATGAGTTCAAGTCTTGCTAGATCAAGGGATTAGGTAACCAATGAATCCACTGAGATCCAGAAAGAGCTGGAAATCTAGAAATCACTGCTCAGATCCGTTGTGACCCAGACTATCCTGAGAGGGTAGATAAGAGCTCATTGGTTAGCAAATCCCCTGGCATAAAAATCAGGCTTAGTGTGACGCATAAGCCTGAGGGGGTGTGTCAAAGTAGCCAGAGTATTTAGCAGCAACCAAAGTGTCCTCTAAGCGGGGGTGCCTCCACTTTTATAGGCGCTTTGACATGTACAGCCTCTCCCATTCAGCTATTACACCGTCTAATTCTTTACTATCTGGTTAAAAACAACCCTTATGTCTACAGCGATAAACCTAACAAAGTTGCCTATGGTATTCAGGACGTCCAGACTATGGTCTAGGGTCTTAATATCTGTCACGTGGGTATATAAGGTGTTAGTTACTGCCACGTAACTAATGGTATCGTTTTATTATGCGATAATATCATTGTTGCTAGTCACCATTTGCCAATCGCCAGGTTCATGGAGCTACTAACCCTGATACTAACCCTGATACTAACTCTGCTACCCGCTAAGGCGTTAATGTAACTGAGGATGCTAGCGACTGGCCAAGAATTCCCAGAACGCTAGAATGTATGGCAGAAAGCTGGCAATAGCCAAAGTCTATGCCTTTTCCAGTCTATACATGTCAGACACCGGACTAGAGATTTGCTTTGCATGACTTTGGGCGATTGCATAGGGTATGTGTTAAGAACACACCCTCAGAATCACAGAGACATGGCAAAGGCTACAATCTTCTCATGGCTTTGTGTTTACAACAAGTAATAGTAGTTTGAAACAAAAGCATACAGTCCGCACTCTTGGTAAGGTGGGGGGGGGTGTCCCTCGTGGAAATGCTTTCGCCAACCCGCCTTGTCTCTTGTGCTAACAGAAATGATGAGCGGCAAGCCCGGCTAATATGATTCAGGCATGTCTAAACCAACAATACACGGGTAATAAGAGAAAATGCCAAGCAGTGTGTGGTACAATCACTTGAAAAGGTTTGCAATTAAACTTTGAAATAACC
Organism: Colletotrichum echinochloae; assembly: GCA_016618095.1. NCBI lineage: Eukaryota > Fungi > Ascomycota > Sordariomycetes > Glomerellales > Glomerellaceae > Colletotrichum > Colletotrichum echinochloae. The sequence continues at coordinate 5,233,846 of JADEZT010000004.1, forward strand.
TCTCCAAAGGTTTCTCAACAGTCCATCAGGGTCGTAGGCCGCTGCAATATCCTTCAATCGTTCGTGGTTCTCCTGTCCGTAACCGGCGTACACATCCTGATTCTTCTCCGCGTAATTCATGTACGTGTAACCTGCAAACAACCCCCTCTCCTCTGCAAGAACCTGTATCTGGGAAATGAGGTTTGCGGCACTTTGTTGCACAGTATGGTCAAGATGCGATGTTTCCCAGTGTGTAACTACCGAAATATGCACCAGTGGGCCTCTTTCCGGGGTGAGGCCCAGGGCGTTCCCGCCATTCTTTTGCATCGCGGAAAGAATGCTTGCAGTGATGGGCTGATAGGTGAAGAACGGTTCCACCGTCTCGTTTGTGCTTTTTGCCGCACCCAGGAGCCGATTGGCATGGTCTTGGTAGAACGGAACGATGTCCTGAAGGAGCTGTGCTGCCCCCTCTCCCAAGTAGACCGAGGTCCCGGCCCAAGCTTTGCGCCCTCCGTATGGTTCAGAGATTGCCTTGGAATGAGCAGTGATGTTTGCTACAGTGGTCGTATTGAGAAACGATCCAGCAACGGATGCACTCTTTGCAAAAACCTCGGGCGTCTCTCCCGCAGAGGAAGGGGGCGTGGCATAGTAGAGGTAGTTTGCAACGACGAATCCACCTAGAGATGCCAGATTGGTCATGACGAAGAACGTATGTCCGTCAGGATCGGCCGGAAGGCCGTTGACAGACAGGTCCACAAAGGCAGGTACAAGCTCGGCGGTCGAAGAAAGGGGGTAAAGCGCCATGTGTAGCCATACATCGCCCTGTTCGAACGCGACGAGGTCGAATCGTGTAACAATTCCATAGTTACTCCCACCGCCTCCTCTGAGAGCCCAGAAAAGGTCTTTGTTGGATTCCGGAGAAGCATTGACAACTTCGCCGGAAGCCAAGACGACTTCAAAGTTGCGAACATTGTCGCAGGCCCATCCGTAGCGTCCCGAAAAATACGATATGCCACCACCGAGGATGAGCCCGCTGACACCAACATCGCTGACTCGTCCGCCCACAACAGCAAGACCCAGCGGGTCAAGTGTTTCCGAGATGTTGACCCATCGATTGCCGGGCCCGACCGAGACGGTTTGGCAATCGTCTGACAGGGTGATCTGGTTGAGACGTACTAAATCAATGGTCACTCCATGCGCAATATTGGATCCTCCATCAAAGGCCGTGTGGCCACCGCTCTTGACCGTGAAGGGAACGGATGCTGAAGTCAAGATCTTGATCGTGGCTGCGACGTCCTCGGTGTCTTCGGGCGTCACGAAACAGGCGGGGTGGATCTCAGCCTGGCGGCCCGAGTAGTAAATATTTGACAGAGAGTATTGCGTCGAGTTCGGGAAAGAAACTCTGCCTGGAAGTTGAGAATCCAGGGAGATGCACTGCGTAGCCGTCAGTAAGAGCTTGAAGTCCCGCCTTATACTTTGCTTTAATTTACCCCTTGATTAATCTCGGGCACCAAGTCGGCGAAAGCTCTGACCTGCAAAATGGTCACACCAGACCAGATGATAAGTGATGACCGCATGCTAGCTCGAATCAACGGCAGCGGAACTTTTGACGATGAGTCTGGTGATTTGCGGCTTTCAAGGTAGCCTGGGGGAGAGGTTGAGGGGTTAAATATTGTCCGAGGAATCGCTGCTCTTTTGTACCTTTGAGGCGGTGTGCCTCGACCGACAGGATTTACGAGGCTGAGTTTCCTTCACGAATCACAGCTGCTGTCAACGCCATTCGTTAGCTCGGACTGTTTACGGTAGTGTAGGTAGGTATCTGGTCAACGGTTCAAGGCTCACTTCGATGACGCTGGCAGTGGGTCGATCCCCGTCCGGGGAGCTAACCACTTCTGAAATACGACGCCGCAGGGATTAGCACAATATCATCCCGAAGCCTGGGAGAAGATAAAGAAGTCACCGGAATCGCGGTGTTTGTGGCAATTCATCCGGCACGTTTGCTCCCGAGTGCAATATCGCCTGGCGTTACACGCAGCAAGGATGGCATACATGGTTCACGAGACGAGGCAACAAGTGACGTGGTGACCTGATCAAGCTTTCAGATCTGGCAACCAACGCGTGCATTGTGAATCGTATCATTTTACTAGGTAGGTTGGTTATCGTTTTTGTGACGGAATAAGCACTAGGGTTGTAGAGCCGGTATATCCGACTAACACTGGGCTCAGAGCTAGGCCGAAGTGGGTATCATGACTTGCCGCGGTCCTCGTGTCTCTGATAGCGCAGCGGCCACTTAGGAAAGGCTTGGCCTAAGACGAACAACGAGAACGTGATTTGGGTTGTCGGCAGTGTGGTGTGCGCAATCCCCCCGGGACCTCTGAGCATTTCATCGTGCTTTTTGATGCAGCCAGAAGTCCCGTTTATGTTATCAATATGAATAGTATATTGGTTGTGATGCGCGTGTATCTCCTACTGGGCGACATCCTTTCCTTAGTACTGCTGCTTACTATCAGTAAAGGGCACGATTGAAGAGTCAGAAGGGCTGTTCGACATCAAGGTAACCTTTATAGTCTCAGGACGTTACATACCTTTTCTTGCATTGGCGATTGACATGTACGATTCACGGTCAAAGAGTCTGCCAAAGCATCGTTCGTCGAAACCAGTGTTATATCCTATTTGTACTGTACATACGGGCACCGACCAATCACGAATGATACCCGAAGTCGACCCAAGGTTCATAACACTCCCTGCGGACGGTCACAATCATCATTGAGCATCCTCCCCTAAGCATAAACATTCTGCTGAGGTAAGCGGTAGAACCAGACGGTTTGGACCAGGCCGCCGCCAAAGTCCGCCTTGAGAACGTGCTTGCTGCAGTCGTCTGTGAACTCAAACGTGTTGACGAGCTGGAGGCCAACGTAGCTGGGAAGAGTAGCTGAGGTCACATCGACCGTCAGCACGCCCGAGGGACCCTTCTTGCGGTTCCCTCCCTTGCCCTTGCCGCCGTACTTGTTGTCCCCGCCGTCGCAGGTCACCTGGGAGAAGCGGTAGTCGCCAAAGACGCCGAGGCTGTGCTGCGCGACGAGGGCCCAGTCACGATCCGAGTCGGTGGGCTTGGCGGGGAGAGAAACAGTTTTGGGGCGCACGTCTGCCTGGGTGGTGTCGTTGGCGGTGATTACGAAGGAGATATGGCCCGAGGGCGCGTAGACGGAGCCGCCGGAGGGGTAGACGCTGTGCCATTCTGGGATGAGCTCGCCGGTGTTGGTGTTTCTGGAAGCTGGTCAGTATCATCTTGCGTTGAGAGGGAGCAGAAAATGCGTCTGCAACGAGAGCTTCGTCCTGGGAACCGACTTACGTCAATGTGGCGTTGAGGTAGCCCCAACCACCAACGATACATTGCAAGGCCTTGTCGCACTTCATCTTGACGTTATAAGTTGTCGGCAGCACACGATCAGAAAGGTACCCAAGGCTGAGCTCTCTAGCGACGGGTTGAGGGTCTCTGGATCTGCTTTTTTGTTCAATAACACTTAGATCCAGGACGGAATAGGTGAGAATTTATACAAAACAACCTTCCTCCGCCTACATAGTACTCGCAGCCGTTGTCGTGTTTTTGCAGGGAGCGGGCGTTGCCGCAGCGAGTTGATCCCTTCGGCCACGATCTTCAGCCCCTTGCGCAGTTCACGGTGGCGCTATGATGCGAGCTGCAGCCCATAACGAGAACCCATTGGAACGCTTCTGCCATGGTCGAACAAAACGTGCGCTAAGGAATGTCTAGGTCCGCCCAAGGTTGGGTCTAGATAGGCTCGTAGGATGTTCTTAGATCTCCACGTTACTGAACGGCTGGTATTAGGGCTGACGCCTCGTCGTCTGGTTCCGGTAGTCGCAATGCAGCGTTCGCTCTGGACCAAATACTACATCAGCCACATGCGTGATGTGTCCAGCCGATCAATTTTGTCTGCGGATGCGCGATGATTACATGTACTCAGTCATCCCTTGCACCCGACGTGGCTCCCTCATGGACGCCCAAAACATCCCTTAATATAACGCCACTTGACCATTGCGGTCAGCACTTAACGCCTTGTATCACCTTGTGACACCTCTTGAATGAGTAACATGAACACCTTGATGCTGTAGGTATGGCAGAAGTCCAAGTATAGCGACTCCCCCGACCGCAGCAGACGGTTTTCTCTCATCCTAGATTTCCACCAGAATTCACCCAGCAACCCGCTTCATAGTCAGGTTGCCCATCTCGCTTATACGACTCCATCAGAGATTGGTACATGTATCAACTACACCACTTGGCCCTGGTCTTTTCAAATATATCTTCGTCAACTGTTCTTTCTTTTGGGGTGAGGATATCTCGCCGCCCACACTGGCTAATCCACCGCCACTAACAAACAGATCAATCCTACATAACCAATTCACATTCCCAACGCTAACACCACCCCTAATCCTAGGCTCTAACACTAAACTCTACCCTGAAGATCTCTATTTCAAACCTTGTTTCTTAAATTTGAGTTTCTGCACAGCTGATGGGGAATTCGAACAGGAAAAATGGGGCAGGATCTCAGATCGTATAGGATTCAATGGCAGATTAGCTATTAGAGTGAGCGTCGGGATATCCCAGCCCTTCTTTTAGCTCCCCTAGCTGTTTTTCTTTCTTAGCTTTATAGCTTCCATACTCCAAGAGGAATGTGCGACTGCATGGCTATTTCTGTGTCACCCTCACGCACCTGGTGCCTCGCCCTTAAGTAGTTCTTGAGTTAATACAAGAGAGAACACAGACGTTCGTGTTTTAACAAGGAAGCAATCGTCATTTTCCTAGGTTTCATCAATTAAGTTAGCGATTGGACCAATAGTATTATCGCACGCAGAAACGTTGTTTATAGTACGTATTACATATTATACTAACGCTTTTCAGCTTCTCCAGACTGAAGCAGCACAACAACTATCATTGCTCTTGAGATAGGCATGCGGGTAGCGGAAACAAGCATTCCAGAACAAAACAAGTGTCTGATAATTCTTGAAAGCATGGGAATCTTTGCTGAGTTCCCTTGATGACTCAGCTGAAAAACCGAGGTCCTGGTGTGGCTGAAATGCTTTACGTCACTGTGACCGGTACACTTGGAAAGTGATCCATAGTTCGTTCCGAGCTCTAGTTATAAGGCTCAGGGACGGCTCTAAGAATTCTAAGAGGTTGCTCTCACTTCCAATCACAATTGCTGAACCAGTCTTGCTTTGCACAATCAGTGTGTTATATCCAAATACACCAAGCGCACCAAGACCAACATCATCATGTCGTCCTCCATCCGCACTTTAAGACTAGCGCAGCGCGCACCTCAGTTGATTTCGAGAGCCGCACCAACATCAAGCCGAACCCCTATGCAATCTCGCGTAGCAGACGCCCAGAGACGTCTTCTCAACACTGAATCCGCGCCGGTCCTTTACAGCGCGTCCGCGAGGGTCGTCGGCGCGCGGACGGGACACGTCGAGGGCGACGACCTCGTCGTGGACCTCACCATGGCCAAGGCCCTCGGCGGACCCGGCGACAAGGGCAAGACAAACCCGGAGGAACTCTTCGCGGCCGGCTACGGCGCGTGCTTCCAGAGCGCCATGAACGCCTCGGCGACGAGCATGAAGATCCAGATGCCCAAGAAGCCGGAGGACTCGGTCGTCGAGACGACGGTGCACCTCGTCGGCGACATGAAGGGGCTCGACATGGGCCTTCGCGTCGACATGAAGGTTCGCGTCAAGGGGCTGAGCAACGAGGAGGTGCAGAAGGTCGTCGACAAGGCCAAGGAGGTGTGCCCGTACAGCCGCGCAACCAAGGGCAATGTGGAGACGAACGTTGAGGTTGTTAAATTCGATGATGACGGAGATTCATCAGTCTCGAAGAGCAATGTCACCTCGGGGGGCTCGAGAAAATCTGACAGCAAGTCTGGGAGCAAGTCTAACAGCAAGTCTGACAAGGAGCCTGGCGAAGTGGGTGGCGTGAGACCGACAGGCCACAGCGACTATCAATGAGTGGGACATGTTTGGCCATGGTTCTGTTATGAACGTTTGTGTTGCAGCAGCATCGCGCGTGTAAGTTATCCTGCGTCAATATCCCGTAGTATCTAGAATGATCGCATGTGATAAAATATGGGGCAACAATAAATTCACCTGCGAATCCTGATTGTTCTACATTTCTCCATGAAGCCGGTGACTCAATCGCCAAAGAAAACTGTAGTGAAACTACCCTGGACATCATCAGATGATGCAGCTGTGCTTCTATCAACGCCCCTGCTTTGGAGTTCTTAGTGTAAAAGTGATCATCCTTCGTGACAGAGCTCGCAGTCTGGTTCCCGAGATCCAATTCCATTTGACACCTGAGCATCTACTGTATATAATCGTTCTATTACACCTGATCATAGTAATAAGATCTTAAACTTTTATAGGGCCAAATTAATTGTGACTTCACTATATACCGGATTAACTGGTCTAGGCTGCTTATAGTGGTCTAGAAGGATTATATTAAATAGATGTACCTTACACTCGCCCACGGTCTCCTTCATGTAGATCCACGAACTCTGGACATCGGCCTTGCCCCTTAAATCATTACTGTAGGGTAGATAAGAGATATGAAGTTGCCGGGGCCGCAATATCGAGTTCAGCTTATTACAATGTCAGATTGGTGGAATTGAGGATCTTCCCCGCTGCGCTTGCAGTGTCTGCAACCCTAAACCTGTACGATGATAGGGATGTGCTCCTCCTGGATATCTTCAGCTTTGTCTTGCCTGGGTTCGAGGTAGGGAAGTTGGCATGCCTCGCATTTGTCGTTGACATTCTTTTCTAATAGCAGGTTGCGGCAGATTGGGCAGAGGAATTTGATACCAAGACACACATTTTGATATCTCATGACGTGTTCACTTTGAGAAGCTGTTCGAATTTGGGAGCTAACGATTAGTGTTAGTGATAGTTGCCCATTCCATAGAAATAGTGATTCAAGGCTACTGTATCGAAATACCAATAAGTAACAAGTTATTATTATATTGTTCGTCATTTGTCTTGCTGCCAATAATGAGAAATAGGTTGATGAAAAGGAAATTGGTTTCGCAAAGGCATCTGAACAGATCTTTTTAAACCAGGCCGGTAGAAAATAAGATGGAAGAAAAGCATTATAATGTTAATAACAAAGAGAACTAGGACCAGCGGTACCTCAGTGTCAGGTTCCTAAAAGTAGTACCGGCTTTGGGGCTGGCAGGGCACCGGGTGGGGCCTGGGGGACACCGCGGAACGGAATAACGTTATGCTAAAAGGTATATAAAAGGGGTTTTCATAATAGTATCAAGGTTTAGAGAGGAGATAGATTAGAATAATAGTTACTAGTGACCTCTAACTACCCTCTTACTAACTTCTTTACTTAGTACTATATAGCCTTTAATATATTTTAATCTCTCTCTATTTATAGGTATATTAACTATTAGAGTAGTAATAGTATTAGTATAATTAACTTAATCTTAATCTATTACCTAGTAAGGTAGCCTAGTAATATAATAGCTTATACTAGATATTAGTAGTATTATAGTAGAGAAATAATATATAACTAATCTTAATAAGTTAATAGAGAAGTAATTAAGAACCCTTCTTAATAATAAAGTAGCTAAGGTAAGAAAGAGAAAGATAATTAAATAGATTATAGCTCTTAGAAATAGAGAGTCTATTAATAATATATATATAGTTAGTAAAGAACCTATAGCTATCTAGCTAGAGCCTAAGTACTTATATACTAATACCCTTATTAAGTAGTTAGCTTTTATTTAATATAAAAGGGATAATTAAAATAACCTTAAAGACTTTCTTTTTAAGTTATAAGACTAATTCTCTATTACTAAGAAAGAATTTATAGCTAATAAGAGTAAAGTCTAGTTTATAAGGGCTTGTTTAAAGAGTAACCTATTATATAGCTAGAGGAGCTATATTAACCTCTAGTATAGTAATAATATTAGCTTAATTACCTAGAAATAGATAGAGGCTTAGCTTTATAATAGTATTACTAATAATAATATATAAGCCTTTAGTATAGCTATAAAGCTAGATAAGATATAGTAGAAACCTAGGTAGATATACTAGTAATTTATTAACTAGTATAAAATAGTTAAGGTAGAGATTCTAGACCTCTAACTAAAGAGGTAGTAAGTAGTCTATATCTTAAACTAACTACTCCTAGACTTATAAAGCTATATCCTAGTATATAAGCTACTAGCTATTTATTAAGAGCTAAATAATATAGTAAAGAGAGTAGAGATACTTATAAAGATATATATTAAGATAATAATAGAAGATTAGTAAAGGCTATAAGAGAGAAGGAACTAGTAGACCCTAGCTATTACCCTAGTACTAGCATTAGCTACCTTCTTAGATAAATTAGAAGGGTAATAGTTAGTCTTAATACCTAGAGTAGCTATATATATACCTATACCTAAGCTGTGGGTTAAGTAAGAATAAGAAGGGTATAGATAACCCCTAAGGTACTCCTAGAGCTCTCCTATATACTTTAACTATAGTAAGCTAGAATATATATTAATAGAGTATATAGAAGAGAAGTACTATAAGTATAACCAGCCTTATTATATAGGTAGGTACTATATACTAGTAGCCTAGCTAGTAGCTATAGAAATTAATAGTATATAAATCCCCTAGAGAGAGAAACTATATTACTATTTTAAGATAGACTTCTATATTAGAGTAGCTAGTATATAGAAAAAAGGAAAGGTATTAATTAACCCTAAAGTAGATAAGAATATTATATATTAGAGGATATTATATAAAAAGGTACTACTAGAGGTTTATAGAAAGGGAGTAGGGTTACTAGAGATATAAAGAGGTAAGGTACCTAACTATAGGGTAGTAATATTAGTAATAGAAGTAATAAATAATATAGAGGTAAGAAAGGTATAATCCTATACTTACTAAGTAAGTAATATAAGTATATATAATACTATCCTAGAGATCCTCTAGGGGTAAAAGGTATAGCTAAATCTTAAGTAGGTAATAATTAGGTAGACTTACTTACTAGAAAAAGGCTACCTATAACTTATCTAAAGAAGAAAGGTATTAAAGAGGGTATAAAGAGAGGTAGTAGTAATACTAGTATACAACCTATTAGTCTACTACCTATATATAGGGGGAGCTAAGGGGGTACTAGAGCTACTACCTTATATAGTAAAGGGAGAAAAGAGAGAGGAGATAAAGGGATTTAAGCTATGAAAAGAATATTAAGAATAGGTATATATATTTAATATAAACCTAGTAGCTAAACTAGCTAGAGATAAAGGTTACTCCTATACTATTAACCTCAAGCTAGAGATAGAACTACTATTTAGCTCTATTTACTCCCTTATAGAGAAGGAGTTAGAAAAGCTAAGGAGTATATTAATAATACGCTAAGTAAGGAGTAGATCTAGCCCTTATAGAGCCCTTTAGGGGTACTGATCCTATTTATACTAAAGAAGGGAGGTAAGTTATACCTCTATATAGACTATTATAGCCTTAATAAGGTTATAGTTAAGAACTATATACTACTACTACTAATTAGAGAGATCCTTAACTACTTAGAAGAGGTAAAGTATTTTACTAAGCTTAACCTTAAGGATATATATTACTAGGTAAGGATCTATACTAGTAATAAGTAGAAAATAGCATTCTAGATATAGTATAGGTACTTTAAGTACTATGTTATGCCTTTTAAGCTAGTTAATATACTAGTAACCTTCTAAGTATATATAAATAATACCCTAGCTAGGCTAGTAGATATTACTTATATTATATACCTTAATAATATCTTAATCTTTACTAAGGATAAGACTAGTTATATAGAGGTAGTAAAAGAGGTATTGTATTAGTTAGATACTGCTAGCCTATATACTAACCTAGAGAAGTATATTTTCTATACTAAGATAATTAGGTTCCTAAGGTTTATAGTATCCCTAGAGGGTATTACTATAGAGTAGAACTATATAGAGGTAATTACTTAGTAGCTACTCCCTACTAGTATTAAAGATATATAGGTCTTTCTTATATTTATAGGGTTCTATTAGTACTTTATTAAGAACTACTCTAAGGTATATACCTCTCTTATAAACTAACTAATAGCTAAGGTAGTAGAGGAGAAGGTAATAACTAGGGAGGTAATTAAAGCCTTCTATAATCTCTAAATTATATTTACCTAAGTCTCTATCCTATAGTACTTTAACCTAGTACTATTAATATAGGTAGAGATTGTTAGAGGCTATGAGGGGTAATGAGGTTAGAGATAAAGGATAAGAGATGAATAAGATATATATTATTTTAATATAATAGAAGAGCTTATCGTTTTTCTTTTTTATCTAGCTAGATATAAGGGATATAAGGGGTTTATTTATACTTACTTTCTGTATATTCTAAGGATTTCTTAGATATTCTAGGTTGTTATCTAAAACACCTCGGTTATATAGTTTAGAACTATATTCTTATACGTTGTTTTCTAAAACATCTCGGTTATATAGTTTATAACTTTATTCTTATACGTTGTTTTCTAAAACATCTCGGTTATATAGTTTATAACTGTATTCTTATTTCCTAGATTTCTCCTTAGATAAATAGTTCTTGCTTAAAGGAACTATTCTTTGTATATAGATATCCTATGTATTTATGATATATAGGCGTTTTCTAAGTAAATATATAGTTATCTAGTATGTACAGTATATACAGTACTATTAATACTGTGTTATATAATTCACTTTATTATTATATATACTATCTTTTTTATATAGATATAAGGTATTTAAACCTTAATATCTAACAGAGATAAATATATTAAACTTTATAATTAGAGCTATCTTATTATAGCTAGTAGAGGACTAGTAGTACTCTATTACCTTCTTATTTAAGAAGCTAAAGGGTATTAAACTATAGTATAGTATACTAAAGGCTAAGCTACTTATAATCTAAGAAGCAGCTATATACTAAAGATACTACCTCCTATATACCTAGAGTAAGATTATATTCTTAATAGACTACCTAGGGTACTACTACTTTATTAATAAGTCCTAGCTTAATAGTTAGTAGGTAAGGTTACTCTAGGACCTATCTCTCTTTAACTTTAAAATTAACTACTAGCTAGAAAAGGAGAATATAACTAATAGGCTATTATAGTAGCTAGACTATTAGCTCTTAGGTATAGAAGATTAAGAGGTATAGGGTATATTCCTAGAAAGCTTTTTAAGTAGGTTTACCTACAGAGTAGTAGTAATTATTAGTAGTAAGTTAATAGAGGTATACCTATTACTACTAAAAAACTTACTCTAAGCCTAGAGAAGGAAACTATAGTAGTATAGTAAGCTAATAAGGCAATTACCTCTAAGGAGTAGTAAAAGCTAGAGAATAACTAGTTAGAGAGAGAGAATAGGGTCCTTAGGTATAAGAGTAAGGTAGTTATCTTAGAAGGGTATATATTAAGGATAAAGATTATAATAGTATTCTATAATAAGCTAGCTAAGAGGTACCTAGGGGTAACCTATATACTTAAAAGAATTAGATAGATATTCTTCTAGAGATTAATAAAGAAGGATATAATAGAGTATGCTTAAATATATATAACTTATTAATAGATAAAGCTATATTACTACCTACCCTATAGAGAACTAGTACCCCTACTACTACCTAGCTAACTATAAGAATAGGTTACCCTGGATTTTATTACTAAGCTACCTAAGTTAAAAGAATTTACTAAAGAGAGCTATAATAGTATTCTAGTTATAGTAAACTAACTTATAAAGTATATACTATATATACCTATATAAGAGACCCTAATAGTAAACTAGTTAGTATCTCTCTTAGTTAAAAGGGTATTTTTATAATTTAGTATCCTAGTAGTAATAGTATCTAACTAAGAATCTCTCTTTACTAGCTATTTCTAATTAGTAGTATACTACCTACTAGCTATTAAGTAGAGGCTAAGTATAGCCTACTACCTATAGATAGATAGCTAGATAGAGTAATAAAACTAAAATATTAAGTACTTTCTTTAGGCTTTCTATAGCCTAGAGTAAGATAATTAAGCAAAGTAGCTACTAATAGCTAAGTTTGTCTATAATAATACTTAGCATAGTATAATCTAGATAGTACTAGTAGAAGCCCTAATAGGCTATATACCACGTAATATAAATAATACAAAGCTAGAAGGGGCCTTACTAATAGAGATTCTATTAGTAAGAGACTAAATATAATAGCTATAGAGCTAGTAAGCTATAATCTTCTAGATACTAGAGATAGCTAATAAGAACTATAAGAGGTAGTATAATATAAAGCAATCTATAGTAGTATTTAAGATAGAAGAGAAGGTCTTACTATTAGTAAGGTTTATATAGTAAAAGTACCCTATAAAGAAGCTCTTAAATAAGTATCTAAAACTATTTATAGTTATATAGGTAGTTAGTAGAGAAAAAGTATATAAGCTTAACTTAGAAATATAATACTATATCTATTATATATTCTTACTATTATAGTTAGAGAAGTTCTATAGAGTAGTAGTAGAGCTATAGGTAGTCCTTATTAAGAAGAAAGAGAAAGATATATACTAGGTAAAGAGAATAGTTATATATAAGAGTCTCTAAAGAAACTAATAGTATTTAATAAAGTAATAAGGGTATAAAGAGAAGGAGAACTCTTAAGAACTATAGTAAAATATAGTAAAGAAACTATAGTAAGATTATAAATAGGGGATCACTAGAGGCCTATTAGAGGGGAACTAAGTTAACAATTATATAACTATAAGGTAGCTAGGTTTTATTATCCCTTTAGTATTAGAGCTAGGGAGTAAAGAAGCTTAAGGGCTAGGTATTCTAAGCCTAGAGATAAGTAACTAACTAAATAAATAGTAGAGAGGCATTAGTAGGGTACTAGAGGGGTATATAGGGGGTACTAAGGCCTACTAGTTAGACTCCTCCTTATTATTATTAGTAGTACCTTTTCTAAGATCTAATTTACTAGCTTAAAAGTTAATCTTACTACTATACTAAAGGCTATTATTAGTACTATAAGGAAGTACTAAGGAGGTACTAGAGTAAGAAAAGGATATATAATATAGGTATAGGACTTAGTCTAGTTAGAGAAAAGAGCATTCTAAGCCTTAATAGCCTTAGTCTACTTATAAAGTATAATAACCTAGTCCTAGGTAGTAGTAGTAATAATCTTAGTACTCTTAGCTAATAACTTAGCTTACTTAGCCTACTGTTTTATAGTAAAGTAGGTACTCTTAAGGGTAAGGACCTTATACTAGTAGAGAAGCTACTCCTCCTCCTCTTATACTACCTTATACTTAATATTAAAGATTAATATATTAGAAGCCTTTATCTAAAGAGCTTTTAAGCTTATAAGCTAGGCCTTCTTAATCTTCTTTTAAAAAGGGTTAGATTAAGAGGTACTAAGAGGAGTATAAAAGTATATATATACTTATAAGGTAGTAATAAGAGTAAGGGTTAGCCTCTTTATAGAGGTTTTTAAAAACTGCCTTAAGGGTAAGGGTAGTAGTAGTAACAGTATATAAGGCCTACTATAGGTCAGTAATAAACTAATAGCTATAAGAGTAGTAATAGTAGAGAGAGAGATAAGCTTATAAAGATATAAGGCTTACTATACTAGCTAGTATAGTAAGAGTACTTATTACTAGTAACTAGAATAGTTAGAATAATAGAGAGGTAGTAGAGAGGTACTAAAGAGATAAGTATATACTCTAGGTCTTAATATAATAAGAAAGATAGGTAATAGTATCTTTTATATTAGACTACTACTTTACTATAGCTTAAAAGTAATAATAGTAAGAGACCTTATATATAATAATAGAGTTAATAATATTAGAAGTATTAAAATAGGTATTATTAGTAGGGGGGCTACTAGGGGGGGACTGGGGGGGGTACTAGAGCTATCTAGGATAGTAGGATTAGTAAGAAGTATAGAGAATATAATAGTAGTAATAGAAAAGTAACTAGTACTAGTACTACTACTAGTATTACTATTACTAGTACTATTATTACTATTATAGTAGTAAAGGTATAATAAAAAATTAAAAAATAATAATAATATAAAAATATTATAAAGAAAAAAAAGAAAAAAAGAAAATAAGTAAAAGTAAAAAAAAGAGAAAGTAAGCCTAGCTATTTTATTAAATAGTATATATATAAGTAAGTAATAATAATAACTCTAGCTTATAAAGAAATAATAATACCTCTAAAAGAAAAGAGAGGTAAGAGATACTAAGGAGATACTAATACCCCTTTTATTACTATAAAGTATACCCTTACTATTATATTAAGAATAATATAACTTAGAGCTTAGCTACTAGAGAAATAAAAGTATAAGTAATAAAAGCTAACTATATTACTTTATAAATAGTAAGATACTAAGCTATAAAAGAGAAAAAAGAGTAAGTAACTAAAGTAGTACTATAGGTAAGTAAGGTACCTCTATAGTAAAATAAGTAGCCCCTTACTAATAATAATAAGGATCTAAGACTTATACTCTAAGTATAGGATAACTAGACCTAGTAAGGTACTAAAAGGGCTATTAACTATACTAGGCTATTATAAAATAAGAATAAGGCTAAGGGTAGGTAGTTAGCTAAAGAGATAACTACCTATTTAATAATTTACTAAGCTTAGTAAAGTTCTTAGACTTTACTAAAGTATAAGTAGTATTATAGGTAGAGTACTAAAGTATTAATAGAGAGGCTAACTAATTAACTACTAGGTCCTAAGGATAGAACCTTAGAGAGAAGGGATTATATTAAGTTCCTAAAAGTAGTACTAGCTTTAGGGCTAGCGGGGCACCGGGTGGGGCCTGGGGGACACCGTGGAATGGAATAATGTTATACTAAAGGGTATATAAAAGGGGTTTTCACAATAGTATTAAGGTTTAGAGAGGAGACAGATTGGAATAACAGTTACCAGTGACCCCTAACTGCCCTCCCACTGACTCCTTTACTCGGTACTACACAGCCTCTGACACTCAGACAGAGGACTGTTGATCAGGACAACAGGAGTAAAACACACAACTCTGAGTATGACCCCTTCCGTATGCCCCGCCACGTTTTAATCCATAATCTATCAAATTGATCGATAGGGATCGAAAGATCTCACGCCCCGAAATCAAATGAACAACTTTCAAAGACCAAGTCAGAAGCTCGGATCTCATTGTTGAACGCTGGCAACGTGATAGGGCTGATGATGATGAGGTCATGTGGTGGGGTTGGGCAAGGGCGGGGGAACTCGGGAACCAGGGTTCATCTTATCATCAACCACCATTCCTAGCATACCTAGGTACCGATAGGCTATCTAGAGTTGACATCGGCCGTATCTTTAGTTCTATCGAAATAATCTGGATATAATACTATTGCAATTCGCCTCCACCTGGCTCCGTCTGCCTGCTGTTACGTGCTTTCAAAATGCCGCCCCCGCCAGATCTATCCCATCACATCCTTTCCGACTCCGAGTCCAGGGAGATTTTCGTCACAAGGATCCTCCCCATCAGCCTCCCACGTTCCCTCACCCCGCACCCCACTCGTTCCCGGCCTCTCGCCGTACTCATTGTCGGCCAGACGGGCGCTGGCAAAACGCGGACCGCGCCCGCCGTCCTCGATGCCATGACCCGCATCCACCCACCGGTGCACCTCATCGCCGACGTCTACAAGGCCTATCACCCGTCCTACCTCTCTCTTATCGACTCCGCCGCCCCCGCCCACGCGTCGCCCGCCACGGGCCCCGACGCGCGCAAGTGGCTCGCCATGGCCGCCACCGAGGCCGTGGCCCGCAAGCTCGACGTCCTCCTGGAGAGCGCGTGCCGTCACCCGGACGACTTCCGCGAGCTAGCGCGTCTGTTTAGCGAGGCTGGGTACCGAGTCGAGGTCGTCGTGATGGCCGTGCCCGCGGCGCTGAGCAGGCTGGGCATCCTGCATCGCTTTTACGAGAGGTTGCCGGAGGCGGGGAGTGGGGGTTTGCCCATTCGGCTGACGCCGGTCAAGGTTCATGATGATTCTTACGAAGGGCTCATGAGCGTGGCAGAGTGGATCGACCGAGTGGACTACGTTGACCGGGTCCTGATCGTAAGGAGAGGTAATATGGTTGCATTCGCCGACGAGAAGGGCGAAGATGGCAAGTTGCAGGGCAGGGTTGCTGAAGGAGTGAGACGGGAGCGAGGTCGGCCACTGACTGAAGAGGAAAGAAGCTTCGCCGTGAGGGACACAGACGGATTGGCGGCACGCGACGCAAGCCTGGCGGAGCAGATCATGAGGATGCTCGAACCTCTGTTGAGGGACGGGAACCATACGTATCCACACCTTCGACCGCTAGTTTTCCCGCCCGATGGTCCAAGAGAAGCTTTGCTTACGCTGGGCAAAACATGAAGCCCGAGCGACCATGTTGGTCTGGTTCTTATGGCAATGCTAGATTACGATGACGGTAAGCATGGAAGCCTTCGAGAGCGCGTACAAATAGAAAAGGAGGAAACATAGACAGGAGGACGCAGAACGAACAAGGATCAATGATCGCCCTGCGAGTTCCAAACAAAACTATTGTTTCCTTCCGATGCTTGGGATTCGATATGACAAAATACTGATCCTTCTCGGTGCGTTTGTTGGGTATCTTGGTAATAACAACCGGCTATTCTCACTGGTTGGACGTGATGGAACGCATCGCTATGCGACGAGGCGAGCCATATTAAACAAAAATGGATGGTGAGCAGCATCGCATGGAAGCTCTCTAACTGCTGGCGAGATTTTGCTTCATGGGAGCCGGGCAAGTGGCATGAGAAAACTCCCGGACGTGGCGGTCGGACCCATGGATGGGTGGTATTCACCTATCAATCAAGGAAGCATCAAACTGATGATATTCGAGAAGGGATGAGACAAGATTTCATAGAAAGAAGGATGAGATCTCTCTCTTCATGAAACTGCAAACCGGAAAACGTAACTGTTTTGACGTACAGTAATAAGCATGACACGCCAAAGTATCGGGTACCTACCAAAGTAGAAAGGCAGTAGACTCTTCCGGACACAGTCCCACTTCCGGCCCCGAGTGGAGCGAGACTGCGCTCCGGGACGGTAGATGAGGTACGTACTGTAGTTGCTGTATGCAGGGGTCAGGTGCGTGCCTGAGCTTTGGAGAGCTGTCTGACTTTCTGAAGCGAGGGGTGCTGAAGTGGAGTAGTGAGTGAGGTCATAAGCGAACTAGAAGCTGCGACAGCCCCCGCCAAAATCGGCCCACGTGATGCAGAAGGGTTTTCTGCCCTACGGAGCTCAACCAGTAAAACTTCAGCGGTCGGCTGGGTGTTGCAGGAGAAGTTCATCACCAACACCTCTCATCTCAAAGGACAAGTAAGTGCAGAGCCCTATACCCAGCCACAGCCACCGCCGCGATATCAATCCTACTCCCGCAAGGGATCTGAGATTTCGCCGCCGGGGATCGCCAAGGTCGCACTTGTGCGCGAGCCAAAAACAAGATGGACTAACAAAGTCGTGCAGGTTCGTCGTTCACGATGAGAGCCAAGTGGAGAAAGAAGCGCGTTCGCCGTCTCAAGCGCAAGAGAAGAAAGATGAGGGCTCGCTCGTAAGTTTCTTCTGAGGAACACGAATTGGTCTTTTGGGCTCAGCTAATCAATTGCGCAGCAAATAAACAACTCGCTATCCCTCCCCTCGACCATGACCATCTTTTGAGATGACGGCACAAACAAACCATCATGCGACTCGCACTTCGGAGACGCGACCGCCACCATCCGTCACCAGCGACTCAGTCTGTCTCGGCACGCCCGCGACGTCCACATTCACACTACGGATTGGAACAATGGGACTTGGGGTCACGACGGAATGATCAGGCGAGCGACTCCGCTGCAGACCTTGATGAGGATTCAACGAAGATGGACCTGACAATATGCGACCGGTCGAGATGACGCTATGATGAGGAACGCGGTGTTTATGGACCCAGCCGCAGGAAGCATGATGTCTTGACGCAACGCGGATTAGGAACTGGGATCAAGACGTGCATGACAATTGAAAGGCAGATAATTGCTTCCTCAAAAATCAAAAAGTGAACCAAAATCATGACCTCCCTCAATCACGTCGTAACGAGTGCATGTGTAGATGTGTGTACGTGCTTGGCGCGACGGGCGAAAAGATGCTCCCGAGCGCAATCTACGACCAAGTTTAGCGGTCGTCAATTGCATCTGTGCCTGACAGAATTGAGCTTTCAATTTGGTCAATTGCTGCGATTTTTAGATGTGACCTGTGACGTGTGTGTCCCGCCAGCCAGCTTAAGTGGAGTGGGGATCTTGGGTGAATACCTACTAGGTAGGTAGTCGGGTGCTTTTGGCGGTCGTTTTAGTGCCCTCAAGTCATTCTGTCTGTTCTCATACCGCCTACCTATCTCGATGGTAGCGTGCGGGTAGGCGGCCGGTGCGCCAACTTTTTTTTTTTTTTTCCCTCTAGCCGACAAACAGACCCCTACAGAAAATATTTCCAGAGTTGCAGGCCATCCACCAAGCCGATCAGCACCACCAACCAAGTATCACCACTTGTAACGGTTTCCGACTGCCAAACCCTCCCTGCAACGATGTCGGATGCAAACGCGCGGAAGAGAAAGCGGGACCTGGACGGCTCTTCCAAGTCCAAGAAGAAGCTGGCCACTGAGCCCTCCACAGTATCCGTATCCTCGGTCCTGAGACCCCAACTCTGCCCTCCTGTCCTAGGTACGAAGACTCTGCGGCTGATGCTCCCCGCCGATTTTTGAGGCGAGATGCATCTATTCTGACAGTTATTAGCGTCTGTTCCTGGAGTCCGATTACCTAGAAGCGTCCCCTTCAGCCCGTACGTCAAACAAGATGTATCCTCCGGCAAACGGCGGCAGAAAGTCCCCGCAGCATCACAGGATCTCGTCTTGCACTCGGCCAGCCATCAGACCATGGACTACACGGCGAGAGAAGACGGCATCAGCGACAGCCAACAGGCTTTGAAACACTACGTTGGCATCTTCGACCCCAAGACGGGTACGCTGCAGGTGGTAGAGGCGAAGAAGATGGTGGTTCGCGGTGTGGCCAGGGCCAAGCATGCCTCGGAGGAGGCCATGAGGGCACCGGCAGACAACCAAGTACGTCTAGTCGCATTCCTGATGCACTGCCGACACCCACTGACTTTGCGCAGAGCTACTACGACCAAAAGAAGGATCTCGGCCAGACGTTCGGTACGAAGAAGGCCAAGAAGGCCATCGAGTCTGTCGCTCTCAACGCCATCGACCCCAGCAAGACCAAGGACAGCGCGCCGAAGGTGCTCGACACCGCTTCCAAGGCTATCCTGGAGGAGATCGGCGGCGTCACGGCAAAGATGGCCTCGCGCGAGCAGTTGCAGGCGGTCGTCGACGAGGCCAAGCCCGTACCCAAGCCCAACCTCGAGGCCGAAGTCATTCAGGACGTCTACGACCCCGACGAATTCATCGGCCGCGAGATCCTTGCGGCTGTGCCCATCAAGGACTGGGTTGAGCCGGCCAAGAATGGAGACGAGGTTCTGTGCTACTCGCGGCACGTTGCGATGCGGGTCAAGAAGGTGGCCGACTCGGGCAGCGTCGCCAAGATGCGACTGCTGCGCTACTTATACTTCCTCTTCACCTTTTACACGATGGCGGCGCCGGGCAAGCAGCGCGGCACGAAGCGCATCCCGCCGCGCGACAAGCTCAAGGAGCGGCTGTCGCCGGCGCCGCAGGTCGTGATCGAGCACATCCGTCGCAAGTTCTCGGACGGCGGCGAGATGCGTAAGTTCCATATGGACCTGCTCATCACGCACTGCTGCGCCCTCGCGTGCATCATCGACAACTTTGAGGTTGAAACCTCCAGGCTGCGGGAGGACATGCGCCTCGACCAGAAGGAAATGAACAACTACTTTTACGAGATCGGCGCAAAGGTGAAGCAGGTCGCCACCAAGGAGAAGGGCAAGACCGCGCACGTCGCCAAGCTCGCGCTGCCTCTCAACTTCCCCAAGCTCAGATCAGTCGCGCCGAAACGCCGTTAGAGTGGGCGTAGCGGCATGGGTGACGAAGGGCTGACGAAGGCGACGGACAGAGACGGGTTGAGAGAGACGATCAGGTTCAGCATGACCTAAGGTTCCTGGCATATGTCGTCCCATATATAATGGCCTTACTGGGAGGTGGGGGAGGTGGATGAGAACACGTCTCGGCGTTGTTCAAAGTTTGCGCAGTAGAAGCATTGTTGAAGCATCTTGGAGAAGATGCTTGTCGGCGGTTCGCGCTGATGGTGATACCTACGTACTGCTCATATAGCAGAAGAGCGTATGTTCATGTTCATATACGCTATGGCATATCGGATGCGGAGTTCACAATTCTTTTTAAAAGAAAAAGAAAAAAGAAGAAAAGGTTGATGAAGAAGCCCAACGGTCAGCGTGAAGTTTTCCCCCTGTCGATTGCATCGTCCCTTCTCGGCAACTGGGACTGAGCGCTAGCATCCCCCGCAATGCCTGCTCCGTCCTGCCGAGGCATCTATCTGAGGGTGTGGGGTCCGGGGTAAAGCACACTCCCCTCCCCCGGGGGCCATCGCGAGGGCAGTTTACCATTAGTCAATAATAACAAGCGACCTGCTTGCCACCAAAGCTTACCCCAGGTTGGTCCTACTGGTTCTCTTCAAACAAGTGAACGTCTAAGCCAATATCTTTCCCCAGGAACAACACGGACAGTGAGACCATAAGAACATTCTAATGAGTCGCGAGTGAGAGATACCGAAAGAAAAGACACGCACGTACACGACAGGACACACAGAAAAAGAAACGACAAACAGCATGGCCAGCCCCGAAGACTCAGTCATCTCTCTCGAGTACCGCGGCCGCGTCGCGCTGCTGACCATCGACAACGAGCGCAAGCTCAACGCCCTCGGGCAGATGCAGTATTACGACCTCGCCCAGAAGCTGCGCGAGATCGCCACCCACGACGAGGTCTTCATCACCGTCCTGACGGCCAAGGGGCGCTACTTTTCCGCGTGAGTATCCTACCTGCCTACTGAGGTCTTCATGTACCTCGGCTCAATTACAGTTTCTTTCTACACACACTTCAATGTCTTATAAGCCCATGGGCTTACGAGCTTGTGCGCTGCGTGACAGAGGACTCTGAGCCACACCACCGCCCGCTTGAAAAAAAAAACCCCTTTCTTCTTGCGAGATACAGGAAACCAAAATGCGGATATTCTTCTCGATCTGGACGGGGAAAAAAAAGAAGAAGAAAAAAGGGGAATACTGCTGACGAGGACGCCAGCGGCGCCGACGTGACCGTCGCCCGCGCCATCCCCGACGGCCCAGACGCCCACCGGCACTGGCTCCAGTCCTTTGTGGCCTTCAACCTCAACGTCACGCAGGCCTTCTACTCCCACCCCAAGGTTCTCGTCGTCGGCCTCAACGGCCCGGTCATCGGCCTCTCGGCCGCCCTCGTCGCCTTCGCCGACTTCGTGTACGCCACGCCCGCCACCTTCCTCCTCACCCCCTTCTCCTCCATCGGCCTCGTGGCCGAGGGCGGCGCCTCGCGCGCCCTGGTCCAGCGCCTCGGGATCAGCAAGGCCAACGAGGCGCTCATAATGAGCAAGCGCATCACGGCCGACGAGCTGCTGCACGTTGGCTTCGTGAACAAGGTCTTCGACACGGGCCCGGGCGAGCACGCGCAGTTCCGCGACCTGGTCCTCCGCGAGGTCGACGAGCGGCTCGGCGACCACCTCATCGGGGAGAGCCTCACGGGGATCAAGGCCCTCATCCGGAGGCCCGAGATGGACGTCATGGAGAGGCAGAACTCGCTCGAGGTATTTGCCGGGCTCGAGAGGTTCCTGAAGGGCGTGCCGCAAGAGGAGTTCCGCAAGCTGGCCAGCGGCGAGAAGAGGCACAAGTTGTAAGATAGAGAGAGAGAGAGAGACAGACAGACAAATACACGAAAAAATGACCAGGATAGAGTCGGAGCGTGACGAGGAAACACCACAGTTTTCGTGAAGCCTGAAACGTCCGTGAAAAAAAAAGAAAACAATGAAAATAAGAACAGATCGTGGCTTCAACTCCTTCTCGCCTCTAATTGCTTTCCCTTTCCGCCCGTGGCCCGGGCTACCACTCGAGTATCTATATACAAATCATCACAGCAGGCCAAAGAGCAGGCTCGACTTCTTGTGGTATTCCTGCGCCGACTTGACGATGCGCGGCCGCGCTTCGCCACCCTCCAGGCCCGCGCTTTCGTAGATCCTGTCCTCGAGATCCTTGAGTTCGCCGGTCCTGCTGTCCGGCGGCGTGTCGAGATAGAACCGAAGGAAGGAGACGTCGAACAGCCATTGGATTAGAAGGTCGTGGCGCTGTTGGGTATGGCTGTCGTCCTCCTTTGCCGGCGGTTCGGGTGATTCTGCTTCTTCCGCCTTCTCGTCTCTGTTCTCCGGCCTGTCACCGTCACCGGACACCTCCTCTCCCTTCCCTGCATCAGAGCTCCCGTCATCTATCTTCTCCTGGTCGAAAGACTTCGTCTCCTTGTTCCCATCCTTGGACACATCCTCCACAGAGGTAGTCGGCTTACCTCTAGGGGCATCGCCGTTCATCTTCTCCTCGAGATGCTCCTCCAGGGCCTTGAGCCAGTTCTCGGCCAGCTGGCGTCTGAGATGCTGCTTGATAACATCCACGGCCGCCGCGCTCCACAGATCCATACCGGCATCGCCCATCTCCATCGACACATCCCGCAAGAACCGGAACACCCTAGGTGAAGGCTGCGCGGGCAGCTCAGGACTGCCCTCCCACAGCAGGCGCCCGACAACGACCCTTTGCGTAAGGCCCTTGCTCACGAAAGTCTCCAGTGGCTGCGCAGAAACGGCTATGGCGAGCTGCTCGTGCAGCGACGGTACCAACTCCAATCCGAAGCCCCTGACGCTGTCGAGATTCGGCAGGCCCTGGCGCACGTCGCGTAGGATGCGTAGGAAGTACATGGCCACTTTGCCGCTATTCTGCCCATCCGATTTGGAATTCCATAGGCTCGTAAGCTTCTCGTCCAGGTCCTTGAAAGCCTTGATCAGTGCCGAGTCTAGTTTCTCGTGCAGCGCTCTAGGGTCGTCTTTGCTGAGCTGCTGCTGCCTCTCTTCGATCGTCTCCTCGTCCTCAATTTCCTCAATGTCGTTGTCCCAGCGCTGCCTCTTCAGTTGCTCCACCACGTCGCCCACTTCCTTGATGATGTGTCGCCATGACTGAAAGGAGTTTACCGCCTTGGAAACCGAGTCGTTTCGGCCGTGTAATCGACCAACAAGCTCCTGCAAGAAGTGGTCCGCCCCATTGATGAGGTCGATGTCGAAGCTGCGTACGTTCCAGAGCTCGACAGGCTGATCAGTCACGCCGTCTTGCCACGAGTCAAGCGTTGCCGATACCTCCGAACCGACGAGGTGCAGCTTGTTGACCTTTGTCTCAGCAACGTTGAGCATGTGCCCGTTGATGGCGCCGCGCAGCTCATCGAGCATTTCTGAGGGGTCGAACCCGCGGGCCTTGCCGCCCTCGCGGATCCACAGTTGCAGGACCCTCGTGCGCAGCTCTGTAATGACCTTGAACTCCGTCATACGCTCCATCGTCTTCTTGAGGCCGTCGACAAGCACCCCGCCGCCCGTCTTGGCCCAGCTGAAGAGCATGTCCCTTGCCTGCGGGCCGTCGAGGTCGTCGTGCCGAAGGAAGGGTGTGAAGAACCGGATCTCCTCCCCGCACCATCGCTCGTAGACGTCGAGGCGTAAGCCTTCGAGCTTCTTGAGTGTCGTGTCCGCCAGCAAGGGGCTCTTCTTGAGATTCGACAGCGCATCCGACAGCTTGTAAGGCACGAGGGCTTGTACATCCAACAGGGTCTTCGTATACAGCGCCAGAGCCTTGAGCACGTCTTCCGTGGTCCTCTGCCGCCCTCTGTCTTCATCGTCGAAAGCATATGCCATGGCGGCACCTCTGGCACGTAGGAAGTGCGTGACAACGTCACGCGCGCCGGAGCTGGTGGCCAAGCTGTAGGCGCATAATGCCTTGAGAACGTCCTCCTGCTTAACAGCATCTCCTGTGTGTTCTAGCAGGCTCCCTATGCACCGCAATAGCCTCTTTTTTAATCCAACGAGACTCTTGTTCGCGGCGTCAACCGCGCGTTTGACGTCCCCGTCCAACCCCTCCTCATGCTCCAAGCTCTTCGCCAGCAGTCGACTCAGCACCAGAACCTTACTAGCGAGAACAACTCTGTCCCCTCTGCTGAGATCCTGACTCCCAGCACCGGAGCCCTTGAGCACACGCCCGATGACAAGCCCGCAGACCTCGAGCAGCCGCGCCCTCGCGACGACGCCCACGTCTCCGCCGATGTGCTCCCTGACGCTGCTCTCGAATTCCCTCAGTCCGGAAACCTTGGACCCAACTACGCCGCGTCCACAGCGGCCACCCATGCGCCCGAGGACTCCCTGGACAGCGTCATTGTCCTTGCGCATCTGGACGATGGTGTCGGCGGTGCCAAGGAGTTCGCGGTACGAATTGCCGACCTGCGTGCGTAGGCGGCCCGCTTTCTCATCGATTTCGACTTGGAGAGATCTGTGGATCGTGCGGATTTGCGGGAGGGTATAGTTGGAGGAGAATATCTGGGCGGAGGAGGTGAGGGTCGAGAGGTCGGGCGTCGCCATTGTGAGAGAGGTACGGGTTCGGCGGTTCGTTGGCTTGGGGTGCGGGTTACCGGTGGTGTACTGGGATCATTGGGGTTCTTTCGCAATCCGATATCACTCGGAGAGACCCTGTTGTTCCGTTTGACGACTTGCGCTGGTGTCGCGCTTGTCCTGTCGTCGAGGTTCGTAGATGGAGGTTGTCAATAACAGGTAGTTATTGGAGTTGAAGCTGTTCTGTCCAGATGCAAAAGCTGGTGGGGCCAGTCTCGAGCTTCGGTACCTAGGTAGCTAGGTAGCTTGTACCTCAATGTACCTGCAGCGATGCTTTTCTCCTCGCAACACACAGCTCACCAACGGTAAGAGGGAACACACGACTGAGCTCACGGAAAAGATGAATGAAACCATGAATTGAAAATACTTTTGTGTGTTCCAATTGTATTATTTGGGGAACCTGGCAGCGGCCCAGCTCTACAATTTCCTCGCTCTAACAATACCCGTCGTAATACCAGACATCTCACCACCATATCCGCCCTTGGGCTCACCTCCTTTCCAAGTGGGCATCATGCTCCTCAACTTCTTCTGCTTCTCCTCGTACTTCATCCTCTTCTTGACACGCGGGTTGCGCACCTCCTTCTTGCGCTTTGGCGTCAGGCCCTTGTTCTTCTCGATGGCGTACGTGATCTTGCGCTTGCCGTCCTCGCCGACAACCTCCTGCTCCACGATACGGTCGGCCTTGCTGGCCGCGGCGAGGGCGTCGTAGAGCGCCGCCTTCTCCGCCTTCTTCTTCTTGGAGGATGTGGCGACCACGTCGTAGTACTCGTCGTCCCCGTCCTCGCGCACGCCGGCTGCCGCCCGGGCGTCATCGCCGTCGCTGTCGTCGTCGCCGAGGTCGGCACCGAACTTCTGACCACGTCGCTCGGCCTCGCGGTTGAGACGAGCCTGGCGGTCCCTGAGACGCTCGCGGTAGGGGATATCCAAGTCTCCGCCAGCGTCGCGGCCTGCGTCGGCGCGCTTGTTGGCCTTCTGGACGATCTGCGAGGTGTAGAAGCGCAAACTCTTCTTGCGGGCGGCCTTGTCAGCGGCCGTCCAGGCGTCGAGCACCTCCTCCTCGCCAAAGTCGGAGTTGTCTCCGTCTTCGGCGGCCTTGGAAGCGGCCTTGTCCTTCTTGCTGCTCTTCTTGGGCTGCTTGAGCAGGCCGTCGAGGTCTGCGAGCGATTCCTCGATGACCTGGGCCTGCTTCTGTGCCTGCTTGTTCCTCGCCTTGGCGGCCTTGTCCAGCTTCCTCTGCCTCTTGAGCTCTTCCTTTGCCGCAGCAAAAGCGGCCTCGTCGTCCACGGCAATGGGCTCCTCGTCGGCAGAAGAGATGTCCATGGAATCGTCGGGTTGAACCGGCGTTGCACTCTTGACTTGTTGCCATGCCTCACGGCATTCCAACAATGTCTCCATGACATCGTGGTCACGTAGTTCCGCGGGATCCATAGTCTTTTGAGAAGTTGCGTCGTCCCGCGCCGGTGATGTGAGGATGGCGAAGTAGCTGGCGAGAGCAGCGACGTAGCAGCCAAGGATCCAGTACTTGACGGCCTCTAGTGACTGACTTGATTTGCCGTGGGCCTCCTTCTGCATGACAGCCAGTTGCGGTTGCAGGACTTGGAAATCTTTGACAAGATGGTCGAACTCGGGGTATCTGTTTTGAAGAATCTTGGTTCGTTCTTCAGGACTCATGTCGTCTGTGACCTCAATGTCCTTGAGAACCTCGGTGACAACCTCCTGGTCTTCCACCTCGTCGGGCTTCGTGGCCAGCCATTCGCCTTGGTCGAACAAGAAATCCTCCTCCGACATTTTGGCCAGCTTCTTCTGCTGCAGGCGCTTGGCCTCGGCCTCTTCTTCGAGAGCATCGGCCTCGGTCTCGATCTGGTCGGCATCGTAGTACTCCTTCTTGGAGGAACCCCACCAGCTCGGGTCAGCCTCGTCCCCTTCTCCCTCGCCCTCTTCCTCGGAATCGGCGCCAGCCTTGGCCTTCTTGGATTTGCGGGGGGCTTTTCTGGTGTCTTCTTCGTCGGAATCGTCGCCGTCGTCGAGGTCTAGGATCTCCTCTTCCGA
The DNA here is from genome assembly GCA_016618095.1 of Colletotrichum echinochloae. Classification (NCBI taxonomy): domain Eukaryota; kingdom Fungi; phylum Ascomycota; class Sordariomycetes; order Glomerellales; family Glomerellaceae; genus Colletotrichum; species Colletotrichum echinochloae. Next base: position 5,260,597 of record JADEZT010000004.1, read on the forward strand.
GTTATCCAAGAACTTATCCTCCTCCTCTGCTCTCTTTATCCTCTTGGACTTTGGGGCTTCGCCGAACATAATCTTGTCCCGGTTCAGGAAGTACTCGTCCTCGGAATCGGCGACATCTTCGTAGTTGGTGATGGGGCCAAGGCGGGCGTCAGCGCGGTCGAGCTCCTTAGGGCCAGTGTGCGCATTCTGCGCGGACGCTTTGCGCTTCTTGGCCATTTTTGACTGTTCTTGATTGTTCTTGGTTGTTCTGTCGGGTCAATTATTGAGAGAAACAAGAGGGTCGAGAAAAGAGACGGCGAGGCGATTCCGCGGGTGGGATGCGGGCATGAGACGGTGGTGGGTTCTTTGCCGCGCATGGGCGACAACGAAAAATGTTCTTGCGTTGTTCACTGAGCGCAGAACTTTTTAGTGGAGACCGAGCCATAGGATAGGTTTCATTGGTTAGGCTGCCCCATGCCGGCGGGGGGGGGTAACCCTCCCGCATCCCAGACTTCAGTGTCCGGTCTAGTGTAGAGCCCGGCAGTGGTTCTTCATGTCTGAAAGAGCTCGCAGTAAGGTACCTAGATGCGGTGTTCCTGACCAAAATACAAGGTTACGATGGGGAACTCGTTCACCTGAATAGTAGAACTGCAATTCGTCCCCTTGTGAGTATGTTTAGCCCCTCTGTGAACTCTAACCGCAAAGCACTCAACCGATGTACATGGCTAGGCGCCTGGTGGGGTACTTAGAGTCTTTGAACAAAAGCCGACGTCTGTCGTCTGTTCGTACCTACCTAGGTATACACTACTACCTACGGTAAGTACTTGAACCAATTGACCTTTCTCACCTTGGTTTATTGGCGCTTACTTTTATGCCTAATACAGCAGTAATTACACCACCCGCGCCTGCATTTTGATCTAAGCCGCGCCTGAACATTCCGCAAAGCCTCAGCCCTGAGCAAGACTGACCGATAGTGTTCAACCCATCTTGATTGCGCGCATAGGCCTTACCTTTTGTCGGCTTAAAAGCCATGGACTACACTTCTCGAGCTCTGTGGATTGCCCTCCCCGCCCTCGCCGCTGCCCTTCTCGCATCCGCCATGGGTCTCTTCAACAGAAAGAATCACATGCCTGTCGATGGCAAGGTAAATGCGCAGACCTCCTAGTCCATTCCCAGTCCGCCAGCTACTGACCCGAGCTTCTCTGCCAGACCATCCTGCTGACCGGCGCCTCGGAAGGCATGGGCCGCAGCGTCGCCCTCGAGCTGGCGGCAAAGGGCGCCAACCTCTTCCTCATCGCCCGCAACGCCGCCCGCCTCGAGGAGCTCATCGCCGAGCTCAAGGCTGCCGCCAAGCACCCCGACACCCAGCGCTTCAAGTACGTCACCGCCGACGTGACGGCCGAGAACTATGCCGCCCCTATCGTCGCCGAGGCCACCGCCTGGAACGGCGGTCGCAGCCCCGACATTGTCTGGTGCATCGCCGGCATGGCCACCACCGGCTTCTTCACCGAGGTGCCCTTCTCCGAGACCCGTAGGAACATGGACGTCAACTTCCATGGCACCGCCGAGATGGCCCACGCCATCCTGCGCGAGTGGCTCGCTCCCGACGCTCCTGTCGAGGACGAGCCCAAGCACCTGATCATGACAACGAGCGTCGTCGCCTTCTTCACCATCGCCGGGTACGCGCCCTACGCTGGGTCCAAGTGGGCCATCCGCGGGCTGGCCGACACTCTTTCTCAGGAGGTCCTGTTGTATCCCCAGAACGTCAAGATCCACGTCGTGTTCCCCGGGACCATAACCAGCCCCGGCCTGGAGCGGGAGAACGAGACCAAGCCTCAGATCACCCACCAGCTCGAGGAGCTCGATCCTGTGCAGTCGCCCGAGGAGGTTGCCAGGCTGTCGATCAAGGGCCTGGAGAGAGGCGAATACTTCGTCACCGTTGCGTTCCTGGGCAGTCTGATGAAGTGGAGCGGCCTCGGCGGCTCTCTACGGAACAATTGGGTGCTTGACACGTTCATGATCTGGGTCACATCTTGGGTGTGGGTATTCATGTTACCTGACCTGCTGCGACAGTGCAAAAGCTTTGGCAAGAAGCATGGTCACCCGGCTACTTATGCAAAGTCAAAGCTTAAGGCATGAAGATAATGAATGGACCGCGAAGAAGAAAGGAAGGAACAAAGCGACAGAAGATATCCGTCGCATTAATATGAAGAAAACTGACCATATTTGCCAGTCCTATGCCCGGACCAATCTATGTCATGAATGCCACCTCGTTGTGTACCTAACTTGTACAGTCGGAAGTTTGATTGAGATGCAGAAATTTGGTATATGAGTCGAGTGGCTGGAGTAGGCGCAGTGATGTTGCTATTGTTCCCAGCAACCTCTCTTACTCGGTGCGGCCTGTTGTGGATGTTTCAGACAACGAGGTAATTTCTAAGGAACACGGGCAGAATGTCTACAACAAACTCTTCGTTTTCGGTTTTCAAATGTATTATATCGTTTGGCCCAAACAACACTTGTAAACCAATCTCAGTTTAATTCATCAAAGCTGGTTAATCTGGACTCCTGAAAACCCCGGTGGAAGTTGGGTGTATGCCCACATTGAGTCGGCAGCTGCTGACTTATTGGGCATCCGTCCCGAATGAGATAAATGAGATACGGCACAGGCCAGATGTGCTTTTATAGAGTTTAACGCACTGTGGTCGGTATAAACACAGACCGGGTGAACTGGTCTAGGCTGCCTATGGTAGTCTAGAACGATTATATACAATAGATAGATATGCCCACATTGCCTAGATCAAGTATCGCTGGCAAAGTGCGCCTCAATCGTTTGGGTATACGCACAAGGATGGAAGTAATACCTTCCCGCTTTCTCCAGCCCACAACGATTGGGCTCGATGGTGCAAATGTTGCTGTATTATATCCAGGGTATCTTTGATACAGCCTCCATAAACCGATCCCTTATACACCGCTCCACTTGCCAAACTTGGTGTATCTTTTGTACATCTCCCTCAAAATCGCCCTTCCACTAACATCCATGCTATCATTCAAAATCTTCCTCACCTCGAGCGGCGTGATGTCAAAGACAGAGTTCATGCCCGGCTCCAACGCCTCACGCACGTCACGCGGTATATTTACGTCGAGCTGCATTTTGACATACGCCATGAGCACGAGATACATGTGCCGGCCCGCGGAGCGCTTCGCCGCGTCGGTCGCCGAGTCGAGAGCACTCAGATGTTGCACGCGCGAGACTGCTGCCGCGGCAGGCTCGCAGACGAGCGTAACGAGGCGCGTGAAATGCGTGGCGTGCTTTGCGCGAAGGAGTGTAGAATCCCTGTGCTGCAACGACGAGGGGCGGGCGAGGGCGCTGAGAAGGGCCTCAAGGGTGGTGACGAGGATATGGTAGTGGCCTTCGAGGCGGAGACGGTGCTTCTTGATGACCACCTCCATGAGCTTGCAGAGCCACTGATACACGCTTGGGGAGGCCTCCAGGAGATGGCCAGGATCGTCAGCGACGATCACCGCAACTGCACTCAGGGTTGCCTCAATGTTCCACTGACTCATGTCGCTGGCTTTGACATCAAGTAGTTGCTGGAGAACCTCGGCGGTCCTGACAAACTCGCGCACAGTCTTGGTTTGGGCCAAATGTCTGATCAGCGTGCAATGAGCTGTGGATAGGTCAAAGGTTTTGGGCTTCTCGAGTCCGGCGGGACCTTCTGGACAACTTGTCAGAGATCGTGTATCTCGAGAAGAAAGGGATAAGGACTTACCCGCCATGTGACTGACTACCCGACGGATGGCCAGAAGCTGGCCCTCGGAAGAACCGCCGGCTTGAGGCGCTGCCTCTGCTTGAATGCTGGCAAGAAGGTTCTGAACGTATTGAAGCTTGTCGTTGTAGTCGAGGCCAGCAGTAGCCGCATCAATGGTATCTTCCAGGACAGCCTGCCGATTGAAATGAGCAAGCGGGTCAGGAATTGGACCGTTGAGCATCGGCGCAGGCAAGGCAGTGCTGAAAAGCTGACCAAACGAAGTTGGCTGGGCGTTGGCCACCTTGGACGAGAAACGCTTGATGAGGAACGACTGCAACTTCCAGCCACTGAAGGAGCCGTTGGAAATGGCCTGTTGACTAGCTTCCTCCAGCTGGATAACCTTGACCTTCAGCTGTTCAATAACGGCTTCTGGCAAAGCCTCAGCTGCGTCCAGCGCTATCAGCACTCGGTTGACCAAGGTATTGGTGATCCTTTGTTTGCGCCACGCTTTGGCGAAGTTGCCCAAGGTATCTTGGACAATACTTCCCAAGGCCGCCGCCGCCTCGTCTATGTCGAACACAGCAGCCTTCTCCTTGGAGCCAGCCTCGGGGAGCACAACGATAAGCAGTGCTTTAAGCAGAGTCATTTGTACAGAAGAGCCATCGCCTGCAATGTCTTTCAGAAGGGTCGAAACGTTTCCGAAGTACTGTGTGCGCCACTCCTGATGATCGTTCATTTGACGTACAGTCGCCGTTGCCAGCTGGTACAGAAGCTGGGATAAACCGAGAGCTGTCTGAGAGTCGCTTTCGTCACATAGCGGCGCTAACAGTTTTTCAATATTCTGTAGGTCGGCAAATGACATGTCCTGGTAGAAGGTTGGTCTTCGCATGAGTTTCACCAGCAGTCCCAGAACCAGATGCCAGTCTTGAAGATCAACCCTGTCTGCCGCTTGTACCTTGGGAATCATAATTTCCATGATACGCTCTCTCTGCTGTCTAGTAATCGATCCATCGGGAACTCTTGACAGCTCAGCCATCGCAATTCGGCTCCTCTTCTCGGCCCAGGGGAAAGAACTGCTCGGGACTTGCGAAAAGGTTTCAATGGTGTAATCGATAACACCGCCGACAAGCTTTTTGTTGCTGAGGTTGTTTTCATTTGACAGAACAGCATGCAGGATGTTCCCTAGTTGCGTCTCGCTGTCTGTTGTTGTACTGAAGATCCGTTGTAGGTAGTCAGGCAGAGTGCCGGAGGCCTTGGCGAGCAAAGCCACGAGCCTTGACGCGCCCAGAGGAAACTCAGCGCAGAATTTGGGAACGTCGGACGTGCTTGCACTCGAAAGATCTTGTGAAGCGAACAATCCCTGAAGGTCTTCCAGATTGACCTTCTTCAACAGCCTCTCAATAAAGGATGTGAGTAGTGAAGCAAGCTCGGCCTGGTCGCGGCCATCTGGGTACATAGACAACCAGAAGTGGTATGCGCAATCCAGGGCCTCACAGGTGTCTTCATCATCGAACTTGGCTTTTTGCAGTGTTTTAGTCAGGTCGGGCTGAACCTTGGCCCAGAGAGCGGTGGCTGGTTCGTAGTCTAGCCACGATACCGTCTTGGAAATGATTCTCCACCGTAAAGAACGTATGTCAGACGGAGTCTTACTAGAAGACCAGACTTTCAGTGTAAGATCAGAAAGTTGGTTACCGACAGCATCGGCGAAATCGTCCCTGGTAATAGCAGATGCGATGGTATCGAGGAAGATGTAGACTGCTGCCGGCCGGAGGGGCTCCTGTCCCTCAATCCACTGCAGCAAGCCAGTGATCTGTTTGGTTGTCAAAGACTTCTCGATACCGCCAACAAGCGTCGCATTGCGGTGAACCCTGGTGAACCAGACAGGCCGGTCTCCAGAGCGCAGCGACTTGTCGTCGAATTTCGACAGTTGGGAGAACCACTTCTGCAAGAAAGTTGACAAGTCGCGAGCGCTTTCGAAGCCGGCAATCAACGACTCGACAAGTTCACGCATGGTCGCCTCGTCGGCCTTCGCCCCAGCTTCCGTGATTCTGTCGCATACTTGGTCGAATAGTTGTGAACTCTCTTCGGACTGGAGGAAGACATCCGCATCGCACTTGGCAATCAGAGAAAGGAGGCGCCAATCGGTTTCACTGGGGCTCCCAGAAAGTGCGTAGTTGTTAGAAACCAGACGAAGATCGTCCAGGGCAATGCGAGACTTGTTCGTAATCGCCTCCTCTAGAATGACAGCCATCGCCTGCGACTTGTCATCTCTGGGCAGTTGCTTGATTGTACGCTCAGACATTTTGAAGACTTCTTGCATCCAGGCCTCCTCAGCTTTGGCTGTAGTAAGTCCACCGACAACCCTTGGTGCAGATGACACCAGGTTGTAGAGAATCGGCACAGAAACCAAAGCATTGTTCTTGACCATCTCGAAAGCACGGATGACGACTTCAAGATCGTTTCTGTTTAGGTACGCTGACCTAGCCGGCAGAACCAGGTTGCGCTGCAGGAACCTGTCCAGGTCTCGGGTCCAGAACATGGCCACTTGATCGTCAAAGTCCAAACGCTGCTTTATCTTCCCGAGTATGGAAAAGGAAGTGCGCGAGAAATGTGTAGCAACTTCCAATGCGTCGACGCCCCCCTGAAGATGCAGATCCCAAGAAGAGGAGAAAACTTTCACCCAGGACTCCTGCGAATCAAAAAGCTCGGCATCTTCAGCGGCCAGGGAATAGTCGCAAAGTAAAAGCAGAGGCGAAAGATATTCTACCGCATCGGTAGCTGGTTGCGCAAAGAGAGCCTTGGTGTGTTCTGCTCCCATTCTGTCGTGGGCGGACCACTGAGCCTCTGGGTCGAGACGTGCCAAAAGGATTCTCAATACGCCAAAAATAGCCTCGCCAGTTCCCAAGCAGCCTTCAAATGATTTGAGAGTCTGCAACTCAAAAGTCGCGGTGTTTATTCGCTTCCTCTTCTTTGACTTCAAAACTGACGTCTCGGCTTCGGTGCTGGGTTTCGCAACGCCCTTGAGGGTTTGCTGCAAAACCGCCATGAACTTTCGGTCGGCAAGTGATTTCGCAAGGGAGAACAGAGGTATTCTCTGGAAAGCGCAGCCGAGTATACGCCATGTCAGGGGGAATCGTCTGATCGTCTCGGCTTCGTCATTGTTCGCTTTCATAACCTTGAGGAGCCATCTGAGAACGCTCTCTTCGGCCGCAGAGAACGGGCTCTGGCTATATGAGGTGAGCTGCTTCCATACTAGTTCGAGATTTTCGCCATTGACTCCTGGACCAGTTTGGTCGAGAGATCGTACGGTCTTGACCAAGTCTCTGTCTGAGATCTTCGATGGTGTTAGCAAGAAACGAAGTGGTAGTCATGGGTGCCAATCTCACTCTGATCCCAGACGGCCGGCTGGAGCTTGCGTCTGTCATATCCACATCCATGGTAGGCAACCGGCCTCAAGTTGCTTGAACAGATGTACAGATCCTCGGATTGCGCTCAGGTATAGGGTGCAGGACTCCCCGCGATTTTGGCTTGAGCTTTCCCAAAATTTCGGGATTCTGCCGCCCCATCCATTCCAATGGGTTCACCGAAAGCCACACCGACGCTGACCGCCCTCGGGTGATGATCATCAAATTGCCGGTACTCTCCGAAAACATCACTTGGTTCAATTCCAACAGCTGAAGCTCCGACCTCGACAACACCATTGCGCATCGAGTCAATTGTGTAAGTAGCGCCTCTCTGGGGTTTCTACGGTTCATCTATGCTGACAAGAAGCTTCTCAGGGTATCGACGACCATGTCAGACACCTCTGTTCCCCCTCCCCCGAGCGCCGTCGCGCGCCCTGTCAGTGAGGCACTTCTCAACGAGAAGGTAGCTGTTCCCGGTCGCCCAAGTTCACATTATTCGAGGTCTCTAACGATATTCTAGTGGGACCACTGCCTCTCCAACCTCCTCGTCAAGTCCACCCTCGGCCTCGGCTTCGGTGTCGTCTTCTCGGTCCTTCTTTTCAAGCGCAGGGCGTGGCCCGCCTTTGTTGGTGTCGGTTTCGGAGCTGGACGCGCATACGAGGAGTGCAACTCCAACCTGAAGCAGGCCGCCAGAGATATCAGGAAGCAGGCATGAAACACTCAAACGTCGAGCCGATAGAAAAGACGGCCAGTATCGGAACACAGCTGTACAAATACACTACGTCACACACACGTGAGGCTCGCTAGGGAGTCAGAAGCCGGTGGTTCCCTCATGCAACCACTTTGAGGAGCCGGCAATCCTAGAGTAGGACGAGAGGCGAGCGAGGGAATAGAGTCTTTTTTTTATGTGTCTACAATCTGATGCTGTTGCGTGCTCGCGTGGTGCAGCTACACCCGGCTGTATGAGTTTTGTGAGGTTGCATCCGCATTGTTGCGAAATGGCCTCGAAGCTCTTCGGCCGAACTGGATGTGGTCCTTCGAATCTTCCTGATTGCCGGTTAACGGGACCTTCTCATTCGTGGGTTGCTCGATCCAAAGTCCTGTCGACGAGCCACCACCCGAGTCCCTATTTCCACCTTTATGGTTGATGACGGCTTCTCTCCACGGCCTGAAAATGTCTTTCGGTGCCAAGGGAGGTTTGTTCTCTTCCAAGTCCTGCAGTCTGGTCATTTCAGTTTCCGGCACAGAGTTACTCGGCCGATTGATACTGTCAATGAATGCTCCGGTTACGTCTCGGGGCACGTCGCTCCTTGGATCCGGGAAGCTATGTGATTGATGTTGTGCCCGGGAGCGCCTCATTTTGATAGCTACCATAACCATGCACCCGAGAACGCAGACAACAGCGAAGACTGCGAGGGCAAGGGCGAATAGTTCTAAGGGTGTCGTATTGAATGGGAGCGGCAACGATTGAGATGTGACTTTGTAGTCATGAAGATGGCCTTCGCTGGCAGCAAGCTCTCTCGCCCGGTTGATGATGCTCGAGATATGTGTTGTACTCACGGGCTGGAAAGCTTCGTGTTCACTGAGGTCGAGGCATGATCTTGCTGCCCGGTGGCGCAAGGGCTGGAAATTGTCCGGAAGACAAACTTTGTGAGTAGCAGACGCCATTAGAGAACAAGGTGCAAAGAGATATACGAAAGTTTCTTTTAGGTGATCGGCGAGGAAATAGTTCTAGGTGTTGTTGCATAATTGTGGTTGGCTAGCAGAGGGAATGGACGACACATGAGCCAGCTGAACGGTTGTCCTTGAGCCTTTTTTTCATGGGCTGCACTTTCTCCATAGTCCAGCTCGCCCTTGGTCATGCTGCTTCTAGTAGATATGCCTCGGAAAACCAGGCGAAGGAGAGAACGAAGCTCATCAGAAGCACCTTCTTCTTTTCAGAGTCGGGGCCGACAGCATAAGTACAGTTATGAAAAGTCACTAACACAGTTCCAAAATTGCGCAAGGATTGACATATCGGTAGACAGTTGACCTATTCGATACAAGGTGCGTTACCCGAAGCTTCTATGCCCAAGGCACAGGATCAAAAGGCAGGCTGTGTTCCTTACGCACGGGAGAATGAGACCACTGTTTGATTGACAAGTGTATCCCAACCACATTTCTTAGAAACGTATAGTTTTAGGCACACATTATGGATGGCGACATTGTCCGGTATAACCCATATTATCCACATGGACTTGCCTCTACAGTCGCCGTAGGTCTTAGTAGAAATGAAGAGAAAAGTAGACTTTCATCTATCACTACATTGTATCTTTAGAAATACATAGACTAGAATTATCTGAGAATTATAAGACTTCTTCCTTATTTGATCTATAGAGAAGAAGCTTATACTGTTCAAACTCAAGTCCTAGATGAAAAGGTCTGTACTGTTTTCTTGAGAGACTAGTACGGTGTGATTGATGACTTGTTGCTCTGAACTAGGAGCTTATGATCTCGGTAATGGGCCCCGAGGAATCGGTGCCGATGGCCAGGGCCACCAAGCCGATCATCAACACAACCCGTCCCTACCTACCCCTGCCTGCGCTTACTATTTCAAGGTCCGCGTTGGTGAATTTGGCCAATACACATAAAGAAATAATATAAATATAGACCGTTCGACACTAGCAGGCGCAAAATAGTTAATTGCGTGTTGAAGTCGTGAATTCAAATTCGTATACAGCCATTAGACGACGACCGTCAGAAACCATGGCTGACTAATACACCGCTCAAGCTAACTGCCGCCACCTACCGCCCACCACCTTTTACATCATCAGCTACCTATGACCGATCAGAGCAACATCGTTAATTTTCCCTACAGCCGCCTCCCAAGCCTGGAACCCACCAAATATCACGCCGCCAGTATCCGTCCAAAATGGCCGCGACCCTACGCTGCGCAAACGCGCCTTCGAGCGCAAACGTATTTGTTCAGCTCGCGCGCCGCACGAACCCGACGTCGAACCATCCTGCTCCGATTCTCTCGGTACTCGTTCCGAGGTGGAAGTCCATGACCAACGCCACCCGAGGCTTCAGCGCCAGTCACAAATGCTCTTTCGTGACTGTATCTCGAACAAGTTCGCCACAGAGATACGCGCAGAAGATGTTACAACAGCAGGCGCGCGCTTTCACGGCTTCCGCAGCACGAGGGCAAACGAGATGCGCATGGAACCCGAGGAAAGATGAGGATGGACAGGAGATGAAGCTCGAAATCACAGATAGGGCAGGAAAGGTATTTTTCATCCCTGCAGACGCACATGGAACTAAGACTAACCGCGTCAACGCAGCGTCTGTCAGAAATAATGAAGAAGGACAACAATCCCAACCTGGCGCTGAGGATACAAGTCGAGAGTGGCGGCTGCCACGGATTTCAGTACCTTATGAGCTTGGTGACGCTGCCCGATGGCGGCGAGGCCGGAGAGGATTGGTCCAAGGTAGTGGGGGAAGATGACAGCGTCTTCCAGTACCTGCCCGACAACGCTGACGCCTCTGGCATCTCATTTGAGGGCCCAAAGGTGGTGATTGATGAGCCGTCGTTAGACCTACTCAAGGGCAGCAAAGTGGATTTTACGATGGAGCTCATTGGATCCCAGTTCAAGATCACGGACAATCCATTTGCGTCGAGTAGCTGTGGATGCGGGACTAGCTTCGACATCAAGGTTTGAGAATTACGCAGCACTCTCGGGTGCTAATCCAACATCAGAATGATAGCTCAACATATGGTGTCATTGTACGATAAGGGTATTCAGGACGAGATCAGTGTATCTGGCACTGCGGGGTACTGGGCCATGGGGAAAACATGTCACAACGTACGCTCACACATGCAACTCTCAGAAGGGGCTCGCATTGCTACTCGTAGAACATGGAGGATGAAGAACCGGGATAGCCATCATAATGATCAATTCACAAATTCCCTTTTGTGGTTATCAACGCCGTGCAACCGTGCCAATCATGTAATAAACCCTTGGTATTCTCAAACCTGCCGAAGCCCGAGTAACTAAACCTGCCAACACCCCCATTTTTTGATGACCAGAGCCACTTGTACGCCCGACAGAACTTAGTTCATCTGGCGGATAAGAGCGTTGATCTTGTCCTCGCGGTTGCCGAGGTCACCACCCTCGATGAAGTGCTTGAACTTGCGGGGGCGGAAGCCACCAGTGGGGTTGGAGAGCTTGAAGGGCCAGAGGAAGTTGGAGGCCTGCTTGAAGTTGGGGCCGACGGTGTAGATCTCGTGGATCAGGTCCTCCATGCAGACAATGCCGTACTTGCCGAGGTTCTCCTCGATGATGGCGTTGTCGGTGAGGGCAACACGTTGCTTGTTGACCTTTCCGTAACCGCGCTTGTAGACAAGCTCCTTGACGGACTTCAGGTTGGGGTAACCGTAGGCAACCCACGGCTCGATGATCTTGATCATCTCGGTGGTGGCCTTGGTGATCTTGATGAAGACTCCGTTGTTGATCTGGAGGAGACGGAGGAGCTGGAGGATCTTGCGGGGCTTGGGGGCAATCTTGTTGATACCCTTGATGCGAATGAGGAAGATCAGCTTGGCCTCAGCAGGAACGTAGGCGGAGTCGTTCTCCCTGGCGACGCGGGAGAGGCGGATCTTCTCGCGCTCGGCCTCACGGTACTCCGTGATGTACTTCTCGGCGCGCTTGAAGATGACCTGGCGCTTCTCCTTGTTGGCCTTGAGGAAACAACGTTAGCGAACCGTTCCATGGACCATCCTATTCAGTGAGGAAGTGGGTAATCCGGCAAGTGTCAGACCCGAAAGAAGGTTAATTCCAACAGCATCGACCGTAGTCTAGTCGTGAAGGTATGTTATGCATCATGAAGGCGGGGGGTGTAAGTGAATAATGAAATCCAAGGTTACGTACAGTCTTGCGCTTCTCGGTGGCGGCGTTACGCTCGGCGCGAGCCTTCTCCTGAGACTTGCGCTTCTTGAGAAGGGTCTCGGGAACCAGAACCTGGTTGGAGGTGGGGACGGAACTGCAAATGCGAATCAGATTAGTACGCAGTCCGACATACTGCAAGCAGCATGGGTAGAGCGCCGGTGCGAGAATTGTAGCTGAAGCGCGACATTCTCGCTATGGCTAACTCGAATTGATGACTTTGATCGGTGAGCGACTTTGCAAAGGTGCATCCACCCTCCCTTCGAGGGTCGCACAGCCTCAAGTCTCATGCTCATCCGACAACACCTTGCACACTTTTTAATGTGTGACAAGAGATGATGCGCGCAGATGCTAATGCTACGACGGCAGGCTTTTTTCAGCGCGGCCGAGGTCGCCATCATGCGGCAATAATTTTAAGGGAGAACGGGCGACCGTTCAACCCCAACACCCTAGACACCGTCTCTCAATCCGCAAGCCATGATTCCACGTCATGCAAAGAAGGAGGGAGATGCCCAGGAGGGTTCGAGCTGAGAGCCAGGCATTCACAACAATGTGAAGCAAGGTCTCCAGCGAGAGGACCACGACAATCTGCAAGACATCGCGAACGTGCGGACGGGGATTTGCTGCTGCATCAGAAGCATTGATGATGATGTACATACGTAGCGGCGGCCATTGTGAAGGCAGGTTTGGTGGTCGTCGGCGTTTGTCGTCGAAAGTTGGTCGCTGGAGGAGAAGGGGAAAAGGAAGAAATGAGCCAGAGGGCGGGATCGCAACCTTTAGGCAAAATATTTTTTTCCGCCTTTTTTCCCACTCTTGCTCAGAGGCCCCGGGCACGGACCATGAGAGGTGCAAAATGTTCGCTTAGATAGGGTTTCCGCTGGCGCTAAGCCTGTCCTGGCGAATCTGCCGTCTTTAACCGCCTTACCCCGTCAGGGCACTCACGCCCACTTTTCGCACCAGGGCAGGAAGGGGCCGACTTTTTTTTTGAGAATTCGTTTTGGGATTTGCGATCGTCGAGAGAGAGACAGAGCTTCATTCGCAACCACCTCCGCCTAACCACCACCCGGAATCAATTCGCCAAACCCAGCAGTCACGATGGCCCCTAAGTCCAAGACCGTCCGTCCCGCCCAGGAGAACACCTCCCTGGGCCCCCAGGTTCGCGAGGGTGAGTTTCTCATTGCAACAAAGTCCAAATCTTTGGCCCTGAAGTTGCCGATCTGGCAAGCGTTGCGGGCGACGGGAATAGTGGGAGAAAAGTCGAACAAGCTTTGCTGACTTGACCCCGCGTGCTGCAGGTGAGCTCGTCTTCGGCGTTGCTCGTATCTTCGCTTCCTTCAACGACACTTTCGTCCACGTCACCGATCTCTCGTAGGTCTCGCCTCCCGCTCGTGTTCGCAGTCGACTGCGCCCTTCCTGCGGTCAACGCAAAGTGTATATGATTGGCGAACAAAAGATGGCTAACTGGGTGATTCCAGCGGCCGTGAGACCATCTGCCGTGTCACTGGTGGTATGAAGGTCAAGGCCGACCGTGACGAGTCCTCCCCTTACGCCGCCATGTTGGCTGCTCAGGACGTCGCTACCCGCTGCAAGGAGCTCGGCATCACTGCCCTCCACATCAAGATCCGTGCCACCGGTGGTAAGTCGAGACATTGTTGCCTCCTCTAGAGCACCCTTTCTGATCAAGCAACCTGCAGGTAACGGCACCAAGACTCCCGGCCCCGGTGCCCAGTCTGCTCTCCGTGCTCTGGCCCGTTCCGGCATGAAGATCGGCCGTATTGAGGACGTCACCCCCACCCCCTCCGACTCTACCCGCAGAAAGGGTGGTCGCCGTGGTCGCCGTCTCTGAGCGCCCGGTCTTGTCCAGCACATCATCGAATGGTTGTTGGCCTGGGTGGTCTCGGGGCAGGAGTGCTCGTTGTTTGGTTTCTGGGTGGCATTGCGAAAAACGCGGGGAACGGCTACCTAGCCTGGTCCCCAATCTACGCACTGTGACATGCCTTCTACTGCGGGCGACAGTATCTATCGTAGACAGAATAGAAACTCGCCATATATGGCCTGAACTGAAGAGTAGCTCCTGAACCCCTCTGACAATCTGTGCACACACCTGCGTCCATGTGAGAAATAAAATCCAGTGAATTTCACCCTCCTCCCTTGCCTGACCCCACGAGGTTGGTGAGTTGTTTATGCGCTATGCTGTACATTCCCATTCTCTACATGTAGCAAAAACCGATCGCCCCCCCAAAATCCAGAAGAATCCCCGCTATCTATGCCTGTCCCCCTGAACGCCAGCCGTTCAAGTTCTGATACTTGCACCATGCCTCCAAAGTCGTGGATATACTACACATTGCCATCCTACTTATATGCAGGCCTCAAAGTCCACATGCCCCTGCCGGTGCCGCCGGACTTACTCAGTACAGCCACGGTAGCCAGGGCACTCTTGAACTCCAAGATTTGCTTCGGCTTCTGGCAGTAAGGATTGAAGTGGTCCACCACCATCTTAGAAGGCGCCTTACCCCCATGTCGTCTGATAAAGGTTTGGATGAGAGGAATAAAGTCCTTCTCCATGAGATTCTTCTCGCCGCCCGGGGTGCCTGATCGTGAACTGGTGCCACTTGTTGGCGCACTGAGTCCCTGACGATCGGCCAGTGCAGACATGACGCTCGAGGAATGCACGCCTCCACGCCGACGCTGGGCAACGGGACGACCGGCTTCGCCAACCTCGCCGGTCCAAGTGACAGTGCCGATGGGCGTGCGGCGTGCCACCTCGCCTGCCCGCCGTAGAGCAGCTTCTGCTTGGGCAGCAACCCTGCGCGCCTCTCTCTGGTTCATCGCCGGATCCGCCTGAACCCGTTGTTTACCATTCATGATCTGGTCATGCTCGTACGCGCTCTCGACTGTCCGGGAAAAGAGACTCTCTGTGATGCGTTTTTCGTCGTCAAGCGCCTTGTCCTCCGTGAACTCTTCCACCGCAGCGACGCCAGTGAGCTTGCGAACTGCATCGATTTCGTCGTCGGCCTTGATGGAGGAGATGGGCACAGCATTCTTGGAGGGCTTTTCCAGCTGCCTGCTAGCCTCCGGCGTGTTGTATTTCACCTCGGCCCCTTCAAAGACTTTGCTTCTGTTAGCGCTCGCCATGCTATGGCTGTTATCGCCGAAGCTGAAGAGGTCGTATAGGTCGGACAGGTCGAAGTTGGCCCGCTGCTTTGGATCCTTTAGGACCTTGTTCGTCATGAACTGTTTAAAGATCTGACGGTGATAGATTTTCTCCTCGATAGTGCCCGATGTCATCAGCCGATAAATTGCGACCGGTTTCGTTTGACCCAGCCTCCAAGCTCTCTCTCGGGCTTGTAAGTCAGTCGACGGATTCCAGTCAGGGTCGTAGATGACAATCCTCGTTGCGCCAGTAAGGTTGACACCGAGGCCGCCCGTCTTCGTGGTGAGAAGGAACACGTGGATCGATGGGTCGTGATTGAACTGATCAATCAAAGCCTGTCTCTTCTCCACAGCCACTTCACCGTCCATTCGAAGGTAGTTCATCCCCTCCATTTTCCCAATAAACTCTTGCAGGATATCAAGCATGATCTTGGTCTGGGAGAATAGGAGCGTCTTGTGGCCAAATCGTTTCCACAAAGGAAGAAGTTCGCCCACCGTCTGCAATTTGCTAGATCTTCTGGGGCTCCCCCACTCGTAGCCCGGCTGGCCCTTCTTCCTAACATTGACGAGGTCTGGATGATTGCAAATCTTCCGTAGGATATCAATGCCATACAAAGCTTGTCGTTTCTTGGCCATAATCTGGGACACGGCATCCGAATGAATGAACCTGACGTACTCTTCGTTTTGCTCCGGAGTCAGCTTGCAGAACAGCACCTGCTCTGTCTTCTCTGGCAAGTCTGACGCAACGTCTGTCTTGAGTCGCTGAAGAAGATACCTGCTGATGGCCTCCTTGAGGGTCGTTGCGCAGTTCTCGGCCGTCAACACGGCCAGGTTGGTGGCGTTTGCATGGCCACCCATTCTGATAGGCATCTCGAATTGTTGCCTGAAGCTTACGAGCGTACCAAGCTTCATGGGATAGATGAAATCGAATAGCGACCAGAGTTCGACCAAGTTGTTCTGGATTGGCGTGCCCGAGAGAATCAAGCGATGCGGTGTGTTGAGCTTCTTACAAGCAATGGTAACATCTGCGTTCGGGTTCCGAATCTTATGGCCTTCATCCAGGATCGCATATCCCCACTCATAAGACAAAAGCTCATCTTGGTAAGAGTGCAAGCCGGCATAGGTCGTGACCAGAACGTGGCCATGCTTGACAACGCGCTTGATGATCTGGCGCGCGGCGGGGCCGTTCTTGCCACCGCCGCGATAAGATCCGTCGTCGTCATCCTCGTTCACGTTGATCATGCCGCTGCCTGACGAATGCAAAATCGACACCCTCAAGGCGGGCCACCAACGGTGGAATTCGTTGACCCACTGCTGCATCACAGTCGCCGGGACCACGACAATAACGGGCTTGTCGAGTAACTTGCTGTAATGCAGGGCCGCAATAAAGGCAATTGCCTGCACTATTGGCCATGTTAGCCTCGGTACGTTTCCCATGGCTCGCATGCAAAGTACCTGTCTTTCCCAGACCCATTTCGTCCCCGATAATGCCGCCGACGCCCTGTTCATAGAGCTCTGCAAGCCAATTAACACCGGTTTTCTGATAAGCAAACAGAGATGGATGGATATCTCCCGGAAGCTTCAGCTTGAGATTTTCGCCAAACTCATAATCTGGATGGTCGGGCGATGGCTGGAACCATTCTTCTTCGTCGTCATCCTCAACGGGCGCAGCCCCGTCATCTCCTTCTTTCTTCTGCTGGCGTGCTCTCCTGCGTCTTCGGACCCAGTCGGCGAGGCGTGCTTGGTAAACGGCCTCGTTTCCATCGTCAACACTGCTTAGATCGATCTTTGCTCCATTGACGGTGACTGTGGCGTCCGCAGCCTTCTTCTTTGCCTTGCCCTTCTTTCGCTTGCGGCCAGTGGCTTCTTCCTCGCTGGTGTCAGAGGCGTACTGGCTCTCTGGTGAACTAGCAGCCGTCGGATCGAAATCGTCCGAGGACGCATCGTGCTCCGTTCTGCGCTTCTTTCTTGGTCGAAGAGAGAACTCCCCCTCAACAGAACTCGGCAAGGTTTGGGGTTGCTCTACAAACCCAGGCATTCGAAGCACTTGGTGGGATTTGGGCTCCTCGTCGTCGCTCCGAAACTCCTCAGCTGCTGCATCTTCCTCGGCTTCAATGAGAACATCTGCGAGTTCGCCTTCAAAACCGGCTGGTCGCTCGCCTCCAATGTTGGAGAAAGGGGTGATCTTTCCGGTTCGGACGAGGAACTCCCGATTCGACTCGCCGGGCAGTCTCCGAGACTTGCTCTTGACAGGGTCTTCATTGACTACAACCTCCTCTTGCCTCTTATCGATGCGGGCTTGGCAGTCGGCTATGTCGCTGATGATGCGATTGATCTCGAGGTCGAGCTTGTCAATTTCCTTTTGAATATTTCGTGATTGATACGGGTTACGACGGGCCCCTTCTAACTTCTTTTGCTGTTCGACCCTCTTGGCTTCATGGATCTCTTTTTTGGCCTCTAGTTTCTCGATGCGCTGCCTGTCTTTCTTGTCTTCTGCTTCAACCAAAGCAGCATTGGCTTGTGAGGTGATATCGCGCTCCAAGTCATCTTGGTCCCTAATGTCGGCCGTGATGTTCCGCAGCAACGCAGCCTCGTCGGAATGGTCCCTTGGGTGGGGTTCGGTTGACTTTGGCGTATGCTCTGCGGTGGTCACAGGCTTGCTTCTCTCACTGACGGACTCACCACCGTCCTGGTTTCCTTGATTGTCTGTTGTCATCGTGAAGGCTACTTTCCATAACCCTTCAACTTCACTCAGGCGCTCAAGATGAGATATCTAGATGTGTAACAGTGTTGAGAAGGCGTTTGGGTAAAGGAACCGTCTGTCAACGTGCTTTATGGTCTGGATCAAAAAAAAAAACTGGAGTTGTCCGGGTGATGCGAGTGAGTTTGAAGGTATAGAGTGATCGTAGGTAAGCCAGATTAGACTTGCCGTAGCTGCCTCAAAAAATATGAGCGTGTAAGAGCCAGGCTCGAATCCTCTTGCCTCTGGATCCTGGTGTGACTTGCCGAATGCTAAGATAGAAGGCAGCAGGCGCGTCGAGCTCTAGGTAGAGATGATGATTAGCGACCTGCTTCGAACATGATGACGCCACCGGAGGAAGGCAGCAGTTGCGAACGGGTCGCGCTGTCAGGTGTCTTACAGGGGTCTTAAGTGCTAAACAGAACAGCTGATCAATACGGAAGAGCGAGGAAGACCCAAGTTGATTGGACATTGAGGAGGAAGGTGGGGGCGCATCCGGTGGCTTCTCCTGCGCAGCCACAGTTACGGACTTCACTGGCGGGCTGCTCAGTAGGCAGCCTGGATGGACAAGCCACACCTGACTAACCCTTTGGAAACCAACAAGCTACGGGAATTAAAATCGGTACAGCTAGTCAAGAAATCATCAGCATCTGCCCTCACGACCCTTTGCCATCGCTATCGATCGCCTTTACTTCTACGGGCCCAATTGCCCGAGCTACTTATTACAAGTCGAAGTGGCGGTGCTCCAACCTGGGAGGAAGAACCTCATCAATAAACAACATGATCAGCCGTAAACACCCACCCAAGATTTTCTCCAAGGTTTATCGGATTGGGTCAAGAAGACACTCTTCTGATGCCCTCCAACAAACCTCCAGCATGCCTCCCGCCTGGCTTCATTCTGTTCTCGATGTCAACGTCAAACAAGAAGCACCCAGACTATATGCTTGGAACTTATCCAACCTGGAGGGTCAAACCAAGCCTTTCTGTTCACCGGCCAGCAGTCGCCCTGATGAGCCCACTCCATATCATCATCAAGACGACTCACCCCGACGTGTCTACATTCTAGGAGTCGGCAATATCGGTACTCTTTTCGCTAGCTCGCTTAACTCCCTACCAAAGCCTCCGCCAATAACTCTTGTGGTGCACCGGAAGGACATTCTGCTATCATGGAGGGAACAGCCAGGCATCGAAATCACCCGGCGTGCTTCCATTCACAAACATTTGGACTTCGATGTTGAGTTGTGGTCTGAAGAGCCACCAGCCACTGGCCCAAAAAGGGAGGTTGCAGAGGGTCAGGAAATACGCAACCTGATCGTAGCGACGAAAGCATCCCAAGCCCTGCCGGAAGTCGACCGCATCCGCCGTTACCTAAACGCAAACTCCACGATAGCCTTCGCCCAGAATGGTATGTGTAAGCTTTGGCCGCCGCATGGGAAGACATATGTGAATTCCCGTTACCTCGGAGCATCATATCCCAATTGGCTGGCGTGTGTCACGACACACGGCGTGACCTCTCTCGGTCGATTCAAGAGTTTCCATGCGTCCGAGGCAAACCTCAAAATCGGTTCTGTACTACTCAACGAGTTTCCCGAGAAAGCTTCATATCTGTCAGATATGCTTTGCCGGGCTCCAAATCTCCACGGAAAGAAGGTTGCACAAGATGAACTTTGGATTCTTCAGCTGGAGAAGCTTGTTGTCAACTCTATCATCAATCCGCTGACCGCCATTCTTCGTTGCAAGAATGGCGATCTTTTCCTCGAAAAGGAGGGCGTCCTTGCGGAACTCATCAATGTCCTGTTGCTAGAGGCTAGCAATGTCCTTCAAGCTTTGATCAAGGACCATAGCACCGACGCAATTATACGGGCGGTATCGGGTGAAAACACATCGATTCCAGAGATAGAATTGAACCGGGACATACACCGACGGCGTGACCTCTTGAATCGCTTCTCTCAACCCCAACTAAAAGCGATGTTGTATAGTGTTGGGGACAAGGTCAGAGACAACACAAGCTCAATGCTTCAGGATGTCCGAACCGGCAAGGAGACCGAGATCAATGAATTCAACGGCTGGCTAGTGGACACGGCGACTTACCTTGACGACAACTTGGACGTTACCCATCACCGCATACTAGTAGACCTGGTGCACGACGGCGAAGTTTTAGAAAAGGAATCACTCGTCAGAAGATTTCCCCATGCGAAAAGGTCAAAGCCTGCAGTTATCTGAAGGTACGAAAACACCACCCATCTGAGGCCTCAATCTAGAAAACCAGGAAATTACGCAATCCCACCTGGTATGCATCCCTAAAAGGCTGTCAATATCGGCGCAGCTTTCCACAAGATCTACCTCGACCATACCTACCGAAGACGCTGGTGGTACAGGGAGCACCTCCCCTATAGACGTCCTATCTAAGCTACCCGTTGCCTGCGAATCCACCGAAAGCCCACGAACTGAACTGGGGAGCGGAGCGATACCAGTAAACACCCATCACGCTATCTACAGGCATTCTGCCAGCCGCCATCTTCCAGACATTCTCTCACCGACCTCTTCTTCACTGGAACTCCCTGCAATAGAGACCGCCCAGCTGCACTGGACCTGCCGCACGCTTTCCATCAGCCTGCCAGCCACACTGCCAACCTAACCGCTCGCCGGGCTTCTGAGAAGTCAATGTGGTCGGGTATCGTCCTGTTTCCAGAGCTTTCTTGTGTCGCGTCCCGTCGTTACCGTTACATCCAGGTTCGTTGCCCTCATTTGCCACATTCGCTTCCCTGTCATGTCTTAAAAGACTCTGATATAGGTGTAAGATTCCACGTACCGCTACGAATAGTACTATATCAGCATCAGATATATGTACCGCGCCGGGGGAAGCAAACCCTTGTGGCGTCATGGGAGGACCCGGTCCAGAATGCTTTTTTTCCAAGGAAACGCTCCCACATACTCTTTGGCCCTCAGGATTCTCACCCGCCGCTTACTCGATGCCACCGACACTGGTGAGGAGGCGTGGGTGTTGTGTTTCGAAAAACTACACCCACGCCCACAAGTGATCTACGGCAAAGTAACTTGTTCCCTTACGGCTCGGTTCTGAGTGCCCTCGAAAATTGGTCTCAATGATACCCAAGCGGATCATACCGATGATCATCAACCCATAGATACCTGTTCAATTGCGCTTCGCATAGCACTTATCGACTGTTGAGTAACCTGTTCATGGCGACCAACCCGACAAATTTCTGGTACCAAGCTAACAGACTGAAGGCATTGACCTGAAGACAGCATGTGTCCCAAGGTTTTCGGGCCTGCAGCCACACCATCGATCTTATAGCAGCACGACGTTGTTCCCTGCATGCATTTCGGGGCTTGCTTCTGCAGTTGGCTACCTACCTACTCGCTTTACCCCGGTTCCTCGCCAAGCAGCCAAATTAGAAGCGAAGCCAATGACTTTCGAGAACACACTAAAGCCAAGCTCATGAGGATGTGATTGCATCGCCGTTTTTGCCGTAGCGAGCTATGTGCTTTGCGATCCAAGAGGTGAATTCGGCCAACATCGAAGACAAAAGCAAAGACGGTGGAGGGAGTCTAGCGGAGCCGATATTTGTTTGCCGATTGCGCTCCATCTTTCGGATAGATGGATCCAAATCATGATGATGCCCCAATTCTCCGATTGGCCAGCAGGGGTTGGTTGAAAGCTCCGGTGCATGTTTGACGGAGATTTCCTTGATGAGGCCTGTCTGACAGGCTCTCATTTAGCACATTGTGGAGACCCTGGATGACTTCAATCTCGACAAGGCTCTCAGGGACGAGTAGCACTCGCGGGGAAGCAAGCCAAAACAACCGCCTGTTCAGGTATGAAATCTGGACCTTTGTCAGCCCACATTCTACCACACCCTCGACCATCCAAGTTCTGGTGGCTTGTCGGCAGGCTCAACCCTCATCCAGTGCTGGGGCAGGCAGAAAAAAACTCTTTTGGTGTGGTTGCACTGCAGCAGCGACCCGCATGGTACCCCCCCGCCGCCGTGCTGATGGTCGGCCTGGCCGCATATGCATGTTACTCGCCGTGGCCCAGATAGCCAGAAACAGCTTCTCGGAGAATTGGAGCGATGGGAGAGGCAGACTCAGAGACACAGAGAGGGAGACCTAGGGAAGCCTATACCTTGTGCAGCGGCCAGAACACCTACGGAGTTGCTTGAATCCGGCATATATTCGGATGTTGTCCAAGCTGCCAGTCAGTCAGCCGGTTGATCCAAGCTTTCCGGGGCTTGTGCGCAAAGGGACTGGGCCAGGAGCGCTAAAGCCATGGGTTCCTTGTCCAACGCCAATTGTTGAGCGATATTGCAAGGTTCGTCGGGTTGAGGCATTATGTATTGTCCTTGGTGTGGCCGTTCATTGAAGCCGTTGCTGACCTGACATAGCCATGACGGGACGTCTTTCCCGCCGCCGCCCGACCCACGCGACTCGCCTGGTCACCGTATCAGCCCCGGACCCTGAGGCGCAACATGACGGTGGGAAGATCGCGCCCGGGTATGTCGGCTCAGCACGAAGCGCACGAACCATTGACGACCGCTTGACCAGAGCGTGCCGCTCAAGGTCGGAGAAAGGTTGAGGCGTGGCAGGAGAATGGCTCGAAGTTTCGTGCCTTATCTCATACATGACCGCTCAGAGGTTGGTTGCACTTACGTCCCTTGGGTCATAATACGACAGCCCCTCCCAGTTTCGGCTTGCTTCATCCAAACTGCCTCTGGGGAAATCCAACCTCACAATTGCCGCCGCCGTCACACATCCGAGGCTCGGTTCCATGCACCAAAGGCAAAAGGGTCTGGTACCCCCTCTTCCCCCCCACGTCCAGATTCGGAAAGTGATTCTCTCCCAGGTCACGATCTCTTTGAGCCTAATCTCTTGTAGGGTGTCGACAGTGGCCCACCGCAATCTACAAAAGAGGAATAGGGCGGTCGTTGCCTCCTACAAACGTCCAACCAGAGACTGACAGCCGTCGACCGAATCCATGTCTCAGATGGTTGGCTCCGCCTCGCTCCTGAATTCTCGATGGTCTGGACCATCTCCAGATGCCCGTACCTCAGTAGCTGATGCTGTATCACATTGTATCAGTGGTAACATGGGGAAACGACCAAGGCTAGCCCCGTCACGTCACTGTCACTGCAGGAGCGCGATGTACCTATAAGAGCTCGCCTCGCATGAGTGCGCCGCATTTCACATCGATCGGCCCACAGGGAGGAAACCGGAAAACAGCAGCCACCCTGTACGAACTGTGCGTGTGACTCTCCGGGCAATTGACCGCTTTTTTCTCTCTTATTCCCTAGATTTGGTTTCTGGCTTTGGGAGGGGTGACTGGGGTCGGAAGAGTGGAAAGGGGGGATACATATATTAGAATTCCTGGTGTCTTATAACGGATCCTGGGACCGAGTGTTTCAACGGCCACAAGCCGCTGCCAGACCGGCAGCCCTGGGTGGACACCGAGTCAAACGAAAAGCCTGCATGGTGATCAAAGGGCCACCTGCCGGTGTCAACGACTGGAGCCAGCGAGACAGCCAAACTATACACCGGTCACTGTCAGGGGGAAAAGGGGGGAAGGCTACGCTGGTAGTACGAGGCCCTCTGGGCATTTCGACGCGATCACGCTCAGCGCGGGACAACCGGAGCAGAAGTCCACCCGGCAGGCCTTTCTGACGTGCCTGACCTGGTCAAGTTGGCCGATATCCAGGGTTAGCCTATACTTGATGCCGGTATGGCAGTGGTCCTCTCCACCCCGTTTGGGTGGCAAGCCTGTGCCGGAGCGACAGTACCTTTGGCAATCTTGTTCAACCCTGCCTTTCGTCCCCGCACTTCGGCCGCTTCGATCTGTACCTCGTAATAGCCCCATTACTCACCATGGATAACCCGCGTACCTACTATAGTAGGCCTGGACACGGGCATTTAGAGGGAAACGAAAATAACGCTGACCCGTCCAAGATAGGTGGAGAATGGCCTTTTCTCGTCCTTTCGCCTAAACTTGGCATGAAACATTACGGTAGCAGGAATACGCCTCTGCTCCGTCTGAGCTAAGCGGCCTGTCGACCACGATGCCCTGTCCAGCTCACTCTCCGGGAACCCGAGCCCAACGCGACAACGATGACGGTCTTTTGTCACCTCTGGCCTCAAATCTTCCCGCTCTCTCGAGACCTGGAAACGCGCCGGCTTGGCGCCAAAAACATCCGCCGCGAGGGGGAAAACAAGAATGGGCTGACACGTCAACGCACGCACGCCCACGTTTAGGCCTGACCTTTTGTCAGGGAGGGGGTGCGGGGGGTTGGGATTGGGACGGAGCTCTTGACGGGCTCAGAGAGCTACACGCCGCACGAATGGGATAACGCGCGCGCATGTGCTGACCCGAAGCGACGACTGTGTTCAACGCATGTTCTGCCGCAGGATCTGTGTCTGGGACGCCTCTAGGTCCCGCCTCGATCCCGTTTCTGGCCCTGCCGGTAGTATTTCGGTGGGTTCACGCGAGGTTGCAACAGTTAGGCATGGTCGTACGACGTTGACCCGAGCGACTCGGGGGAAAATACCGCTTGTTCATAGCAGTACTGGAGAAAAAAGGAAAGAGAAAAGAAAAAGAAAAAAACATGCCAGTCAAACTGACTGACTCATCGTGAACACGGTCCGTCCGTTCGTTTGATCCCCAATCTTGACTTCTGTCAGACACGCACCCCCTTCACCTTCCCGACGCCCACTCCTACTCCCACCAAAGAGGCCAGTAAGAGCCCATCTGTAAGAATCAGGTGAAGCTTCCACAATTTGCCCCCGGATCGTTACGCATAGTGAGAAACGAATCAAATCTAAAGTTGGGAGCTATGTAAAAATAAAAATAAAAACCACAAAAAAGGACGTTACGTACAAAGTTGTGTGAAGCAGCAGAATCGAACAAGAATCTAATAACGGTGGGGGGGGATAACGAGTGTCTGGGGGACGACATGACAAAAAGAAAAGACAGGGAAACAGAAGCAAAAAAGCTGGAAGGGGAGAGAGAAGAAAAAAAAAACACCAAAGATACAAAACAAGAACAGGACGTCATCATCGATGCTGATCCGCGCGCGCATCGCCGTGTATGCAGAATGCTTCCCTTTGTCATGTCTCTCCAACCCTGTCTTATTTTTAATACCCGCAAGACGCCATCCATGTATTGTCCCCTTCCTCAGCAACTCCTTGCCCGTGGCGTCTCGCACCCAAATCGATACCTGCGGCTCAATGAGAACAGTTGGATGCCCCCAGACCCTGAGGACGAGGGCGGGAGACTCTGCATGGCTGCTGAATGATGACTGTTGTCCATAAAGAGCGTTGAGAAAGCGAAACAAGTAGGAAGGCCGTATACTGCGTGATCCGGCAGGTGTGTATGTGTGCATGTGTCTGGATGTGTATATATGTTTGTGCCCCCAAGTCTAATGTTGCGTGTGTCATGAGTCGATATAAGCGAGCTGGTCGCGAAGAAGAAGAAAAAAAAAGGAAGTGAAAACAAAGGGTAACCCGTGGTGTTCGGGGGTATCTCTAGAATTAGGCGGATGGGTAATCCGGCAAAACAAAAGGACAATGCCACTGAAAAGTTGTAGGTATGACGTAGAAGTTGAAGTACAAATGGTTGAAAAACAGATGGCTTTAGTTGTCCAACGAAAGACTTGACGCAAGTCTTCGGACCTCGCGCGCTCTCTATTGACGGTTGTTGACCCAAGCTGTTGTCGGGAACGGCGCAGAGACGGATTGTATGGCAGATTTCCCTCGTCTACCAACTCGCTGAGCCGAGACTGGAGAATGAAGTTCGTCGAGGTGGATCTGAATGCTCCGGATGGGTCGTGTCGTTCCAGGTTGCATGATGGAGATCATCGCATATGGCAAGCTCCTCTTCATCACTGGAGCTCCTGCGTGTACAGGTTGTCTCCGGCCGGGGGCTCAGAAGTTCCCGGCGGAGACATTGATTGCTATAAGGGGTCGCCCATCAACTCTGCCACGCGTTCTCGGCAGGCCGCGGGAGTGAAACCGGTGCCGACCTTGTTGGCAACAATACGCCACTTTTCATTCTCGTAGTCTTGCAGCGCAGTGCGGAGTTTTTGGTCCTAGAGAGATGGAACGTTAGCTCTGCTCGTCATATCACCCAAAAGGTGCTCGGCGACAAGTCTCTGCTCATGGAGAGGGGTACATACCGTTTCGTCGGTCCATTGTGTTGTTTTGGCCTTGAGCTTCGTGCAATAGCGCACCTGTAAGGTTCCCGATGACCTGCCTGGGAAGAAGTCGGCAATTTGCTTCCAGGTCAGGGACTTGTTCTCCTTCAGGTCGATCAGAAGTTGGTCGTCTTCGGGAGTAAACTTGAGCTTCGGTCCTCTTGGTCTGGGAGCCGGAGACGGCATGCCCGCCTGTCCGACGACGCTTGGGGCCCCGCCCCTGTCCCCGCCATCGCCATCACGCCGCATCATCTTGGAAGGGGGAACTGTGTCGGGCAGACGATGATGGTGGTGTGTAGGGGCCTGCACCGCCTGCGCATAAGCGGTCCCCAGAGGGGTTTGCTGCATGCCCTCAAGGTCAGGCTGATCCATGTCAATGCCGGGGACGGATAGGTCCAGCTCGTCTGGCCTCGGTCGTTTGGTCCCTCCATGGGGCGTGTGCGACTGCGTAGGCGTTGTCATGGAAGGATACAAAGGTGCGACAACTGGACCCGGGGCGCCGTAGTGAGGCGGGCCCAAGTGCCGGGCGTGGCCCATGTGGTGCCCCGAATCCATTAGGACCTGGTGTGGATGATGGGAGTGATGGGGATGCTGTTGCTGCTGCTGCTGCTGCTGCTGCTGCTGTTGCTGTTGTTGCTGCTGATGCATGGCTTGGTGGTGGGGGTGGTGGCCCGTAGGCGGCTCTTGGAGAGTGGACGTATGGGCTGCTCCATGATGGAGCGAGCTCCTGTGATGATGAGAGGACGCCGTGTCATAACTATGCTGCTGTTGGCTTTGGTCGCTCGAATGCGACTCGGGTGCAGAATAATCGACATTGTAGTCCCCTACTCGGTAGTTACCCGCCAGCGTGCCTCCGCATGGGTTCCGCCAGAGCGAACCGCTCTGGACGGTCGCCGGGCTCTGAAGAGAAAGAATTGGTTGAGCGAATGCCCTCTCGGGCGGTGTCGGGAGAGGTGAGGGCGGTTGGTGCGACGTTGTGTTGTCGCGGTTGTGGTAGTAGTCCCTCGAACTGCGATCTTGTAACAGCGTTATGGTGTCGCCGTGTTGAGACCCCCCCTCCAGAGTCAGCGAACATTCGTGGCTGGGAGGTGTGGAGAGAATTTTCGCGGTATTTGCGGGAGCTGGGGGTGTGTGTCTTGGGACGATGGTCGAAGCCTCGTCCGGGTTGGTTGTAGTGATTGCTGATGGAGGTAATGGCGGTAATGGTGGTGGTGGTGGTGGTGGAGGAGGAGGAGGTGGTGATGGAGGACGAGAAGAGAAAGCCGGAGCTGGTGTTGTGGTCTCGTAGAATTAGTCTCCCCGTCAGTGGAGAGCTGGACAACGGATAGTTTCCTTTGGCTGGCGGAAGGAGGTGGGAGCAGAGATTAATAAGAAAGAGTAAAAGTCGAGGTAACCATGCTAATCTTTTTTTTTCTCTCGCTTTCTTCCAACTGGTTGCTGCTACACGCTATTTGAACTCACGGGATGTTCCTTTGACTTATTTTAAAAACCCGTTTGGCCCTGGTGAAGTGATATAGTAATAAAGTGTCAGAGGAAAGAAAGCGCCAACGTGGGCAAGGGCTGCATTATATCGTCCGATGTGCCATATGGAAAAGAGGAATGGAGGGCTGTGTGTGGATTCTCTGTCTGGGGGTATGGGAAGGAGACGGAGAGCGAGAGTGACAAGTTTGGGGTGTGAGGCCAGAGAAAGAGGGTACATCGACCATCGCCGCTTTTGTCACCGGATCAAGGCGGACAGGCGATTTGCCGTGCGCGAGACGTGTTCTGTTCCCGAGCAGCTTGCGGAGACTCGCGTTAACCTTGCCCAGTGATGACGGTAGCATAATTTGATGATCTTATTATGCCATGGGTTTCGATGCCGGATATAGAAGCAGGAGTATCCGCGGCCGGGCGTGATGATGCAACGGGCGAGGGGTGAGAGTGACAGTGACCAGCACGGAAAGATTGACTGGCAGGGCACCCAGGGGGGGGGGACACCAGCTCAGGACAATTTCATAACTCCAAGAAACCCCCCCCCCCCCCAGATGGATCCGCCTCAACCCTGGAAAGGCAGGCTGGGCGGCCCAGAGGGAGAGGGGAGAGGTCTGGAAAACGCATGGAAGGTATACAAATGGCTTGACCTGAATGAGGGATAGATGCTGAAACGAGCCCTACCATGCGCTGGCTGGTTGGGAAGAGCATCGCAACGGGGTTGTTCACAGAACGGCCGCTCATACTGCTCGGCCCCCTGCTTTGCCGGGGGAGAAGAGGGACAGGGGGCCAGCTAGCTCTTGGCTAAAGGCAGTTGATTCTTGGGTGTGTACGTGAGTGTGTGAGAATGTGTACGTGGGTATGTGCGTACGGCAGCTCCAGTCCTTGACCTGGAAGCCTCTCCACCACCCCCCGGGCCGTCCTTAACGGGGGGAGGGGGGTATGCTTTGGGTAGGAAAAATACCAGCAAACCACAGGTTGAACCGTTCTGCCCGTTCTGGAGAATACAGTGGGGTCAGTTGGGGGCAAACAGCAGGTTTTGGGAGACGAGAATGGCTGGTTGGGTACTGCAAAGTCATGCCTTGGTCCTGGAGGGGGTATATCTGGCACGAGGAGGGTATAAGAGAGCCACCAAAGAAAACATCGCCGCTCCGGTACCTACTTTACGTGATAGGGCCCGTGAGGCGGTAAGGTTGCAACAGCCACTCGTCTAAGTGGGCAGATTGCCGAGAGGGTGAGCAAGGTACTGCTGGCTGGAAAGTAGGGCATCCAACAACTCAGGCCGGCTGCCGCAACGTCAGTAGGACCCTTTCTCCCCTTCTTTGCCGCTGGTGGCAGTTACGGGCTAACCCCCCGTTCGAATTCCTGGTTCTGAAAGAGCCGGGAGCGGCGCGGAAGGGTCGAGCAGTGGCCCCAGGAGGCAAAAAAGACCCTGGCCAATCCATCGAGACGCTGCCAGCGGCAAGGGGGGGGGGATTTGTGTCCCTGATGGCAGAGTGGTCGTGTCATTCGGCCCTCGCCTCCTTCGACATGCAGCAGGACGGTGGGCAGCTGAGACTGCAAGACTGTACGGATACAGGACCAAGAGCCCACGCATCGGCAAGGCGACAGTCAATGGAATTGACCGAAATGAGGACGAGGGCAGTGCCACGGTTGAGGTTGTGGCCCGGTAAGTGCGGCGGCGGGTGATGATCCAGGCGGCTGGCACGCGCGTTGACAAGATGGGATGGATGAAGAATTGATTGCTGAGCAAGAAGGACGGGGGCCCGGCAGGACTAGTGAGCTTGTGGGGTAGCCGCCGTGTTGCGTATGAGGATTTCCAGGGCCTGGGACGTGTGCGACTCAACGGCCAGGCCGCACGACGGTGCCGTCGTCAAAAACCATGGGATGACGGCGGTCCACTACTTACTTACCTACCTAGGTAGCCATCTGTTCTGTTTGCAGACAAGGACCGGGCGGGCGCCTATTCATTCATGGGCACGTGACCATCTGGAGCTCAAGCTCTTTTCGTCTCGTCTCGTCTCGTCTCGTCTCATCTCGTCTCGAGGACCTAAAGGCATACATGGCCAGATAGATGCTGGCTTGCCAGTGCGCTCCCACACACGCATACGCACACGCACACACACCGGTCTAGGCCGCCGCATGGGTCAGTCGATGACGCCGAGGTGTCGGGCGTATGTAGCCGTAGGTAAGTAAGTAAGCAGAAGCAAAAGACCACCGGCCTCCCGGGGGCTAGGAAATTGTGCGTCTCAATGCACATCCTGGACGTTCGAGTAGGTCCTTTGACTCGTCAGCAGCAAGGCCAAGGCAGTGATAGCAAGCAGTAGGAAGAGCGCTGGAACAAAGGAATGTGGGATGGGAACTGGCAGGGGGATTCGAGCTGTGGTGGTGGTGGTTGACTGAGAGACTTCACCTCGTTCGAGACATGAGTGATGAAGGGAGGGGTTTGACGCCGGCCAGAGCAGGGGTCGGTCGGGTATCGCATGAAGGAAACGCGTTTCACGCGTACCTGGCAATTAAAAGATCAGTTATGCGGTCCAGGCATCCCGGGCAATCTTTCTAGAAGGAGTGGGACGGCTTTCTAGCGGCTGATGACCTTAATTCTTCGACGTTGTTTGGGGGCCCCTGATGGAATTTGGAATCGAAGAAGGGGGGATCCTTTTGGAGTAGTACCCGAAGGGTTCGTAAAACACGAACCGGATGGCCGGGCGTTGGACAAGCAGGCAAGGCTATCGGCCTTTTGTGGGCACGGGGACGTCGATCATACGTGAAAGAGGGCTCGGGAAGACGGAATGGGCGACGATGGTGACGATGGTGTGGGGAATTTGAAGGTTGCAGGGCAGCAGAATTGCAGTGTAGGATAGGTACGAGAGGGAAGGCTGGGCGGAGGGGGCGGTGCGGAGGCAGCAGACTAGCCGACCGAGAATGCCGGGACCAGCCAATGAAGCCTATGAAGGGGATCTCTCACATCGCCATCAAGGCAACACAGGGTGACATGTAGAAGATGATTGAGCGAGGGAAGAAATTGCGAATTTTGGGATGATTCGATGCCGAAGATGCATTGTATGCAGGTACAAATTGGATGCAGTTGGCCCCCTGCCTCGGGGGGCCAGCCCAGGATACTAGGTAGGTACTGTATCGTCTGGGTACCTACCTACCTACCTAGGTAGTAGTCGAATGATGTTGGTGGCAGGCCGTCGCAAGTCACTCTGCACACAAAGACGGCTGGGAAATACCTCGGGAATCTGGATCGATCATCTGTCACTCAGCCCCCAGCCCTCGTCCAACACAGTCGACCCCTGCATGCCTTGGCCGTATCTGTTCTTCTCTCAGCCTCGCAAAAAGGGAAGGTCTGTTCCCGCGCGTGTATACTACTACATAGTATAGTCGTGTCTGTGCGAGCTTACGACTCACGAGCGACCGCCTTGGCAAATCACCCAGGACATACAAAGTATCCGTCTTCATCTCAGCAACCTCTTGCTCCTCCCCATTAGGTACCTACATGGCGTCGAGGCGGGGGTCTAGCCAGACTGCTGGTAGGGGGGAGAACACAGTTCGCATTGAGGGCCAAGCCTCCAAGTTCGAAGTTGGAGGCTTAGAGCCAGGGTCGTCATCAGTAGTGTGTGTAGGTATGTATCCGTAGCTCTGGACCGCAGGGAAGGAAGGGGCAGGCGCACGATGGTTTGACAGATGGAGTCCAGTTGCCGTTAAGGGAAAGCGTGGAAACAGTGCTCAGGTCATTGACCCACTCCAAGCCCCACTCACGTGCTGGGCTGCTTCCTTCCTTCCTTCCTTCCTACTTCTTTCCTTCTCTCTCCTTCTTTCGGTTGTTCTTCGCGACAGAATCGCATGTTGTCAGCCTGCTCCCCCCTTCCCCTCCCCTCTTTTTATTTGATATCGGCCCCGGCTTGATGTCTGTGCCTGCCTGCCTGCCTGCCTGGCCCAGTCTGACGTGTGATGCGGTGAATCGTGGTCGGGCCTCTCCCGAAAATCCGATGGCAGGAGCAGGGCGGGGCTGGAAAGAAGACGGAGGGTACGGAGTACAGGTATCCGTAGGTAGCCCGCCTATGTCCGATCTTGCCTTGGATCAAATCTACCTCCCGTGTAATACAACAAGTCACGGACCACTCCTTCCTTTGCGCCAAGGAAAGGCAGTCGGCCAAGAGAACAATGGCATGTCGATTTCAGCCGAATCTCCGTATTGGGTTCGTCATCGTCCCAACCTTGGACACGCACGACGACAAGAGATGGGATGGGGAACCCTTTTTTCACGTCGCCGAGGCTCGCCTCGTCGACTTTTTTTTCTTTCTTTTTTTTTCCCCTTCTTCTTTCTCACGTGCCTGCGCTCGCTGTCGGGACAAGGATGGCATTGAATCTCAGAATAACACTCGGGGCTTGCGCGTTGCATTATTTCTTGCCCTCGTCGTTGTCGTTGTCGTCTTCGCTGTCGACGTCGTCGTCGTCGTGGTCTCAGTCATCGCTGTCATCGTTGTCATCGCCGTCGTCGTCATTGGCAGCATCAGCATCAGTGATATCATCAGCACAGGCACCGGCACCGGCATTGACACCTCTGCACCGCACTCGTTCTCGGCCTCGTGCATTAACGTTGATTGATATTGGCAATAGCGTCGACACTTACAGAACATGGTTCCCAGGCTCGAGAGGATCTCTCCTTACCCCCAAGCATGTGTACACTATGTGCGGCCGCACCGGCAACAGCCTGCATCCGACCCCCTTACGGCATGCCTGGCCTGGGGCTGACGTCTTGCATGCATCGCATGGCTTGCATCTCGGTAGCTCGACCCTGCAACTGACAGCAACGCGTCGCCCACCCACCTTGTGCATGGTTTGCCACGAACATGCCGCCGCTTTGTGTCGTATCCCCGGCATCTCTTTTCCACCACAAAAGTTGCGCCCTCTCACTCACACACACACACACACTCTCTCTCTCTCATGCGTCTCGGGGATCATCCTGCTTGGGCAACTTCGGGCGCCCGAACCCACCGCAGAACTTTTTGTTCTTTCTTCACCCTCCTCAATGCCAACCGTGATTCCGGGTCGGGCGGCCCATACCGAATGACAACCGACGCTGTGCCTGTACAGACATTGGACTTCCCAGACAGGGAAACCCAGAAATTCTAACTTGGTCTCGGCGGCAGAGACGCGCCTTCCCCGCCCCCCGGAACCCGACCGGAAAACTGTCGCGCTGCAGAAAGGGGCATCGTACGACTGGGTTCTACTGACTGACACTCTACTAACCGTCCAGAGAGAGAGAGAGAGAGCGAGCTTCCTTCCTAGTGCAAGTGTCGCCTCCGGCTCAAAGCTTGATAACCTTTCTTGCGCTTGGCAGTTTGGGCTTCCGCTCGGCAGAAGCCGCCATCCTATGTATCCGGCAACAATCTGACCAGGGATTTTTTTGTAATACTTTAACCCTGTCTCCAACACCCCGCATAGTGCAACCCTTACCACCTTGGCATCCCAGGGCCTAGGCACGTACGTACCGGCGTACGCACAGTGAATAGTAGTGTACATCGTACAGGTGAGTATCTAGGTGGGTAGGTAGGTACCTAGGTAGTCTCTCTCCCAGTTCGTGTGCCGTGTCGGAGCCTCACACAGCCCTCCCCACCCATGCCTGGACGGGCTGCTTAACCTTTTTCTTGGCCCAGACAACCATCGCCTCCGTCCATTCCCCCACCCCTTTTTCCCAAACTCGCACATAGTACTGAGGTACGTATGTAGGGGTTTACACTAGAGAAGAAGCCTGCCGGAACTTTAGAAGCTTCTACACAGCATGTAAGGATCAAAAGGGCCAGGCTTGAACCCCCCCCCCCCCCCCTGAGGAGTCTCGTACGCCACTCCACAGTCTCTAGTTTGAGGGCCCCGGGCAATGTTTTACGCCATTGGGGAGCCCACAAAACAACAGCCCTGGCCAGATCATAACATCACACACCCGCCCCTGGCGAACTGAAGGTTAACCTGCAGGCGGTGTCGCGAGTTGGCGTCGGCAGCGCTGTTCCGAGCGTCCCCTGAGATCCGCGACAGCACCCTTGAGGAAAAGGGTTTGATTTGCCGACAACCACTACTGGCTGCGCTCCGAGCTCGGCGATGAGAATGCGAGATGGTTCCCCATGCTCGGGTTAGCCTCGTAAGCGTGGAACATGGGGGCCGTAATCCGACAAGTGAGCCTGGCCAAGAGAATATTGCCTGCTTCAATGACAAGGCCGAGAGAAGGAAATGCTCGTCGTTTCCAGCCACACGGGTTGAAACTCGGAGCCAAAGGAAAAAAAGGCTGCTTCATCCCCGCTTCCCCAAGCACAATAGGCAGTTCGTCCCGACCTTACACTAGTGTACTGGTTGTGTCGAGGGTGCCAATCGAGTGCAGACTCCCACTAGGCCGACGGGGATCGAACCTAGATGTCATTTCGAGGTTTTCATGCGCCCGCCCGACTGCTGTGGCTCGTTCCACGCCAGTCCTGCTGGCTTTGCGGCGTCAATCCACTCTCTCCATTACCAATCAAAACGAACCCCATCTTTCCGGCCAAAAATAATATCATATCCGCGCCTCGCCACACCTTGCTTTTCCGTAACCCTTGTTTTTGTCCAACGAGGACGTCAGGACTAGCCGTCCCTCGTTCCCAACGGTCCAGGCCAAGAGAAAACTCCGACACGGAGTCAATGGTGGCCATTTATCAGCCGCACCCTTAAGCTCTCATCCCGACATAATCTCCCAGGATGCCGCATCGCGATGACGTCTTGCTTGTTCCATGGCCACAGTCTCGGGAACAAGATCCTTTTCTGGAAAAAAGGAAGAAAAGAAAGAAAAACGGCCCCCGAGGGAAACGGAAACACGTTTTCCTTATCCCCATGCCAATATGGCAATCACGCCGCCTTGATATCAAAAAATGTTCCTGTTACGTATGATGCTCACACCCGCCTATTCTACACTAGCTCCGCTGGCTCCGATATTTATAGGGCACATCCTAGCCGCCCCAAGATCGATGCTAGGAAACGTCTTCCATCGCATCGGCCACGAGCATTTTGCGCCGCCGGAGCAGAAGAGAGATTACGGATAAGATAAAAAAAGAAAGGAAGGAAAAAAAGAGGTAGCAGGGGGGAGGGGGGGGCATCTTTTGGTAAACACTCCCCCAGTGCATTAATGCATGAAATCTCCAATTTGCCCGGGCCATCTTACCCCGCTGAATCAGCCATTAGACTGCCCACCATCTTCAACGGCCTTCCCGCCGCCTTGCCTTTTGCGGCAGTTGACAG
The DNA here is from genome assembly GCA_016618095.1 of Colletotrichum echinochloae. NCBI lineage: Eukaryota > Fungi > Ascomycota > Sordariomycetes > Glomerellales > Glomerellaceae > Colletotrichum > Colletotrichum echinochloae. The sequence goes on from JADEZT010000004.1 coordinate 5,295,481, forward strand.
CATCCATTGAAAAAGCATCGACGCGACAAAGAAGTCCCCAACGGTCGATAGGGCCCGTCATCTCGCACCACGGCCTCTTGGTAGGAGTCGGGACCACCCACCGCAATACACCTAATCGTGGCAGAGGCAGGTACGTAGCACACTGCGGCACCTAGAATGAACGACATCCTCTCCCCCTCACCGGATGTTGAGTTGTGACAACGACACCTCGTCACGTCATGCATGCAGGTCCCCCCCCTTCCTTCTTGGTACCGTAGCCCCCGTTGTCTAGTGTACACAGGAGAGCCCATTGGGATACTCCCTTTCTGATGATCGTCTTTTCCTTCCCGGCAGCCGCCGCCCTACCGTACCTGCATGCCAGCCCGCCCGTCATGCAGGCAATACCTAATAAAAAAAATATAAAAAAAATAATAATGAGCAGGGTCCCTTGTTCTGCCCGGGCTCTAAAAAAACCAACCTATATCTGCCAGATGAGAGCGGCTGCATGGAAGCCTTGGGGAAAGGTGCGTGGAACCTTCTATTCGTGGCGCCGCGCTTGTAGTACGTAGCGGGTAGCCTTGACGGGATGCCATTCCCAACTCGGTGAGTCGTGTACGACGGCTGCCCGCGTGTGGTGGAGGCGCAATCTGTGCTTGCCGTGGTTTTTTTTTCTTCCTTTTTTATTTATTTATTTTTATCCCCCCCCCTTTCTTGAGCCTCTTTCGAAGACCGCCCCCCCTCCCTCTTTTGTTTTGAGCCTATCCTTGCCTTTTCTTGCCGCCCCCCACCGGGTATTCCGATGGCAAGGGCCCAAAGTCCAACAGAGCAAGAGACAGAGAGAGGGAGTGAGTACGTAATTGAGTGAGTGAGTGAGTGAGAGTTGGGTGCATGGTTGGGGTGTAAGCCGGCAAAGAGCCGGTAGGAACGGACGGCGCAGGACGACAAGGTAACCAAGTATTAATCCACAGCGGAACAGAGGCGGAAACCCCCCCATACTTTTTTTTTTGCTGCTTCTTTTCCCGTGACGCGTGTCTTGTTTGTTCCCGTGCGGCGGCTGACATGCCGCGCGTGTCGGTGCCGAAGAAAAATCCATCATGGTTCATCCCCCCTACGACGACGACGACTCGACAACGCAACGACGCGACACGGGGGTCACATGTCTCACCCTGGATGACGGGTTCATGGACCACGAGTTGGTCGCACAACGTGGGAGGTTCCCTTTTCCTGTTTCCGATTTCAGATACTGGAGAAAAAAATTAAATAAAGAGAGTACACAGTCGGTTTCACGGGCCGGACTTTGCAGTACAAAATAAAGTATATGGATAAAAAGCCCACCCCCCCCCGTCAACGCCTATTGCCTAATCACACAAGAGGTTTATGACCCCTCCCTTCCCCTCCGTCCATCCCCCCTCCCCCTCTCCCCGTCTCCGCCAACCCCCGGCCATCAGCCCCCCTCCGCCCTCCTTCAAAACGTAACAGTTACAATGCATTAAACTTTCCCGCTGATTCGAATCCTCCCCGTCTTTGCCTATTTTGTGCGTTTCGGTATGTATCGTGTCGGCCATCCCGATGCTGAAAAAGTTGAAGAGACCTAGGAGAAGAAGGGAAAGAAAAAGAAATTTTTTTTTCCCATACCCGGTGACTACGCAGGCGGATCCTCCGTTTTAGGCAAAGTTGTCGGTGCGGTCGACCCAAATGTCCTCCAGCTCGGCGAAGCTGTGAAAGTGCACAGGGCGGTGCTGGTCGCTGTAAAAGGGCAGCGGCGTGTCGAGCTTGACATGGATCGACTTCTTCTCCATGCCGGCAAAGGCCGACCCCATGAAGCTGTAGTTCCACATGTTGTTCTCGGGCACGAGGAAGAAGCCGCGGAAGCGCGGGCTGAGGAGCAGCTTGCGCTTCTCGCCCATGGTCGTTGTGAAGCCCTGCGGCTGGTCGCTCTGCGTGTCCTTGTTCTCGGCACCCCACTTGTAGCCCTGCGGCGTCAGGCCCCAGGCCGACAGGGAGACGCTGCCCGGCGTGAAGGCGACGTTGACCGTCACAGTGCTGTGCTTGTCCCATTCCTGGTGCGCATCCAGGAGCCGCGCGTGCTCCGTCACGTCGGCGGCCGACATGTACGGCAGCTCAGAGCCCGACGCCGTGTGGATGACGCCGAGCGGCTCCATGCCCTCGAGGAACTCGTGCTGCGGCAGCTGCTGCGGGAGCTGCACGTTGCGCAGCCCGCCGATTTGCGGTATCATGACGATGCACTTGATCTCCTTGACCTGGTCGTTGTCGGGCGCCGAACAGCCGTACAGGTACCCGGCGACCTGGACGCGGAGGTCCGAAATGGTAATGAAGCGCTTGAGGATGTTGTTGGGCATGACGTACGTCACGTCGTCCAGGTCGTTGTCGACCGACGACACGTAGATGTTGTTGGCCTTGGTGCGGAGGTTCGACGTGGCGATGGCACGCGTCCGCCATTCCGTCTTGGACGCGAACGTTTGCTGCTCAAACTGCGACGTCGTCGTGACGATGATCTCCTCCCCGTGTACGTTCTGCGTCTTCGTGGTCACTGCCGTCAACTGCTGCTGCTCTTGTTGCTGCTTCTCAATCTCCGCTGCCTGCTGGCGCTGCATCGAAGGCGCAGAAATTTCCATACCCAGAATGATGTCGCGCACTTCGCTGCTCGTCAGACTGGATACGTTGACGTTGTTCTTCTTGCCGTAGTCGTTGAGAATGAGGTCGCGCAGTTGCGTCTCAACCTTGATCCAGTCCTCGTCGGACAGCGTAGGCCAGATGTGGTGGTCCTGGGTGATGACCGTCTTGTCGGGGCGGAGGATGAGCTTCGTCTTGTCCGGGTTGACGTGCAGGGCACGCAGAATCAGGATCAGACGCGAAAAGGCCGTGTACGACGAGATGCTCTTGAGCCATTCGTCGTAGAGGTTGAAAAGGACCATCTGCGGCTCGGTCGCACGCAGGATCATGTCACCGAGCTTCTCGACCTTCATCGCGGCCTGGAAGGGCAGCTGCAGCTCAGAGGCTCTGATGGAGATATTGGGGAAGTCAAGCAGATGGACTTCCAAAGGATCCAGCAGACCCTTGCGGGTGACAATGAGCTGCTTCGGCTGCTCTTCCACAGGCAAAGACCGGATAAGTGCCGCCACTTCTTCGGCCGTCTTCCACTTGGCCAACTGCCCAAGACGCTTCTGACCAGCCCAGACGCTGGTGTGAATGATCTTCAAGAACAACTGGCCCGTCTTGGGGTTGAAGATGAAGATGGCACCATTGATGGGCTTGGTGGTCAGGTTGCCCTCAAAGGTCTTGTGGATAGTCACACGGTAGACGTTGGTGTCGTCAATGAACAGCTGCGTCTGGTTGCTGAAGAGCTCCGAGTAGTTCTGGGAGTTCAGGAATTCCTGATTGCTCTCAGAGGCGTAAAGCTGCAGACCCTTGCGGATACGCTCTCTCAAGACATACAACGCAGGGTTGGCCTTCATGATCTTGGCCATGGCCTGCTGAATGAGGACCTTGAGACCGGGGAAGTACATGCCGTACGCAGAGTACAGGTTGTACGCCAGATCGATACCGATCATGAGTCCAGTTGCCGAAGGATAGATGCTGGCACTGTCGGTGGTGTAGTCGAGGTACTTCGCACGGGTGTACCTCTCGATGTCGTGAGAATCGTAATCACCATATCTCAACTGAACATCAACCCAAAACTTGTTTGTCGTGGTGGGCTCGATGACATCCTTGGTGTCGAACAACAGGGAGGGTCGAGTGACGTTCCACTTGTGGCTGGCGAAGAGCAGAATGTCGGCACAGGAACTGTTCATCTTGTAAGACTTTCTGGGATGAATCGTCTCCTTCTGAACCGTTTCGATACCCAGAGACTCAAGCTCCTGGTCAAAGACCTGACACAAGTCCATGACCACGGACTCGTGGATCTTCTGCCACAAATGCGCACGGAAGATCTGGATGAGCGAGATCTTCAGCGTAGGAATCTTGCCATGCAAGAAGATGCCGGTGAGATCCAGTTGAACCTGGAAACCAACGTAGACGTTGGCTCTGTTGATCGTAGGGGACCACCAGAGGGTGAAGCGACGGTTCGGAATTTGGTTGAGACCGGATCGCTGGGCGTTGGTCAACTTCTTGAATTTCATGGATTCCCTGGCAAAACCTGTTAGCACATGTTCGAGAGGTGAAGATTGGGCCGTAACTTACTCGAATCCGCTCGCTTTTTCCCAGAACAAGCCTTCCCAGGACGGGAATCCAGTTGCCTTGAACAGGGTGTGCTCAAGGATGGTCTCAACACCACCCAGCGCCTGGATGACATCAGTGCGGTACGCGTTCAAGTTCCAGAGTTTTCCGTCATGTCTCTGACTAGTCCACCAGAATGGGTTGTTCTTCATGAGCTGGTAGATCTTGAACTCGGCTCGGGCGCGGAAACCCTTGTCAAAACTCAGGGTGCTTCTGTCCTTCTGGAAGAGGGTGTTGATACGGGGGAGACCACGATCCCAGCTGTCCTCCAGGTCCTCCAGGGTAAGGCGGCGGTTCTGCTGGTTGGCTTCCATACGCTTCTGGGAGTATTCCGTCCAGACTCGTTGAGAGTCAATGAACTCAGCCTCCCAGGGGATGATGTAACGGAAAATATTGGGGATGAGCGTCTCCTCGTCATGTGTCATGCCGGCGCGGTAGTGAGTGACACCGGTATCCGTTTGCTTCGACCACCGCTTGTCACTAGCGGGAATCAAGATGTGAGAACCGGAAATCATGCCCAGACCTCCCAATTCCTTGGGGGTGTAGAACACGGCCGGGGGGAAACGAGACGGCATTTTCGAGTTCAGCCCGATCTTGACTCTCGTCTGAATCTTCGTCTCACACTTGACAATGGTGTCAAGCAGGCTAACGGTCGACACTGCCGCCTCGCGGTAGTACGTGAAGAGCGCAATCAGAGCAGTGTTCCACTTGTTGGCGATCTTGGTAAATGTCGTGGATCCAGACGACATGAGAATCTGGCGAATACGGTTGTTGAACTTCTGGATATCCTCCTCCGTCACTTGAAGGAACGCGTGAGCCGTCCTTTCTTTGCTGGTGTTGTCCACCAGAGACCACACGCTGTCCTTGACAGAGAAGTCGTCGTTCTGGTTTCTGCACTTGGGCAGGATGCGGACCTCGAAACCGCACATGGAGAACAGGAGGTTGGGGTTGTCGCGGCTGTAGACGCTGGCGAAGCTGTCGTCCCATTCGATGGTAGTAACGGAACGGGGCAATCTGTTCTTGAGATCCCAGAAGACTGCTCTACCCAGGTTGACATCGTGTCTCATGAGACGCATGCGAGAGTCACGAGGCCAGCACTTCTTGCTCTTGTATCCAATGACGTTTTCAAAGTTGGGATCGGGCTGCTCCGTGAGGAATCGCTGGATGAGGTCTCGCGACTCGTCCGCGGTGAAACGCAAGAAGACCCAGATCTTGTCAATGTAGCGAGTGTAGAGACGGATGGGATGCCTGGTCTCGGTCTCCTTGTCTCTGAACTGAAGGAAGTCATTGGGGCTTTGAGGGGGACCCGCAATCTCGCTGGCTCGCTGAGGGCCAAGGAGAAGGAGATCGAGGACGAGGCCGTAATATTGGAAGACGAAGGCAGAAAACTGCAAGCCACGAATCATGCCGTAGCTGTTGACATGATTCATGTCCTTGTATGTCAATTGGACGTTGTTCTTCGCGGTGATGTAATCCGCAAGGTTGTGGTCCATGATCAGGCGAAGGAGGGAGTTGAGAAGCGTCAACTCAATCTTCTCGTATACCTTGGACAGTTCCGTTTCGATCATGACATTGCACTCTCCATTCTCCGTCTCCCAAACCTTGTCGAGATTGTTGATTCCCTGTGCCCACTTGTATGTTAGAAGTGGCGGGACTTCAGAATCCGAGGGCTTGATCCACGCGGGGAAGAGGTGGCGCTGGTCGGCCTGGTACCAAAGGTACTGATCGAGGTAGGCATCGCTGATCTTCTCAATGGGCTCAATATCGTAAACAGGGTTGATGGTGCTGTAGTTGTCGTTCATGTCGATGCCCACTTCCTTGAAGGCACGCTGCGTGAGCAAGAAGCGCTTGATCCGCTCCAACGTGGTGCCCGGGCTGTCGTATGCTTGTTCGATCAAAGCGAGCTCTTCGCGCTGGCTCTGGTTGAGGCGGCCCTTGACAGAGTATGCCTCTCGCAAGCGCTCCAGTGCAAGAATGAGAATCTTGGTGTCGTGCTTGTAAGACACGGAGGGAAAGGGGATGGGAGAAAACTTGCGCGATTCCAGCCAGTGAACGGTGGTCGTGTAAATCGCGACGGCCTCCTCTGACGAGACATAAGGGCCGTCCTTCATGTGGTTGTGCTGTCTCTCCTGCTCGGCCTTCAACCACAGGCGAGTCAACCGGCCAACGTTCTTCTTCGCAACCGTCTTATCGACAGTGGCACCGCGGCGGATACGCTCACGGTTGTAGTGAGCCACCGAAATCCACCAGTCAGCCTTGGCCTTGACGTAACGCAGGATGATATTCTCGATGGGTGCAGGCAGGCCAGGCACCTTCCAAGGGATATTACTCTTCCAGCACCTCCACGCCTCAGACAGATGCTGGAGAACGGTGTTGACCTTGTTTTGCTTGATGCCCTCGGGCATCATGTCCATCAGGTCAGCCATGACCGACGCACGTAGTTCGAGGTCAAAATGCGACTCCACGCGCTGCTTTGTGACAGTCTTGGCCACACCCTTGCTGTGACGGCCCTCGAACTGACGAGACAGCAGGTTACCGAGCCATCTCTCGAGCAAAGGAATAATGCCTCGCATGAAGAAAAGCCAGACTCGCCACGCAGGAGCCCAGAAACCGCAGCCGGGACCCTTGCCAACAGGGGCCGAGTTGAAGCGGTAGTAGATCAAGTGCTTCAAATCCTTGCAGGAGCGAATTTGGTGCATGAGCTTGTACTTATAACGGTACATACCGGTCAGTTGTCCGACGTGGTTGAAGGCGTACAAGATACCGTCAGCAAGTTGGAAGGCATCGATGTTGCCGAGTCGATACTGAACTTGGGCATCCACGATCAACTTCGTCAGGCGCAGGATTTCACGCATGAGATGGAATGCGTTTCCGAAACGGGACTTCTTTCGCTCCTTGGTAGTCAAGGTCTTGACAGGCTTCAGGTTGAAGTTGTAATCGAGGTGAAGATAGGTAAGGTTCTTGCGGTGGATAAGGAGGTTAAGCATATTGAATCCTTGCCTGCAAACCTGGAGGCCTGCTTCCACCCAGTCGATTTCAGTCTGCTGGAAGAACTTTGTTTGCTTGAGGTTGCGCATCAAGTTCTGGCTTTGCTGCGACTTGGGCTTCTTTTTGTGAAGCTCGTTCAAGACGTAGTTCTTGAGCAGCTTCTGGTAAGAAACGCGAACCTTGACTGGCGGCTTGTCTGCAGGAGGGTGCTCGAGGTACCACTGCTTGATGAGAGGGACATCCTGTGCCCGCACCATGCGGCCTGATCGCCGGTTGAACGGAAACGGAGCCCACCACAGCTCGATTGCCGACGCAGTGTCTTCGTTAGTCAGTTCCTCGTCCGCCAGGAAGGGCTCGAAATCGGCAGGAAGCTCAAAAGCTTCGTCCTCCGGCTCTTCGATGTTACCAGGGCCGAACAGCTCGTCCTCATGGCTCAGTGTAAGGTTCTTTGGCGCTACCGCACGCGAAGAGATGGGGTGGATTCTCCTGTCGAAATGGAACGCGGGAAGATCGGGGTTGTCTGACCGCTCGAACACGACCTGGGGATGCGAGTGCCACGCGAAGTGGACGCTTCGGGGGAGCGAGTTGTAGAGATATGGGTATGCGACGCGGAACTCGGTTCGAATGGGGTTTCGGAAGATGATTCGATCAATGGCATTGAACTCTCCAAAGTCCTCGTCGTTAGGATCGATGTCCTTGTAGAGAGGCTCGAACCTAGGTCCACCGGGCAGGGCGACATTCAGGGCTTTTCCAGTAAGGAAACTCTTGAGGTCGAAAAGGTAGAAATAGTTCTTGTCCACCACATCAGAAATAAGAGGTCGACTCAATCTGAAAAGAGTAGCCATTTGCTGGAGGTTGAGGTTCCACGAGCGGTAGCTCTCGCCATTCACGTGAGGAGTATCAATGAGTGGCCTGTGGTCGTAGAACCAGTCGTACACAGCGGCATCCTCCTCCTCGTTGAGCTCCATCTGGATGGGTTCCAGAGGTTCAACGTCTTCAATGTTCTCGGACCATGACAGAGGGGGCTCCTCGTCGTCGAACGGAGGAAATCGCATGCGCTTGAACAGGCGCCTGTCGGCCTTTTCTTTCCTCATGAAAGTCCACATCATCGCCCACTGCGCAAAAAAGACAGGTTCGATAACTCTGGGAATCTCGTTAACCAGCGTCAAGCAACCGTTGACGTGGTACAGGACCTTGACCTTTCGATCCGACTCCCATGGCATGGGCATGTTCTCGAGGAGCTTCATGACAGCATGGGGCATGAACTTCAATGCACCCAAGTAGCTGCGTTTGTCGCTGGTGTATTTCTTTTGCGACACATCACCGATGTCCTTGACGATCTTGCGCAGGTGCTCCGGGGGCATATCCGCCTTTTGTGTTTCGACAAAACCACCCTTGCGCTTCTCGCCAAACCGGTTGCGCTGGCTGCGAAGCCATTCCTTCTTCTTTTGGGCGAACTTGGCGATCTGGGGATCGGTCGGGGGGCGATACCCCGGCGGCGGAGGAGCTGGTGCAGCTGGTGGCGGAGGGAGCGACGAGGATGGAGGAGGAGGCGGCGGCGGGGGACCCCATCCAGGAGGAGGGGGCGGTGGAAAGGACATGTCGACTCGGTAGTGAACTCGCCTCGCGTGCGTGCGTGCGTTCGTGAGAAGTCGTCAAGGCCGACGGGTCGCAAGCGCGACCTTCAAGACGCGAAAGTCGTGATTGAAGGCGCAGTACAGTTCAGGTTCGGTATTCGGTCTCGGCCTGAAACTGCGTGCGTAGGAAAAGAAAAATATATTCAACTGGCCCCGCAAGAGTTCACAGCGATGGACCAAAGTCGAGATGGTGATACGGTTGGTATTAGGCGATGTTTGATGGGTTCATCTACAACAAACCTCGCCGCGCCATCGAAATTTTTGGGTATGCAGCTCTGTCCTGGAAGGAAGGAAGGAGGTCGATTCACGCTAGGCCGCTTCGGGCGAGACAAGGTCACGTGGGAGCGCGAGCTTCGAAGGCGATTAGTTGAGTCATTTCATCCTCAAACAACTGCCAGACAAAAGCAGGACACCAGCCACGAATGAAAGGCCGCCAAACTTTTAGGGTGGAGCGCCTCACAAGCACGTTGCCACACACAGACGCCACACAGGCACTATCAGCGCCGGCCTGCAATCGTTGGCTTGTTGGTGTTATTTGCTAACCCCGCTGCCACCTGTGACTGGGTTTGCCAGCTGTCGTTCGCTAAGGGCCAAAATTCATCCCCCACCAAATTTGAAATTTCTTGATACCACAATTATACCCCCGCCCGCCGTGACCAGCTCGACGACAAAATACAACTGCCGTCGACCCCGCGCTTCCTAGTCGCATCAGCCAAATCGTCCGTCTGAACGAACCGAAAGCGATCGTCAACATGTCTCGATTTTTCCGCGGCGGAGACGACAGCTCCACCGACTCGTCGTCCGACGAGGAGGAGCTCTACTCCGAGGAGGAGGAGGAGGAGGAGGAGAACGACCAGGAGGAGGACTCTGATGAGGAGGAGGAGGACGACTCCGACTCCGATTCCGATGACAGCGATGGTGGAAAGAAGGCCGGTGCCTCGCGTTTCCTTCGCGATGCCTCTTCAGAGAGCGAAGATTCCGAGGACGAGGAGCGGGTAAAGGTCAAGAGTGCCAAGGACAAGCGTACCGAGGAACTCGAGGCGACCATCAAGCTCATCGACAACGGCCGCAAGATCGGTGACTGGGCTTCCATCTCCACAGGTAAAATGCGCTTCGATGTTGTGGGATGCCCAACTGTGCGCTGACACCATGTCGCAGAGTTCGACAAGCTCAACCGCCAGGTCACGAAGCTCCAGGATGGCGGCAAGACCCCCAAGGTCTACATCAAGACGATTGCCGAGCTTGAGGACTGCATGAATGAGACCGTTGCCAAGCAGAAGGTTACGCCCAAGAAGATGAACGCGACCACTGCCCGTGGATTGAACGCCGTCAAGCAGAAGATCAAGAAGATCGTCAAGGACTACCAGTCTCAGGTCGAGGCCTACCGCGCAGACAACGATGCCTTCATGGAGTCTGAGGAGGAGGAGGAGGAGAAGAAGTCCGCTCCCAAGCCCAAGAAGTCTGACCGGTACCGTGAGCCGGTCGAAGAGGCCGGTGAGGACGACGACGAGGGCTTCGCCACGGTCGGAAAGGGCGGTCGCACCCTGCAGTTCACCCCTGAGAGCATCTTCAAGCACCTGCGCAGCATCATGGAGACTCGCGGAAAGAAGAACACCGACAAGCCGGAGCAGATCAAGATCATGGAGAAGCTCAACGAGATCGCCAACACCCCCTACCAGAAGATCCGCGTCCTCCTCACGCTCGTATCTACTCGCTTCGACCTCGGCACCGGCGGTGCCTCTTACATGCCCGTGGAGCACTGGAAGGCCGCCGAGAAGGAGCTTAACCAGCTCCTCGAGGTCCTCGAGAAGAACAAGGACTACATCGTTGTCGAGAACGCCGAAGAGTGGGACGACGACGAGAAGCCTCCTGCGTTGGAGAAGGACCAGAAGTATATCAAGGTCCCCGGAAGCATCGTCTCCTATGTCGAGCGTCTGGACGACGAGCTTACCCGCTCCCTCCAAGCCATCGACCCCCACACCTCTGAGTACATCGACCGCCTCACCGACGAGGGCGCCCTTTACAACACAGTTGTCCGCGGCATGCTGTACTACGAGTACCTCCGCAAGGACGCCGACCTCGAGATCCCCCAGGAGAGCATCAACCGTATCGTGACTCGCCGCCTCGAGCACGTTTACTTCAAGGTGAGTGATGACATGTCGTGCTGCGGGGGAAGCTCCTTTTCTAACCCTGTCTTTGCAGCCCGCCCAGGTCGTCAAGATCCTCGAGGACAACTGCTGGAAGAACGTCCCCTCCGACGTCGAGTCCGTCATCACCCCGCGCGACCAGGCCCAGGATGCCAGCAATCTCGTCAACGTCCTCTGCAACTACCTCTTCACCAACGCCGAGGGCATTCTCCGCGCCCGCGCCATGCTCTGCCAGGTCTACTTCCTTGCCCTGCACGACGAGTACTACAAGGCTCGTGACATGATGCTCATGTCCCATTTGCAAGAGAACATCCCCAACTTCGATGTCCTCTCCCAGATTCTCTACAACCGTACCCTCGTCCAGGTGGGTCTCTGCGCCTTCCGCCAGGGTCTCGTCTACGACGCGCAGAACACTCTGCAGGAGATCTGCGGCAGTGGTCGCCAGAAGGAGCTCCTCGCCCAGGGTGTCATGATCCAGAGATACAGCCAGGTGTCGCCCGAGCAGGAGAAGCTGGAGAAGCAGCGCCAGCTCCCCTTCCACATGCACATCAACCTGGAGCTCCTCGAGTGCGTTTACCTGACGTGCAGCATGCTCCTGGAGATCCCCCTGCTCGCCCAGACGGGCTCTTCGCCCGACGTCAAGAAGCGCGTCATCAGCAAGACGTACCGCCGCATGCTCGAGTACCACGAGCGCCAGATCTTCACGGGCCCTCCCGAGAACACTAGAGACCACGTCATGCAGGCTTCCAAGGCTCTGGCGGCCGGCGAGTGGAAGAAGTCGACCACCTTCATCCACAGCATCAAGATTTGGGACCTCATGCCCAACACGGAGGACATCAAGACCATGCTCTCCAAGCAGATCCAGGAGGAGGGTCTTCGCACGTACCTCTTCACCTACGCGCCCTTCTACGACACGCTGGCGGTGGAGACGCTCAGCGACATGTTCGAGCTGGAGGCCAGCAAGGTCCTCGCCATTGTCAGCAAGATGATCAGCCACGAGGAGCTCGCGGCGTCCCTCGACCAGGTCACATCGACCGTCATCTTCCGCAAGGGCGTCGAGCTCAGCCGTCTGCAGAGCCTCGCGCTCACGCTTTCGGACAAGGCGAGCGCGCTCATCGAGACCAACGAGCGGACACTGGAGCAGCGCACCCAGGGCTCGGCCAACGCGTTCGAGAGGCAGGGCGGGCGCGGCGGGCGCGGAGGTCGCGGCGGCGCGAGAGGCGGCAACCGGGGCGGCGCGAGGACGGGCGGTAACCCCCAACGGCAGGCCGGTGGTACCCAGTTCACGGGCGGCGCGCTGGGTGCCGCGGTCCGTGGTTGAGGGCCAGGAGAAAGGAGGAAGAACGGGACGGGCGATCAACGGTCTGGAGGTTTCACGCTTTGTATCTGCATTAGGGTTGGTTGCTTAATCTCTAAATACCGGCCGCGAGGTTCAGCAGAGACAGAGCCTTGGCTGGTTAGGTGTTTGTAGCTTCAGGAAATAGAAGCTGATAGAGTTACGACGTGTTCCATGACGATGCCCGAGAGTGTACGAATGTCACGATTTAGCGGCCGCAACCGGTGTCCTTCCTCGTTTACCCGTGACGGTGAATGACGGCTTTGGTTGGATGCACGTATTGCGTGTTCAAGTCGATTATTGCGCCGCGATTGAATCCCGACAAGGAGCCTTCAAATGGAGCGTCTCTTCGTGCTCCCGAAGCCCCCATCATGGGTGACGACCAGGCGGTTCTATAACGGTGTGCGGCGTGTGTGGTAGCACTCGACACCGCGCTAACGAAGTGACGGTGCCCCAATGTCTCACCCTAGAGACACTCAAGCTTTTCGAAACCAAGTGGACTAGGTAGACAGCAGTCCAAATTCCACACAACTTGCGCGTCAAAAAGACGGACAACCCCGGTAAACCACGTCGAAAGTGTGCAGACTCTCTCTAGCTCTCCATCTGTACTATTCCCTAGGGGACTGGCTGGTCATGAGCCTTCTCCGACTGCTTGCTGTCCCGAGTTGTCAACATCGGATCTCATCTGATCCACTCAATGACCCGCCTTGCTAGCTCAATCGGTAGAGCGTGAGACTCTTAATCTCAAGGTTGCGGGTTCGACCCCCGCGTGAGGCTCAAATCCTCACCGCGATTGGCACAGCCACTCTTCGGGTTGATCTCATTTTTGCATTTCATCCCTTTTGTATTAGAATGCTGGGAGGATTTGGAGCATCTTGCAGGCTCTAGTGACTTTTTTCTCCCTGTCGAGGTACCTCATTCCTACCTACCTGACGTTAGCAGAATCTGAAGCCCTTGCTTTTGAGCATCTCCCCTGGGGGTCGTTTGCTTTCAGATCCAACATTCAATCCAGAGCTACGTTAGCTCGCCAGCAGCAGGCATTGTCATTGTCTCTGGTTTGACAGAGGGTCGACATGGGTATCCCGTCGTGCGACGGCTCGGTGCAGGTGCCGCTGAGCGGCGCACGAGAAGCCAAATGTGAGGGTGTTCAGAGCCCAAGACAGGCGGAATCCGCATCTTAGTCTCGCGCGCGGTGTGCTTGCCTGTGGGTTTGCCCCGATACGCAGCAGAAACGAGCGAGGCGCGATGAGATAGCGGTCGTTGGGATTTCAAAGATCTGAGTAAGGAGGGGGGCCGTGGACAACTGACCAATCTGATGACGGCAAAAGGTAAAAATTTCGAATCTTTGGCTGATATGCTGATTAATAAACAGCCAAGGCTACATTAGCATTGAGTGCTTGGATACGAGTATCCTAGAAATCCGTAGAGTACTAAATAATGTCTTGGTAGGCAGGTGGGTGGTCTAGGTAGAGCAGCAAGGTTGGAATCTTCTTCAACTCGAAGTTACACGAGTTCATCCCACTTCAACACCTCGTCGGAGAAGTAAAAAAGGCATACAATACCTACCTACCTACCTACCTACCTAGGTACTCAGTCAGCCGCGCGGTGTACTTTCACTGGTACGTCCCACAGCCCTCGTTGCCTCTTTCAGCGGCGACCTACCCGAAAGCAGTTTAGCCTACCCGCTGTGGGCGACAGGGAAGCGCATTTTTCGATCAATGCTAGGAGAAGAGAGAGGGGCGGCGGCGGCGGCGGCGGCGATGGCGATGGCGCGCGCGGGCATGTACAAGGTGTCAGCCGGTATAAACCCTTCTTGAACGATACGTATCCCGCGCAGATATCCAAGGGTTTTCCAAGAGGCGGAGAGTTTCTAGAAAAAAGACGGCGGGCTTCTCTTCGCCCTACACTTCTCCCCCTCCCCCTCTTCCTCTTCCTCTTCCTCCAAGACATGAGAACGGTGGCGTCCAGCTTGAGAGTCTTATCCCAGAGCACCCGCCGCGCACTTCCTCTCGACCCCGGACCTTCTGCGCGCATCGCATCCCGCCGCATATCGAGAACCGTCGCAGCCAGCCGTTTCGCACCCGCCATCCCTTGGACCATTCGCGGATTAGGCACCATGTCCGATAGCGCGGCCGAGGAGCCCCAGGCGGCGGCCACCGCTGCGTCCTCGACGGAGCAGCCTGCTCCGTCCCAGCCCGAGTTGCCGCCTCTCACGCCGGCCGAGTTCAGAGTATATAACCAAATGGCGGATAAGATGGATTACTTTGTGAGAAACATCCCCTCCTCCTTCCTCCTTCTTCTTTTCAAACGCGCTCGGCTGACACCACCTCGCGCGCCGTAGCACAACCACTTCCGCCAGCAGTGGACGCTGCTCCACGACGCCGCCACCAGCGCCCGGCGCCCGCAGAACATGACGCTCAGGCAGTTTCTCGACACGGGCCTGCAGTTCGCGCGGCAGCTGACGGCGCACCACGGCATCGAGGAGGCGCACGTGTTCCCCATGCTCGCCGAGCGCATGCCCGAGTTCCGCGGCGGCCGCGCCGAGCTGCTGCGCCAGCACAAGGAGATCCACAAGGGGCTCGACGTCTTCGAGGACTACCTCCGCCGCTGCCGCAACCGCGAGATCGACCTCGAGCTCGGCGTCCTGCGCGACAAGATGGACGGCTGGGGCGCCGTGCTGTGGGCCCACCTCGACCAGGAGGTCGCCACGCTGGGCGCGGAGAACATGAGGCGGTACTGGACCATGGAGGAGGTGAGGAGGATGCCCATGTGATTTTTTTTCTTCTTCTTTTTCTCTCCCTCTCTCTCCTTTTTTCTCGTGTGCGGTTGCGACTTCGCCGTGTGTTTCTGCGGGTTGCGAGGGAGAGGGGATGTTTCCATCCGGCTTCGGAGTTTGGGCAACATGATGCCCGGCGATATGGCGTCATGGGCTTTGTACGTGTTTTGAATAAATGGTATCGACGTCTATTTGCATCATAAACACTTTGAATGTACGAAATTCACATCTGAAATCCCTGCGGGGCAACCTTCCGCAATCTTGCAATGTTCAGTCTCCCCGTCCCTCCATCTCTCTCTCTCTCTCTCTCTCTCTCTCTCTCTCTCTCTCTCTCTCTCTCTCTGTCTCTCTCTCTCTCTCTCCCCCCCAGAGCAATGCCACAGCAGCCGTAGCCTCTTCGGTTGCTGTTGTACGCTCGCCCTTCTCGCCCCGATCGTTCTGGTGTTTCATATTTTATGCGACCAGAGACACCTGCGTGCCGTTCTCCCATCGTCATCTTGCATGGCCCCCTAGGCAGGCCCCGGCTCTTGTCTTATTCTTCTGAAGCGGTCTCCTTCCACAGCTGGCGCATCTGCACGATGCCCGGGATGCTGCCCAGCAGGCCGATGCCCATCTCCGGGACGAAACCCTTGTCCATGCTCCAGTGCACCGTGAGCGGGAACCACGACATTTGCCGCGCAAAGGTCCGCGTCCAGGCCTCGGACCACTCCTTGTACTCGCTGGTGGAGACGTCCTGGCGGCCGCTGCTCACGGCGCTCCGCCGGCGCAGGGCCTCGACGGCGAGCCGGCCCAGCTCGCTGCCGACGAAGACGGACCAGAAGCGCACGCTCCACCGCGCCGCCTTGCCCTGCTGGGCCGGCGTCAGCGGCAGCACGCCCTTGGAGGCGAGGTAGGACGAGGTCTCTAGCGACTGCAGCAGCAGGCACGCCGTCACCTGCAGCCAGGAGATGGCTCTGTCGAGCGCCGCGGCGGAAGGGTCCTGCTCGGCGGCGGCCGCCGCCCCCTTTCCCTTCTCCCCAGTATCGGCGGCGGGCCTCGCGGGCGTCGTCACGAGGCGGCGCAGCCAGAGGTACAGCGGCAGCAGGGACCACAGCCGCATGATGGTGCGGGCCTCGCTGAGGAGGCTGGCGAGGGCGCGGAGGTGTGCGGCGACGCGGATGCCCAGCGAGGCGGCGGCGGCGCCGGGCGGGGCCTTGGAGAGGAGGACGGTGGCATCGGGGGGCAGGGCGAGGGCGAGGGTGACCAGGCGGCGGGCGGAGCGGCGGAGGGCGGTGGCGCTGAGGGCGTCGAGGGCGGAGGCGGCGAAGCGCGAGGTGTAGCAGAGGAAGAGGAGGACGGTGTCGATGCCCGACGGGGTCTGGAAGCAGCGGCTCAGGTGGGCGACGAAGGCGTCGACGTTGCGGGGGGAGAGGGCGGTGGTGAGCTGGCCGAGGAGGTGCTTCCTCTGTCTCGGGCCGCCGGCGGGCGTCGACGAAGACGAAGACGGAGACGGAGACGAAGCGGCGGCGGCGGAGGGAGCGACGGGTGCCGGGACGGGGTCGCCGGAGGGGAGGTCGGAGATGGCGGGCGGCTGGTCCGCTGTTTCTGTGGACATGGCGGGCGCGCGGGGCTCTATGCCGAAGGGGTGGTTTCGACCGGGTCTGTGGTGTTTTGTGACAGCAAAGAAGGAAGAAAAAGGAGCTCGGGACGATGGAGGGTCTGTGTCTGCGGGACAGCTCTGGGTAGGTATGAAAGAGGGCTTTGTTCGAGCTCGGTTTCGGTGGTAAAGCGTTATCCCGAGGATCGGCGGTCGAGACGGGGGGGTGGGCTTTCGTTGTTGAGTGATGTACAGTAGGTAGGTTTCAACAGGGCCTTGAGGATGGATGGTGAGAGGAAGAACAGAAGGCTAAAAAGGCAAAGCTATGCTGGTAGCTGCAACCACGAGGTTTAGACGGTCGCTCAATTGGCCATTTTCATGTGCCGAGGCGGATTGGGCTGATCAGGGAAGACTACCGGTGTAGTGGTCACAGGGTGCGGATATGGCGCTGCTGCCGGCGGCGGGCCGGGGGGGGGGGGGAGAGCCTCCAGCGCTGGTGGCTGCAGTAGGTAGGTAGTGAATGATGCATGGTGGTCACCGGCAAAAGCGAACCTTCTGAACGACCTCGGCTCGATGTGATTCGGCAACTGCGGCGGGTGGGTTTGGCGGTGAGTAGAATGTGCTCGGACTCCAATGCTGCCCCATTCCCCCGGATTTTGCCTGTTATCAGATCGAATTTTTGTAAAGGCGCGACGCACTGCACACTTGTGTGTGGTACAAACCTACCTATTACCTACCTACCTAACCTGCGTACATACATACATACCGGCTTTATACATACCGTACCATTGATGCGTTGAGGCTACTGTCACTTGATGAGAAAGATTTGGATATAGAAATATCCAGCTCTTCTTCTCGCAGGATCTGATAAGTTTGCTACTAATAGATAGGCATACTTATGACAGCCATCTTTAGGCGCAGTGCAAGCTTGCGCGCCATCCGTAGCACAGGACTGCACTGCCTCCTTGTCCTTGACAAGGCAATGACCTAATCCGACCACGAGACGGCTACGGTCGTGCAGTACTCTCATTGAGATCTAGCTAGAGGCGGCAGTCCTTGTCGTCCGCATCTGCAGCTATGGTCGGAGAGGCCGGTGCACCATGTGGTAATGTAGAGTATACTACATTTGGGAGGCGGGGCAGGGCTTCCCAACCGCAGTGAGGCCGGCCTCTGGACGATTAGAAGACTGGAACGCCGCATTTGGAGATACTTGTTGTATGAGAAATGCGTGCAGATGAAACTGTAGTCTGAATGGATGCTAAATAGTATGTATATAGATATTGTCACACGAACTGACCACCTTGCTCGTGTGGATATTGCCGACCAACACCGCCTTCCGCACCGATATCGTGCCGGATTCCGGAACGACCCTATTTAGGAACGCGTCGCGCCATGTACACTTGGATAGAAACAAGCCACTTTCAACTATATGAATTGCCCCCTAGAAGACCCTGCTTCGTGATAGATAGATATAATATATCTACATATATACAAATAAAATATGTACAACAGAAGGTCAGGCTCGCTTGGATTCGAGATTGGCGAATTGCGTGGGCCCAAACGCCAAATCCCATCGTCTGGATCCATCACTGAGCCTTGTTCGTGCACCAAGAGTCGTCGCCTGTAGCGCCCGCCGCGGTGCACAGGACCCGCATGTCGCAGTTGCCGAGGATATAATTCACCTTGCCGACGAACCCGCCTGTGCACCATGTTGTGTTGTCGGCGCCCATCTGAGTGGTGTAGACGTTGTAGTTGGAGCCGTCGAAACCGGTGGCCTTGCGGTAATTTAAACACGCCTGCTCCGTGATTGTGTTGTTGATGATGCCGCCGGCCATGGTGCAGCGGCAGTTGCCGTAAAGCGCGCACGCCTCGGCGACCTCGAGGCCCGCGACCACGGCGACGACAAGAGCTTTGATGATTGACGTCTTCATTTTGGAAAAGACTGTTTTGTTTCTTCTTGACTTTTTCTTGAAAAAGAAAAAAAATTTAAAAGATTGAAAGAAAGAAAAGACTTGAAAGATTGTGGTTGATCTAGCGCAAGTGCAAAGAGAGAGAGTGTGTGAGAGAGATGAGCTTCAGTGAGTGTTTGTCTATTAGCTGGACATGGGAGCGCTCGTAACGACGATGGAGCAAATGAGGCTTTATACGTGTTCAAGTTGAGTTGAAGAGACTTTCAAATTTTCTTTAGCTGGTATTGAACTGCGGCCCTATAATGCGTCAAAGGTTATTTTTGTCGAGGCATAGCCCATCTAATAACGGATCCCCTATAGCGGTATAATAGAGCACAACCCGTTGTTGGTCGGTAAACGCCCCGCTAGTAACTCGGATCTCCCCAGTACATAGTAGTATACGTAGGGGAGGGAACTGAGTCGCAGAGGAAGCTGTTGAAGTACGTGGATAATTACGGTGAAAATCCCTGGTTAATTGCTGGTGTATGTGTAACTATGTCGCTATTTTCCATGGGATTCCCCGCACATTTATGGCTGTTGTGTTGCCTCAGGATCCAAATGCACGTGGTCATCGGATTCCGGATATTTTGGCTGGCAAAATCCGTTCCATAGATGTCAACCGACATTTCGCCGCAGACCTTTCCCAATCTGGCCCAATGGGCCTGGAGGTCCGTGCCATTCGCCGGCATATTGCACCCACTTTGACAGAAGCGGGCATTGACTCTGCGGTTACAGGTAAAATGACAGCCCCCTTTTGGTATTTTGACGGCCCTACAAGCATAGCCAGAAATACCACATTCCTGACCCAAATTCTAGCTAACGAACCCTGACCTGAATCCTAACCTAATCCTAACTACTAACCCCTATAAATCTTTTTTAGAAAGTCAGTGGTTAGGATCAGGTTAGGATTTGGGTTAGGGTTAGTTGGCTAGAATTCGGGTCAGGAATGTGTTAATGGCTATGCTTGTGGCGGTGCATACTGAATATGGTTAGAGGACTGCCTGGATAGGCTTAGTGGGCCGTCAAAATACCAAAACAGGGCCGTCATTTTACCTGCTACCGACTCTGCCACCTCCATCTAATAGAGACCAGACCAGTTGGTTAACAGCCGCACCCAATGATTGGACATCCATACCTGGTGCGGAGCACAAGTACCTAGTAGGTAATACCTACTAGGTACAGGTATGTAAGAAACCTGGCGATGCAGAGCGACTTCCCGGATTAGTGCCTGAGAAATCAATCCATCCACCTTTCGTTCCGCCTTTCAAGGGCCGATTATCTTGTCACCCCATCCAATCACTGGCTGTGTACAACAACTTGCTTGGAGGTCTTGCTTGGAGGTCGAAAAGATAGAAAAGGCCTCGTGCGAGCTCTGGTGTTTCTTTCTAACAGGACCCAGTCGTTGAGGTTCTCGTGTGACCTACCCCTTTGTTAAGGGTTAGGACGACTTCCATAGGTAATCGTTAACAGTAGGGCCCGTGCACCCATAGATTGCCAAATGAATACAGGGGAGAGTTGCTGCCAACCTCTAATACTACCTACCTACCTAGGTACATAGGTACCCACTAGCTGGTAGGCAGCCGTAGGCAACGGTGGGACCAGCGCCAAACGTGACCTCGCGGCAATCTCGCGTTGCCGTCAATCAACCCGGCCACAACCAGGCGCCGTTCTGGTCCACGAAAGCATTGTGCGGCTGAGACGCGTTGCAGCCTAAACTCAACTTCAATGTTCCCCATCGCCAAGATACGTCTCCCTTGCTCGGTCTCCGATGCTGTGGAATCATTGCGATACAAAATGCCATGAGATTCCGCCGGCCGGGACGTATCAACTTCGCTTCTTCAGACAGTTGCACTGCAGCTTCTCTCCGACTGCATTCTCCTGTACCTCTTTCTCATATGTCGACCCATCGTGACATCACCGCATCAACTCGACATGTCCACCAAACTGACCGTTTCGCAAAGGCTAGCCTTTTGCAAGTGGGTTCATTCTCTAGGCGATGTGACGCCTACTCTCCCTCGTGCTGCCGATTGGTTGGAGGAACAATTCGGGAAAAGGGTACCCGAGCCAGTGATCCAATCCATCCTCAAGCGGGCTCGCCTGCAAAAGTCTCCCCGGGTTATGATTCGATACAGAAACTTCCACCGTGGCACCGGGGACGGTCTGGAGGGCGGTCTGGAGGGCGATTTTTATCCCTACGTGAGAAGACCCAAGTCCAGCAAACACTTGACCTTGACCCGTGACTAACTCTCGATAGGATGACGGCGTCATCGGGCCTCTCATCCGTCCTGGGTTTGGCAGAGGTGTGGAAGCTATAACCACGGAAAACTTCCCGAGAGCCACGGTTGACTGGAACGCCTCGACATTGACATGGTTGGAGCTGGCCATGCTCTGGTTCATGGAACAGATCACCAACAAGCCCGACTGGCATGTCAAGGTCTTCAACCACGACGTCGTTTCCAAGTGGAAGACTGATGTCATGGCCGTCGACTGGGAAGCCGTGCACCTCGAGCATGCTCATTTCGATGATGCCATGTTCGCTTGGGTCAGTTTCCTTACTCGCTCGCCTTCGACTTCCCCAGACGCCCCGCTGACGCATCTTCCAGTGTCTCGCCGAGCTCCGCGAAAAAGCCGCCCTCTACGAAGCCACTGGGTTGGTCCCCGTTTTCGATGCCACCACCGCCGTCCTCAAGGCTGACAACGCCATCCCTCTCCAAGTCAAAGAGGAACTGAGAAAAGGAGTGGCGGTCCTCGAAGACGTCCAAGAAGACGTAAAGGACTGGCACCCGGGAAGCGACGGCAAAGTCCTGGATCTGGTCCACCCATCCCTCTGTCCCCTGATCTACGGCCTTTCTCGTATCGTCCCTGACAAACGCATCTCTCTCCAAGACTCGATAAAGGCATGCGGAACAGGACAACCCATCCCAGCACCTGTCAAGAAGCCTGACGAGCGTCGTCCTGCACGGACCCACTGTTCTTATAAGTTTCAGTGGCTCCCTTGCGAGATTGATATACAAGATGGCGAGCCTAGCATCACCAGCTATATCAACAATCTCCATCCCCAGCACCATGCCGGGCTTTACGGCACCATCGAGAAGGTCATCAAAGCAGCCCTTCCGCTTTGGGATGCCATTTATAGGTGGCACAATGACTTTGAGGTTCTCCGTATTCCTTGCGAAGAAGTCGGCAGAGACTGTCAAGCTGGGTGTACCGCATACTGCGCCAAAGAAAACCGACCTTTGGAGCCAGACGAGGACGAGCGCGACGAGGACGAAGAATGGGAGTCTTCCGACGAGTGTCCGCCCCCGCTGACCTGGCATCGTGACCATGTCTGGTTTGAAAGGACACATCCCGTCAAGAGGCCTAGCGTCCCCAATTACAGCCCCATGCTCCTCCGACCCAAGGACGTCAACCTCGAGAGAGGCTTTCTCGATGATGCCGACCGCATCCAGGTAATCGTCAAGCTGGCAAACATTCAGCTCACGCCCGGAAAGCCCACCTATGATGGAGGATCCTGGCACATTGAAGGCCAACTCAACGAGCACATCTGTGCCACAGCGCTGTACTACTACGATAACAACAACGTCACCGAGAGCCGTCTCGCATTCCGAACCAACGCCAATAAGGAGGATCTTGGAACAAACCTCAGATACGAGCAGGATGACTACTATTCCATCGAGCGCACCTTCAAGATCGACGGTAGGGGGCGGATTCCCCAGGAGCTTGGCAGTGTGCTCACGCGCGAGGACCGGTTGTTAGCATTCCCGAACGTGTACGAGCACTGCGTGGCGCCGTTTGAGCTGATCGACAAGACAAAACCGGGACACCGCAAGGTCCTGGCGCTGTTCTTGGTGGACCCAGCCGTCCCGGTCATCAGTACGGCGAACGTGCCGCCGCAGCAGTGGGATTGGTGGAAGGAGGGCTGGATGCCCGACGGTCGCTTTGGGCCATTACCTGCCGAGGTAACCAACATGGTTTTTGATAACTTGGACTTCCCGATCAGCACTGAGCAGGCCAAGAAGATCAGAGAGGACCTGATGGCAGAGAGAAGGGCGACTAATGATACGAGGTGGGGAATGCATGACCGCCGCATAGATACTTGGAGCTTCTGTGAGCATTGATGCTGTCAAATGGGGCGCGATCATAGATTGCGCTGGTAATAAGCCCTATAGAATCAACTGTCCCAATGTCATTGATCTCAATCGCGCTTTACGAGTTACCAAAGTCTCTAGCTGACGGTCAGTTATCATTCTTGACAATGGCACTTCCGGGCATCCGGACAGGGTTGATGAGTCGGCATGACAGCGACGTAGACCCGTATATTCAATAGCGAACTGTGTATTTCCAAGATTATATCCACCAGCTACATATCAAGCGAGACAATTGAAAGGTTGGGAAGGATTTTCGGACCATATGGGTGTCCAAGGAAAGAAATTAAGCGATCATAAACCCGGCCCCTTGAAGGCCTACCAGTCGCCCATTACCCTTTTTATTGATATGTCGGATCCGTGTGTCATCCTTACAGCTAGGGCGATTCGCCAATGCCGCCGTGTTTCCGAGCTCCCCAAGCTCGGTACATCAGCTTCGAGAACCACGGCTTGCCTAGCAAGAAGCTACAGTGATGATGACGTTCCAGTTGTCGGTTGGATGAAAAGCCTGGCCGCTGTACCAGGCACTCCACTTGGTGGTACAGTGATACTGGATTACGTCCACCATGTCGGCGATTTGGGCAAAGCTGTCGATGGTGATCTCATGTGTGTTCTGCGTCAGAGACACCGTTAGCCCCCCCTTCCTCTTTCTTTTCTAAAGACTTCACCCGCCTTTGCTCCTAGGGTATTTCTTTCTTCTCTCTCTCTCCTTCTTCTTTTTGTGCAATCTAAATTCACTCACATCGTTGCAAAACCAGATGGCAGCCCTGTAGCCGCAGCTGACCCGACCGCAATTGCCCGGACCCGGATCGGCCCTGGGTTGGCCCTTGACCGTTCTGAGGTAGTGAATGCCGTCATTGGCCTCGCTGGTGTGGACGTCTCCCCAGATGGGTTTCCTGCAGAGGACCCTGTCCCTCGGGAAGTCCTTGGCCTTCTGGCGTCTCTCGAGAGCCAGCCCGCGATCGGCCAAGGCCGGGGCGAAGGGCGAGTAATCCGGGTTGATGCGCGCGAGCTCGGCGAGGACCTGCTCGACGGTCCCGTTCAGGACGGCCTTTTCCCCCGGGAATGGCTCGAACTCCCATTTGGGGGTGAATTCGTGAACGCCGACGGGCGTGTCGGCGAGCGGGGTGGCCTGCAGACATGTCGAGGCTGACGTCAGTGACTGATGTCGTTCAACTCTCTTGGATGGGGCTTCTTACCAGAACAGCCGGGAGAGTGGGCAGGAGAGCAAGAAGATAGTCGACGCGCATCTTGTACAATGACTCAACGAGCTACGTCTTGCGGAACGTGTGGTGGCTATAGTGAGAACATGCGGCTGGCAAGAGACTGGTTTTATTTATATGTCGAGATTTTGCAAATCATACGCGGAAACGAGGTGAAGTTTTCCACCACGACGACGCTGCTGCTACTTGGTCCGAGTTCTTCATCCTGTTGTTTGTGCGGTGGTCCGCTGCTGGACGTCTGCTCCTATTGTCACAAGTGGCCCCTGGAGCCGGACAATAGCATTGCAGGCTTGCGGGAACAAAGAAATGGAAGGAATGTTGATTACTTTTTGGCCACGACCCAGCGAAGCACACGCTCTTGTGGCACCATTCCCTTTTTGTTGCCTCATCAACCACAAATATCAGAGCGGTGACAGATTACCCAAGATGTTGGGAATCAACTGAACGGTCTATCTGCCCACAGAGACGTCGGGATCGCCGACTGGGGTTCTTCGAATATTGCGTTTCTGGGCAAGGAATCAACCCAGACCCTACGTGTAGACATAAGCTGAGTTCTCATCACTTGATTCCAGACCCCAGCGTGAGCCTCTTGAGAGGGTTCAACCGGGAAACATTTCGTCAATGCCGAGGAGTTTCCAACTCAAAACCAATTACAGAGACGACTGCTAGATTTTCAATGTTTAATATTCGATAGGGGAAAGAAGAACTGCAAATGCATGATCATGTAAACGAAGTACCTAAGCCGGCTTGAACATGGGCGCTGGAAAAATGCATTCCGGGCCGACTTGTGATACTGCTTGCTATGCGACGCACCAAGTTCATGTGATGGGCCCTCGCAAGCTTTGCGCAATGCCAATTTCCCCGACAAACGTTCAGACAAACACACCGTTGGATTGTCAGGGCAACATCACACAGAGAGGGACGCGGTTCACACAAGCTGGATCTGGTGTGACTGCAGTGCGACACAAAAACGCAAATTCGACTCAACCCATGCTACTGGGCTGCCGCTCAAATACGATGTTCAGCCCCCTATCCAGGCAGTAGAGGGCTCTCTTGGCGGTGTTCAGGGTGAGGTGGAGTGATCGAAAGGGGGTTATGTGAAGTATGGACTTATCAATGCATCTAAAGGATGACGAGTGAAAAGTCGAGCTAATCTTCCAGTGGAAAAATTCCTCCATTTAACTTGTGAGCTCACTTGGATGTAGATTCTGTTGATATACCGTGCTCAGATTGGCTCTGTGAAAGACGCCTCATCAGCCGAGATGTAATTGGCCTCATGAGTCACATCCAAACCTCAGCCTCAACCGAAAGCGACACGGATGTATGATCAAACAATCGAGAAACGCCGCCCCATACCTTGTGTAAGATAAACCTGCGCCAGATCTTGAGTATGTGGAAATTGCTTTCCCGGAACCCAGCTCCTCTAACAGTGTTTCAGCGATTACAGTTGTTTTCTATAATCAGACTTCTGACTTCTCCACATCACGTAGCCATGCCCTCAAGACACTCTTACACATCTTGTCGTCGTGTCGATTCCTGGCCTCTCTTCTGCTCATGTTTCGGCTCGGACCGAGAGCAAGGCCTTTGAGCCGCAGACATGCTTGACCGCTACCCGGTGTTCGGAACATGCTCAGCACCGACGAAATCAGGGCCAACGATGCGGCCGGTTTCCACAGATGCATCAAAGTCGACCCTGGAGCTATCTCGTCCACAGAGAACAGCACCGAGGTCACTCTAGATGGAACCCGCGTAGTCTTGTGACCGGGCATGGGCATGTGCCTCTAGGTCCGCGTCTTTTGAAATGGCTTTCAACCGCCTAAGATAAGGCGGTGGCTCCAGGTCAGACCCGTTCTTGAACAATTCTGGACAATCACGGTTGTCATTTTCCCCACGCCCGCGGTGCCCATCGCAATCGAGTGTGTTGTGTGGATACATACCCCACTCTGACGCACGGGTAACCGTAAGCAGTCCATTCCATGTCTTGAGTATTATATACATTTGTTTTCGGCCCATACGAGATGTCAAACAATATGTGAGTTACAATATTGCAAGACTTAGAGGGGATGTAAAGGCTGGGGTTATGACAGCTGGGAAATCCGAGCTTCCGGTTATCCTTAAACTTCCTAAGTGAACTGTCATATGCTTGTAATTTCAACCGAGGCGCAACTTCGTTTGATGATATCGTCCCTGCAAGTATAGCTGATGAGTTGAGATTCACAAGCTTGATTGCCGTCCAAAGTGTCCTTTTGTCAACGCGCCTGTGACACATGTTGGTCACTCCTTCACCCCCCCAATCCATGCGACGCGGGGTAATCCGAGCCATGACATGAGGTGGGGGTCATGTCACGAATTACCCGTATTCGGCTAAATTCAACCTGCGGAGGCGTGGGGTTCAAAGGCCCAACTCACTCGTTGCTCTATCGGCAAAGAGTCTTGATAAATACTGGTTTTGCTCCAGCTATGATTGTCCGAGTGCCATCTAACTTTTGTCTTAATCAGTAGGAACTCATCGTGCATCATAATGCCTCAAGTAAGAAATCCTATTCTTCCTGGGTTTAACCCGGACCCTTCCATCCTGAGAGTCGGAGATGACTACTACATTGCAACATCTACGTTTGAATGGTTTCCTGGTGTTCAGATCCACCACTCCAAGGATCTTGCGAACTGGGAACTCGTCACACGGCCTCTTAACCGCAGAAGTCAGCTGGACATGCGCGGTAACCCCGACAGCTGCGGCATCTGGGCTCCCTGTCTCACCCACGATGGAGAGAAGTTCTGGCTTGTTTACACAGACGTCAAGCGCAAGGATGGCTCGTTCAAGGACAGCCACAACTACATCGTCACCGCGCCATCCATCGAAGGGCCCTGGTCTGATCCATTCTATATCAACTCCTCCGGCTTCGACCCCTCGCTCTTCCATGACGATGACGGCAAGAAGTGGTTCGTCAACATGTTGTGGGACCATCGTCGCCGCACCCATGCCTTCGTGGGCATCGTTCTGCAGGAGTTTGACCCCAAGGCAGGGAAGCTTGTCGGTCCCAAAAAGAACATCTTCAGAGGCACCGAGCTAGCTCTTGTAGAAGGCCCCCATCTCTACAAAAGGAACGGGTGGTATTATCTCCTCACCGCCGAGGGTGGCACCGCCTACGAGCATGCCTGCACTCTAGCCCGCTCCCGCGATATCCAGGGGCCGTATGAGCTTCACCCGCAGAAGTACGTCATCACGTCAAAGGATGCGCCCTTTGCAGCCCTTCAACGCGCGGGACATGGCGACATCGTGGACACCCCCGAAGGCAAGACATACATGGTCCACCTGACGGGTCGTCCCACAACCCAGCACAGACGATGTGTGCTGGGCCGTGAAACGGCTCTTCAAGAAGCGTACTGGGGTGATGACGACTGGCTG
Organism: Colletotrichum echinochloae; assembly: GCA_016618095.1. NCBI lineage: Eukaryota > Fungi > Ascomycota > Sordariomycetes > Glomerellales > Glomerellaceae > Colletotrichum > Colletotrichum echinochloae. The sequence continues at coordinate 5,322,879 of JADEZT010000004.1, forward strand.
TACGTGAAGAACGGTCCTGTACCGTCGTTATTTGTCGAGGTGCCGGGGACGAGAGATGACACTTCATACTGGGCGGAACAGAGGTACACGTTCGAAAACGGGTTGCACAAGGACTTTCAATGGCTGCGCACACCTGAACCCGAGCGTATCTTCTCGACTGAAGGAGGGAAGCTCACTCTTATCGGGAGAGAGTCTATCGGGTCTTGGTTCGAGCAGGCCTTGGTCGCTCGCCGTCAAACCCATTTCTCCTACGACGCCGAGACCGTTGTCGACATTTCGCCTGTCGATGAGAGAGAGTTTGCGGGCCTGACAGCTTACTACTGCCGTTACAACTTCTTCTACCTCACGGTCAGTGCCCACGAAGACGGCAAACGGGAGCTGTTGATCCAACGCTCCGAGTCGTCGTGGCCCGACGGCAACCTCTCGACCCCTTTCCCGGACCCCGTATCGCTGCCTGATTCGGGTAAGGTCAGGCTGGCATTGAAGATACGGGGACCGAGGCTCCAGTTCTATTACGCCCTTGAGGGCGAAGAGCTGAAGGAGGTCGGGCCCGTGTGCGACGCATCAATCATCTCTGATGAATGCGGCGGCCACCAGGCACACGGCAGCTTCACTGGTGCCTTTGTTGGTGTTGCTGCTTCGGATCTGAATGGCACGGCGAGGAAGGCTTCTTTTGACTACTTCATTTATCGGCCGGTCCAAGATGCGACGGACCGCTATGAGATCTAGTAGTGAGGAGATCGGGAACTTGAAATTCTATGACGTACATGCAACACTTTTGGGCAGCAACATTTGCACAACTCCTGGGTCAGGCCGGTGCATCTAGAAGTCTCAACACCCGGTTTAGCTGTGCCCTTTCCACCGAAAAGGTGGCTTGGACCAGTCATACATATACATAATTAGTTTGCAGGCCAAGCGTTGTTTGGAAAACACGATCATTCTAGCCCTTGCCAATTCAATGAGAACACGGATGAAGACCAAGTCGGAACATGGTGATGCTGTGTCGTTGGCACACTTGTCATCGTTATCATTCGTTTCGCCCAGACACTAGTATACACATATTGGTATTATTGCATCGTCCAGCGATTGTTTCCAGATTTCCCTTAAAAGACCATACACAAGCGACCTTTGAGCTTTCGAGACAAGTAATGCTCGGCCATTTCGTTGGCCTGGTCAACACTGTACGTCTTCTCGACGTGTGTTCTGCACCCGTTCTTGGCGTGCAGCTCAAGCATTTCCCGACTGCGCTCAGGAGTGCAGATCAACGCGCCACGGATAGTCTGCTCCTTGAAGTTCAAGGCAAAAGGATCAACCTCAAAAGGTCCGTCGGCGGGGAGCCCAACATCGACGAGAACACCGCCCTTGCGCAGGAACTGCTGGGCGAACTTGACGAGAGGCCGCGCCTCGGTGTTGATGACGACGCGGTCGACGCCCGGGTTCGTATCGTAGAAAGAGGACTGGAGTTCCTTCACCGCCTTCTCTTGCGCCTCGTCGGTGTCGACGAGGATGGTGCGGTCGGGCTTGAGGTGCGACGGGACATCGTTGGCCAGATCGAGGGCCTCTTGACGGTTGTCGATTGCGATGACCTTGCAGCCCATCGACTTGGCGTACTGGACGCCCAGGTGACCCACCCCCCCGACACCGATCATTGCGAGCCACTGGCCCTTCTCGGGCTCTACCGCGCAGAGTGCTCCGTAGACCGTGGCGCCGGCACAGAACAACGGCGCAGCCTCGGCCCAAGGAATGGAGTCGGGGATCTTGGCCACTACCCTGGCGTCGGCCTTCATGTATTCGGCGAAACCGCCGTCGAGAGTGAGGCCGAGCATGCCGGTGAGGTTGTCGCAGACCTGCTTGCCCTGGTTACAGGAGTTGCACTTGCCGCAGCAGCCATATGTGTTGATGGAGCCGACATGGTCGCCGACTCTGAGCCCCTGCTTGCCGGCTTCAGAGCCGAGCTTCACGATGGTGCCGGCGGGCTCGTGAGAGCCGACAAGCCCGGGCTTGGCGCCGGCGGACTCGTAAACCCCTTCTTGTACTTGGAGATCGGTGTGGCAGTAGCCTGCGGCGGCGATTTTGACGAGAACATCGTTGGGTCCGAGTTCGGTAGGGACCTTGATGTCCTTGACTTCATAACCCTTGTTGAAGTCCTTGATGGTTGCAGCACGCATCTTGTTGGGAATCTGTTCTGCCATGGTGATAAGAGGCTTCAAGACGGTGTGCGGATTGGATTTGTGTGATTGACGAATCACAGGTGGATTGGGCTTCGAGATTCGAGTCCAAATATGGTGGTGCCAATGTAGATTGTTTATTTGTCTAACGGAGACCGCTTCGACCTTGATGTCCGGCCTTCAACTTATACGCCTGATGCGCAACCCAATCGTTTCCGATTTTCTATCCATATTTTCGAACGTCATAGTTTCTGGTGCTAAGTGTACGGTTGCTGTATGCAATACTGGCGTCACGTAGTCCCGCGTTTCTTACGTCAATGTGTAGGCGAATTGATGGATCTTGCCGCTTCACTCTGTCATAAATGTGGACCGATCAGAAGGATGGTGGATGAATTGTGGTGCGGAGGCAATCTGATATTCCCAACGCCAGGTTAGTCACGTAGTGTGTAGCATCATTTTGAACATTCCACTTGCCGATCTGCCCATTGGCAGTGCCGATTTGTTAGTTGGCTTTGGCTGTATCCAGGTGCGTAGCAGAATCATTTTCGTGCTCATCAACTGAGTGTCAGGTTCCTAAAAGTAGTACCGGCTTCGGGGCCGGCGGGGCACCGGGTGGGGCCCGGGGGACACCGCGGAACGGAATAACGTTATGCCAAAGGGCATACAAAAGGGGTTTTTACAATAGCATCAAGGTTTAGAGAGGAGATAGATTAGAATAATAGTCACTAGTAACCCTAAACTACCCTCCTACTAACTCCTTTACTTAGTACTATATAGCCTCTAATATATTCTAATCTCTCTCTATTTATAGGTATACTAACTATTAGAGTAGTAATAGTACTAGTATAATTAACCTAATTCTAATCTATTACCTAGTAGGGTAGCCTAGTGATATAGTAGCTTATGCTAGATACCAGTAGGACTGTAGTAGAGGAGTAGCACATGACTAACCTTAATAGGTTAATAGAGAAGTAGCTAAGGGCCTTTCTTAATAATAAAGTAGCTAAGGTAAGAAAGAGAAAGATAATTAAATAGATTATAACCCTTAGAAATAGGGAGTCTATTAATAATATATATATAGCTAGTAGAGAACCTATAGCTACCTAGCTAGAGCCTAAGTACTTATATACTAATACCCTTATTAAGTAGTTAGCCTCTATTTAATATAAGAGGGGTAACTAGAATAACCTTAAAGACTTCCTTTTTAAGTTATAAGGCTAATTCTCTATTACTAAGGAAGAATTTATAGCTAATAAGAGTAAAGTTTGGTTTATAGGGGCTTGCTTAAAGGGTAACCTATTATATAGCTAGAGAAGCTATATTAACCTTTAGTATAGTAGTAATATTAGCTTAATTACCTAGAAATAGATAGAGGCTTAGCTCCATAATAGTATTACTAATAATAATATATAGGCCTTTAGTATAACTATAGAGCTAGATAGGATATAGTAGAAACCTAAGTAGATATATTAGTAATTTATTAAGTAGTATAAAATAGTTAAGGTAGAGATTCTAGACCTTTAACTAAAGAGGTAGTAGGTAGTCTATATCTTAAACTAACTACTCTTAGACTTATAAAGCTATATCCTAGTATATAGGCTACTAGCTACTTATTAAGAGCTAAATAATATAGTAAAGAGGGTAGAGATGCTTATGAAGATATATACTAAGATAATAATAGAAGACTGGTAAAGGCTATAAGAGAGAAGGAATTAGTAGACCCTAGCTATTACTCTAGCGCTAGTGTTAGCTACCCCCTTAAATAAATTAGAAAGGTAATAGTTAGTCTTAATATCTAAGGTAGCTATATATATACCTATGCCTAAGCTATAGGTTAAGTAGGAATAAGGAGGGTATAGATAACTCTTGAGGCACTCCTAGAGCTCTCTTATATACTTCAACTATAGTAAGTTAGGATATATATTAATAGAGTATATAGAGAAGAAGTACTATAAGTATAACTAGCCTTATTATATAGGTAGGTATTATATACTGGTAGCCTAGCTAGTAGCTATAGGGGTTAATAGTATATAGATCCCCTAGAGAGAGAAACTGTGTTATTACTTTAAGGTAGACTTCTATATTAGAGTAGCTAGTATATAAAGGAAAGGAAGGGTATTAATTAACCCTAGGGTAGATAAGAATATTATATATTAGAGAATATTATATAAGAAGGTACTGCTAGAGGTTTATAGGGAGAGAGTAGGGTTACTAGAGATATAGAGAGGTAAGGTACTTAATTATAGGGTAGTAGTATTAGTAATAGAAGTAATAGATAATATAGAAGTAAGAAAGGTATAGTCTTATACCTACTAGGTAAGTAATATAGGTATATATAATACTATCCTAGAGATCCTCTAGAGGTAAAAGGTATAGCTAAATCTTAAGTAGGTAATAATTAGGTAGACTTACCTACTAGGGGAAGGCTACCTATAACTTATCTAGGGAAGAAAGGTGTTAAAGAGAGTATAAAGAGAGGTAGTAGCAATACTAGTATATAACCCTTTAGTTTACTACCTATATATAGAGAGAGCTAAGGGGGTACTAAAGCTACTACCTTATATAATAGAGAGAGAAAAAGGAGAGGAGATAAAGGGATTTAAGCTACTAAAAGAATATTAAGAATAGGTATATATATTTAATATAAACCTAGTAGCTAAACTAGCTAGGGATAAAGGTTACTCTTATACTATTAACCTTAAGCTAGAGGTATAACTACTGTTTAGCTCTATCTACCCCCTTATAGAGAAGGAGTTAGAAGAGCTAAGGAAGTATATTAATAATATACTAAGTAAGAGGTAGATCCAGCTCTTGCAGAGCCCTACAGAGGTACTAATCCTATTTATACTAAAGAAGGGAGGTAAGTTATACTTCTATATAGACTATTATAAACTTAATAAGGTTATAGTTAAGAACTATATACTACTACTACTAATTAAGGAGATTCTTAACTACTTAGAAGAGATAAAGTATTTTACTAAGCTTAACCTTAAGGATATATACTACTAGGTAAGGATCTATACTAGTAATAAGTAAAAAATAGCATTTTAGATATAGTATAGGTACTTTAAGTACTATGTTATGGCTTTTAAGCTAGTTAATATACTAGTAACCTTCTAAGTATATATAAATAATACCCTAGCTAGGCTAGTAAATATTATCTATATTATATACCTTAATAATATCTTAATCTTTACTAAGGATAAGGCTAATTATATAGAGGTAGTAAAAGAGGTACTGTACTAGTTAGATACTACTAGCTTGTATACTAACCTAGAGAAGTATGTTTTCTATACTAAGATAATTAGGTTTCTAGGGTTTGTAGTATCTCTAGAGGGTATTGCTATAGAGTAAGATTATATAGAGTTAATTACTTAGTAGCTACTCCCTACTAGTATTAAAGATATATAAGTCTTTCTTAGGTTTATAGGGTTCTATTAGTACTTTATTAAGAACTACTCTAAGGTATATACCCCCCTTATAGACTAATTAATAGCTAAGGTAGTAGGGGAGAAGGTAATAACTAGGGAGGTAATTAAAGCCTTTTATAAGCTCTAAGTTATATTTACCCAAGCTTCTATTCTATAGTACTTTAACTTAGTACTACTAATATAGGTAGAGATAGATATATTAAACTTTATAATTAAAGCTATCCTATTATAACTAGTAAAGGACTAGTAGTACTCTATTACCTTTTTATCTAAGAAGCTAAAGGGTACTAAACTATAGTATAGTATACTAGAGGCTAAGCTGCTTATAATCTAAGAGGTAGCTGTATACTAGAGGTACTACCTCCTGTATACCTAGAGTAGGATTATATTTTTAATAGACTACCTAGAGTACTGCTACCTTACTAGTAAGCCCTAGCTTAATAGTTAATAGGTAAGGTTACTTTAAGACCTATCTCTCTTTAACTTTAAGATTAATTACTAGCTAGGAAAGAAGAATATAGCTAATAGGCTATTATAATAGCTAGACTATTAGCCCTTAGGTATAGAAGACTAAGAGGTATAAGGTATATTTCTAGAAAGCTTTCTGAGTAGGTTTACCTAGAGAGTAGTAGTAATTATTAGCAGTAGGTTAATAGAGGTATACCTATTACTACTAGAAGAACTTACTCTAAGCCTAGAGGAGGAAACTATAGTAGTATAATAAGCTAATAAGGTAATTACCTCTAAGAAGTAGCAAAAGCTAGAGAATAACTAGTTAGAGAAGGAGGATAGAGTCCTTAGGTATAAGGGTAAGGTAGTTATCCTAAAAGGGTATATACTAAGGATAAAGATTATAGTAGTATACTATAATAAGCTAGCTAGAGAGTACCTAGAGGTAACCTATATACTTAAAAGAATTAGATAGATATTCTTTTAGAGATTAATAAAGAAGGATATAATAGAGTATATTTAGATATATATAACTTATTAATAGACAAAGCTATGCTACTACTTACCCTATAGAGAACTAGTACCCCTACTACTACCTAGCTAACTATAGAAATAGGTTACCTTAGATTTTATTACTAAGCTACCTAAGTTAAAAGGATTTACTAAAGGGAGCTATAATAGTATCTTAGTTATAGTAGACTAACTTATAAAGTATATACTATATATACCTATATAGGAGACTCTATTAGTAAACTAGTTAGTATCTCTCTTAGTTAAAAGGGTATTCTTATAATTTAGTATCCTAGTAGCAATAGTATCTAACTAAGGATCTCTCTTTACTAGCTATTTCTAGTTAGTAGTATACTACCTACTAGCTTTTAAGCAGAGGCTAAGTATAGCCTACTACATATAGATAGATAGCTAGATAGAGTGATAAAACTAGAATATTAAGTACTTCCTTTAAGCTTTCTATAGCCTAGAGTAGAATAATTAAGCAAAGTAGCTACTAATAGCTAAGTTTATCTATAACAGTACTTAGCATAGTATAATCTAGATAGTACTAGTAGAGGCCCTAATAGGCTATATACTATATAATATAAACAATATAAAGCTAGAAGGGGCTTTACTAATAGAGGTTTTATTAGTAAGAGACTAAGTATAATAGCTATAAAGCTAGTAGGCTGTAATCCTCTAGACATTAGAGATAGCTAATAAGAACTATAAGAGGTAGTATAATATAAAGTAATCTATAGTAGTATTTAAGGTAAGAGAGAAGGTCTTACTATTAATAAGGTTTATATAGTAAAAGTACTTTATAAAAAAGCTTTTAGATAAGTATCAAAAGCTATTTATAGTTATATAAGTAGTTAGTAAAGGAAAAGTATATAAGCTTAACTTAGAAATATAATACTATATCTATAATATATTCTTACTATTATAGTTAGAGAAGTTCTATAGGGTAGTAGTGGAGCTATAGGTGGTCTCTATTAAGGAGGAAGAGAAGAATATATACTAGGTAGAGAGAATAGTTATATATAAGAGCCCCTAGAGAAACTAATAGTATCTAATAAAGTAGTAAGGGTATAAAGAGGAGGAGAACTCTTAAGAACTATAGTAAAATATAGTAAAGAAACTATAGTAGGATTATAAATAGGGGATCACTAGAGGCCTATTAGAGGGGAACTAAGTTAACAATTATATAACTATAAGGTAGCTAGGTTTTATTATCCCTTTAGTATTAGAGCTAGGGAGTAAAGAAGCTTAAGGGCTAGGTATTCTAAGCCTAGAGATAAGTAACTAACTAAATAAATAGTAGAGAGGTATTAGTAAGGTACTAGAGGGGTATGTAGGGGGTGCTAGAGCCTACTGGTTAGACTCCTTCTTGTTATTATTAGTAGTACCTTTTCTAGGATCTAATCTACTAGCTTAGAAGTTAATCTTATTAGTATACTAGAGGCTATTATTAGTACTATAAGGGAGTACTAAGAGGGTACTAGAGTAAGAGAAGGATATATAATATAGGTATAGGACTTAGTCTAGTTAGAGAAGAGAGTACTCTAGGCTTTAATAGCCTTAATCTACTTATAGAGTATAATAACCTAGTTCTAAGCAGTAGTAGTAATAATCTTAGTACTCTTAGCTAATAACTTAGCTTACTTAGCCTGCTATTTTATAGTAGAGTAGGTACCCTTAAGGGTAAGGACCTTGTACTAGTGAAGGAGCTACTTCTTCTCTTTCTATACTACCTTGTACTTAGTATTAGAGACTAATGTATTAGAGGCTTTTATCTAAAGGGCCTTTAAGCTTATAAGCTAGGCCTTCTTAATCTCCTCTTAGAAAGGGTTAGACTAAGAGGTATTAGAAGAGTATAGAGATATATATATACTTATAAGGTAGTAGTAAAAGTAAAGGTTAGCCTCTTTATAGAGGTTTTTAAAAACTACCTTAAGAGTAAGAGTAGTAGTAATAGTAGTATATAAGGCCTACTATAGGTTAATAGTAAACTAATAGCTATAGAAGTAGTAATAGTAGGGGGGGGGATAAGCTTATAAAGATATAAGGCTTACTATACTAGCTAGTATAGTAGGAGTACTTATTACTAGTAGCTAGAATAGTTAGAATAGTAGAGAGGTAGTAAAGAGGTACTAGAGAGATAAGTATATACTCTAGGTCTTAATATAATAGAGAAGATAAGTAATAGTATCTTTTATATTAGGCTATTACTTTACTATAGCTTAAAGGTAGTAATAGTAAGAGACCTTATATATAATAGTAGGGTTAATAATACTAGAAGTATTAAAATAGGTATTATTAGTAGGGGGGGCTACTGGGGGGGGACTAGGGGGGGTGCTAGAGCTACCTAGAATAGTAGGATTAGTAAGAGGTATAGAGGATATAATAGCAGTAGTAAGGGAGTAGCTAGTACTAGTATTACTACTAGTATTACTATTACTAGTACTATTATTACTACTATAGTAGTAGAGGTATAATAAAAAATAAAAAATAATAATAATATAAGAATATTATAAAGAAAAGAAGAAAAAAAAGGAAAATAGGTAAAAAGTAAAAAAGAAGAAAGTAGGCTTAGTTATTTTACTAAGTAGTATATATATAAGTAAGTAATAATAATAACTCTAGCCTATAAAGAAATAATAATACCTCTAGAAAGAAAGAGAGGTAGGAGGTACTAGAGAGGTACTAGTACTTCTTTTACTACTATAAAGTATACCCTTATTATTATACTAAGAATAATATAACTTAGGGCTTAGCTACTAAAGAAATAAAGGTATAAGTAATAAAAGCTAACTATATTACTTTATAGATAATAAGATACTAAGCTATAAGAGAGAGAAGAGAATAAGTAACTAAAGTAATACTATAAATAGGTAAGGTATCTCTATAGTAAAGTAAGTAGCCTCTTACTAGTAGTAATAAGGGCCTAAGACTTATACCCTAAGTATAGGATAGCTAGGCCTAGTAAGGTACTAAGGGGGCTATTAGCTATACTAGGCTACTATAGAATAAGAGTAAGGCTAAGAATAAGTAGTTAGCTAGAGAGATAACTACTTATTTAGTAATCTACTAAGCTTAGTAAAGTTCTTAGACTCTACTAAAGTATAAGTAATATTATAAGTAAGGTACTAGAGTACTAATAGAGGGGCTAACTAATTAACTACTAGGTTCTAAGAATAGGACCTTAGAGGGGGGGGATCATATTAGGTTCCTAAAAGTAGTACTAGCTTCAGGGCTAGCAGGGCACCAGGTAGGGCCTAGGGGACACCGCAGAACGGAATAACGTTATACTAAAGGGCATACAAAAGGGGTTTTTACAATAGCATCAAGGTTTAGAGAGGAGATAGATTGGAATAATAGTTACTAGTGACCCTGAACTGCCCTCCCACTGACTCCTTTACTTGGTACTACACAGCCTCTGACACCAAGGCAATTATCATACAACATAGCTATATACATAGCTAACATGAGCTTGAAGTCAATCTTCCTGCGTCTTCCAAATACGCCTGCAAATGTTACTTGTTGAATGACACTGGTATCGGCGTTCAGGAGGTGGAATATCCGAATCCTCAATGATGCAACTTTGAATTCATTGTGCTCCAGATGCCCGTGGCACACTGTCAGTTACACACTAGATTCAGATTAGTGGACACCCCGCCACCAGGTTCCACCGTGCTGAGCGGAAACCCGACCTAATACCTCTGCGATCGAGATCTTCACGATGACCCTTTTCGGCCGAAGGATGTCTGCAGCTGGTCAAGAATTCACCTTATCTTGGGATATCGACGAGAAAATAACCTAAAACTTTTGCTTTAGAATCCAAATATGAGCCGCGTATTTGATGGGTGTCATCAACAACTCAGTAGGACGACCGACAAGGTCTTCACTCAGTTCCCAGGTGGTAAGGGCTCAACACCCTGGTTTTCCATCCTCAAGCGGCGCAAAAATGGAAGCGCGAAAACATATCATTACAGTGATAATCGCAATTTCAATCATTATCGCACCTATACTGGTTGGATTTGTCTTCATAGCCGGCGGCCACCCTAGTGGAAAGCGAGAAACCGGTCTCTCTGTGGAGGAGGCATATGTCGCTCTAGGATCTGGGACACCCGGTTAACAAGGAAGCAATATACTTGCCACTAAAGTAGGTCCTTAAGATATGCCATCTTTCTCGTGAACCGGGCGAGGAGCTACTTCTTTCTAATGGTAAGTCTCAAGTGTACGTTACTAGGTATATACAGTAGCAAAGACCTACCAAGGCGGATGCCATTTGTCTGCGGCTAGATTGTCCGGCCAGCAGCGACCTTGTACGAAAGTCAATGGTTAAAAATTTTACTAACTACATATGGAAATTATTCGATACAACCAGGACAAGCTGAGTCGTGGACTAATAAGTTAGTTCAGATAAATAGCCAAAGGTCGACCAAGTCAGATATGGGGGAGAGGGGGCGGAATAGTCAGAAACCAACTAGATGTTGCGCTAAACCATTTTCAGTACTGTTTTTGATGCCTAGAGCTTGCCCTCACTTTTGGCAATGTTACCTCTGCCTGGATATGAGTAGCTTTTCATCGAGCCCTTTTCTGCCAGATATCCCTCTTCTGCGATATAAATCGTCGATGTCACCCCGGAGTATCATTTCGCACTTGGATATCGTTATCCCGCTCACTAAGTAACCTGCAAAACACAACTTACTATGCATTACGAGCCACTGTTGAAGGAGATGGTTGCTTCCGTAGCTTCTGTAGGCGGCCGCTGCCTGTACAACTATTATGATCAACCGGCAGCGCAGAATGAGGTTGTCAATAAGAGCGATATGTCAGGTGCGCTCAGCTTTTCTACCGAGACTTTTGTGGCTTGAGAATCAATTCTTAAGCCTGTGTCGCATGGACAAGCGGCAGTTTCGAGTGCTGAATAGGGTTAAAAATACCCATAGGTAATTATATAGGTTTACTAACTATAATACCTATTACCTATATAGGTAGACCTATATAGGTAATAGGTATTATAGATATAGGTATTTTATATATATATAGGTTATAGGTTTTTTAGTTATATCTATATAAGTATTTTCTAAAGTAATATCAGAGGCTATATAGTACTAAGTAAAGGAGTTAGTAAGAGAGTAGTTAGAGGTTACTAGTAACTATTATTCTAATCTATCTCCTCTCTAAACCTTAATACTATTATAAAAACCCCTTTTATATACCCTTTAGCATAACATTATTCTATTCTACGGTGTCCCCCAGGCCCCACCTAGTGCCCCGCCAGCCCCAAAGCTAGTACTACTTTTAGGAACCTAATAAGTAAAGAATAGGTATTATAAATAATAAGTAGGTTATTATTATAAGTATTATAGATATTTATTATTAAAAGTACTTAAGTATTAAGAATAAGATATTAAATTAATATAGAATTATATTTTAATTTAACTCTAGGTTTTTTAATACTTTTTTAAAAGTAATTTTTAAATATTATTATCTCTATCGAATTCTTTAAAAATATAAAAAAGGAAATCTAACTAAGAGTAATAACTTTAGGTTACTATAGATAGAGAGTTAAATAAGACTTAAGAACTAAGAAATAATAACTCTAAAGCTAGTATAAAGACAAAAGGGTAAATAAAGTACTTCTAAGTACTAGGTTTATAATCTTTCAACTTTATAACTATAATTATATATTAGAACTTAATATATACTATCTCCTTAAATAAATATAAGTTTACTAACTTAATAAGAGATATATAATTAAAGCTATTAAGAATAGTTTAGCTATACTCTCTTTTAATTTTTATAAGTTAATAGTTTTTTAGAATTAATAGCTTAAGTATATTAAAAAAGGCTAGTTTTCTTAATACTAATTAATAATAAAAATAAGTTAAGCTTTAATTATCTTAGCTATTATATTAAATTAGAAATAATAATAGATATATTACTTATAATTAAATATCTATTCTAATAAAATAGATATTAATATAATATATAGAAAATTATAAGTTATTTAATATAGACCTATATACTTTAAGAGCTACTTTATATAGTATTAAAAACTAAAAATAGTTTTATTTATATATTTCTCCAAAAGAATAAGTATAAAAAATATAATTAACTATATTATCTTATTTATATTCTTTTAAGAAGCTCTTAATTACTTTAGAAGTAATATATTATTATATAAGTATTTAAATTAAATTAGTATATATTATTAAAGTAACTTTTAAAGTTATTATAGAATATAAATATAAAAGATTATTATAAAGGGTTATTATAAAGAGTTATTATAAAAGGTTATTATAAGATATAAAGGTAAATAGAAGTAAAGAAAAGAATAATACTTAGATTAATAAACTTAATTACTTACCTCTTTTATAAGATTATAGAATAACTAAGTAATTATATTATAAATTAACTAACTTCCTATTCTTAAAGTATAAGCTATACTTTATTAAATTTTAAGATAATAAATTAAAGTATAAGCTTATTTAAAGTTATTAGGTATTACTTTCTATAAAAGCTTATTATAGTAATTAAAGCTTAAAAACTAAGAATTATAAGTTTTATGAGATAGCTTATTAAGAAAGTAAAGTAGAAATATAATTATATAAATACCTTAGTCTTAGCCTTATAATACTTTATACTTATCTAGCTTTTTTAAAGCTAGTTAGACTTCTATCTTTAATAGGTCTATCTAATACTAATTCTTAATTATTATCTTTTACTAAATAATATTAAGGTATCTATTAAGATAGAAATATATAATCTTTATAAGCTTAAGAGTAATTAAAATATTAATAAAAGTATTCTTACTAAGAATATTAATAAGAATAAGAAATATTTTAGAAATATCTAGAAGAGTTTCTAATTCTTTTTACTTATTATTAGAAAGCTAGAAAATAGCTTCTTTACTATAAGTCTTAATATAAGACTTAATATAACTTTAAAGCTTAAGTATATATAAGTATATAAGCATAGTAAAGTTCTATTATATTTAATATTAAAGATTAACTATTAAAGCCTTTTACTTAGCTCTTAATTATATTAAAGATTAAGAAATACTTAAGCTTTTATTAAACTATACTTCAGCTTAATTATAAGCTAGTAAATCTAAAGATAAAGTTAGTATAATTAATTTAATTTAAAAATTCTTTATAAATAATACCTTTATAATATTTATAGTAAGTATAATTTTAGTTATTAATAAAGTTTTATCTTTTAAAAGCTTAATTATATTAGATATAGCTTTAGAACTAGTATCTTACCTAAAGCTTAAAGCTTTATCTTATACTTCTTTCTCTCTCTCTTTATTAAGACTTTCTTCTTTTTTATAATAGCTTTCTTATTAATTAACTTCCTTTTTATAAGAAATAAGCTAAATAATAAGATAGCTATATAGCTCTTTTATAATAAGGTTAAAAATATAAGTAAGATAGTAAATATACTTAATGTTTAATAGTTAGACCTTAAACTCTTTTATGTAGTATTTCTTAAGATTATAGTAGCTAAAACTAATAGTATTATTTACTATAATAGTATTAAACTATAAAAAATAAAGAAGATTAAGGTTTTTAATAGTTATTATTATCTTCTTAGAGATATAATTTTAAGTATATTGTATAAGAAAACTTAGTATTTTTAGAAGGATTACTTTTTTATTTTAATTTATATTAGTAAAGTAGTATATCACTTCAAATAAGAAGTATTTTTAGCCTAGTATTATTTAGATATTAATAATTAAAGGGACTTTTAAGCTTAGAATAATTATAAATAATATAATAGCTTAGATCTCTTTAGCTTTTTTAAAAAGGTAAAGAGTAATAGTTAAGAGAGATAGAAGGGAAAATCCTAGGTTAAGTTACTTATAAAAAACCTTAAAAAAAGCCTTAGTAATAGTATTTAAAAAGAGATTAGCTTTAATAATAAAGTAAATAAGAGCCTTAAATATAATATCTTTAGAAGAAATACTAATAACCTAAAAGTAAAGAGATTAATATAAATAGTTATTATAAATAGTTATTATATTTTTATATTAAGATAAATATTTATTACTTATAAGCAATATATATTAGTTAATTAATTTTATTATTATTACTTATACTCTTATTCTTTTACTACTTTCTTTATATATGCTATATTATAGTAATAAGATACTATAAAAGATATTTTCTTTACTTTAAGATATAGGTAGGTAAGTAATATAAAATAGAAGTTATAAATAATACCTAAGAAGCTATTTATAAAATAAGTACTTTCTTTAAAGTAAGTTTAAATATCTATCTACCTTAAACTAGCTTATATTCTTAGAATTAATATAAGTCTTATTTCTTTTAGCTTCTTACTTTATAGGTCTTTTTACTTTAAGATAATTTACTTTTAATAATAGGTTATTTATTATTACTATATTTAAAAGCTCTTATTAGACTAGTAGTATATAATACTATTTATATATCAGAGATTACTAAGAAATAGAAAAAAGGATTAAGTTTTAACTACCTAAGAGAGAAAGATTAAGCTAAAAGACTATATTATTAATATAATAAAATAAAAAGAAATAAACTAACTAGTTTAAGGTTACTTTAAAGTAAAGATTAATACCCTTATAAGTTATTATAATTTAATTATAATAATTATAAAGTTACTTTAAATATACTCTCTCTCTTACTTATAGAAATTACTTTAATAAATTAAGAATTAATAATTTCTCTATATTAAGTAAATCTTTATCTTTTTTTTATTTAAAAATACTGTTCAAAATCTAAAGGTTATACTTAGTATTTCTATTACTTCTTTTAAAATAAAAGACCTATTAAAATAAGATTTTAGAATTACTTTTAGAAGAAGAAACTAAAAATAGAGCATTATTACTTAATTTAGGTTTTATAACTACTATAGAAAACCTAAACCTCCTCTCTCTCCTTATATTATTAATCTAAGTAACTAAAGTTACTAAAAGGATAGAAAAAGAAAAAGAGTTAAAAAATAAGCTTAAAAAAAGCTAAAAGCTTTAAAGAGAAAAAATATTATTATTATATAAAAAAGAATTAAATAATTCTACTTAAAAAGTAAATATAACTATAGTTTTTTAATCTACTTCTAATAAAAGTAACCTAAGCTCTTTAAGAGATTAGGTTTTAGTAAAAGTAAATAAAACTAGTAATTATGAAGTACTTTTTTAATTAGCTTATTTAAGAGATTACTTTTTAAATTAATTCTTATCTCTACTTCTAGTTTATTATAATTAAAGCCTTATATAAGGCCATAAAAGTATTCTTAGTAATAGTATTAAAAAGTAAGTAAATATGTTAAAAGTAAAAGAAAAATAGTATCTAATAAAAAAGACATAAACCTTTATATAATTTATATAAAAAGAGTAATACTATAGAAAAAGAATATTAACCTTCTAAAGAAAATAATAAAGAAAATAGAAATATAAGTAAATATACTTTTATAGATTATTATATCTTAGTTATTATATCTTAGTTATTATATCTTAGTTATTATATCTTAGTTATTATATTTTAAATATTATATTATCTTTTTAATTTTTATACTTATTACTAATGTTTAAGATAATAAGCTTAGTAATCTAAGTAGAAATAAGATCTCTAAAAGGTAAAGCTAAACTATAAACTATAATTACTACTTATTAATTACTCTAGTTATTTTTCTACTCTCTAAGCCTTTCTTATCTTACGATTCTTAAATATAAAGATCTTATTTATAATATTAGTATTAAATATAATTTAAGATACTAGGTAGTACTTCTTAATTAGTAATATCTTTAGGTATTTAATAATATTTACTAGCTTACTATTATATTACTTAAAGAGTAGATCTACGATCTTAAAATCCTAGTTAGAGAGGTAGTATATATTCTTTTATATTTAAGTTAGGCTTAGAAGAGATATTTAATTTAATTTAACTAGCTTATTAAATAGATAAAGAATATCTTAAATTATCTTGTAAACTAAAATACTATATTAATAGTAATACTTGTAATAAGTATAAAGAAGTAAGCTATGAAGATATTTTTAAAAAGTAATAATCTTAAAGTTACATTTTCCAATTAATTAGTATTATTCTAAAGATAGAAAATAGTAATACTTACTTAATATCTTAGGTTTTTAAGATAAGCTTCTTAAGAGGTATCTATTATAAGTATATACTATAATAATAATAGCTAGGCTATACTTATTATATTATTTAATTAAATATATAAACTTACTTTATATATATATATATATATAACTATATAACTAATATATATAACCTATAAGAAACCTACTTCTCTCTTTAGCTTTAGATGACTAAAATTAAGCTATTATTTACTTATAATAGTAGTACTCATTCTTTATATATCTAAAGCTTACTTTACTTATTATTTACTAATTATACTATATCAATAAATACCTATATAATAAATAATATAGCTATATAGGGTATATAAGCTCTATAAGTATTATAACTAATAAGTACTTCCTTAGTAACTAATAACTATATAGTATACCTAGAGAAGCTACTAGAAGAGCTTCTCTTATAAGTACTACTAGTTAACTAGAATATTAATACCTAGCCTAGTACTATAGTACCTATACCTAGTATCTCTAGTATAGATAGTATACTATATATAATACTAGTATATTAAAAGCTATTCTAGAACCCTCTTAACTTTTTAAAGTAATACTATAACTATACTCTCTAGTAAAGGTAAATAGCTAATAAGCTAGAGATTAATTATAGCCCTTTTCTCTTATTTAAAGCTATATAATATCTTATTAACTCTTATTTAGATATAAACTTTTAATATATTATTTTTATATTTTATAAAATAAGTAAAGAGAAGTATTAATATAACCTAGTATATTCTCCTAAGTACCTTAATTATATTTATAGTAATTTAAATATATAATTTAAGGCTATAGTAAAGCTTTTTAAACTAAAGATAAAAAAGAATAATACCTTTAGTACTTCCTTATTATAATTTAAGTATTACCTAATTAAAGTAAGTAATAATATACAAGCTTTTAATACCTACATTATATTTCTATTAAATATATTAAATCTTTATATCTAGATAGCTTTAATTAGTATATTACCATTTAATAACTTTAATACTTTTATATAATAAATCTTAGAAATAGCTTAGAAAATAGAAAGTTTAGTTACTAATAAAGAGTAGGTATATAGATTATATCTCTTAAGCTATAATAAGATAATAAATACTAATAGAGATATCTCTATATCTAGATCTATTAGAACTATTTAAAAGATAAAAGTATATAAAAAGTATATTAAGATATATAAATACTATAAGTATAATAAAGTTAGGTATCTTATCTATATCTATCTTATAAAGTAAGGTAAGGATAAGTTATAAATAGTACTTCTATATACTACTAAGATTACCAGCTTATTGGTTAAAAAGCTCTCTAATAGTAATAAGAGAGATAAGTATAATAATACTAAGAATAGTAATACTTTAAAAAAAGAATAGCTCTAGAATAAAATTAAGCTTTAGAGCTTATAAGTAAAAAATATACAAAATAGAAATTATTTAAATATAATTAATCTATAAGTAAGCTTATTATATTAATAGAAGCTTATATAAATAAATTGTCTCTTATATAAGCTTTTATTAATATTAGTTATAATACTTTTATAATAGTAAATAAAGAGTGTATATATTAATAGTACTTACTATATATAGAATAGTATTTTTAATTACTAAAGGGGTTTACTAATAATACTCTCTAAATTAAGTTAATAGAGATAGTAATTATAAATTTAAAACTTAGTAAATATATTTAATACACCTATATACATATAGTACCTAACCTAGATATTAATATCTTCTTAGAAAAACTATAGTTAGAGTATAATAATATAGTATACTATATTATAAATTAAACTATTTACTATAGTAAAGTAAGGCTTATCTTAAAACTAGTAAGCTAAGAGAAATTGGAAAAGATATATAAGATTTAAGTAGTATATATCTTAAATACTATATTATTTATAGTTATTTACTAATAAGCTACTTAGTAAGACTATAAAAAGAAATATAAACTAGAAGCTTTTTTTAGTAGTTATAAAACCTTTAGCTAAATTATAACTATAAGCCTTAAAGATATTAAGAAAGCCTTATAGCTTAAGGATAAGAAATATATAAAATAAGTAATAGAATTTACCACTCTATTATAATAGGTATACAATAAGTTTAATAAGTTATTTAACTTAGATAAAGGTATAGAGCTTCTATTATACTACCCTAGTCTAGACTATAAGATTAAACCTAAAGAGAATATATTACTACCTTAGGGCTCTCTTTATAGTATATTATATAAGAAGTTACTAATATTAAAAAAGACTCTTAAAGACCTATTAGATAAAGGCTTTATTTATATAAGTAGCTTTAAGGTAGGTATCTCTATCTTATTTATTTATAAACTAAGTAGAGACTTATATTTTTATTATAATTATTATATACTTAATACTATTATAAAAAAGAACTATTACTTACTTCTCTTTATTTTTAAAACTCTCTAATAAATAGAATCTATAAAGTAATATACTAAGGTTAATATTATTACTACTTTTTATAAGTTATAAATAATAAAAGGTAATAAGTATAAAACTATATTTTATATATAATATAGCCTTTTTAAGTAGATAGTAATTTTATTTAACCTTATAAATATACTAACTAGCTTTTAGTACTATATTAATAGTATTTTAGAAGAGTTTTGTTAATAAATTTATAACTATATACTTAGATAATATATTAATATACTTAAATAGGTTAAGAAAGAATTATAAGGAGAAGGTATAGTATATACTTAGTACTTTATAAGCTATAAGCCTAGTCTTTAATATAAGTAAGAGTAAGTTTAGTATTAAGAAGGTAAAGTATATAGGTTTTATTTTAGAAGCTAGAAAAAGAGTCTTTATTAACCCTAAGAAAGTACATATTATTTATAAATAATTAGAGCCTTAAATAGTAAAAGGAATATAAAGCTTTCTTAGGTTTATAAACTATTACTAAATATTTATCCTAGACTATACTACTATAATTAGCTTATTAATAGCTCTAACTAAGAAGATATAACCTTTATATAATTATAAGAATATACTTATATATTTTAATAGTTAAAGAAGCTCTTTTCTTTTATATTACTTTTATATAACTTTAATATAGAAGTATTAACCTTTTTAAAATTAGATTATTTAGGGTTAGGTACTAGTTAGTATACTTATATAAGAAGATAAGAATAGTATCTGTTAATTTATAGTATTTTATTTATAAAGGCTAACCTTAGCTTAATATAATTACTTTATTTATAATAAGAAGTTACTTATTATTATAAAATATATATATATTTAGTATACTAAGTTATATAGTATAACTACTACCTTTAATATTATTACTAACCATAAGACTTTTAAGTATTTTATAAAAAAGTAGAAGTTAGTAGAGAGATAGAGTTACTAGATAGAGAAATTAGCTAAGTATAACTTTAAGATTAAATACTAACTAAGTAAAAAAGCTAGTATACTAGATATATTTTCCTAGTATAAATAAGATATACTTATAAATAGCTTAGATAAGAGAGAGTAAGGTTAGATTATCTAAACAATTCTAGATAGTATCTAATTACTTATAGTAAGGTATAGTAGTAATAATAATATAGTAAAAGCTTTATATATTACTATCTTTAGTAATAATAATAACCTTTAATACCTCTAAAAGTAAATATAAGACTAAAATACTAACTTTTAAAAGATATATTATATAGTAATATATAATAACTATATATTACTAGCTAGCTTTAAGATTTATATATAGATTATAGACTATACTATTAATTCTATAGAATACTTTACTTAGTAAGGCTAGCTCTAAGTACCTACCTATTCTAACTCTAATATACCTAAAAATAAACTATATATATAGCTTATCTAAAGAAGCTATAACTTATTAATAACTGGCTACCTAGAATAAAATAATACTTTCTTAATACTATTATAAAGGTTTTTTTAATTAAGCTAGTTCTAAATAGTATAATATTTTATATATAATTATGATATTTCTAATAGTAAAAAGATTTAATATAAAATAAAGAAGAGGTATTTATAACTCCTAAGTATATCTAAGTACTTAAGATATAAACTTTTAATAGATTTTATTATTAAGTTTCTTAAGTTAAGCTTAGATAAGACTAAATATATATAAGTTATTATAAACTATTTTAGAAAATTAATAATAGTAAGCTTTTATTAATAATAGATATTAAAGTATATACTAAGTACTTTTTATAAGTATACTTTTACTTTTATAGTGTACCTAGAAGTATTATTAGTAACTAAGGGAGTAATTAGATTAGTAAGTTTTAGACTTACTTTTATATACTTATTAAGATTAAATAGTACTTAAGTACTATATACTATCTCTAAAGTAATAAAGCTATAGAAAGATTTAATTAAGAGATATAGGTAATACTAAGAGTATATATTAATTACTTATAAGAGAACTAGGTATACTAGACCTTTATAATAATACTAGTAATAAATAATTTTAAGGCTATAAATATAAGAATAAGCTTATCCTTTTTAAAATATAGTTACTATATAAAGCTAGTAATAGTAGTAGAGGATATAATACTTATATTAAACCTATATAAAAAGCTTATTAAAAAGCTTATCTAGAGAATATCTAATATAATAATAATAACCTAAGTAACTATTACTATTATATAATAAGAGATAGAAAATTTAGCTAATAAATAAAAAGAAGTAATAAAGTAATTTAAAGTAAGTAATAAGGTTTAGTTAATTATATATAATTATTACTCATTATATTTAAATTAAAAGCTTAATTAGTTATATTATAAATACGAAGTAGCTAAAGTTCTTAGCTCTCTTATTATTAAACTTAATATACTAGGCTATATATATAACTATTTTTATATAGACTTACTTTAAAGAACTATAGATAATTTACTTTTAGGGTAAGTAATAACTAACTACTTACTACCTATAATTATTAAAAATAATAAGAAAGAATAGTAAGTAGTAAAGATTCTATATACTAAATAGAGAGTATATAAGAGGTAAAAGAAGGGTACTTAGTAAGTACTTATATAATAAAAAGGGTTTATTAAGCTAATATAGAAACTAATTAAATTTCTAAAAAAGACAGTAGTTCTAGATATATATAAATTAAAATATAGTTCTATATCTATAAATAATAAAGATATTATATATATATAAGAAAGATAAATAGGGTAATAAAAAATAAAGTAGAGTAATAAATCTCTTATTAAAGAGCTATGGCTTAAAGTAATATTAATTTTATAAAGTAACTAAGAGTAGTAATAGTATATAAGAGGTATATATATAAAGTAAAAGTTAAAAGACCTCTTATTACTAAAGAGCTCTAAAGTCTAATAAAAGTAATACATATAAGATTATACTATTAATATAAATAAAGTTAATAAACTAAAAAAGAAGTTAGTTAAAAAGCTATATATAGAGATTATAAAAGTAACTTATTATAGCTAAAGAGATAGTAATACTCTCTTAAACTATTACTAAGTACTTTATTTAAGTAAGTATAAGCTTACTTATAGTAAGGGTTATATAGGTAAAAGTAGTACTAGTAGTAATAAGTATAAAAGAAATAGTTAGTAAAGCTAAAAAGAGAGAGGTTAGTATAGAAATAGTAAAGGCCTTATAAGTAGCCTTATAGGTACTCTATAAGATATACTTTTTAGTTATAAAGGCTATATACTTAAGCTCTATAAAGACTATTTAAGCTTTTATAACTAAGTAACAAGCTATATCTTAAAAAAAGAACTAAGTTAGTATTCTATATATAATCTATATATAATAAAAAAAGATTACTTATAAGCTTCTTAATACTAGGGGTTATAGTATTAACTATCTTAAAAGTAGTAATCATAGCTATTATATTAATATAGAGAGCTAGAAAGCCTTTAGAGATCTATAGCTATAATATTAGTATATAATAATAATATTATAGATATATAAAGCTTATACTACAAGGGTACTTATAATTACTTTGGATATAATAAAGGTATTAAATACTATAAGAAAATAGGTTCTCTTAGTAGAGGTTAGTATTTTTATTAAGTATAAGGTAATAACTATATAAAAAATAAAATAGAGAGTAAAGCTTACCTAGAATAAAAAATAACTTATACTATTAGTACTTAGTAAGGTAAGTAATAGACTTAAGCTTTAGCTTAGCCTTTATTATAAATAAGTTAATAGGCATTAAAGATATTAAAAGAGAAGTATACTATTTTATATAAAAAGGTTAGCTTATAAGTATAATATTTATAAAAAGTAATAAACTTATAAGAGAAATAGAGTTAAGAAGAGAGAGATAACTAAAGTTCTTACTCTTAAAGTTAGAAATTATAAAAGGTTATAAGCCTTATTAGTAATTAACTTAATTGAAATAATATATGTACTTATATATAGATTATAATAATAAGAAAAGAAGTAACTTATAAGTATCATGGATTAACCTCTTTATAAAAAGATAATAGTTAGTAAGTAATTTATAAGAAATATAAGTATTATATAATTTAAAGAACTTATAGTTTTATAATAAAGGTTAATAAAGGGTAAAAAGAAAGAAAAAGAAACTATAAAGTAACTAAAGGCTAATTATTTTTTCTTATAGGCTAGTAAGAAAAGTAAGGTATATATTATAAGCTTATATCATAATAGTAATAGCTAGGCTATACCTACTCTATCATTTAACTAAACATATAAACTTACTTTATATATATATATATATATAGCTATATAACTAATATATATAACCTATAAGAAACCTACTTCTCTCCTTAGCTTTAGATAACTAGAATTAAGCTACTATTTACTTATAATAGTAATACTAGCTCTTTATAACATTTAATTATATATAAGGCTTAGGAGAGTCTTGGATATTAAATACTCTAAATTATAAGTTCTTTTCTTTACTTAGTAAAAGTTTTTCTAATAAAATATAATTTGAATAAAGTAAGCTTAAGTATATACCTAAAGATAATAAAGAAATAGATAATATTTAAAGGGTTTCTCTTAAAAGAAAATACTAAAGTAATACTTTCTAGACTTAGAATTAGATAGAAAGTAATACTTTACTTTAAGTCTAGAATATAAAGTTTAAATTAAAAAAAGTATTTTCTTATTTCTCTAGAAAAATAAAAAAGTAGTATTTAGATATTAAATAAATAACTGTAGGATATTAGTAAAGTAATACTCTTATATAAAGAGAGAAAAAAGAGATATTAAAATAATATAAATAATATATATTATAAATAATCTCATAATATCTAAGTAATATAACTATTATAAAATCTATATATTACTTAGATAAAAATATAACATTAAAAATATAAAATAATATAATAACTATAGCTACTATAAATCCTTTTTTCTAGCTCTTAAGATTAATTTTATTACTTATATCTAGATTAATATATAGACTTAAAGAGATATAATAGCTAATAATTATATATAAGAAGTTATTAAAGAATTAGAAAGGTTAAGATGGAAGGACCTTAAGAAAGCTTATAAAGAAAGCTTGAAAGTAATTAATAACTACTATAAATCTCTTGATTTATCTAAAGTTTAATACTAAGTATACTTAGAATAAAAGATTAAATAGATATAGGGTTTACTTAAGTAAAAAGACCTCTAGAATACCTTATAATAAAAAAACTATTTCTTTTATTTCTTTTATTTACTTTATAATAACTAAGATTATTATATTTAATTAAAGAAGTTATATATAATCTAGGTATATCTCTTTATAGTATTTATAATCTTAAGCAAGTTAATAAGCTTTATTTTAGAATAAAAAACGTTAGACTAAAAAAAGATCTCTACTTACTTAACTAATAACTAGTATTAAGTCTCTAAAAGCTTATTTATTAAGCTAGCTATAAAAGGCTTAAGAAGGTTATAAAAAGCCTTTATTAAGATAGCTTTAATAGTCTTAAAATAAAATATAATAACCTTAGTTATTATATTTCTATGTTTATATATTTTATTTTTAAATAGAAAATCACTTTATTATTTTTTAAACTATTATCTAACTATTAATAAAAGAAAAAGTTAAATAATCTTTAAATAAATATTAGATCAAATATTTTCTAAAACCTTAGGTTAAAGTTTCTTAATAATAGTATTATTAAGTACTTTATTATAAATATAAGCCTATTACTATATTACTTAAAGAATAAATCTAGGATCTTTAGATCTCTATTAAAGAAATAGTATATATCTCTTTATATTTTAGCTAAGCTTAGAAATAATATCTAGTCTAACTTAATTAGTTTATTATATATATAGAGAATGTTTTAGATTATTTTATTGACTAGGATCCTATATTAGTAGTATTACTTATAAGAATAATTACTTAAGAGAAATGTAAGACTCTTTTTTATTACTTAAGTTTGGAAATTTTATGTTTTAAAATATAAGTATTTATCTAATAGAATTTAAAAGAAATACTTATTAAACTTATTTTTTAAAAAAGACTAGTTTCTTATATTATATCTTTTTTAACTAAAGCTTTATTCAGCTTTAAAAAGTAACTAAAATAAACTAAAAGAAGATTTCTTTTAATAAGAAGAAATCTTAAGCTAATAAAAAAAGACTATTACATATATCATTTCTATATTAAATAGAATTAACTTTATTTATACTAGAAAATAGTAAAGGTAAGAAAGCTTTACCTAAAGTATCTAAAGTATAGTAAGCTATAATTCTTAAAAAATAATAAAGTCTATAATTTAATTTTACTAGAAACTTTTAAAAATATAATAACTTAATATAATAATTTATTATACTTATATAATATACTTTAATAAAATGACTTTATATATAGTATTTAAGTATAATATAAATTAAAAGATAGATATTTTTATTATTCTTATAAATATAATTAAGACTAATAAGGTTAAGAGCTTAATACTTATTAATATCTTTTTAATTCTTATTATTTAAATCCTTCTATATATTCTTATTATTAATAAGAATATTAGTATAAGTATTATAGAAACTTAGATATATACTCTTTTATATACTAAAGAGATATAAGAAAAGTTTAGAAATACTAGAGTAAGATACTTACTAATACTACTTATTTTACTAATAAAGCTTAGTCTTTTATACTTCCTTATTAAAAGGAGATAAATTCTAAAAAGTAGCTATCACCTTAAGCTTTTTTAGTTTTTTATTATAATAAGTATTTGTAATAAGCTATCTTTTAGCTCTCTCTCTCTTAGCTTCTCTTATATTATTAAGTTAGTAATAAGTCTTTATAGTATTAAAATTACTAGAATACTTAATAAAAGTCTTTTACTTCTCTTCTTTACTAGAGCTTAGAAGGTATTCTATTTTAAGGGTAATATAAATTAGAGAAAAGTTTATTATATTTAAGAAAAAGAAACTTATCTTAATATTTTAAAGATAATAATATTATAATATTAAATTATTTACTTTTTAATTAATTAAATTAAATAAAAAAGAAAAGTATATTTCTTTTCTATTTTATTTTAAATAAATTATATACTTAAAAGAAAAACCCTTTTTTTTACTTATTAAAAAATTATCTAATATATAAACTATATTATATAACTTACCTCTTATTACTTAGTTAATTAATATATATCCTATTAACTTTTTAATTGATAAATTACTTAACCTTACTTTCTTTTATTATATAAATTTACTTTTTACTTTTTCTTTCTTTTCTTTTTTTCCCTTTAGTAATAACTTTAATAACTTTAATATAGTTTTCTCTTTTTTTCTTTTCTTCTTTTCTTTTTATTTTATATTTATAATATTAGTATTATAAGTAATTCTAAAGTTATTTTTTATATAATACCTTTTTATTTAAATTATCTTAATAGATAAAGAAGATAAGTTAGCTAAGCTAATAAGTACTAATATTACTAATTTAGAAGTATATTAAACTATTATATTTAATTATTATAAAACCAATATTATATAGTATATACTTTTTAAAAGATCTATAATTAAATAGTAATATCTTATATAAAGCTTACTCTTTCTAAGCTTCTTTTTTAATATATTATTTATAAGATTACTTAAGATATTAATAAAGGTATTTACTTTTAAAATAATATACTTAAGACTCTTTAAGAAAGTACTAAGTATATAATTATTACTATCTTTAAGAGTAAGCTTTCTTATTTTTTATCTATCTTTTACTAATAGTTCTATAATAATAAATCTTATTATTTTTTATATTAGTTAAGTTACTATTATATTTAAAAGTATAAAATTAATAAAAAAGATATATATTCTTAAGTAAAACCTAGGTATTATATAGTATATAAATTATAATTCTAATAAGTTACTTTTTTATTTTTATAATAAACCTTTATAATAATTATTATCTAATCTTTATTAACTAATATAAACATAATTATACCTTTAAGAAAATACTAGGTCTCTTTTTTAAGCTTAAAAAGGCTTATAAGGCTTAAGTAACTAAGAAGTAAATTAATAATAATAGTAATTAAGAGAGTAATATTAAGAACTAGAGTAATTATAATAACCTCTTTTTAGAAATTTAAAGTAATAAAATAATAGTTTTATAATATTACTTCTATATATAAAACATTACCTTTAATAAATACTTAATATTAAATTAATATATTAATAATAGTATTTCTATATTTAATTTATATTTTTTATATATTAATTCTATATAACTATTATATATTAATTATAACTTTAATATATTAATTCTATACATCTATTATATATTCTTTATACTTACAGTATAGGTTTACTTAAATACTTATTATTATCTTATCATATAGGTATAGAGATTTTTAAAACCTATATCTAAAAGAAAATTATCTAAAATACCTAAACCCTATTATACCTATTCTATAGATCTACCTAAATACCTAAACTATTTTAGTAGGTAACTATAAGTACCTATAGTCTGTGTATTTTCAACCCTAGTACTAAAGAAGTAACTGTTAGAAAAGCCTACTATAATTACTAAGGAACTATCTCAGAGACCAGAAGGATCTTATCTACTTATGAATATTACATAACAGATACTCAACCAGTTCTTCGAGATGTGAATGAGGTCTTAGCAAACAAAAGTCTATTGCGATAGGTAGACGGTGTAGAGGAATGACTAAGCGTAACGATACAATACTTTGATATAAGTTTATCTAAGTTCCCCCTAGTGTCTTCAGCCTTTTAGTTTTATGACCGTGCTACGTAGCCTCCATCTAGCCTTACCCACAAACCTTATTCTGTCACTGCAGCAGCGCGTATCCTCCGGATTTGGTCAGTGGGCACGAAAGGCGGGGGTGCTCTCTCATTTTCGACTACCATCAACGGTCTAGCTTGTTCACCGGGTGTTCATGTACCGATGAGATGAAGGTCTTTGATTTGGGACCAGCACTAGGTAGGCTCGGCGCTTGCTACGGCGGTTGCCATGGGTCTGCAATTTCTATCTGACTAGGTATACAGGCTATACGCAACGATCAGGACGTCAAGTAATTAACATTACTGGTTCGAATTGGGGTAGTTACCTGCGCGAGACAGCATAGTCTGTACGCTATGAGCTGTGAACCTGTGTGCAAGTGGGAAAAAGCTGCTCGGGTAATAGCCATGCGCCCTCTTGGGTATGACTAACGGAATCAACACAGGCAGATGCCCATAATCTGAAGCCGGCGAGTTTGCTACTACATAATTTGACGTTGTATTAACATAGAATCAACTTGTTGCGTGAGTTAGCCCCGCGGTCTTTCAGCCTCGACAGGTTATTACGGGTGGCGGCTAGTCTTACGACCACCACCGTCTTTGTCATGCAGCCACATCAATAGCGCAATCAAAATTCTGGTGTTATCTGGTCGTTTGGACATGTCCCTTGGCCCAATGAAGGTATACTGTTTATTGTTTACTCTCTCATGCAATGCTCATGTCTCTACGGCGATCCACGGAGCAGTATACATGTATTCACTAACAACAACACGGAGAAGAAACTCCGGATGATCGTGCCTTGAAAAGTCAGTGACGACACCTTCTTACCTAGCTAGGTTAGACGACTGTGGGGCTAGCAAAGATCTGGGCCGTGCATAAGAGTTTACGCTGCTTGCTCACAGGATGAATGCCTTGAATCTGTGTCGATAATATACTGAGGGCAACCACATCTAGCCTATACCGGTGAGTTGACAGGCAATGAAATATTTTTACTTTGGCATCTTTTGATATTTACTCATTGAGCGAGTAGTGGCCGAGTGGCCGAGCTGGACAACCGCCAGTAGGTACAGACTGTATCGAGTCAAGTCTTCGGTCTTCGGTCTTCGGTATGTCTTGCCATTTCCGGCGTTGCTGGAATCCAGCAACAAGACCGTACTCTGTTTGTCGTTTTACAGCCACGTAAGAAGCCATCATCGCCAAGCTGGGATGGTGGCAGGCCTATGTCTCAGTTTACAGACTACACGCCTCCTCTCACGCCATCACCTAATTCTTCCACCGCGCCGGGGAAAGAGAGTTAACCATTCCGTCGGTACTCTCCTATGCACTACACGCACAAAGGTAATCAGGTTGTTCTTGCGTGTACCATTCCGTTTGCGTACAAACTCAAGGACTCCCCATCAGCCCAAAGCATCCACCTCATAAAACCCATTGGGCAAAATAAACGTCAGCTTACATAGCCACCTACTCTGCGGGCAAGGCATGTTGGTACATGTGATTACGGACACGATTCCGCAACGCCTCAGCGTCCCAACCCGGAGTTTCTGTCCGTATATCTCCCATTCGTTTCCTAGGCGAGCGGCGAGCCCGCACCTCACTCTTGTATGTTGCACCAGTATTTAGCGTGTGAAAGATAGCCCCGTCACCTCGCATTAATTCTTCGGGCCGCGAAACGTGTGCGGTGCCGATCCTCGGCTTGCATCAATTCCTGTGCGCCGAAGAACAGGCTGTCTCTCTTTAACTTGCGCCTCCTCCCCGCGCGCGGACAGCCTGATACTGGCATTCAAGTGGAGTACCTTTGCGAAACGCATTTCGTACAATCTTGTGGGTCAATTTTGATAACACTATTCTTGCTCTTCGGTTCAAATTTGGATCACGCAATTACTTTGCTGCATCTGCTCGAAGCCTTTCCTAGTGGCGCCTTCACTTTCAACGATGAACTAGCCTGCTCTACTGCGCATCTTGCGACGCAGCTGAGGAAATCGGGATTTACTGGAGCCGGAAGTGATGCGGTCGATGTGGTTCAGCCAGTAAGGGAGAAAGCACCCACTCTTGGTACGTGTGAAAAGGTATCGAGACTAGACTTTTGTTCTCGCTGATGGATCTCACGATTTCCGCCTGGCCTTTGGTTGCATGCAACAAAATAGGGGTTGCTAACCACAAACTGGCAGTTTCTCCATCGCACCAAACGTTTCACTATTTTATCAAGGCTCTTTACGGATGTTTCCTTCTGGAAACAAGCCAGTTGTCATCATATACTGCACATTGCAACGAGATATATATTGAAGTTGGGCTTAGTGGACAGACCCACCTCCAGCGGTTACCACTGTCATGTCGATATCGAAACATCTTCCAACAAAACAACAGTCACAAGGTGGAAAGCCCTCGAATGAGGTGCCTCGATTGCGTTTCGATGACTTCTCTTACGAATCACGGATATCGGGGCCCCAGACACCCTCCCGGCCGCTACAACCTCGCCATCGCGCATCGTGGGCATTTCCGTTGAGACGTGGGTCAGGCTTTCAGTTGGATTCCTCTGCATCCACCACCTCCGACACGGCCAGCCGGTCGACACTTTCTACCACGGAAAGCACTTCTGAGCCCCCGCCATTCGGAATAATGAAGACGATGGAGTTCCAGCTTTCCTATGAGGAAAGAACATGGAACGGGCATGGAAGGATGGCTGATGGCAGGAAACTACAGCCGTCTACGATTGCGGGTATCAGAGGTATCACGAGCGGAGATGTGTCACCGTTTCCCGAAGGAAGTTCGTCCACGTTACCCAGCGTCAAGGCCGAAAACGGACGTCTTAATCTAAGCTTCAGACACTCATCTCCACCTGAACCAGCCTGGGAGTGGCTCGCAAACGGGCAAATGAGACCTCTCTCAATAAGTGAGGTTTCACAACCCCACCCGGACCAACCCCATTGATAGTGGACGAGGAGCAGGCCCTCCACTTATCTTTTGTTACTCCTCGACTGAAAGACGAGATAATGTGCCCAAAGTGTACCAAAGCGCCTACGAAATATATAACCGATGGCCGGTAGCAACAGTGCACTCAACCGAGCTATACCAATCACAAGATGTATATATTCACAGAGAAACACAAAACACACAATTAGCAAAACACATGCCTTCTGTTCGTAACCGATCTGGACGTGTTGAGGTCTGAGACTTGAAGTAGGGCTTTTGGCCAGCTCCAACCGATGGCGGTACATGTAATGGCTAGATGAAAAAACTATGTAAAAATATGTAGATGAAAACGGCCAACCACCTCCGAGATGCATTCTTACTTGAAGATCAACATCCCTTGAGACATTTCCAGCTCTTGACAGTCTGGCCCTCGACAGTCACGCACTGTCTCTGCCAAGATTGCGATACTGCATCAGACCTTCGAACCTCAGCACTGCAGCCCTCGTCTGAGTACATGTAGCAAGTCACCGTGCTAGCGACGTTCCCGTCACCAGAGACCCTAAGGCTAGCGACACGTTTGTCGGTGACTTTGTTACAGGTTTGGGAGCACTGTGCGGAAAAGAGACCAAGTCAGCATTGCTCTTGCTATCAGAAGTGACAGCACTGGGACAAAGGAGAAAGCGTTGCAAAACGACTAGTTACGTACGTCAGGCTTAATCATCTTCACGAGATTGCCAGTGCAATCTGCCTCCTCGAATGCCTCACCGCATTGGCCATCGACGACGCCGTTGGTACCGCATCCGTCTTGATTGGACTCTAAAACGTCCGCGACTCTGACGTGGGGGTCAGATGCAGCAACCACTACAGTGGTTAAGCCAGCAAAAACAGAAGTGACGACTGGGAAGAAACGCATGGCGATGGATCCTGCAGGACTCGTGAAATGTTCGTCTGGGAGACTCGGGTTGTAACCTGAAGGGATGTTTGTTACAAAGCGGAGAGAGTTTGTTGAGGCTGGGAAAGTTTACGAGCATGACGAAGCATCCGATGATGCGCCTGGCGGATGAAACTTGGGCAATAATCAATAGGTACATACTGGTCGCTACCCAAACACAGACCAATCATGATTCCCAACTACAAGTCTGAAACTTCTCATTGGGCTTCTCGTCGAATGGTATGATCAAAAAGAATTGATGACAGCGGACCAAATGGAATTACCAGACCTTGGGTGCTTTTGTACGCATTTGTTGTCCCTCAGGATTTCAAATTGAACATTCCTATGCAAAGCGCTAAAAAGCAAATTCTTTTTGAAATGCAAAGCTCAAAGCTATTCCCTGGTAGCAAAAAGGTCACTTTGTCTTATATATATAGTAACAATGAAGTGACCTTCACGGATAAGGGGTTCCTTCGCTTACAAGTTACGTCAGGTGCAGCATTCATTTACTCGTGTTGAAAACAAACTCCTCATGATATCTTATGCTACATCAGGGTATCCTAGCCGAAGCCATGTCGTTATGTTACATATTTTAGGCGAGGATGTCCTTGTTGTTCTTCTCTTCAACCTCAAGTTCTTGGGCAGGCTCAGCGCTGCTGCCCCAGCGACCCCTGAAAAAGTTGCTACAGCCTTGAACAGTGTTCTTCACGTTCATGGCAACGATCTCACGGGTCGGCTTCTGGAAGAGAAGATCGATATCCTCGAGGGTCTTGTCCTTCGTCTCCGGCATGAACAGAATCCTAAGTGTCTCTGTGTTAGTAAACAGACTAATGTGGAAAGTGTTCAGGAAACTTGGTTGGCAAAACTTACTGATAGAACCAACCGAGGATGGCAATTCCGCCATAGAAGCCAAGGGTCAGACCGGTACGGGTCATGGCTTCCTGCATGGCTGAGAAGTTGTAGGTAACGATGAAAGAGGACAGGAAGAGCAGACCAGAAGAAGTTGTCATGCCGTAGGATCGGAGGTAGGTAGGATAGACCTCCGAGGGAACAACCCAGGTGAGACAAGCGTAGCAGCCGAAGAAGGCCATGTAGAGGGCAAGACCAATAAGGTAGCAGGCGACGGCACCAGTAGTGTTGGACGTGGTGGGGATCTGGTAGCTAACGCCGATGATGATGAGACCGAACAAGAAGCCGGGAAGCATGGCGTTGGCCCAGAAGCGACGGCCAAACTTTTCCATGTAAAAGCAAGCCGGAATGGTACCAATGAGCAGAGAGCCGCCGCCAACAAGTGACATGTAAGTCGCCTTCTCATCGTCGAAGCCAATCTGCTGCATGAGGACTATAAATCCAACATTAGCAAAACACACTCCGGTAGCCGCGACCACGACGGGATGATTTCGACGACTCACTAGACATATAATACATAATCGCATTTACTCCTGTTAGCTGTCCCAGGAGAATCATGATATTGGCGTAGATCAAGGCGCGGCGGGCACGAGGGACGGTGAAGAAGTCCATCCAAGGGAAGCGCTTGTTCTTGGCGCCCTCGGCGATGACCTGCTTCTCATCCAGAACGCTGACTTTCATGACGAAGAACTCTTCCTTGGCCTCGGGCGTGGTGATGCCGCGAATGCGCTTCCACACCTTGTATGCGTCAAGAGTCCTGCCCTTGTGCATCAGGTAACGAGGAGACTCGGGGAGGAAGAGCATGCCCGCGAACATGATTGTAGAGAAGAGGAGGGAGGAGCCGAGGATCCAACGCCAGTTTCCGGGGACGTGAATGAACATGGCGGCGACGGCGTAGCCAAGGACTTCGCCAAGTGCAATGTTGAGCTGGTAGAGAGAGACGACGTTTCCACGGATCCGTCGCTCGGCTGTCTCGGCGACGTATACCGGGACGGTACCTCCCTCGAGGCCGACACCCATACCCAGGATGACTCGTGCGGCAACAATCATACCTAGAGTACGGTCAGTATGATTGAAGTGGTATGCATACAGGTATAAATCATCGGGACAAATGCCTACCAAAGTTCTGGGCGCCGGCGCAGAGAGCACCGCCGATGGTGTAAAGAATGCAAGAGATGATGATGGACATCTTCCTACCGAAGTACTCGTTGCAGGGACTGAGGATAATGGCGCCGCCAACAGCACCGAGGGGCATTGCTGAGTTGACAAGGGACTGGCATAGTTTGTTAGCTAGGTCTCAAGAGCTGCGTGGGCATTTTTTTTCTTCAGTACGTTTTGTCTGACGGAGAGACCCAAATCAGCGGGAAGGAAAAGGTTGGCACCGGAGATGAGAGATTGGTCAAGGCCGGAGAGAAGACCGCCCATTGACGCAAAAGCAACAATAAGCCAGGTGAAGTACTTGGTCTCAGAGAACTCAAGCTGGAAGAAGCCCTTCTTCAAACCACCGGCAGTCTCAAGCTCGCGCTCCATGTTGTCGATAAAGGCATCGATTTCCCAGGCACCGGCCTGGGCGACGGCGGTCGCATCTTTCTCGTTCAGGCCGGGAAGCGCGTTGGCGAGGTTCTCAATGTGAGCCTCATTTTGGCTGTCTGGGTTATGTTTGCCCGATATTCTCGGGGCAAGTGTTACTCCGTGCATCGTTCTAAAAGTTTGTGCCCAGCTGCGAGCCAACCACCCTTTTCAAATGGAATTGCCAAAAGAAGAATCAACGGATCTGATCAGGCTGATGCCAAGCTCCGAGGGATTGCGGCTCTGGTCGACCAGGGGTAAAGAGAGACAACCTGCCAAGAGAATACTACCACCAGTCCTCAAGATCGGGACGAGGCAGGCTTTTAACCCCCTTTCTCACACCACACGCGGCCAGTCAGTAACACCATGGCCGACGATACAGGTTGACCAACCCGGAGACAGCATCAACCTCGTTGTGGATTCTTCACCCGACTTTCAGATACCGGTTCGTCTAGACTCGACACCAACGTCGTCATTCGAATTTTCTGTCTTGTGTTGATGTGGAGAAACTGGAGAAGAACGGCCGAAGAAGGAGCGATTCTGTCCGCAATTCCAGGCCTCTTCTCCAGTGGAGAGACCCCGGGCGACCACACGCTTGGAGAACAAACATGCCGGGGAGGTAAGGGGGGAAAAGCGTGGCGTGCGGGCTTAGAGTTCGATTGCCCTTGGGGCTCCAGACTTTGCCCTCGCGTAGGCGTGATGATGGGCCCAGGTCGGAGATACAGCCGTGACATTCTTCTCCTCAGCTGACTCGCAACTCCACATCTGGCAGGGTAGCGCTTGCATGAGCCCTGCAGGGGGAGGGGACGATTCGACCGAGAATACCACCGACCATCACGTTCTGCATCTCTCGGTGACAGTCCGAGACTGGCACCGGTCGTTCTCGTGACTAACACGGAAACATACGGAGCCGTCGCGTGGAGACAGGGACTGCTGGAATTTCTCCTCTGGGGGATAAGATTGGGGAAGCTTCTCCATATTGGAGCCATGGACTGACGTCAGGCGAGGGGGGAAATAATTTCAAAGCGGCACGGTACATTCTGGCGACGACAAACTATACGGCTGGGATTTTCGCTAGATTGGTCACCTGAACACCATGACCCTTGTATCCTGCCGGGACTCTACTCTCAAAAGGAATATGTGCTGATACCATGATATGGCCAATGCTTGGGGTTGTTTTCCTACGAACAGAGCCGCTCGTGCCTGGCCGCTCCTACGGTAGTCGGACCAGCTCCCTTCAACCCAGGCCCGGGCCCGGGAGTGCAGCCGCAGTCTTGGCTGGTGATATCCGCCCGGCTTGGCGCACCTAGACACGGCAGGGTAGTCGACGAAGCCGCACCGGTCATGCAATGCCAATGGAGCCAGAGCGGCGGGCCAAGCGGTTCGGTTGCTCCATTCAGTGCTTGTTCTGGAGCCTGTATGTGACTTGACCCCTAGACCACTGCACCGTGAGGTTATAGACCGGATCAACAGGCAGGCGGTATGCATTGTTTGAAAATTTCGCACTTGGTCAATAAACCCGACCATCCCTTGTGGCGCTTTGCAGGGGTTAACCCGGGCTTGCTTCACATGGGAAGTAAGGAAGATGCACACAGATTGTGACTGCCAAGGTAGCAATGCCGGATACCCCCTGGTTGGGCTGGCGAACATCAAAACCTGATTCAGATCGCAATTGGGCATGTTCTGGAAGCTCGTTTCCGCTTCCTTGGAGGTCTCCCGAGAGGGCCCAGTCACAATTTTCAATCAACCTAATGAGAACAGGATGAAATAACGAACACAAAACTGTCGGGCTTCCTTCTCTCCTAGATCCCTTTACTGCAAACGGGTTATGGCACCAGAATTTTAAAACCTTGGCCCCGGCCTGATCTAGTAGCAGTCCAAAGAAATTAACACTTTCGCCCCTCACCAGCTACGAATTCCGACGATGTGCATGGAGTTAGTTGCCTCCAGTAAGTGGACCAGTGTATCTAAGTGGTGGGCCTCCTGTTCTTGCGGCAGGGTCCCGTTAATCTCAAGAACAACTCGGACCATCAAGCTGATTTCGGCGGTAAGAAGTAATAACTTTAAATGAACGCCATTCAGACGATGATAGAGGTAATTGCGTCGATTTCAATTCAAGTACAATGCTCGGGAATCTATTGCACCTCAAAGCGCTAGACAGCTGCGACCTCGCTTGTTGGTCCGTTATGCCACAGTAACCATACCGGGCGACCACTATCTGTAGATCCTTTGGCCAAAGGCGCTAGTCGTTATTATTGACTAAGATGAAAACAAGATTCATTACACGGTAAAAGCAAGAGAAACCAAAAGGGAAGTGCCCTCAATAGACTGTCTCTGGCAGACATAATCTCGAGGGCCTTCGACATGGAAGAGTTAATCATGTTAAAGATCCGATGATACAGCACTGTAGCTGTGGCCAAATGTCTTGGTGATCAGCCTGTCTGCAGCTGGCTTCCTGTTACATATCGAACATAGGGGTATTGCCTTGGTGATACTCTCAATCAAAACACATAACCATAAAATTTCATATCATGGAACCGATGACGAGTTTAACGGGGCATTAGGCCTGGAATACCATGGGCCAACCTCTAGCCCTTCCGATCATTTCGCGCGTTGAATCATATATTCCCGCCTTTTGTCTCTCTGACAATCGGAACTAGATTGAGAAATGGCGCAGCCTTTGAGGACAAAGTTTCGCGTCTTCGTCTCTTGGAATATGCCCCCCCAGTGACTGAGCATAGAAAGCAGATGGTCCCCATCGTGACTAACAGTCTCGGTTTGACGTAGTATGGATGTGGAAGACAGGTGGAAAAGTGGGGCCTGCCTGTCCTGTCGACATCTAAGATGACATGGGCGGTCATCTAGGATATTGGCCTCAGAAAACATACAATCTTAACAATGGGTTTTATAGATACGATGTCCCACCTACTGGGGCCGCTATACATGATGACATGAAGTCATAGCCACAAGCTTACAACATCTGCTATACCATCTTCACGAATAATTATTCTTTTGGAGAATCCCAGATAGTTGACATGGGTTTCGGCGATTCACCTTTTGATGGCAAATATACATGGCTCAGTTCTACGTCGGAAAGTGTATTGCCTAACGAGATGTGGGTATCAACCATGTTAATCACTGTTGATACCCAAGGTCTAGTCAAATGCACCAATATCCAATATTCATCTGGCAGTAGCCACTTGCCTAATCGTCGATCTCTTTTGTGATAGAAACGTGGAGGAACTTGATGGTTTTCTTGATAGAGATTTGCTCACTGAGACGGCACCTCACCAGTAGTTGGTGTAAGCTATATCTCATTCTGTCATTACCACGCTATAAGTACAATATTGAAGTCCCCTTCAACGGGGCCCTGATATAGCAGTAATGATCCCTAGTAAAAGCGAACCCGGCTGTATGCTCGGAAAATGGGTCGCCTGGTCCTGTCTTATGATTCCGTACAATCCCCTCCCCAGAAACGATGGGTCTTCACGGCCACTTATTTCTCTTTACTTCTACCACACAGAGATTGAGTTGAGATTGTATGCTGGTCCAACTACATTACAAAAGGCATGTACACTGAGTGGGGTTCGATACGCGATCACAAAACGCGTTTGAGCTCCAATGTGAAAGTGGAAGTAGCTCCATCAACCCGAGTGAGAGTCTCCAGTTGCTTCTGAATTTCTTTCTGGTCAAGTGCTGTTTTCAGGGCCTAATAAGGAGATTCAGTCATGATCAGAGCCAACATGAAGTGACAAATGATGCAGTAGTCAACATCGTCAGGGCCATGGCCTACCTCGATTGATTTCCAACCACTGAAACCGGCAAAGTGGCCATCATGGTCTTGGAGTCCATGGCCATTATGGAACTTGACTTCGTCCTTGGCGATCCTAGAGAAGGTAGCTGTCATCTCATCCCATCGCTGTTTCGCAAGGCTGCCTTGAACAGCGGTGCCAGTCGATTTCACTAAGAAGAAGTGGGTGTTGTCCTGAAGCGTCTCCTCAGGTGCAATGCCGGGAGGGGCCGCGAAGAATTGTAACTCAGGCGGTCCGTCCAAATATTCCATCACAGACGCTCTTAAATTGGCAAGACCGGGGGTTTTCACGAAGTCTTCGATCATGTCGAGACTTTCCCAGCCTATGGAGCATCATCGCTAGTGGTTATTACTCCGCATATGCAGGCGGAAAAGGGACCACCGGACTTACAGATAATTGCAAGATATCCGCAGTGATTTTCTGCATTGGTCGGGGTGCTTTCAAGAACACGGCTTACTGCCACGGCCTTTGGGCCACCGACAACATCGAAGGCGGGTCGCATTAAGTCGGGTATCATTTTGTAGAAGTCTGCCCTCATATTTTCATTGGGC
The DNA here is from genome assembly GCA_016618095.1 of Colletotrichum echinochloae. Taxonomy (NCBI): domain Eukaryota; kingdom Fungi; phylum Ascomycota; class Sordariomycetes; order Glomerellales; family Glomerellaceae; genus Colletotrichum; species Colletotrichum echinochloae. Next base: position 5,361,408 of record JADEZT010000004.1, read on the forward strand.
TTTAGGGGCAAGAATAGGAGCTCGGTGACAGACATGATGACGGATGAGGGTATGTGATGGCCAACGACTGTTGTGATTAGTCTGACACGATCCGCGTATGCGTGGGTATGTGCCGAGGTGTTCTGCTATTATTTCGGCTCATTGTCGTAACAACGGTTTGTATTTGTAGCCAGCTTCTGAGACTCTGACGTCAGTAACTCTTCAAACGTTCTCCTGATAACGTACTCCCGTGAGACTTGTGTTATCACGTCTCGCAAATCTCTAGGAGTAAGATGGGTGCGGAGCTGACGTGAGAATAGTGCGGACTGAAGTGGAACCGCCAAGCTAGCTGTGATGACAAAAGCGGACCGGTAACTGCCACTGCGCAGCTATGGAATACTGCCTGGATACCTTGAATCAAATTCGGTGACCCTACTGTGGTATAACAAGGCCTTCAGTAAGTAAAGTCCCTTCTACAGATCCTCTCAGGGTTTTTTTTTTTTTTTTTTGGTTATGATGCTGATTGTAGCCCTACATATAGTTGTCTCAGAAGGTTCTCCTCTTCATGGCATCCACACCTATGCAAGCAGCAACAATCAAGTCGCTAAGCCTCTTACTATCGTCATGAAGTGTTAGAGACTCTCCTCTTTCCCATGCAATTATGTAGTCTGGATATAACAGTCTTCTTTGTCCTAATAAACTGGTTAGAATGGTTATTATTAGAGTTAAAAATACCTAGACTATAGGTACATATAGTTACCTACTAAAATAGTTTAGGTATTTAGGTAGATCTATAGAATAAGTATTATAGGGTTTAGGTATTCTAAATAATTTTTTTTAAGTATAAGTTTCAAAAATCTCTGAACTTATATAATAAGATAAGAATAAGTATTTAAGTAAACCTATACTATAAGTATAAAGAATATATAATAGATATAAAGAATTAATATATTAAAGTTATAATTAATATATAATAATTATATAGAATTAATATATAAAAAATATAAATTAAATATAGAAATACTATTATTAATATATTAATTTAATATTCAGTATTTACTAAAAGTAATACTTTATATATAGAAGTAAATATTATAAAACTATTATTTTATTACTTTAAATCTCTAAAGAGAGACTATAGTAATTACTTTAGCTTTTAATACTACCTTTTTAATTACTATTATTACTAGTTTATGTCTTAGCTACTTAAGCCTTATAAGCCTTTTTAAGCTTAAGAAAGAGATCTAGTATCTCTTTAAAGGTATAATTATTTTTATATTATTTAATAAGGATTAGATAATAGTTATTATAAAAAGCTATTATAAAAATAAGAGAGTAACTTATTAGAGTTATAATCTATATATTATATAATACTTAGGTCTTACCTAAGAATATATGTCTTCTTTATTAATTTTATATCTTTAGATATAATAGTAGCTTAACTAATATAAAGAATAATAAGATTTATTATTACAAAACTATTAGTAAAAAGTAAATAGAAAGATAAAAAACTTATTTTTTAAAAATAATAGTAATTATATACTTAGTACTTTCTTAAAGAGCTTTAAATATATTACTTTAAAAGTAGTTACCTTTATTAATATTCTAAGTAATCTTATAAATAATATATTAAAAAAGAAGATTAAAAAGAGTAAGCTTTATATAAGATATTACTATTTAATTATAAATCTCTTAAAGAATTTATATTATATAACATTAATTTTATAATAATTAAATCTAATAGTTTAATATACCTCTAGGTTAGTAATATAAATACTTATTAATCTAGCTAACTTATTTTCTTTATCTCTTAAGATAATTTAAATAAAAAAGTATTATATGAAAAATAACTTTAGGATTACTTATAATATTAATATTATAAGTATAAAATAGAAAAATAAAAAAAATAAAAAAGAGAGAGTAAAAAAACTATACTCAAGTTATTAAAGTTATTACTAAATAGAACTAAATAGAAAAAAAGAAGAGAACAAAAAAGTAAAAAGTAAATTTATATAGTAAAAGAAAGTAAAGTTAAGTAATTTACTAATTAAGAAGTTAGTAAGGTATATACTAATTAATTAAGTAATAAAAGATTAGTTATATAATATAATCTATATATTAGATAACTTTTTAATAAATAAAAAGAAAAGTTTTTTTTAAGTATATATTTTATTTAAAATAAAATAGAAAAAGAATATACTTTTCTTTTTTATTTAGTTTAATTAATTAAGAAGTAAATAGTTTAATATTATGATATTATTATTTCTAAAAGATTAAGATAAGTTTCTTTTTCTTAAATATGATGAACTTTTTTTTTAATTTATATTAACCTTAAAGTAAGATACCTTCTAAGCTTTAGTATAAAAGAGAAGTAAAAGACTCTTATTAAGTATTTTAATAATTTTAATATTATAAAAACTTATTACTAACTTAATAATATAGGAGAAGCTAAGAAAGAGAGAGCTAAAAGATAGCTTATTATAAACACTTATTATAGTAGGGAACTAAAGAAGCTTAAGGTAATAACGACTTTTTAAAATTTATCTTTTTCTAGTAAGAAAGTATAGAAGACCAAGCTTTACTAGTAAAATAAGTAATACTAGTAAGTATTTTATTCTAGTATTTCTAAACTTTTTTTAAATCTCTTTAATATATAAAAGAGTATATATCTAAGTTTCTATAATACTTATATTAGTATTCTTATTAATAATAAGAATATATATAAGGATTTAAATAATAAGAATTAAAAAGATATTAATAAGTATTAAGCTATTGACCTTATTAGTCTTAATTATATTTATAAGAATAATAAAAATATCTATCTTTTAATTTATATTATACTTAAATACTATATATAAAGTCTTTTTATGAAAGTATATTATATAAGTATACTAAATTATTATATTAAGTCATTTTACTTTTAAGAATTTCTAATAAAATTGAATTATAAACTTTACTACTTTTTAAAAATTATAGCTTATTATACTTAAGGTACTCTAAGTAAAGCTTTTTTATCTTCACTATTTCTTAGTATAAATAAAGTTGATTCTATTTAATATAAAAGTTATATATTATAATAGTCTTTTTCTATTAACTTAAGACTTCTTATTAAAAGAAATCTTTTTTTAATTTATCTTAATTACTTTTTAGAGCTTAAAAAAGCTCTAGTTAAAAGAGATATAGTATAAAAAACTAGTCTTTTTTAAAAAAATAAGCTTAGTAAGTATTTCTTTTAAATTTTATTAGATGAATACTTATATTTTAGAAAATAAAATCTTCAAACTTAGGTAATAAGAAAAAGTCTTAGATTTCTTCTAAGTATTTATTCTTATAAGTAATACTACTAATATAAGATCTTAATCTATAAAATAATTTAACATATTCTCTATATATATAATAAACTAACTAAGTTAGATTAAATATTATTTCTTAGCTTAGCTAAAATATAGAAAGATTTATACTATCTTTTTAATAGAGATCTAAAAGTCTTAAATTTATTCTTTAAATAGTATAATAGTAAGCTTATATTTATAACTAAGTACTTAATAATACTATTACCAAGAAACTTTTACCTAAGGTTTTAGAAGATATTTAATCTAATATTTATTTAAAGGTTATTTAAGTTCTCTTATTTATTAGTAATTAGATAGTAGTTAAAAAAATAATAAAGAGATTTCTTATTTAGAAGTAAAATATATAAAGATAGAAATATAATAACTAAGTTTATTATATTTTATTTTAAGATTATCAAGACTATCTTAATAGAAGCTTTTTATAACCTTCTTAAGCCTTTTATAGCTAGCTTAATAAGTAAGTCTTTAGAAATTTAATACTAGTTATTAGTTAAGTAAGTAGAGATCTTTTTTTAGTCTAAGGTTTTTTATTCTAAAATAAAGCTTATTAACTTACTTAAGATTATAAATACTATAAAGAGATATACCTAGATTATATATAACTTCTTTAATTAAATATAATAATCTTAGTTATTATAAAGTAAATAGAAGAAATAAAAGAAATAGTTCTTTTTATCATAAAGTACTTTAGAAGTCTTTTTACTTAAGTAAATCCTATATCTATTTAATGTTTTATTCTAAGTATACTTAGTATTAAACTCTAGATAAATTAAGAGATTTATAGTAGTTATTAGTTATTTTTAGGCTTTCTTTATAGGCTTTCTTAAGGTCTTTCTATCTTAACCTCTCTAATTCTTTAATAACTTCTTATATATAGTTATTAGCTATTATATTTCCTTAAGTCTATATATTAATCTAGGTATTAGTAATAGAACTAATCTTAAGAACTCAAAGAAAGAATTTATAATAGCTATAGTTATTATATTATTTTATATTTTTAATTTTAAATATCTTTATCTTTATAATATATAGATTTTATAATAGGTATATTACTTACATATTAAGAGATTATTTATAATATATATTATATATATTATTTTAATATCTCTCTTTTTCTTTCTTTATATAAGAGTATTACTTTACTAATATTCTATAGTTATTTATTTAATATCTAAATATTACTTTTTTACTTTTCTAAGGAAATAAGGAAATAATTTTTCTGATCTAAATTCTATATTCTAGATTTAAAGGAAAATATTACTTTCTATTTAATTCTAAGTCTAGAAAGTATTACTCTAATATTTTCTTTTAAGCGAAACCCTTTAGATATTATCTATTTCTTTATTATCTCTAGGTATATACTTAAGCTTACTTCATTTAGACTATGTTTTATTAGAAAAATCTTTACTAAGTAAAAAAAAGGACTCATAATTTAAAGTATTTAACATCTAAGACTCTTCCAAGCCTTATATAAAACTAGATATTTACTTTACTAGCTATAACTTAGTTTTTATAATTATAACTTACTTTATATAATTTATTAGAATCTAAGTTATTAATAAATTATTAGTAAAGAGTAAAATCTTAGATAAGAAAACATACTTTAAAGGATAATTATAAGTAATTACTTAGTCATTTTCTCAAGATCTTAAAAAGTAGTCTTTTAAAACTTAATATTATATAGTAACTTAATAGTAATATCTTAAATAATATATTAAAATATAGCTATTAATAAAAGAAAATTAGTACTTTACTAGTATTCTTTAATCTCTTAGAGAGTGTATACTATTAAATATTAATAATATAATAATTTAATATAATAATTAGATTTATTACTAGGTTTAAAGTACTATATATAATTCTTCTTTTTAATAGTAAGCTTAGTATATCTAAAGTAGATTAAGCTAGAAAGTATAATAAGTAAAACTAAATAAAGAGATATAATAAGAAGAGTATAAAACTAAAATCTTTTAAATCTTTTCTTAATTTTAAAAAATAAAAGATAAATAAAAGTTTTATTTAATATTTTATATATTACTTTTCTATTTTTAAAATCTTCTTATTTTATTTATAAGTTAATTTTATTCTTTATTCTTTATTTTTTTTTCTCTTAAGTATATTATATATTTATATGTTCTTTAAAATAGTTACTCTTTTCTCTCTTCTATCTTATTTTTTTCTTCCATTTACTTTTACTTATTAGAGGTTAGTAAAAATAAAAGGCTTTAATTTCCTTACCTTTAAACTTCTTCTTCTTTACTCTCGTATTGGTCTTTAGTAAAAATGTTTTTTATCTTCCACTACTTTTCTCTTAAATATTATATTAAGTTTCTTTTGAAGTAAAGGTAAGTTTCTCTTTTAAAAATATAATAACTCTTTTTTTAATTTATATTAACCTTAAAATAAGATACCTTATAAGTTTTAGTATAAAAAAGAAGTAAAAGGCTCTTACTAAGTACTTGAATAATCTTAATACTATAAAAACTAACTACTAACTTAATAATATAGAAAAGGCTAAAAGAGAGAAAGCTAAAAGATAGCTCATTATAAATACTTACTTTAGTAAAGAGCTTAAGAAGCTTAAAGTAATAGTTACTTTTAAGAGTTTATTTTCATTTAATAAAGAAGTATAGAAGGCTTAGTTTTATTAGTAGAATAAGTAATACTAATATGTATCTTATTCTATTATTTTTAAACTTTTCTAATATATCTTTATTACATAAAAAGGTATCTATCTAAGTCTTTATAATACTTATATTAGTATTCTTATTAATAATAACAAGGATATATATAAGGATCTAGATAATAAGAATTAGAAAGATATTAATAAGTATTAAGCTATTAACTTTATTAATAATAATAGTAATAAGAATAATAAAATTAATATAGATATATTAAAGACTATTATACCTTTAGATATCTTATATTGCTTTCTTAAGAAATCTAATAATATAAGTTTAGTAAGTTATTATATTAGGTTATTATATATCTAATATTTCTTAGACTTGGATAATTACTTTATTTATTTACTTTTAAAAAAAGTAATTAGTAATACTTAAGATTCTCTAAGTTAAGTTTTTAACTTTATATTAATTTTTAATTAAGGTTAATAATATTCTATAGCCTATCTAGATTGAAAAAAGTTATACTTATCTCTTAACCTTTAAGAAATTCTTCTGAATTAAAAAATTCTTTATTTATTTTATTCTTACCTAGTTTTAAAACTTTATTATAGCTAAGAATCTTAAGATACCTCTTAAGAAGCTTATTTTAAAACCTAAGATATTAAGTAAGTATTACTATTTTTTATCTTTAGAATAACACTAATTAATTAGAAAATATAACTTTAAAATTACTACTTTTTAAAAATATCTTAATAGCTTACTTCTTTATACTTATTAAAAGGATTATTGTTAATATAGTATTTTAGTTTATAAGATAATTTAAGATATCCTTTATATATTTAAAAAGCTAGCTTGATTAAACTAAATATCTTTCCTAAGCTTAGCTTAGATTTAAAAGAATATATACTACCTCTCTAACTAAGATCTTAAGATCTTAGATCTATTCTTTAGGTAGTATAGTGAAAAGCTAATAAATATTATTAAATACCTAGAAATACTATTAGTTAAGAAATACTACTTAGTATTTTAGATTATATTTAATACTAATATTATAGATAAGATCTTTATATTTAAGAATCTTAAGATAAGAAAGGCTTAGAGAGTAAAAAGATAGCTAAAGTAGTTAGTAAGTAGTAATTATAATTTATAGTTTAGCTTTATCTTTTAAGAGATTCTATTTCTACTTAGATTACTAAGCTTATTATCTTAAATATTAATAATAGGAATAAAAACTAAAGAAGTAATATAATAATTAAAATATAATAATTATGATATAATAACTAAGATATAATAACTTATAAAAGTATATTTACTTATATTTCTATTTTCTTTATTATTTTCTTTAGTAGGTTAATATTATTTTTTTATAGTATTACTCTCTTTATATAGATTATATAAAGGTTTATATTTTTTTATTAGATACTTTCTTCTTTTATTTTTAATATATTTACTTACTCTTTAATACTACTATTAAGAATACTTCTATAGCCTTATATAAGGCTTTAATTATGATAGATTAGAAGTAAAAATAGGAATTAATTTAAAAATTAATCTCTTAAATAAGCTAATTAAGAAAGTACTTTATAATTACTAGTTTTATTTACTTTTATTAAAACTTAATCTCTTAAAGAACTTAAGTTATTTTTATTAAAAGCAAATTAAAGAATTATAATTAGATTTACTTTTAAGTAAAATTATCTAATTCTTTTTTATTCAATAATAATATTTTTTCTCTTTAAGGCTTTTAGCTTTTTTTAAGCTTATCTTTTTAGCTGTTTTTCTTTTTCTATCTTTTTAGTAACCTTAGTTACTTAGATTAATAGTATAGAGAGAGAAAAGAGGTTTAAGTTTTTTATAGTAGTTATAAAACCTAGATTAGTTAATAATACTCTATTTTTAGTCTCTTCTTCTAAAAGTAATTTTAAAACCTTATTTTAATAGGTCTTTTATCTTAAAAGGGGTAGTAGAAATACTAAGTGTAACCTTTAAATTTTAAGTAGTATTTTTAAAGAGAAAAAAAGATAAAACTTTACTTAATATAGAGAAATTATTAATTTTTAACTTATCATAATAGTTTCTATAAGTAAAAAAGAAGGTATATTCATAGTAACCTTAGAATTATAATAATTAAATTATAATAACTTATAAGGTTATTAATTTTTATTTCAAAGTAACTTTAAATTAGTTAATCTATTTCTTTTTACTTTACTATATTAATAATATAATCTTCTAGCTTAGTCTCTCTCTCTTAAGTAGCTAAAGCTTAATCTTTTTTCTATCTTTTAATAGTCTCTAATATATAAATAGTATTACATATTACTAATCTAATAAAAGTTTTTAGAAATAATAGTAATAAATAACTTACTACTAAAAGTAAATTATCTTAAAATAAAAAGACTTATAAAGTAAGAAATTAAAAGAAATAAGACTTATATTAGTTTTACGAATATAAACTAGCTTAAGGTAAGTAAATATCTAGACTTACTTTAAAAAAGGTACTTATCTTATAGATAGCTCTCGAGTTATTATTTATAACTTCTATTTTATACTACTTATCTATTTAAATCCTAGAGTAATAAGAATATCTTCCATAGTATCTTATTATTATAGTATAGCTTATATAAAAAAATAAGTAAAAAAATAAAAATAAGAGTAATAATAATAAAATTAATTAATTAACATATATTAATTATGGGTAAGAAGTATTTATCTTAATATAAAAATATAATAATTATTTATAATAATTATTTATATTAACTTTCTTAGTTTTAGATTATTAGTACCTTTTCCAAAAATATTATACTTAAGGCTCTTATTTACTTTATTATTAAAGCTAATCTCTCTTTTAATACTATTACTAGCTCTTTTTTTAAGGTCTTCTATAAGTAGCTTAACTTAGAATTTTCTCTTCTATCTTTTCTAACTATTACCTTTTACTTTCTTAAAGAAGCTAAAGAAATCTAAGCTACTATACTATTTATAATTATTTTAAACTTAAATGTCTTTTTAATTATTAATATCTAAATAATATTAAGCTAAAAATACTTCTTATTAGAAATAATATATTACTTTATTAATATAAATTAAAATAAAAAAGTAGTCTTTCTAGAAATACTAAGTCTTTTTATAAGATATACTTAAGATTATATCTCTAAAGATATAGTAATAACTATTAAAAACCTTAATCTTTTTTTTTTTTGAAATTTAATACTATTATAGTAGATAATATTACTAATTTAGCTTCTATAATTTTAAAAAATACTTTATAAAAGAGTTTAAAGTCTAACTATTAAAGATTAGATATATTTACTACCTTACTTATATCTTTAATCTTATTATAACAGAGCTATATAGCTATCTTATTATTTAGCTTATTTCTTATAAAGAAAAAGTTAATTAATAAGAAAGCTATTATAAAAGAGAAGAAAGTCTTAATAAAGAGAGAGAGAAAGAAGTATAAGATAAAGCTTTAGCCTTTAGTTAAAATACTAGCTCTAAAGCTATATCTAGTATAATTAAGCTTCTAAAAGATAAAGTTTTATTAATAATTAAAGTTATAATTACTATAAGTATTATAAAGGTATTATTTATAAAGAATTTCTAAATTAAATCAATTATATTAATTTTATTTTTAGATATACTAGCTTATAATTAAGCTGAAGTATAGTTTAATAAAAGCTTAAGTATTTCTTAATCTTTAATATAATTAAGAGCTAAGTAAAAGGCTTTAATAATTAATCTTTAATATTTCAATATAATAGAATTCTATTATACTTTTATACTTATATATACTTAAGCTTTAAAGTTATATTAAGTCTTATATTAAGACTTATAGTAAAGAAGCTATTTTGTAGCTTTCTAATAATAAGTAAAAAGAATTAGAAACTCTTCTAGATATTTCTAAAATATTTCTTATTCTTATTAATATCCTTAGTAAGAATACTTTTATTAATATTTTATTTACTCTTAAGCTTATAAAGATTATATATTTCTATCTTAATAGATACCTTAATATTATTTAATAAAAGATAATAATTAAGAATTAGTATTAGATAGACCTATTAAAGATAGAAGTCTAACTAGCTTTAAAAAAGCTAGATAAGTATAAAGTATTATAAGGCTAAGACTAAGGTATTTATATAATTATATTTCTACTTTACTTTCTTAATAAGCTATCTCATAAAACTTATAATTCTTAGTTTTTAAGCTTTAATTACTATAATAAGCTTTTATAGAAAGTAATACCTAATAACTTTAAATAAGCTTATACTTTAATTTATTATCTTAAAATTTAATAAAGTATAGCTTATACTTTAAGAATAGGAAGTTAGTTAATTTATAATATAATTACTTAGTTATTCTATAATCTTATAAAAGAGGTAAGTAATTAAGTTTATTAATCTAAGTATTATTCTTTTCTTTACTTCTATTTACCTTTATATCTTATAATAACCTTTTATAATAACCTTATATAATAATCTTTTATATTAATCTTTTATAATAACTTTAAAAGTTATTTTAATAATATATATTTATTAAATTTAGGTATTCATGTAATATTATACTACTTCTAAACTAATTAAAAGCTTTTTAAAACAATATAAGTAAGATGATATAGTTAACTAAATTTTTTATTATTACAAAGTAACATCTTTTAGAAGGTAATTTATATAGTTAAAAGTAGCTTATATTTATTTAAGTAAATCTAAACTAACTTTATTATTAAATATAGGGTTATTTTAGAATCTAGTATAATATTAGTATAGGAAGTAGTATTAGTTAGTAGTATCTATATAAGTAGGATATTTAGTTTATATAATATACCCCCTTAGGTTATAATAACTAGGATTAATATTATCTATATTATATTATCCAAAATAATTAATTATAAAGAAAAGTTTTATATATATAGTTTATTATTATATAATAACTAGTTACTTTATTTTTCTTAGCCTATAGTTAGTAGAGCTATTTTTATACTTAGTTAATAGGGTAATAGCTATATAGGTTACTTATAGTTATAAATATCTTCTATATTACCTTATATTAGCTTTTTCTTTTTCTCTTTTCTTTTTTATTAATAATAATTATAGCTATAAGTTAATAAAAATACTATATTTCTATATATATTTCTTTTACCCTTTTATCACTTATAATTATAGGTAATTACTAATATCTTTTTATATTTCAAATACCTTATAAAATAATTACTATTAGTAAGGCTTATAAGTATACTATAGCTACCTATAGGTATTATAGTTACCTAGGTCTTATACCTAATAACTAGAGGTTATACTTAGTATTATTACTACTATTATTACTACTACTATTACTACTACTACTATTATCTATTATAGGTAATAGAGAAGTAAGAAAGATCCTCTTACCTAGTGTAGAGAATTAGAGACTCTTACCCTTAAGATCTTATAAGTTATTTACCTATTATTTATTATAGATATTATACTAATTAAATGGATAGCCTTATTATTCTTCTAGCTAGCTAATAAAGCTGAAGAGAATAATATATACTATTAAATAGAGGTATAGAAAGAGATACTTAATACTATATATTATAATAAGAAGTAAGTAAGTTATTACCCCTTCTATTAGTAATGCTATCTTTGTTTCTCTTTCTATTATAATAGTATATAAAAAAAAGGTAATATCTCTTTTTTATTAATATCTAATATATTATATATTATATAATATTATTATTACTTTATACTAACTTATTATATTTTATAAAGAATAGATCTAGAGATATAAAGCTAATTCCTTTATATAATATACTTTAGAAGAAGCTCTCTCTCTTTTCTAATCTTAAAGATATTATAAAAAAGGGTATTAGTAATAATAATATTTTTATTATAGCCTCTTAGTATCTAAAGTAAGAGGTATTAGTAGCTAAGGTACTTATTATTAGTTCTTATAAGTAATATTTCTATAGTACTCTTATAGAATAAATAAATAGTATATACCTCTTAAGAACTAAGAGTAAATACTAATAGTATATATTACTATAGTACTATTATATATTACTTATACTAATTCTTATATGCCTAGCTAATACCTTTCTAGCTACTTAATTAGTATTAGTAATACTAAAGAAAGTATATATCTATTATATTATATTCATATCTTACTTTATATTAATATTATTATAATATAAAGACTTATTATATTCTAATACATAGTATAAGTAGTTCTACCTTTACTATTATAAGTAAGAAGGGCTACTATACCCCCTTAGCCTAAGAAAGGAGAGAAGGAGGTAGAGAATGATAAGAGAGAGAGTAAGGAAGAGGTATATAACAAAGTAAGTAATAAAGTAAGCTTATCCTATAGAGTTATACCTCATAAGACTTCTACCTTATACCCTATTAATATTATTAGCTTTTAAGTATATATAATATATTCTAATATTAATACCTTTATTAGTAAGGTTATCTCTAACTACAAAACTTATACTATATTTTATACTCTTCTTAATATATATATAGCTATCTTTTTCTATAGAAATAATTAAGCCTTTCTAGCCAGTAAGCTATTACTTATTGTATTTATTTTTGTAAGCTCTCTAGGTCTTAAACTATTTTTAAATTTTAAACTTACTTTAGTTTCTTATTCATTATTTTCTCTTTCTACCTAGTAATATATTATATATCTTATAAGTTAAGTATAGCTTTAAAGTACTTAAACTTAGCTTATAAAAGATTCTTTATTGATCCATTAATAAGTATTTTATTTATAATAAGATAGATAATATTAACTTTATTATTTATATATACTTCTTATAACTATATATTTTAGATATTAATATAGTAGAGTTATATAGTAATCCTTTCTCCTTCTCTTATAATAAGTTATATTATTTACTAATTATTATAATAGATTTTCTAGATATTATCTCTAAGATCTAGTAAAATCTCTTAAAACAGATATTAGAATATTATTAGTTTCTTTATTATATACTTAAGAATAAGAAGCTCTACCATAGTTATTAATATAGTTATAGTTACTATTATATAGCCTTCTATTAGATTAATTCTTTAAATAAGAATATAATATATCCTTATAAAGACCTATAGGTTACAATATTATCTCTAAATAAGGTATTACCTATAGTAAGAAGCTAAATCTCTTCTTAAATACTAAAGTAAATTAATAGGTAGAGAGTATAAAAGAGATACCTAATATACTCCTTTACTACTTATATATATTATAAGCTTAGGTTCATTAAGAACTTTAATAGTAGTAAGTAAGTAAATATAATATTAAGTTAGATTATTATTACTATATATAGTATCAAACTAACTATTTCTTAAAAAGTCTTTACTTTATTTAATAAAGTAGTACTCTTATTCAAAAAGAAGTTAGTTATAAGTAAAGGTATTACTAATTATATTATATTATTACTCTTAAACTTAATAGCTATATTATAAATATACTAGTTATAGTAAAGATATATCTTCTAGTTAGTATAGTTATAAACTATTCTAATACCTAAGTACTATTTTATATTACTTATATTCTTTATCTTATATATCTCTTTAAGGCTTATAATAACCTTTATTCCCTTTTTAACTCTTAATAGTGGATATATAATAAAGATATTATTAATATAAAAGAGAATATATATATTATTATTTTTAAAAATAAAGAGGTAAGGGTCTTCTTATATAGATAAAGCTCTAGATATTTAAAAGTCTTAGAAAACTCCTTAAACTAAAGAAGAGGTATATCCCTTAAGCTATAAAGTATATATACTATTATTATATATTTACTTTCTTATAAATATCTCTCCAGTAGATTATAATATATTAGCTTACCTAAAGAGTTCTATTTAGTATTAAGGACTATATTTATAATATTAAATTACTTAATATTAAGGTTAAATTAAGTAGTAATAGCTATTATAATATAAAAGGTTTATACTATAAGTATTACTATATATATATCTTTTGGAGGGGGTTATCTACTTAGAGATTCTCTTATATAATAAATTAAGCTTGATAGTAATTAAAAAAACCTTTTAAATCTTACTTATATACTTAAACCTACTTAAGTAGTAGTAGCTTTATTTCTAATAAGATAGAAGATCTATTAATTATTCTAAGAGCTTTAAGATATTAAAGTTTACTAATTTCTTAGTTAATTACTTTTTTAAGTAACTATTAGATATTATTTAATATTTAAAGTAACTCTGTTGCGATGCTAGCCCATTGTTAGGATCTATTGGAGTTACCCGCTAACTCCGATCCCACCGGTCACATAAGACCGGTCTAAGCTCGTCTGCAGGCCCACCTGCGGCAGCTACTTTCACTACTAGCTCAACCTAGTAGCCCTCTTGATAGTTATACTTCTTTATGCATAATTAACCCTTTTTAAGACCCCTTATTTATTACCTACTAGTTATTACTAGACCTCTTTTGCCTTGCTTACTAATACTAATTAGTAGTTAAACCACTATTGTAAATACTATAGATTAGTAAGGCTAGTTAAGAAGAGGTAGAACTACTCTAAACCCTATAGTAGCAGTAAGACAGTTCTATGCTTTCTCCTATATAGATAACTAGCTTGGAATACTGTTATAGCAGACTTATAGTACCCCTAAAAAGGGCATTATAAGTACGCAAGCTTAATTTATATAAGTTAACTTTGTTGCGTTATAAGAAGCTATAACCTATAAGATACTGATTTTTTACTAAAAAATTATTAGATTATAAGACCGCAAAGTCCTATACTTTGTATACTAAACAACTATTAATAACTTACTATTAACTACCTTGATATAACTTTATTAACTTTACCTTTTTATTACTTTAACTTTAGACTTATAACTATTATTATAGTTACTTAAAAAGTAACTCTACTAAGCTATTAAACAACCTAATAGTCTAACAGGCTTATAGGAGTATAATAGACCTCCCTTCCCCTCCTCTAACTTCTATGATTTTTTTTACTCCTTCTCTCTTTCTAACTCTCCTTTTTATACCCTTTTTCTTACTTAAAATATACCTCTAATTACCCTTAAGCGACTGATGCTAAGGAAGCCTGTGCGAAGAAGGCTCTTTTTGATAAGTAGTAAGTGCTGCGCGAGGAAGGCTCTTTTTAATAAGTAATAAGAGTTACAATAAGACCATATAAAAGGCTCTTTTCAATAAGTAGCAAGTTCAGTGCAAAGGAGGAAGGCCTATATTAACAAGTAATACTGCTACTAAGTTATTAGCAAAGAAAGTAAGCAAGACTCTGTTAACTAAGCAGTTACCTGTATTACTAGTAGTAATCTCTCTAACGTATATATATGCCTTCTGGTTTACTAGAAGAAACGCCTATATTTAAGAGGTTATCAAGCTAATAGAGGGTAACTACAATAATATAAGAAGAAGTAACTGCTATAGAGCATACCTCTAAGGCTACTAAAGAGTATATAAGCAAGCGCGTGAGCGAGCGCGCAACCAGCGTAGCGCATAGGTATCACAAACCCATACCTAAGAGATACTGCAAGTTTATTAACCTATTAATTTAGGGTATTTAGTACTTAGATAAAATCTTAGAGAGCAGCCTACTTTCTAACTATATTAAATTACTAAATATAATTATCCTATACTACTTAACTAAGTATAAAGAGTAAGGCTACTATAGTAGAGACTTGTAGTAATAAGTTTATAATAAATTTAAAGATTGATTTGATATAGATTTTAATACTGCTTTAAGGGTAGTTATAACTACCTTCTGTAACTTTATTATTAGCTATAGTATATAGGTTATAAAAGAGCTTATTAAAAGTATTATTAGTATAAGGTTAAAGAAGCTAGTTAATAATAAGTACTTCCTGAGGTAGGATAATAAGATAATATGTAAAATAGAGGCTAAGTATAAGGTCTTTTGTAACTACCTTAATAACCTAGACTTTGTATAAAATATTAAACAAATCCCATAAGCCACTCTCTTACTATTAATGAATAAGGTGTGTAATAGCTGTGAAAGTATGGACTTTTTATGTAAGTCACGCAATAGGTTGGATTATTAATAACGTACCTTATATAGTAACCCCTTATTTAAACCTCCCCTGTTTAAAAGGTGAACTAATGAAACCTCTCTTATACTAAGTTTACCTATGACTACTACTATAGTTAAGAGGCAGTTACCAAGTATAACTGCTCCCCTAACTAATAGGCTAACTACTTATTAATTAACTAACCTTATCAAGCTATATTTAGATAATTTAATATTAAAATATAGCAGTGGTAACTATAAGACTCTTAACTCAAAGCTTTTAATTTTTTATAACCTCTATATAAGGGTTAGTATCTCTAGTAACTACTATAGGTCTACTATCTTATTTATAATTACAGGTAGTATATGGGAGTATTATACTAATAACTTCTATAACCATACTATCAGTTTTAATATACTTATAGTAAATATTAAATTATAGTTTAAAGGGGATAAAGTCTACCGCATGTGTAACGTAGAGTTATAAAGGCTTAGTTATAAGCAAGTTACTTATAAATTACCTAATAAAACAAGAGTTAAAGTACTAGACTTACTTATTAAGAAAGTTATAAAGCTAGTTAGAGCTATAATATAGTAAGGCATACCTACTAATAGTAACTATTGTAATACTCTACTTACTTATTACTAGGGTATACCTAAGTACACAGCTACCCTACTTAATCTACCTATAACTTATAATACACTTTGTATATAGTTAAGAAATAGTGTGAGCAATGCAGCAGCCATACACAAGCAAAAGGCGTAGTACCTTATAGAAGGACTGCCCAAGCTAGACCAGCAGCACTTTACTAACTACCACTACAACAGCTAATGTAGCAGTTACCTGCCGCAACAAGGGTATGGTCCAAGGCCCCAAAGCAACCGCCCACAAAGTAGCGCATTTTAAGCAAAAAAGTACTTCATTTGTAACAAGGAAGGATGTTAGTTAACAACACAGTTAAAAGAGAAAAGAGATACCTCTTATAAGTAGCTCTAAAGGAGCTACTTTACTAAAAGATTTAAATAATACCTTCTTAACTATAAGGGTAAAGAGCCTAACTCTCTTAGTAATATAACTAATAATAAGTATATACTAGACAATAGCAAAGAGCTCTTTAAGGATATAACTTTCTTTATATCTATAGTATTTTTTAGTAAAGAAAGTATTAATAGCTAGAAGGTCTATATATAACTATATAACCAGGCTACTTTATACGCTTTAACAAAAGAAGACCCTTTTGCGCAAGACCCTAGCTAAAAGTAAGGGTTAGGCAAAGTCTTTATACTTAATAATTAATACTCTACTACAACCTTTTAGGGTATCATACTAGATACTAGGGCAGCCTAAGTATTAACCGCAAGCTACTAATAATATATAGCTCTTTGTAAGTACCTTAGCGTAGAATTGCTGCTAGATATGAGCCACGCTAGTAAAGTAAGTATTAAATTTAGTAGTAGTAATTTATTTAACTCTCTTAAAGCTATTATTATACCTACCTTTATTAGTAAGCTTACTTTTTACATAATAACCTCTAGTACCCAATTTCTTTTATACCTTAAAGATATAGACTCTAACAGTATATAATTTAATAACCTTACTAATATACTTATTAAGGGTATAACTATAGTACTAGTAGTATATAAATAGGGCTACCTATAGATACTTTTAGAGCAGCTAAAGCATAGCATAGTATAATACTATCTTACTAATATAGAGCTATAGTAAATATATTACTAATTTAGTTACCCTTTAGTCTATTAACTATATAAAGTACTCTAGTAAGCTAGCTATATAATAGTAATCTTAAATATCAAAGAGATTAATAAATTTTACTAGTATTACTAGCTAAATTTAAAGGCTTTTAAAAGGTTTAAGTTAACCCTCTATAATAACTATAACTTTAACTATAAGGTCTTTATTAATATAATATACTTAGATAGTAATAAACTAGTACTCTATATTATTAATAGTACAACCTTCTTTAACGCAGCGCGATTTTTATACTCTGTTACCGCAGAGTATATATAGAAAGCACTATGTATATACTAGATTAATATATATCTTAGCCCTCTAGACTAGATTATTATAGATACTAGGCTAAATTTTTATGCAGCTAAATTTAAGCACGCTACCTATATACTATCTATTAAGGTAAAAGTGGTCTCTATTAAGGCCTATTATAGTATTAGTAAGGTTAAACAGTACTACATAACACTATACTAAGTATATAAAATAGTTTGTACAGAGTTAGAGGCTAAACCTAAAGTCACTCTATAACTTACTATGAAAGCAATTAACAATACCGCAGGCCCTAATAGCCTTATCCCTACGCTATTAGTCTTTAGTATATACCCTTATATTAATAATAACTTAGCCCTATTACCCTCAACCCTGCAGCGCGCAGAAGCCATATAAAAGGCAATAGAGGAGATTTACAACATCCACGCAAAAAGGTAGGTTAACAAGGTACTTGCAACGCGCAACGGACCTGACACTATGACAAGCGCAGCCCTCTCTCTATAATTACTTATTAGGGTATACTACTAAAGCAAAGGTTAGAGAGGACCCTACTAATTAACCGCTAACAACAGCACCAGCAGCACTATTGAGACCCCATGGGGACCACGCCAATTCTCTATTACTGCTGTCAAGCTGTGGTATAACCTATCTGAGGCAGAGGACCTTATTAACCACGCGCAACCCAGACTACTAGCAACTACTACAGCAAAAGTACCTGCAAATACTCTAATCAAATGTGACTCTATTGTAGTCGCCGCGCAGCTACTACTAGTAAGAAAAGGCCTAGGCTAACTAAGGAAGAATCTAGCTTAAATTTTTATTACAGAAGTCACGCCTGCAGTCTCTATAATTAACTGCGTTTTTACTGTAAAAGAGGATACTAACTATGCACTAGTAATTAAGCTATATAAGAAGGGTATAATAACTATACCTAGCAAGCTATTTAAATAGTTAGATACTAGTAAAATCTAAGGACTTATGGACTATAGCGTGTTTTTTATTATTAAATATAATAAGCAAAAGCATAGTAGGATATAGATTTTTAAGTTATAATTAGTATATAAGGTTAAGAGTAAAAACAAGTAGCTTTATAAGAAATTATAACTAGTTATCTAAGGTTATATAGATAATAGTAAAGCTATAATTTTAACCTAGTTACTAACTATCTAATAAATAGTATAGTAAGTAATACTCTCTATTATACTATTACTTTTATAATAGAGTTATATCCTCTAGTTATGCAATATAATATAAGTATATACCTAGTTAGTAACTAAATTAGTATGGACTATCCTTACCTAACTTCCCCTTAAAATTCACTATCTCTATGTAATAGATATAATTATAGAGGTTAAATAGCTACTCTATAGTATATTAGAGGTAGGCACTTATTAGTAGGCTATATATAACAACTACTATAGAAAGAGCCTCTAGATAGATTTATCTACTTTTAACCCTTACCTACTTATTTTAGTGCCTAAAAATAATAACTTTATAATAATAGGTATATAAATAGACAATACTATTAGCCTTATAGATAAATTATTCTCTAACTATAAAAACTGTGTGCTAAAAGAAGCTGCTTTTATAGCTAAACCTAAGTAACTTCTTAAAGTTAACAAGCCTATTACTTTTAATAGTAGTATATTAACCCTTAGTAATAATAGTAAGATAACCCTTTACTAAAAGAACTAAGGTAAGAAGCTATAATTAATTAACCTTAGTATACCTAATACAAAGTAGTAGTATATTAAGCAGTATACCTAAGGTATATATATTACCTCGATTTACTAACTAGAAGCAGCCTTTAACTATTTAATTACTACCTAGTACTAGTTACTTAGCCTAGTTAAAATTAAGGACCTTAACTAGTGGGTCAAGTGGCAGATAGATAACCTTAACTACAGGCTGTGATTTTAACTACTAGATCTTACTAGTGCTAAACTCTTTGTATTTGTTAATAGCTCTTTTACAAACAATAGTAATTTAATATTATAACTTAGCTTTATTATTATACTTACTAATAAGTCTAGTAATAATAAAGAGCACCTATCTACTAGTAGAGATACTACTTTTAACCTCACAAGCAATATTATCTATTTCAGCTCTACAAAGTACAAAAGAGTTACCTATAGCATACTTACCTCTAAGATATATGCAATAGTTACCAGAGCTGACGTAGCCCATATAATTAGGACCACACTAGCAATAGTCTCTAACTACCTCAAAGTTCCTTAGATCCCTATAACCATATATACTAATTTATACTTACTATATAAGTATTTAGTAAAACTTAGTACTATAAAGGAAAAGTAACTTATAATAGATATTATAGCTCTTTAATAGTTATATAAATGCTATAAGATTTATAAGGTATAATGGATCTATGGCATGGATAACCTAGCTAATGGCTTTATGAAGTTATTGCTAAATAAGGCATTAGAGGAGCTTGTTAGCACTAGGTAGATAAAGGTATAGATAAATAGATAGGTTTTATACATGTGATATACGGATATTATATCAGTAGTAAGAAGTTAAATACTTTGCAATTTGGATTTTTATTGTGTTTTTGAGCTTTTTAAACCAAGGGCTGGCTGGCGACTATTTGGCTACAATAAAGAGTTGCTAGTGTTGCGATGCTAGCCTATCGTTAGGATCTATTGGAGTTACCTGCTAACTCCGATCCCACCGGTTACGTGAGACCGGTCCGAGCTTGTCCGCGGGCCTACCCGCGGCAGTCACTTTTACCACTAGCTTAACCTGGCGGCCCTCTTAATAGTTATACTTCTTTACATATAATTGACCCTTTTTGAGACCCCTTATTTATCGCTCGCTAGTTATTACTAGACCCCTTTTACCTTACTTACCAACAAACTCTTTTTATAACTTAAAGGTATATAGTAAATTATTATAATAATATCTATAGTTATTTAGTATTTTAATTAAATAATATAGGGTTATTTAATATATAGCTATATAGATAACTAAGTATAGTATATAGTACTTATTATTTATCTTATTAATAGCTTTATTTTATTATAAAAGAAAGTATTAAAGAAGTTATTTAAGTCTTATTTATTACTCTAATAAAGAGCTAAGAAAAGTACTTATCTTATAGATATAGAATTACTTTTTAAGGCTATAGGATAGTACCTAGCTCTAGGTTAGTAAGTTAGCTTATATATAACTATACCTAGCCTTACTAAAAGGTATTATTACTATTAGCTTATTTTTATTATTTAGCTTTATTTTATATAAAGCAGATTAATAATTTAATTATATAACTATATATTATTTTAAGCTTTTAAAGTTATACTGGAATACTAAGTATTACCTAGGTACTTAGTAGTTAATTAAACTTTTAGTAAAATAGGTTATAATCCTAAGTCTATATTTATATTATTACTCTTATTATAAGATCTTATTACTTAGCTAGGGCTAAGTATCTTATTTATTAAGTTACTTCTATTAGATATAACTATAGTATATATTTTACTTTGTACTAGTATTATCTTAAGAGTCTAAACCCTTTTCTTACCTTATATAGTAATATCTTAATTAAGTTACCTAATATGTTAAGTATTCTTCTTAGTATTAGTATCTAAGAGAGTTTATTATTACTATATTATTATTATTATATCTAATATCTCTATTACTTTATTTATTGATCTAAGTATATCTATAATTAAGTCTTACTTATAGTCTTTATTTTTAATAATATTAATAATACTTTATATTTTTAATTTAATAATTACTTTTCTATCTTCTTTTATCTTTAAAAAGAACTTTATCTTATTAAAGTATATATTATATATAATAATAATATATTATAAAAAGAGAACGTAAATGCTATAGAGGTTATATATATTTTATATATACTCCATAAGGTATCTAATATACTCTTTAGATTTAACTTTAAATTATCTTTATTATATTTCTTTTTTATAGTTACCCATTAATAGATAGGTATAATATCTATATATATATATTTACCTCTAGTAACGATAGAGGTTATATTAAAGTATTATTATATATACTACTACCTATTAGTAAAAGTATTATCTAAACTATATCTCTTCTTTCTTAATAGGTATTATCTATCTATAATACTAAAGTAACCTTATATTATATATATATATTATTATAAGTATTACTTTAAGCTAGAGCTTATATGGAAGTCTTAATAAAGAGAGTATCTTTATAATCTTTATAATAACCCCTTAGCTTACTTATTTACTATTACTTACTAGCTCTTTAGTACTTAATAGAGGTAGCTTAATTTTAATCTCTTACTTTACTATCTACCTCTTATACTTAGTTTTACCCTTAATATTAATAACTAAAGTATTCTTATCTCAGTATATCTTATATATATAGATACTATATTACTAGTCTACTTATAATATAAAGTACCTAAGTATAGAAAATATATTATTATATATTTTTTTAAGTAATATGATATTAAATACTTTAATTATATACTTATCCCTTAAGACTATAAGCTATTGAAAGTAATTAAATCTAATAGAAAAGTTAAAGAGATCTTATAATATATAGTAATATAAGTATAAAGATCCATTTTTAAATATTTATTTTAAAATAACTTAGCTTATATATATAACTATATAATACTTATACTTTATATAAGTTAGTTCTTTAATCTTTACCCCCTAAGTACTATATAGAAGATATATAAGAGCCTTAATACTAAGATAACTAGTCTAAAGGTACTATGGATGGACCTTATTATTATAATTAACTAATATATTTCTTATTAAATAGAAAGTTATTATTATAAATACCTAAGTATTAATAAGAGAAATAAGGCTATAATAAATATTATTATATAGTAAGGCTAAGTAAAAAGAGATAGGTATATATAAAAGAAAGACTAGGTTACCCTTATATCTAAAAGTCTTTATTATAATACTTTTTTTATATATACTATAATAAAAAGTATAGTTTAATTCTAAGTACTATAAGTCTACCTTCTTTTTAATTAGTCTCTTAGAGATAATATTAATATAAAACCTAGGAATATAAGCTATATTTTCTAGTATAAGGTTACTTATTTTAAGTTTTTTAGTACTATTAAGTATATTCTTTATAATATATATTCTATAACTCTTAACTATATATAATATTATACTAGATTTAATATAGCCTTCTTTATTATTATATTAATATAAGCTAGGCTTAAGGAGGTCTCTATTATTAATAATATAGATTTCTTTATAGTTATTTAGTATAATACTCTTACTAAGTATATATAAGCTTATAACTAAAAATAAGAAAATACTAAGTAAGAAGTATACTAAAAATAGAGTATTATTATAGAGTATTATTATAGAGTATATTAAGGTCTATTATAACTATAATAAGGGTTATAAGTAAATATTCTAAAGTATCTAATATCTTTTATAAATCTAATTTATTACTCTTATATTTCTAGCCTTTCTTCTTAATCTTAAAGTAAAGATTAGCTTACTTTAGCTTTATAAGTTTAGTCTTGATTAACTTAATAATTAAGTTACTTAGAGAGTACTTTAATAGTTTTACCTTTTCTCTAACTATATATTTAAGAAAACTATAGTTTACTATACTTTAGAAGTAGTTAGATTATTTATAGGGGTATTTATAATAGTATTTCTTGTTAGCTCTAGGCTTTAGTTATCCTCTAAGTATTATATATATTATAGCTAGATTTCTGATAGTGGGTTTTCTGCTAAAGTATAGCTAAGGCTGCGATAATAATTAACAGTGTTGTACTTGCTGGCGTTCTTGCTAATGTATTGGTTACTTAGTGATTAGTTAGGTGGTCGATAGATAGGTAGTAGCGTGTATAGCTTAAGAAGTGGTTTATAAAGATAAGTAGGTATAAGAAGTCTAAAAGTCATCTAAGGATATTTTATAAGTTAATTGCTAAAGAGCTATAAAAGTCTATCCTTGAGTGCTTCTAAATTTATTCTATATATAAGTCCTGATCTCTTTTCTCTTGTCTTAACTGTATTGGTCTATTAGTTGTGATTACTTCCTTACTCTATTAATTGGTTAGTTGCCTCTACTGATTAATTACCTAGATCTACTAACTAATTAATAGGTCTGTAGAGTGATTAGCTTATCTTATCTTTATATAACTTATACTATAGTTCTTTTATATCTAAGGAGTTATCTATTTATCCTATCTTATTATCTATATAAATATATTACTACCTGTATCTTACCTTATCTATTAGTAAGGTATTATTACCTATAACTTATTAGGTTATAATATTAGGTCTTCTCTCTAACAATCTTATCCTTAAGATTATATAAGTAAGTGGGTACTCCTAGGTTGGGGAGTTTATTAAGTTCTCTCTTTCTTTATCTTACTAATAATATGTTAGATTCCTAAGTTTTTTAAAAACAGTCATTATCTACTCTTTATTGTAAGTGCTATGCCTTGTAAATTACTTAGTTTAGTTTTAAAGTTATGCTGTGTTCCTATTATTGTTTAAATAGCCTTTATTATAAGATAATAGCTAGAATAAGTATCTATAGTAAATACACTTATCTAGGTTGATCTTGTAATATAACTTAGGATACTATTTATATATATAAGTATGTTTTTCTTTTATTAGTTTATAGGTACTAACTTTTTTTTAATAGTTAATTATCTTCTAGATAAGGTAAGTTAATTAGATTATAAGGAGGAGTCTAAAGAGGTGATTCTCTATAAAAGAGCGGTTGCGCTAAGGAAGGCTTAGGTAGAAATAGATATATTGCTTGTAAAGCTAGATTATATCCATAAAGTAAAATAAATGGTTTTTAAGAAAGGTAACGCAGTGTTATTGTTTATAGATAATGTAGATATCACACCGGAGTTATTTATTATTTATGAGGTTTAATCTATGGGGGGTTTTGGTGTAGTAGATTTATTAGGTATTATTCCTAATTAGGATCCTAATGATGCTTTCTAGCAATCGTTTGGCGAGGCTAAGGTCTTAGGGTCTGGTCCTGTAATATCTAAAAGTCCTAGAGTAACTATAGAGAGTGCTAGAGGTTCTTAATAGGTTCCTATAAGTTATCTTTATATCTATAGCCTTTCTATTTAATAAGATATTATTTTTATCTATTCTTATTATATTTATTAATAATTTGTTTAACCTTATATTTTAGTTTATTTGCTTTTATAATAATATAGTTATTGGTGTTTAATCTATGCGGTACTAGCTTAAGTAGTGCAATATAGAAGACTAGGTGAATTTTTATTATATCTAGTAAGTTAAGTTTGTAGTTAATATCTAAAACTTTTTATAGGATTTTAAAAGGTCCTAATTTCTTGTAGTTAAGTTTATTGCTAGGCCGTTTGGTTTTGATGTTTTAGTGTGTGAGGTATGTGCTATCCCTCTCTTTAAAGGTTAGTCCCTTAATCCTTAAAGGGTTAGCATATTTCTTTATTTATTATCTAATAAATTCCAAATCTAGAGCTACTTTGCTTTGAATTTCTTTAAGTTTAGTAATGTTGGCTATAGCTTTTAGTACTTGTGGTCCTTTATAAGATTCTCTATAGGTAGTTGGTTTGAATTTGTAGTTTAGATAGAATAGTAAGTTTCTAGTACTTTCTCTAATAGTACTGTTATAGGTAAATTAGGCTATAGGTAGTAGTGGTACCTAATTATCTTAGTTATAGTTAATATAATATTAGAGATACTGTTTAAGTATCTAGTTAATTCTTTCTATTTGTCTATTAGTCTGTGGGTAGAAAGAGGTAGATAGTTTGTAGTCTAAACCAAGTTATAAAATTAAGGATTTCTAAAACTTTAAGGTAAATAGTTTGTCTCTATCTGATATAATTTCTTTTAGCAAGCTATAATTGCTAATAATATACTTAAGGAAAGTATATATAAGGTCCTTAGCTATACTAGATTTGAGGTATGGGATAAAGTAGGTATACTTTATAAGTTAGTTAATAATAATAAGAATGCTATTGTACTATGTCTTTGTGAGTGGTTCTCTTGACTTAGGTAGTTTGATAATAAAGTCTAAAGAGATTAAGTACTATGCCTCTAGGGGTACTGGTAATGGTTAAATATGCTTGTATAGCTTGTGAGGGCTGTTCTTGCTCTTTTTGCATAGCTCATAGTCCTTAATTACTAAAGCTACTTATTCTTATATAACTTACTTATTATAGTATTATTAAATTCTTTTAAAAGTTTTTATTACTCCTTAGTATCTATGTGCTCTAGTGCTATATATTTTGCATATCTAGTTATCTATTATTCTTCTAGTTATATTAGTATTAACGTAAGTGCTAATCATAATAAGTTTCTATGCTGGGATAATATCACCGTTCTTATCATGCTTGAGGATGACTTGTATTTCCTCTAGTACTAGGACTTTGAGGTCTAGTTATTAGCTAAGAGCGTTAGCTCTTCTGTTCTCTGTTTCTTTGTGATAGATAATCTTAAAGTTATATTCTAATAGAAATTCTAACTATTAAATCTATTGTTTGTTTAGGACTTTAGAGGTTATGAAGTATATAAGGTTTTTATAATCTATGTATATAATTACCTAATACTTTGTTCCTAATAGATAAGGCTTTTATTCTTAAAATACTTTAATAACTGCTATAAGTTCTTTATTGTAGATCTAATAGTTTAATT
The DNA here is from genome assembly GCA_016618095.1 of Colletotrichum echinochloae. Taxonomy (NCBI): domain Eukaryota; kingdom Fungi; phylum Ascomycota; class Sordariomycetes; order Glomerellales; family Glomerellaceae; genus Colletotrichum; species Colletotrichum echinochloae. The sequence goes on from JADEZT010000004.1 coordinate 5,388,028, forward strand.
TAGGTCTATAAAATACTTTTAAGTAGAATATACATAGGTGTAGTTATCCTTCCTTGTCTTATTATCTAAGTTATCCTCCTATTATAAAGTCTAAAGCATCAGTCTTAACTTTAAAGGGTTTATCTAGGTCTAGAATCTTAGTAACTAGTTTAGATATAATAAGTTCCTTAACTCTATTAAAGGATTTATTACATTCTTCTATCTACTTAAACTCTATATCCTTATATATAAGTTATTACAATTCTCTAATATAGGTAGCGTAGTTCTTAAGGAATTATTAATAAAAATTAATAAATCCTAAGAAAAATTAAATTTCCTCGACGTTAGTAGGTGTTAGCTAGTTCCTAACTGCTTTAACCTTCTTATCTTATATTTAGATCCCCCTAGTATGATAGTAAATATAAGGTAGTCTACCTTCTAAGTATAGAATTTGCTCTTCTCTAGTTTAACTAAAAGCTTTGCTTCTTAGAGCTTCTTAAGTACCTTACATACATACTTCTTATATTCTTTAAGGTTCTTAGAGAATATAAGGATATTGTTAAGGTAATAGATAATAAAGATATCAAGATACTCCCTAAGTATGTGGTTAATTATTATTTAGAATGTGGTAGGTGTGTTAGTGAGTCTGAAAGGTATAACAAGGGTCTTGAATAGTCCTCTGCATATTTAGAATGCTGTTTTCTATTTGTCTCCTTTTTTAATTCTGATGAGGTTGTAGGTGCCCTTGAGGTTAAGTACTGTAAACCAGTTTGCTCTATGTAATAGATCTTGTAGTTCTAAGATAAGGGGTAATAGGTAGCTGTTTTTCTTTATAATATTGTTAAGTTTCTAGTAGTTAATATATAGTTATAGTTTTCTATTCTTCTTAGGTATAAATAGAATAGGATATCCTACTAGTAAGTCTAATAGTCTGATATAACCTTTTACTAGGTTCTTATCTAGCTATTTATTAAGCGCTTCTCATTCTATTAGGTTAAGTCTATAAATTAGCTCAAGCTTGAGGTATTTTCCTTCTAGTAGTTAGATCTCATGGTTATGGTTATATAGTCTAGGCTCTAGTAGTCCTATTTCTAGTTCTTTAGCAAATAGTTATATATATTACTAGTATTTAAGAGGTATTGACCTTAGTTAGTCTTCTTCTAGGCTTCGTTTGTCCTACCTATCTAGCGTATTTGTAATCTTTATAGATATAGAACTCTAATCTTGTATAGGTCTGATCCTTTTAATATAAGTAACGTACTTCCTTAGTTATATAAGTTCACTTAGGGGTTACAGTCTATAATACTACCTTATAGCTAAATCTCTCTATTAGAGTTAGCTTATTCTCTAGTTTATATTAGGGTTATATTCTCATAGCTATAGGATTCCTAGAATTACATCTATAGTTCCTAAGTTAGTAATATTAAAGTTAAGTTCTTAGTATTAGCTATAGATTACTAAAGAGAGGTATATAGTCTCCTTATTAATAGTTTCTCTACTATACTAAACTTATACTTCTTTAACTATCTATAGGGTATATAGGTCTTTCTTATATACCTATTTAATGCTTTATTTATTTACTACTTTAGGTAAGATAAGGTTAGCTTATACTCTACTATTAATTATAACCTTAGTAGGCTAGCTATTAATCAAAATAGTAAGAATGATATAGCTATTATCTCCTTTAGTTGCTGTGTAAAGGTTTTTTATATCATTCTCAGCTGTTGGTATCTTTCTCACAGGCGGCGTGGAGAGTTTTTTAACTCCTTAGGGGCTCCTTTAATTTGTTCTCTCTATGCTTATGCTTTTCCTTTATAGTAGCACATATATTTATTAAATAGGTAGTTAGACTAGTATTTTCTAAGATAGTTAATATATAGTATAAGGTATTTTAGGCTTGGCTATAGGATAAGCTATAGCTAGTAGTATTCTTTGACTTCCTATATGCTAATTTTGTAGTTCTTATAAACCTTTAGGGTAGGTTTGTTATTACATTATTATAGAAAGAAAGAGTATTTTCTCTTCTTTAGTTAATATATTAAGCATTTATTATAGATATAATCTACCTAAAATACCTTATAGTATAGAGGGTCTTTCCTATTAAGTTATTTATTATCTCTAAATATAGGTTCTTCTTTAGTTAGTATTATAGAGTAGTACTTAAGGTTAGTATCTTCTATTCTATAAAAGCATACTTCCTAGTTATTACTATACTTACTGATTTCTAGTTATCTTTCTTTTCTAGCTTTCTTTTTAGTATTAATTATAAGTAGGTTTTCCCTAAAGTCTATATAGGTTTATAATACTAGTAGTTTATTAGAATTATATTAATATTTAGGGGTAGGCAAGAGTAATAAGGATAGAATGTTATTAGCCTAGTTCTAAATACGCTAGTTTATACTAGTCTGCTTAGTAATAGGTAGGTTTATATAACTTATCTTAATTAGCTACTTAGCTATCTATTGTTTTATCTTACTTAGTAGTATAAATTTATTTAAAGAGGGTTTTGATTTTTTCTCCTAGTTAGAGCTAGTTCTCTATACTTTAATGGTGCTCTTAGGTGTGGGTTTATAGTAATAAAGTTAAGGAGGAGAAAAGGAAGTCCTTTTTCTCTTTCTAGCTACTGTAATAGTCTTGGTAATAACTTATTAAGGTTTCCCTTAGGATCTAATAACATCTTTGTATAAGGCTTAGTTAAACTTATTTTCTAAGTTAAGTTAGTAGATAGGGTTACCTTGTACTTAAATTTGCTTAGGTAGTTGTTTTTTAATTATATTAATAACTTCTTAGTCCTGAGGTATCTTATCTTTAAATGTCTCTAGGGTATCTTAGGCTTGGATTAAGTATATGATCTTTTTCTAGTTTTACTATTTGAGTTGCTATGTAATATTAATAGCTTGTGGTATCTTAGGGCTGCATAGGGCTTTCTTACCTATTATAATAGTCTTGCTTTTAGGTTCTTTAGGGTACTAGCCTACTTGTTCCTTGCTATCTTAGTAAGTTAAGTAGCTATTATTATAGCAGGCGGTCTATAGGAGTTATAGGTATGGGACCTCTTTTTAGGTAATATTTACTTATTAGTTACCTTTTACTAATACCTTATTCTAGAGTTATTTTAGTTATTAGTAGTCCCTAATATAATATTCTATTTTCTTATAGTTATAGTATTTAATAGTTTTAGTATCTTTAGGTAGCTATTTCTCTTATTTTCTAGCTATACTAATATCTATAGGTCCTGTATGGTATCTGTAGGATATACTTGGTTGGTTTTATAGTTACTACTAGTTATTATTCCTTCCTTATTAGTGGTTATTAGGGTTTCTTAGTCTCTAGGCATAGTACTTACTTGTGTTAGCGTTTAGTTACTAGTTCTTATCCCTCTCTTTTTACTGTTTATAGAGATAGGTATTAATCTTAATAGTAAGTTTAATATATCTAAGGAAGTCTTCTAGAGTACTAATAATCTTAGTAAGTTTATCTTTGATATCTTCCTTAAGTCCTTAGTAGAATATAAAGATTAGGGATTTATCTATAATATTAAGTCTAGTAGTAAGTTATTAGAACTTAGCTGCGTAGTATAAGGTAGCCTTGGTTTGCTTGAGGTTTATAAGGTCTTGCTTAGCTTGTTATTTTTTATTAGGGTCTTAGAATAGTAACTTTAGGGCTTGTTTAAATCCTATTATGCTTCTAAAGATTAACTAAGTCTTATAGAAGCATATGCTTAGTTCTCTATTATTCCTAAGGAATTCTTTCTAGAATAGCTTAAACCATGAGAGTACTTTGCTATGTAGAAAGGTATTAGTATAAATAACTCTCTTAGTCTTGTTATAGAAGTTAGTAGTATAAAAGGTCTAATAGGTATAAACTTAGATTAGAAATCCTTTTAGCTATCTGCTTTTACTATTATAGGTTCCTAGGGAGTTAAGTTTAAGCTTATCTTATCCTTTAACTAGGGTTAAGATAATATTAGTAATAGTTTAGAGTATCTTAACTTCTTATCTAAGTATAATAACTTTACTATTTTTAGTTTCTAGCTTAATAAGGGTATTATTAATAATAGACTATATTTATTATAGGTTATAGTTATTAGTTCTCCTAAGTTATTCTATCTAAGCTATATTATTATTAATAATATTAGCTAGCTATCTATTATATCTAGTGTTTCTCTTAACTGTCTTACATATAGCCATATACTAGTCTGTAGTAAGGACAGCCTTACTATCTTTATTAAAATTAACTTTAGGTATTATAAGTTTATTATTAAGATCTATAGCTTAGGCAAGCTTCTGGTTTAGAGACCTAGGAGTCTTAGGGATACTTAAGGATAGGTTAGTCTTAGGAGAAGATATTATAGTTTTACTATTAATTAGTATTATAGGGTTAACTTACTAATAGGAGTAATTAAAGTATTATAGCTAGATTTCTAATAGTAGGTTTTCTACTAAAGTATAGCTAAGGCTATAATAATAATTAACAGTATTATACTTACTAGTATTCTTATTAATGTATTAGTTACTTAGTAATTAGTTAGGTAGTTAATAGATAGGTAGTAGCTTATATAGCTTAAGAAGTAGTTTATAAAGATAAGTAGGTATAAGAAGTCTAAAAGTTATCTAAGGATATTTTATAAGTTAATTACTAAAGAGCTATAGAAGTCTATCCTTAAGTACTTCTAAGTCTATCCTATATATAAGTCTTAATCTCTTTTCTCTTATCTTAACTATGTTAGTCTATTAGTTGTGATTACTTCCTTACTCTATTAATTAGTTAGTTACTTCTACTAATTAATTACCTAGATCTACTAATTGATTAGTAGGTCTATAGAGTAATTAGCTTATCTTATCTCTATGTGACTTATACTATAGTTCTTCTGTGTCTGAGGAGTCATCCATTTATCCTATCCTGTTGTCAGTACAAATGTGTTGCTGCCTGTATCTTACCTTGTCTGTTAGTGGGGCGTTATTACCTATAACTTATTAGGTTATAATAATATATACCTTAGTTACTTTATTAAACTTTAGTAAGGCTAAGTATAGTAAATTACTAAGTAAATTTGTATATTATCTAAAGGTTAAATAGCCTCTTCTATATTATTTAGTTTTTATAAGGTTATTAAGTTTATTAGCTACCTAGGATAAGGTAATTTATCACTTAACTATATATAGAAATATCTTAATTATAAGTATACCTTAAATCTCTAATATTTTAAAAGCTTTAGCTTTTATAAGAGTATTATATTACTTAATAAGCTAAGTAATTAGATCTCTAGTTAATAAGGCTTGTAAAAGAGTCTTATTATATATTTCTTTGGTATAGTTAGTTATACTATTATATAATAGGGTATATTATTTCTAAAGTACCTTAATTATTACTTAAAGAATAAGTTTATAATTATTATTAAGTAATTCTATCTAGATATTACTTATAAGATCCTTAAAGATAGTAGTATTAACCTATAATATAAGAAGCTTATTTAACTTTTATTATTTATATATATAAAGCTTCTTTAATAATATATCCTATATAGTAATAAGCTACTTGTTGTTTATTAATATATTATCTATTATAAGTAGTATTAGTTTACTTAGTTTATTTACTTTACTATAATTAGCTTCTAAAAGTACTTTTTATATAATTTAAGCTAAGGAATATATATTATTTTATAATTTATTTTACTCTTTAATATAATTTTTATAGGTTAGGCTACTAAGATATTCTAATAGCTCTACATATCTATCTAGATTAATATATTACTAAATATATTAAGATATAGTAAGAAAGTAAAGTAACATAAACTATAAGTATTAGTCCTTATATATAGTAGCTAAAATATATAGCTTTTGATTAGTTAGAAGACTAATATTTATATTAAAAGTTATTATAGGTTATAATTAATTAATAAGTAAGAAAAAGTCATTCTAAGAAAGGAATATTCTTAAAGATTTACTTTATAATAGTAGGGGTTAGTTATACTTACAATTAAATTAGAGCTAGGCTTATAACTATTATAAAGTAGAATCTTTTAAAGACTAATTTATATAATTAAAAGTAGCTTATTTCTATCTAAGTAAATCTAGACTAACCTTATTACTAAATATAAGGTTATTCTAAAATCTAGTATAATATTAGTATAGAAAGTAGTATTAGTTAGTAGTATTAGTTAGTAGTATTTATATAAGTAGGATAGTTAGTTTATATAATATTTATACTTATTTTTTAAGAAAATATATAAATAAAACTATTTTTAATTTCTAATACTATATAAAATAGCTTCTAAAGTATATAGGTTTATATCAAATAGCTTATAACTTCTTATATATTATATTAATATCTATTTTATTAAAGTAGATATTTAATTATAAGTAATATATTTACTATTATTTCTACTTTAATATAATAGCTAAGATAATTAAAGCTTAATTTATCCTTATTATTAATTAGCATTAAAGAAACTAGCTTTTTCTTAGTATACTTAAGCTATTAATTTTAAAAACTATTAAATTATAAAGGTTAAAAGGGAGTATAACTAAGCTATTTTTAATAGCTTTAACTATATATTTCTTATTCAGTTAATAAATTTATATTCATTTTAGAAGAAAATATATATTAAGCTTTAATATATAATTATAGTTATAAGATCTAAAGATTATAAATCTCGTACTTAGAAATACTTTATTTACCTTTTCTTTTATATTAGTTTTAGAGCTATTATCTCTTAGTTCTCAAGTCTTATTTAGCTTTCTACTTATAGTAACCTAAAGTTATTACTCTTAGTTAGATTCCCTTTCTTAGGTTTTTGAAGAATTAGATAGAGATAATAGTATCTAAAAATTACTCTTAAAAAAGTATTAAAAAACCTAAAGTTAGATTAAAATATAATTCTATATTAATTTAATATCTTATTCTTAATACTTAAGTACTTTTAATAATAAATATTTATAATACTTATAATAATAACTTATCTATTATCTATAATACCCATTCTTTACTTTAGAAAATACCTATATAGATATAACTAAAAAACCTATAACTTATATATATATAAAATACCTATACCTATAATACCTATTACCCATATAGGTCTACTTATATAGGTAATAGGTATTATAGTTAGTAAACCTATATGGTTACCTATAGGTATTTTTAACTCTAGTTATTGTGAAAAGATCGTCCTATACGGCGCACGTTTTGTAGTTGAGAATCGAGTGAACAGCGCGTACCGTGTATGATATGAGAATCGCACGATGAGCGGCATCAACGATCTTTGGATCGGTTTCTTCAAGCCCAAACCCTGCGATTGCCGCGCTTCCAGCTGATTGCGTGTGTTGCTGAAGCATCTGGAGCTGAAGCTGAAGCTGAAGCTCTCTGGCCCACGAGGCGAAGAGGGCTTCATGCGCTGCAGCTTTTCGGAAATCTCGAGCCCTGTCACTGAATAGCCGAATGATCTGATACATGGTAAAGGCCTGAAGTCTGGCAGTGGCCCCCCTTAGAACAGTCTCTGAGCGCTGCCGTTGCCACCCAGCATCATAGACCGGAGCGGATTGAGACAAGGTCGCAAGCTGCTCGGTTTCATGGTCAAGCAGCTGGTCCAGGACTTGTTCCTGAGTCTGGGCGATGGTTTCGTGGACTGCACAGACACCCAGCGCGCTTCCAAGGACCGGGTCTAGCTCCGCGGAGACTTGGTTCGTGGACGTTACAATGGGCGAAGTTCCATGTCTTGCGTATAGAGAAATGTACGAAAGCATTTCACTTGCACAGTAACGCCACGTAACCACATCGCCAAATTTGTTCCAAGGCCCGAGAATCACATTGGATAGTAGATTCATCGGGCCGCAGGTTTCTGGTGACAGCCCTCTGGAAGAAGCTTGCTGGGTGTCTTGCAGCCGAGTTCGTAGTTCCTCCAAGCTCCGATGTTGAGAGGGGGAAATTGGGGTGGCTGGAAGGCTCTGGTTGTAGCTCTCAAAATAGGGATCGTGAAGAAGAATTGATTGATCTGCTGATCCTGCGAGCCAATCTCCATTGAGAACATTGACACCTGTACCTTCAGGGACTAAAGCGTCGTTGTCTTGGAGACCTTCTGCGTCCCGTGGACGGCTGCCGTATTCCGTCTGTTCTACAACCGCAGTGTCATCGTTCAATTGGCCGAGGGTCAGCCGGGACGACTGTGATGAACTCTGCCGAGAGCTCTCGCATACCAAAGGAGAATAGACGGCGGCTGCCGGTGGATAAGGGTACTGGCAAGGAAGTGACTGTCGAGAACATCGTTGGCACGCGGGCAACGCCCGGTCACAACGCCTCTTGGATGCAACGCAAGACAGACAGGACGTCTTGCGGAGTGACATGCGAACAAAAGTGGATTATTGGAAGAAAGAAGTTGCCGCTCGCCAGAATGGAGCAAGGATTTTAAAAGAGTGGTAGTGCTTACCAAGCTCCGCTTCCTTGGCGTCATCTCGTCGCGGCCTCATGCTTACCCCCCCGGAAGTTATCGGGATGATGGCAACCTATACAAGAGTAAGTAGTTTCTACCACGTTTCCTTTTTCCCTCCCTTCTCCTCTTCCACAATTTTAACAGCCATCAGGTAAAACTCTGCGTATGCGAGACATTCCAATTTGTCCTTCTCTTATACTCAAGAGCACATGTGAAAAACGTTTCTTCGGCCCTAAGTTAATCTGATCAGACTCTGCCGCTGGTCCCCTCCGGTGCCAGCCCTTCTGGTGTTCCCCTCGGCCCATCCGGCACCTGGCATCTGCCGTAATGCTATATCGATGCTTGGGCTTAAGAAGGGGAAGAAGAAGAAGAACTACTGGCGTTTTATGCAGCAATTTCCGGAATGAATAGATTGGCTGATCTACTGTTTATATCTAGAAAAAGAGAAAGAGAAAAAAGACTTGCCCGCTACTAAACATGGTCGAGGTACATGAAGACCTAACGCTATGATGATCCCTACCTTTTCGAACCCTTGTTACTGGAAACCCGCCAATCTCTTTATTTTAGTAGACTTTGGAAATCAGTATTGAACTTGACAGGAAATTTCCTTCTCTTGGCGTCATTGCTAACAAAGCATGCCATGTTGTTCTTTCTGCAGGAGAAGAGTCCAACACCATTTTGATCAATTTCGACGGACGCAGACTCCAGTCCTAGAACATCAGACCAGATCTCGCCAGCATGCTCTTCGCCAACTTCCATGCAAAGTCGGGTGTCGGGGTTCTCGTCAGTTGACCAACTCATGACGACAGCGAGACCGTAGGGTCTCTCCTCGCCCCCACGTCTCACCCAGCCGATGCAGTCTCGTCTCTCAAAGTAGTCTTCTTGCTTTCCATGCGCGTAAAGCTTCCTGGCCAACAGAAGGTTTGGCAGGTTTTCGACTGGGGCTTCAGGGTGGGGACCCCCGATTCCGTAAAGGTCTCCAAAGAAGACGCAGGGGTGTCCGTCGTGCCTGAGAAGGAGGAGAGCATAAGCAAGAGGCATGAACTCGGCGGATATCGGGGTATCCATGGCCTGGCCTTTCTGAGTGTCGTGATTGCGAACGAATGTCTGGAAGGGGGTCAGTGCCATGTAGAAAGACGGGTTTGAAAAAGATTGACGAACCACAGCGTTGTGAGGCCGATGCTCCACCAGCGTATTCTTGAACACCTCTCTGAGATCCGTATCCTCATGCCATGAAAGCCTTGCGATGTGGTACATCAACGGCACGTCATAGAGACTGAAGAAGGAATGCATGTGATCTAGCCAGTTGGTCAAGACGCGAACGTCTCCATGCCAGAACTCCCCGACAAACATGAGTTCTTGAGAACCCCTCTTCCTGAGCAGGTTGGCCCACTCGTTGATGAAGTTCCATGAGATGTGTTGGACGGCGTCAATACGGAAGCCTCTGAGCCCGAGCTCGCCCACGATCCAGCGGCCCCATTGGTGCTGCTCTCTCACGACATCGGGGTTGGTGTAGTCGAGGTTCTCGAGCATGAGATAGTCGGCGTTGCCTTGGCTTGTGCCAACATCTTGGTGCCAGTTCTTACCGCCTTCTACATATCTGTAGATTGACCTCTTCTTATTGATTTGGTTCCAGTCCGTGCCATTGAAATGCGATTTGTTGTACGTGAATTTGCTGTACTTGCCGCCTCTCGCTTCATAATTGAACTTTGTCCACGCCTCAATCTCGTAGGGCTCTGTGATATCTCTTCGCCTATCTGGAAGCTGTGTGAGTAGTGTGCCGGTGCCTCTGTCACGGTAGAGTGCGACAAACCGGAAGGATCAACCTCGACCACCTTGACCATCTCGGTGCTGTCCGCATACGCGCGATGGTTGTGGATTGCGTCCCAGACCAGCCCAATACTGTTCTTGTCCGCATCTGCCGCCAGAGATCCAAGGTCTCCCTTGGTACCCCATTTTGTGGGAACCGACCCTTTTTGGTTGAACTCTCCCAGGTCCCATGCGTCGTAAATGTCGTAGCCGTTGCTTTCGGGGTCCTTTGCCTTGCTGCCCGGTGGCAACCAAAGACTGGTGATGCCGATGGATTTGAGCCCGGGTAGCGCAAGCTGCAGTCTCCTCCAGTGCTTGTGGTCCGCAGGCAGGTTCCATTCGAATGCTTGCAGCTGAACCGGGTTCTGCGGTTTCTCACTACGATGACGACGGAACGACTTGGCTCGAGGTTGGGGCGAAGCTTCCGTAGGGTGAAGCGACGCAACACCTGTTTTGGTCATCGTTGAAGTGGTAACAGTGAGCGGGAATGGAATATGAATAGTGTCTTTTCTCATCTAATCAAGGGTTTGGTGGCCAGCTTGCTTCTATTTATCCATGCGCCTTGACCATGAAGTATGCAGTAGACTCAAGGTCTTATTCGTATATCCATCCACGTCGCCCGCCACCATGCTACGGTGGCTTACACTCCAAGGTTCCCAGGACCTTGAACTGACCCCGGACCGCTGCGTATTAACGCTTCCAATTGCGATCGAATCCGGCCAATCAAATCGAATGAAGCTGCGAAGGGCCCAACGAGGTGCCAGCATTAGATTGCTTGCTCACGTGTTTCATACATCAGTCGTTCCAGGACCACAATGCAGGTATGATTCTGCGAGTCATCTCGGGTTCGCTTTCGCGAGTCACTTACCCCTCTGAGAATGCGCGGCATGATACGAGGTTGTGAAAGCCCCATCGTACCTTTTCTCCAAATCTTCCCCAGTCGAGTGCCAGAAGAAACCGGCTGAGCCAAAAGAGTTGACGCGTAGTGGCACAGTCGCCGCGATGGGGTTTGACGCATGGGCGCTACGTAACATCCGACACGTGTAGGTAGAGACGGGAGAACGGAGCATCACACCAGACAAGCCTTAACACGGACCCGGCCAAGAGGATCACTGAGTTGCCGGTAGTGACGTGAGCCGAGCAGAATTCAACAACATGAAGCCCGTTGGAGTCAAACGCAAGGAATGTATTCTTCTCTCTTCAATATTGCAATTTCTTCCCCCTAGGGCAGTGCATGTACCTGAGGGGGTCGGGTGAACAGATGGGTGTGAAGACATCACCAACCTCATAGTATGCAGTCGCAACGGAAATGATGTGCAGCCATCAAGGCAACACTGACCAGGCGGCCAGTGCTGCGTTGACCAGTGTTTGCTGCTCCGCACCGCCCTCTGCCCACATGGCCCAAGTCTTCCGGGTTCATGTGTCCTTTGAAACTATGTGCAGTGGGAACCACAAAGGTTGTTCTTGTGTGGCTGCGACGCTGCTTCCATTGAGACAATGATTCTACCCTATCTAAGCTCGTTACATCAAATGGTTCCGGTGATCATCAGACGCCCCCCCATCGCGTTCTATAAAGCTATTGTCTCATTGCCTGAAAATTTTGAAGATGCAGGTGATACATCCCATATCTTTTGAGTTTGGGCCATGTTCAACGGACGTGTTTGACATGGCCTAATTATCTGAATCCCCCATCCACACCTGCCGCCATCCATCCCTTTGGCGATCTTGATGCCCTTCACATCGTCACTCTCCAGTGTCTAATGTGATCCGGGAGCCCGAACGAGTCTCGAGCACAGAGACTTGGAGGTTCCAGCCCGCGAAAGAAAGTTTTTCCATGTACTCCTCGAACTTTTCGTTGGCGACCTCCAAGCTTGCCTGAATGTGGCTCAACATCACCCGCTGATCCAGTCCAGCTCGCAACAGTTCAGCCTCCTCCTGACCGCTCAACCGCCTTGTCAATAATAGTCCATGAAACCAAGCTTTCAGCTGAGATCTTGTTGAGACGCCGTTCTTGAGCACAACCATGACCTTGATCCTGGAAGACGCGTCATAGTATACCGGCTCCGAGACTGCACACCAAAGGGCATACTCTTCCTTATCGTAAAGGTCCAGCAGGACAGCCAATTCCAGGGTCGAAAGATGATAGGATTTCATTCTTTTATGGCCACTAGCCAGGCTCTGGAGTATCTCTTGGAGAGACACGCCATACTCGCAATGGCCGAGAACCTTTCCCGAGTTCCAACGAAAAACACCGCCCCCACGCTTTTCGAAGATAAGCTCCCTTTCAGAAACGAGTGAGGGCGTGAGAAGTTGGTCCTTGGAAAACAAGGCTGAGAATGCAATGTTTGCACGTTGCCTGTTGAGTGAGCGTGACTTGACCGCCCTGACGCCTTTCCAGTTGAGGAAAAGGTGCACGGCCAGCAAAAGAATAAGAGCCAACCATGTGGCCCTTGGATCTGTGAGAAGCGACACCACGAACGTGCCGGTCTAAGTGATGGTTAATGATGGCAATGCTTCCAAGAGTAAACAAGAGTTGACATACGATCATGCCCATCAGAGAAATGGCCGTCTCTTGACTGGCGTCTTTCTGTTGAATGTCAGCACCACTCTTCATGTTACATATAAGCTAACCACGACCTACAGCGTTGAGCTCGCCAAGATTGTTCCACTTGGCAAAGTGACCACTCAGACTGCTTTTGGACGCATTGCCGGCAACTCCACTAGCGGAGTAGAGTAGGCTCGAGAAACACAAAACGAGGAACCTGATGCTTCGCGGGAAAAACGGCGAGAGGCAGTCGAGAACCATGGCGACATCGCAAAGGATATCAGAAGCCAGACGGTACGCCTTGCATTCCGCCTCGATTGATGTGCCGAACCAATGGGCAAATGTGATGGTTGCGAGCCGTCCTGTGGATTCCCTTATGACCTGAACAAGCATGGCCCCAGTTGGGGATGCTAATGAGTCGCCGACACCCAGACCTAGCCATCAAGATCAGCTTCCGAAAACAAAACCGGGATCCCGGCTGGGCCCAGTCTCTGGGAACGCTTAGCCGGCATGATGTGCCGCAGGTTTGTTTACCTTCCCAAACAGCACGAGATGATATCATGCCGGCAATCGAGCCAGCAAACGCTTGTACAGAGTCCTTTCAATCCGTCAGTGGCTTCTCGGGTTGGCTCTTGATTTTGTCACCTACATAAATTTGATATGCCGTGTAATCATCTGATACGCTTTGAGGGTACCCATCGGGCAAGAAGATTCCCAGAAGACGTATCCAGAGCTTCTTTCGCTTGATAGGAAACTGCGCAAGCAAGCGTCAATCACATGCCCGTAATCCATCTTCGGACAGCGGCCAAGTGTTCAGGGATGATCATGGATGTGCTTACCAAGACGTCGACTCTCGGATGTCCGGCGATTGGGACCGACTCGACATATTTGGCTTTGACGTTCCCTGCCTTGTCACATTCGGTAATCGCCAGGGAAGCCGACTTGTTGGTTATCGCTGGCGACTCCAGGATTTGCGTCGATCGTGTTGACGTCTTCATGCTGCGTATTTCTGAACGGGAGGAACACGATTCCAGAAAAAGCAGAGGCCTGGCCGCAGGAGAAAGAGATTGGATTGAAAGCCCCATGCAGTCCGGCTCAAGGTTCATACAGCAAGGAATTGAATATGCAGGAGCAGGAATAAAAGGTTGGAGGCCCGCGACAGCTTAGTACGGATACGAAATCTTAAAGTTTGCTGACACCCCCCCTTAGGCGTATGGAACATTTGTCCTGGACACCGAACGGTACATGAAACTTTCCACCTCAACGCCGTGGGCTATGTCTTGGAGCCATACATGCCGGACAGCTCTGCCGTCATTTTACTTTTCCAGACCACGATGTGGATGATGGGCAGAGAGACATTACCGTGGGGGGCCGCCAAACAATTCCTCAATCATCAAGTGCCTCAGAACGCCACTGGCCAACCTTGGACGGACGGTTTCAAAAACCTCTAAACATTGGCAACGACTGCAATGCTCAAGCCTGCGCCTGAGGAATTTCGCGTGAATCTGACTCGGAGAACACAGACGTTGACAAAACACGCGTTAGATGGGATGACGCTTGAGGATTTGCGCCTGATTGTCGCCCAAAAATCAGCATTTCGGGGCCAGCATAGTTCTACTAGAAGCAATTCTGGTATTTATGGTTCCGCGGCCAAGTGCCGCAGAGTTCAGGATAGTTTTTTTTTTCTTTTTTCTTTTTTTCATTCCTTGTAAGAATGATTTGCCTGCCAGCGGCGTGGCCAGTCACGCAAAAGCATGATGGGGGTTTTTGTCGGAAACGAATCTTGGCATCACCCTGATGATCCAAGCAATCGATATCTCGATCCAAGCTCGTATTCGAGTTGCACATACCATTTTGCGCGTGTCAGGGGCCAAAGAGGTACGGATGGTAAGCCGGAAAGTTTCGCTCCCGCGTTCTTCATGGTGACAGAAGTCAGGAATCAAGAAGAAGCTTTTCGACGTCAGTGGAAGGAGAGACGTGTTAATGCTTGCTTTTGGCTGGTGTTGGCTTGTACACTCTTAGCCGAGTGCCTCTCCAGCCATTGAAGCCAACACTAAAGAAGTTCGTTGCTCCCAGTCCGATAAGGTGTCACTTCCGCAGTTGCCGATATTAGTGAGCAGAAACTGAATGTTTCATGCAGCCGATCCTCTGGATATAGTGATTTTGTTTTTATAGTTATCGGCAAAGCCTCGGGTTTCCCCAGACATCAAAGTCGAAGTCATTATCGAAATCGAGATTGCACTTGAACCCAGAGTACGGTTGATCCTCGTGTCCGTGTTCGAGATGACGCCAACTCGTGCGGGAGAGTTGCGAATCTACGTTGTCGTGACGTAACTTAAAATCCATGACAAGACATATTGAAAGCATACCCCTGGCCCCTACCAGCCCAGACCGGTCACAGAAGCTTTAGGCCCTCCCTGACAGGTTGTGAGCTTCGCTGTAAATGTAAGCAATCTCAGCTACCACGCGCTACTCTAACTCTCTGGTCTCACCCGGCAAAGGAATCTATGATGGTAACTGCTCAGTTTCGGCGGCATCCTGGATAGGGTATTCTTGCGGTTGAGACAAAGGAGTCCCATGCTCTCAATCCAAAATCGAACATGACGTGCCCGACACGAGTCGCAGCTTAGTCGTCGCAGTCTGACGACGCTACCGGGCAGTGTAGACTCTTTAGGCTAATAGAAGTCGGCGATGTGGACGCCGCAGAAGACGACGCCATAAAGTTTCACTTACATCACCAGAGACGCGGAGGCGACCATTGATGCTGGAAAACAAATTGGTATTGGGAGTCTGCGCTACGTGTAGGCGGATAAGAAATGAAGTGATATTTTGTGCATGAGAAATGAAACGGTTCCAGTGTGGTATGAGACGTAAAACAGGAACGAAAAGGAAGGCCAGGAAGATGATTAGAAAGGAGAAGCGGATTCTCAAGAATCCCAAATAGGTCCAAAGGCTGGGATGCCACGGCTCTCCATCTGATACACAAACTTGTTCACCGTCGGTCCGTTGGAGATGATGGCGACGCACTCGGCCCCGCTCTCCTTGTAGACGTTGTACGCCAGCTGCACCAGGTTCGGCCTGCCCCTCTCGTCCGTGTCCCAGATCAGCGCGTCCGGATCCGCGGCCAGGATCGTGTCCATGACGCCCTGTCCGTAAGTCTTGAGCGGGTTCTTGGTCGACCACACCACGCGCGCGGGGACGCGGCGCTCCATCAGGACCGGCAGACAGGGACCGATGCCGGATCCGGTGGCGACGAGGACCATCTTCTTGAACAGCGGCGCGACGGCCAGCACGCCGGATGCGGGCGTGCCGCGGGTCCAGATGGAGGTCGGCGGGTTCTCGATGATGCGCTTGGTCCAGTCGCCGGCCTTGGAGACGACGATCGAGAAGCCCTTGCCGCTGGGCTCGGGGATGGCGGCGAAGGCGTGCCACTCCACCAGGGGGCGGTCGGTGATGCGGACGCCGCGCGAAGAGCAGGGGGGCGGGGTGGAGAAGTCGAAGTGCAGGCGGACGGCGTGCTTGGAGAGGGGCTCGGGGACGACCTTTACGCGGCGGAGACGCATCCACGGCAGCGCGATGCTCAGGGTCGTCACGGCCACGAGGTAGAGGGCCGGGGTCTTGGCGAGGGCCGGGCCGAGAGGCTCGGGGGACATGGAGGCGGCGGTGACGACGACGTGGGCCCAGACGAGGCCGAGGGCGGACCAGCCGGCGAAGCGGTGCGTCCACTCGAACTGGTCGTGCATCTTTGCGCGGATGGAAGGGTACGCCATGACGAGTATGAGGAGCAGCAGAAGGAGGATGAGGTAGGTGAGCACGAGCGTGACCAGGTTGACCGAGTACAACGAATTAGGGGCGAGGAAGTTGCCGGTCGCGGCGCCGGTGAAGATGACCCACCACACGGTCGCGGAGACGGCGCAGCCCGAGTGGACGCCGCCGTTGTGGTAGACGCGCGCAAAGTGCCTGCGGATGGAGAGCGGCACCGAGGTCGGCACGCGGGAGCACGCCCAGAAGAGGAAGTTGACGACGTATTCCTGACGCAGGAGCACGGCCCCGAGGAGGTTCGCGGCGACCGCGGTGGCGAGGTGGTTCAGGGGCAGGGAGAAGTTCATCTTGCGGCTGTCCCAGAGGAGGAGGGCGAAGACGGCCAGGTTGGAGACGAAGATGACGCCGAAGAGCTTGCGGTAGGCGTTGAGGCCGCGGTGGCGGGCCCATCGCCACCCGTGGAAGCCGTTCTTGGAGGGCAGCTCGTAGTCCTCCCCCCCCGCCTCCTCCTCCTTCTTCTTCTCGATCTCTTCGGCGACGAAACCAGCCGTCTTCTCCAAATCGAGATCGCGGTGGGAGTCGACGACGGTGAAGGTGCGGGAGTCGACGAGCGTGAGGCCGCCCTCGCTTGAAGCGGTACTGACGGCGGTCTTGATGGAAGAGGCGCTGGAGTGCACCGCGGGCGCGGCGGGCACGTCCTTGACGGTGGGCGGAAGCGGTGGAGGCGGGGAGACCTCGGCCGCGCCGCTGGCGATGTCGCGGAGGGCACGCTTGTCGACCTTGCCGTTGGGGGTGAGCTCGATGGCGCGGAGGTGTTTCCAGACCGTCGGCACGGCGTAGAAAGGTTGGCCCTCGCCGACGATGGCCTTCAGCCGAGCCTCATCGATGGGCGCGGGCGCCGAGTAGAAGCCCCACAGGCGATCGTCGATCTTGAGCGCGCATCCCTTGATGACTCCGGGGCACTTCTCGATGGCGCGAGACACGCCGTCGAGCTCGACACGGAAGCCGGATATCTTGACCTGGTCGTCCTTGCGGCCGAGAGGCTCCAGGCTGCCGTCCTCGAGCCAGCGGGCCAGGTCGCCGGTGTTGAACATCATACGACTGCAAAGCCACCGTTAGCGCGATTATCTTTTATTTTTTCCCCCTCTCGGATGACACGACGGGGGGGGGGGAGAGGTTGGGGACTTCACTTACCCGTCCTTTGTGAACTTGTCAGGCCTGTATCTCTGTGCGGTCAGGTCCGGCAGGTTGAGGTAACCCCTGGACACTCCCGGGCCGCCAGCCCACATGATGCCAGGTTCGCCGATGGGTACGGGGTTCTCGTCGTCGTCGAGGATGTACACGTTGGTGTTTGGGTTCGGCTTTCCGATGGACAGCGTCTTGCCCGGCCAGTGGAGGTGGGCCGTGTTGAGGATGCTGATCTCGGTCGGGCCGCAGACGTTCCAGAACCTGACGTGCGGCGCCCATTGCTCGGCGAGGGCCAAGGGGCAGGGCTCGCCACCGACGGCGATCGTCCTGATGTTGGGGAAGTCTTCGCGCCTGGGCATGTGCTTGAGGACGACGGACGGTGTCGCGATGACGGTGTCGACGCGCTGCAAACAGTCTGTCCAGAGATCGTTGCCGCTGCCTCTGATGTGGAGTGTTCCGCCGTTCATCATCGTGCCGAGAATCTCCCACGCGCCTATCTCGGTCGATTCCGGGTCAGATTTGGGCCATTGGGGTATAAAGTCTTTTGAGATTGTTTTGACTTACACATGTCGAATCCGACGTTCAACTGTTGCGCCACGTTCTTCCCCACGCGGATGCCGAGCCTGGAGGGCTCCACGAGAAGCGTGTTGGTGACGCCCTCATGTCTCACGTCGACGCCTTTGGGCCTGCCGGTAGTGCCCGAAGTGTATATAACGTAGGCGCCGTCTTCGGGCTTGACAATGACGCCGGGGTGGCCGGCGTTGCCATGCTTCCACAACGAGTCGTTGCCGTCGAGGTCGACTACCCTCACCAGGTCCCGCCTGTCTGAGGGCAGGCTGCGCAGGACTTTTTCGCGGAACTTGGGCGGACACAACACGACCGGCGCGTTGGAGTCTGCAATGTCGTAGCCGAGTGTATCTTCGGGGATGATGCCGCCGTCGAGAGGGACGTACTGGCCGCCAGCCTTGAGCACGGCAAAGATGAAGACGACCATCTCGATACACCGGGAGTAGACGAGCACAACACGGTCCCCCTTCCTAACGCCGTGGGTTCCCCGGAGCTCGTTGGCGAGCACGTTGGCCCGGCGGTTGAGCTCGCGGTACGTGATGGACGTGCCATCGTAGTGTCGTACAGCAGTGACATCGGGGTGTGCTGACGCGATGGACTCGAAGGCGTGGTGGACGACGTGGTAGGGGACGGGCTCGCTGGGTCCTCTGCTGAACTGGTTGAAAAGCACTCGATCCGCCAGGGAGAGGCTTTCGAGAGAATGGAAAGGATGCGAGGAGACCATGTCGACCGATGCTGCGTGTCTCTGCTCCGGAGTGATTTGAGTCCACCAGTGACGCATCCAAGATCGGTTCTCGAGAGGTGGGAACCCCGAGGCAGATATACCCGTATGTAATGTACGATGCGTTCCAGGGGTGGCCATCGTGTTTCTCTCCATCAGCCTGGAGCGCCCAGGGGTGATGACGGAAACACTAGCTCGTGACGTGAAGTACCAGTACCACATTTTCTGTCTTGACAACCCATCTCCAGCCGTTGAACATACGAGGCCAGGAACAAGCTGCTTGTCCCCAAAGAGAAAAAAAAAAGCCCCTGTCGACCATCAGTATCAAGGCTATTAGCTGGGCATTCCTGCTTCTTTCCAGCCAAGCCCTGTACAGACAGATTTGTCTTGGATACTGTGGAGAAGGGTAGGAGCTCCGATGAACCGGACTGGGCTCGGATACAGGGCCCCAGGGAAGCTGCCCAGGAGTATAGAAGTCATCATGTTTCTCCATGGACCAAGGCAATGGCAAGGGGTAAAAGGGTTCTGGTGACGAATGTGGGCGCGAGCAAACAGAAATTGCAAGGCCGGCGGCGTCTTCCGTCAATCACAAGAAGCAACAAGGTTACAAGAACGGCCTAGAGCAGTCGAAAGGGCCCCGCTGCTTCATGTCCTTTGCGGAGCGTGGCAGAGAGATTGCATAGTAACCGATGTCTCCATCGTTGTAGTCTCGGACCCCTCTGATCGGACGGACGGTACGTCGGGGTTGGGTCGGAGGAGACATCCAAATCCGGACAGGACCGGAGGTCGATCCGGACAACATCCGCCTAATCCTGCAGCTGCAGGCCATTCGTCCGTCCCTTTTTGTCTACGCTACCCCATTACTCCGTACTTCCCTTTTCACTCATGCAGCAGCAGGACGACTTCTTGTTTTCCGCCTTGGGGGGCTGTAACAAGGGGGGGGGGGAGACCACGGGCAGGGGGATGACCAAGATGTTGCCAATCAACGGTTATGTGCAAACATGTGTCAATTACCAACATTTGCGTGCTCCTAGGGAGATATCAGGGATGGGCTTGGCCCTCGTGCCATCTGGGCAGCCGGGGTGGCCCTCGACATTCGCAGCTTCGCCATGCTTGCAAAGTCGCAGTCCGTTGCCCCCGCCCGCCCACGCACCCCTCCCCTTGACCCTGCGTATGCATTCTCCAGCCGAATGCAACACTATATATACAACGATCCCGTTCGCAACAGACAACTAAGGTCGTCCCGGACAAAGTGCGACGATGCGGTGACATGGTAAAGACGGTTCCCAAAAGCAATTACACAGTAAGCAAAGAAGGAGGGGGGGAAGCGGGCTAGAAGAAAAGACGATGAATCTGCTTCTCTGACATGTGCTGAAGACATAAATCTGACCAGCCATCAACAACCACCACAGCCCTCGCCAACAGTCGCCGTCCGTTGATCCGTCAGCCAAAAGACCCCCTTTTTTTTTATCACTTCTTTCCGCCTCCCGAGCAGTTCCCCGAACGTCATGGACAACCTTGAGACCCTCAAGCTGTCGGTGGACGCCGAGACAGCTGTCGCTCTGGTCCAGTTCGACCGGCCTGCCAAGAGGAATGCCTTCTCACAGGCCATGATCGGCGAACTTGTCGCTACTCTGGCTCATCTCGATACCCTGGACACCGTCCGTGCAGTTGTCGTCACCGGTGGTCCAGACGGGCCTTTCTGCGGTATGTTTGCACTTCTCCGTTATGTACGCTCGGGCAGAACGAAACATTCGTCGGCCCCCAGAAGAAGGAAGAGAAGGGAAAAGAAAAAGAAAGAAAAAAAAAAAAAGAGAGAAAAAGAAGAAGCAGTGTTTGGATAGGTGTGTCAACCATGACCCATCTGTCGCATGTTTCCCTCTTTGCCTCGGCTCGCCCGGTTTTTGTTTGTCTGCTTTTCTTTTTTTTTTTTCCTTCCCCAACGACCCTGTTTTCATGTGGGAGTAGCCATACCGCTCAGTCGTCAGTACTGTGCACAGTAGTTGACGATCCCTCCCCCCAATCTGCCATCTCAATTCTCCACGGATATGAGACACAGGGGCCCTGTTCGTAGCCGCCGTGCGTTTTTTTTTGCTTACTGAAACGCCATGAAAATCTTGGGCACCGTTGGCGGGCCTCTACACGTGTACTTTCATCTTATGGAGACCGTAACGTCAGCTAACCCGTTTTGTGGTGCAGCCGGTATGGACCTGAACGAACTGGTGCAGATCACTACGCCCGAGGCGCATCGGCGCGCCTTTCTGAAGGACTTGACAGACGCCTTTGCCAGGTTTTCCAAGCCCATCATCGCGGCCGTTGTCGGGTTTGCTGTAAGTTGGAAGCCTCAAGTTTTGAGGCCGCCTCAGGCACCTCATCGTTATTTTTCCCGCTTGCTTCTGGGAACAAAGACTAACGAAAAGAGCGTCAAGTTGGGCGGCGGTTGCGAAATTGCCTTGGCGGTAAGTCCTCCGGGGAGCTTGTTGGTCGTTTGTTGCGAGTGGAACGGCCGGAAAGCTGATGGACGGTGTGCAGTGCGATATAATCTACGCGGCGCAGGACGCCTCCTTTGGTCTTCCAGAGATCAAAATCGGAACGATCCCAGGCGCTGGCGGCACCCAACGCATAGCCCGGGCTCTAGGCAAGCACAAGGTGAGTATCGTGTATCTGGCAGTTGGGCCGTCGACTGGCGCGATGCCGATACTGAACGGCCGAGATCACACCGTTTGATGTTTGACCGGGCTTTACTGACAAGGAACAGGCCATGGAGTTCGTCCTCACCGGCGAGCCAGCCAGTGGGGCAGAGTTTGAGCGGCTCGGAGTGGTGAACAAGGTGTTCCCCCGTCCAGAAGTTGTTCCTGCGGCACTGAAGCTTGCGGCGCGCATCGCACTCATGTCAGGCCCGGTCATAAAGACGGCGAAGCAGGCAGTTCTTACTGGTTGGTTTTCTCTCGTACCCATCCCTAAATAACAGGCCCGGATGACTCCCTGTAATGAGGGGGGCGGGCGGAGCGTGCCCCTGAATGTTCATGACTCGCTGACACAGTTACAGTCGAGAATAGCCATCTCGATGCCGGGATGACCATGGAGAAGTCCCTTTATTACTCGACGTTTGGCCTCGGTGACTTCCAAGAAGGGATGACAGCCTTTCTCCAGAAGCGTCGTCCTGACTTCAAGCACGCGTAAGTTTCGGGAGAGCGCCGCATGGGATCTCGCGTATGTCGACTTCATCGAAACTCAAAACAGGGGCTCGCTGGGTACTATGCCTAGGTAGACACACTAGACCCTACCCAATGCCGAGACGTTCCAAGGTCGGGTGTGTTCTTTGAGAGATCCTCGGCTGGTGTAAGGTAGCAGCACCAGCACATAGCATCGATTCTAGAAAAGGGCAGTTGAGAGAACTCAACCCCCCCTCCCCCTTTTTTGTTATTCTCCGTGCTGGAAAAATTGGTAGTGTCTGCATCGAGGCAAAGAGCCGACTGACTTTCGTCGAGCTTGGTACTGTCATTGCACTGCTGACATACTTATCCAACTGCTCATTTGGGAGACGGAGTGAGAATGGCACCCCATCATTGTAGCCTTCACGCCTTAGGCGCGCGGAGCGAGGTGGGTGTTGTGTACCCAACAAGGCGATGTATCGTGCAAGTCCGCCATCAGCTTTGTACATGCACGTGGACATGCATAGTTCGCGATGATGAAGACCGACTTGCCCTTTTCGCCAAAGTCTCGTTTTCCCTATCTGTGTCATTGCCCCGAGGAAATACATGTAAGAAAACCTCGCAATTTGGGATCCATACCGCGTACCGTGTCTCTTTTCCTTGGCTCCATATACCTTGTCCCATTGTGTTGCCTGCTATCCTTGCCCAGCACGGTATATTGACTGCGATTCTTGCCCGTGCGCACAGCGCCGAATACTCAGATCGTGACACCGGTGGTGCCAACATCAAAAATGGAATTGCGCCAACCGTCTTGCTGATACTCATGCACTCTGTCGCCAGCAAGTGCAGCCTCCTCGTTCCACATTTTGACGAGACTGCCGGGTGCGTACACCCCCTTGAAGACGCCCCGTCCGGGCTGTGCGACACCAACACGGGTATACAGGTCTGGATCTTCCGGGGGTGCCAATCTCGCTGCCACGGCCTTGATAAAAGTCCACAAATCCTGCGGGTCGGCAATACGAGTCGCTCTCAGACGCTCACGCGCAAAAAGCAACTCTCTATTGGCGAAATGAAGCACCTCGCTAATACTTGTCGCAATCTGTGCCTCCAATGCGGCCTTGACCGTCGGCCGAATGAGAGGCTTTAACAGCCAGGCTAACCATGAAAAACGGCTCTTTCGCAGGCTGTAATTGAGATGATGGATGCGGACACGGACGTCGTGAAGGGTGAGTATGTTTTCGAGGCCGTCCTTTCCTATCTCCACATCAATGGCAACGTCAATACCGCGCTCGTCGAGGTGAAATCCCGCGATCCCGGCGTCGGCGAGTCTCAATATGCCCGAGTGGAGGCGCAGCCAATATCCCAAATCCTCGGCAGCGATGGACAAGCCCGACAGGGTGATTCTCATGAGTGTAGTGACCGAAGTAGTCGTCCGGAACCGAGCTTTACGGATCTCGACGTCATTCTGAGTGGAAATGTTGAGCTTGAAGGGTAGAAATGAGCTGTTGTTGACGGTTCGGCCTGGCTCCAGGATCAGGTTCTCCAGAAGGAGGTCAATGGTGGGGACCGATATCTCTATGCGAGGGATCGGGATGTACTGAACGGCTTGAATCAACAGAGGTATGAAAATATTCGTGGAATCTGCCAATAGTTCACCATTTGCGTACTGATTGCTTGGGGACAGGATCTTGAGAATTCTCTTCGTCGTGTTCACGACTTTCTTGATGTCGGCATCCTCGAGAACAGAGTGCAGGGCCAGGTGCACACGGTCCAGTAAGGCGTCGAGGTCATCGCGTATGGAAGATTCCGAGGCCAACTCTTTCGACTTAGCTCTCAGCTCCTTGAAACGGTCTTCGGCGTGTTCGAAGAAGTCGGGATCGGTAAGCATATCTTGCAGCAGGTTCCCAATCTGTCTTACGAGCTGGTCAAACTCGGGGTCACTGCGGCCATGTTCCATGACCAGCTTGAACATGCGCTCAACCCCCTTCCATTGCTCGTGGTCACCCAGTGATGTCAAGAACAGCCAGAAGTTGTGGAGCGCGCGGTCGGCCTCTGGATTGGTATCGATGTCCTCCTGGACAACCTGGACAGTGTCCGAGATGGCGTGAGAGTAGACCAGCAGATAGCGCCTGACCAGCAGAGAGAGTGTCGACACTGAATCAGAGTAATCCTTTCTGCCGCGTAGGTTGACAACGGTTTTCTTCAATCTGTGCACGAGTGTTTCCTGTTCCTCGCCTGTGATGTGATCTGCCAGGCTGTGGCCAGCCTCGTCAGCCACACGGGTGACGCCGTCAGCCACAACCTTTGAGACTCCAACAACTCCATCTTGGAGGTCGTCCTTGGATGGCGGAGGCTTCGAATCCCCATTGGGATGTTTGACAGCTTTTTTCTCTTCCGGCGATGGCTCGACCTCCTTCGCTGCTTGCTTCGAGACTTCGGACAGAGTGAAGGCAGTGTCCCGAAAGACCTCGCGTCCGACGGTACTCAGATCCGAGAGGAACAATCGGAAGTCTGAGTTGGTGAGAATCAGAGACCCGACTGTTTGTAAGCTCTTGTATGCTGTTGGAGTGTATCAGCGCAAACCCTGGAGTAGATGCTTCACTCTTCTGTGCTACGTTGGATGGATGGAAGGTGGGATTTGGTTGTGGTTTGGTACGCATAACCTACCCGCAACTGTATCAGCCCTCGCTTTGGCCTTTGACGCTCGGGCACCAATGTCGTAGGCGTCAACGGAGAGACGAGCCTTTGTGAGATACCAGATAAAGTCCTGGATCTGGTCCTTGTCGTTCTTGTGGAGGAGCAGCTCAATGAATTGCTTGATCAAGAGCTTGAAATTCAGGACGAGGGCGCGTCCCGAGTCGCTGAGATCGGGGGTATCGGGGTTAAGGATATCGGCGGACAGGAGAGTGCGTAGATTGATGATGAGCTGCTCATTTGACGGCATATAACCTTTCCCGATAGCTCGAAGCATTTGATAAGTGTGTAGCTTCTCATGAAGACGTTGCTGTAAGGCCGTATCGTCGTTGTATCGAGGCAAAAGCGGCTGGCGCTCGCGTTCCTCGCGCGACTGCCGGCCGAAGCCAAAGCAGGACAGCATTGCGACGATGAAGACGCTGCTGGAGCCTATGGGTGTATCGACGAGCTCTACCCTTGGGCTTCGGCGCCGTGAATGAATTCTGAATGGATCCGCAGGTCTCTGGAGGATGAGGTGTTCTGGTCAAGTATGCTGATGTCGTTGCTAGGTTTCGCCAAGATGAACAATGGGCGAACCATTAGTAAGGAATGATGCATGCATGCATGTCCCAAAGTGACCAGCTGATGACGTAGGTACCTAGGTGAGACAGGCATCAGCCCAGTACGTACCTTCTTCGCGTCCAATGAGAGGTCACGGGCCGGAGGGAAGTTTCCGAAATGGTCCGTGCAATGCCTACCTTTTGGGGAGCTTAGGCCAGTCGGTATCTAGGTACGTACCTTGATAGGTAGCGTGCTAGTCAACAAACCACCAAACTCTGCGCTAGGTTGGTAGACAACAAAGTGAGAGAGAGAGAGAGAGGCGATGGCATGATAATTAGACAATCATCTCAATTCCTCATCAGAATACTCTGCTTTTCTTCGGTCAACACCATCATCTAAAATATTGTCACGATTGTCCTTGATGCTTGATGGGCGGACTTGCAAGTCTCCTCCAGGTCAGGCAAGGAACTGCTCCGTTCAGATCGTCTCCCCTAAACACTTCAAGACTCCAATTGGATTCGACAATGGTGGCTAGTCTACCTAGTCCTGATAGCTATATACACGAACAACTCAAAAGAATCGATGGCCGTCACTTGTCAAGTCGTCAAAATAGGCATTGATCCTGTAAAAGGTGTGCCCAGCATCTTCTCCCCAATCTACGCAGGGTTCTGGCATCACTTTATGGACCCGACCAAATGGATAACTGGGGTTGAGACTATGTATAATTGTCCTAGTGCTGCATGGGCAAAACACCCTTGTTGCCCTCTAAAATCCCAATACAACGCGACCAGATGGCCTTGCCACATTACTTAGGAGGCTACCTACCTGCCTATATATGTGGCTACAGTCTGTTGCGTTGGCAGCATTGGAAACCTATTTTTCTGTCTATGCGTTAGTAACCTACTAATACAACCCTATAAAAAACTGCGCTTTTTAGTTAGTAGATTTAGAAATCTATATATCTAAATATTGAGCAATCCCTGTTTTAAATTTACCTACTATTAATACTATTAATACTTAAAATAAAGCTATTTAAACCTATATAAAGCTCTTTATTAATTAATTTATTAGTAATTAATACCTCTTAGCTCTCTTATAACCTTAATTAAAAAATGATATAAATTATATAAATATATAGCTTTATTACTTATTATTATAATATATAAAAGTAAGTAAACTTTAAAGTTTATAAAATTCTTACTTTAAAAACCTATATAAGGCTTTTTTTTATTAACTTATTAGCTAATTAATAAAATCTTAAATTTTAATATTTTAAAGAAATACTATAAGGTCTATCTTAAGAAATAGCTTAATAAGAATAAGAGTAAG
The DNA here is from genome assembly GCA_016618095.1 of Colletotrichum echinochloae. Taxonomy (NCBI): domain Eukaryota; kingdom Fungi; phylum Ascomycota; class Sordariomycetes; order Glomerellales; family Glomerellaceae; genus Colletotrichum; species Colletotrichum echinochloae. Next base: position 5,414,745 of record JADEZT010000004.1, read on the forward strand.
CTAGCTAAGTTCCCTTAAGTTTTAAAGTTTCTAATATTCTTATTACTATTATTACTCTTAATTAAATAAAATAAAAGTCTTAATTAAATAAAATAAGAGATTATATATTTAATTAAATAAATATAATAATACTAAGATTAAATATAAATAGGTAAAAAAAGATAATATAAATATTAAAAACTTGAAAAAATAAAATAGATATTAAGGTTATTAAATAGATAAGCTATAGTTTATATATAGTCTAATAGTAATAATATTAATATAAAATAATAGAGAAAGTAAAACTATATATTTTAAATAAAATAAGTTATATAAAGTTCAAAATATAATAACTATAAAAGTTATTAAAGCTTTTTATATATTACAATAACTTTAACTTTAAAAAAATATAAAATCTTCTTTTTAAATAATATATTATTAATATTTATAAGTTAATAATTAATTAGTAGTTTTAAGATATTAAATAGTTATTAAAATCTATTTATATTATTATTACTTAGAGAGATAAGAACTTATAATATACCTAGGTATATACTATTCATTAATACTACTTAAAGTAATTAATCTTTATTAATAAGTTAGATATAAATAAATAAATAAATATTTAAAGGATAGGTTAAATATTAAAAAACTTAATACCTTATTATAAGAATAAACTTAAATATAGGCAGTAATATTAGGTCTTACTAGCTTTTATAATAAATAAAATCTTTAATATATTAATATACCTAGGTATAACTAATAGTAATAAATTTATAATATAGATGTAAGAGAAGATATTACCTAAGTATAGTACCTTTTCTATAGTAAAGTTAGTTATTATAATAGATAATATGAGTTTTTACTATTAATAAGATATTTAAGAGGTATATAAATTAGCTAATATATACTTATTATACCCACTATTATACTTACCTAACTTTAACTCTATTAAAGAAGTATTTAGTAACCTTAAGAAGCTTCTTTATAAGTAGTATTCTATCTAGAATAAAGATATAAAAGATATATAAGACTTTAAAGAGCTACTTTATAACTATAAAGTAAAGGTTAGCTATAAAATAAAATAAATAAAGAGCTACTTTTACTATTCTTTTATTAACTTTAATAAAATATAATATGTTAGAGGCTATGAGGGTAACGAGGTTAGAAATAAAAGATAAGAGATAAATAAGATATATATTGTTTTTTAATATAATAGAAGAGCTTTTTTTTCACCTTACTATCTAGCTAGATATAAGGGATATAAGAGGTTTATTTATACTTACTTTCTGTATATTCTAAGGATTTCTTAGATATTCTAGGTTGTTATCTAAAACACCTCGGTTATATAGTTTAGAACTATATTCTTATACGTTGTTTTCTAAAACATCTCGGTTATATAGTTTATAACTTTATTCTTATACGTTGTTTTCTAAAACATCTCGGTTATATAGTTTATAACTGTATTCTTATTTCCTAGATTTCTCCTTAGATAAATAGTTCTTGCTTAAAGGAACTATTCTTTGTATATAGATATCCTATGTATTTATGATATATAGGCGTTTTCTAAGTAAATATATAGTTATCTAGTATATACAGTATATACAGTACTATTAATACTGTAATATATAATTCACTTTATTATTATATATACTATCTTTTTTATATAGATATAAGGTATTTAAACCTTAATATCTAACATAATATATATTTAATAATAAAAGATTAGTTAATAATAATTTAGTTATTATTAATACAGGTAAAGTTAAAGTTACCTCTATAGTTAAGAAAGTACTACTATTAAGGTAGTAATAAAAGAAAAAAATATATATTATTAATAGTTAAAAGAAATTCTTTTCTAGTAACTACTTATTTAATCTTATTACTTTACTTACTACTTTACTCTCTACTAGCTTTATTATATTATTACCTATTACTATTATATAACTTTATTAATAACCTATTATTTATTTCTTTAATTAAATTTTTAAACTTATTATTATATAACCTATTAATATTAAAGATATTATTATTATTATTATCTTTAAGGTATTAGTTATATATAGATTAAGAGACTTATTAACTTAGGTAGAGAAGTAAAAAAGAAATAATAATTAACTATAGAAGTAAGGATATAAAGAGGTTAGTATCTAAAGAGGTTAGTACTATAATAGTAATAACTAAAGTAAAGTTAATATACTATATCTTCTATTCTTAAGGTTATGTATTTTATTAGTAATAGTAATAGTAATAAGTAATAAATTATTAACTTTACTAATAGTAATATCTAATATAATATATAATAATTTACTTTATTAATTAGAAATAACAGAGTTATATTTATACTTATAATATTATTATATATAAATAAAAGTCTTAATTAACTCTTATATCTAGCTAATGAGAGTAATAGGTATATCCTTTTTCTTATATTACTCTTTTAATATATACTAAATTACTTTTAGACTCAATAATAAGCTTTAAAATTACTTAATTACCGTATGAATACTACCTTTATATTACTAATATTACCTTTTAACTTTAATAAATTAACTAGTAAGATCTTTTAGCTTATATAACTATATTATAAATAACTACCTATTATACTATAGTAGTAATAATAATAGTACTAGGTTAATACTTTTTATTATATAAGAAGTCTATAGTAGTTATAATAATAATAAATATATTAATAGTCAATAATACTATAGTAAAGAAGATAGCTAACTTTAGTATAGTTATTAATATAGTAGCTAGAGGTAAGAGCTTTCTCTACTACTACTAAATAATAAATTAACTACTATATTACTAGTAGAGTTATTTATAGTTAGTAATATTACCAAAGTAGCTAGATTTCCCCCTTCTTTAACTATAGTTATAAAGAATAAGTTAGTAATTTTACCTTTTATTATTATTATTAGTATAACCTCTTTTATATATTACTAGTTAACTATAATTAATAAGCTTATTAGTAAGTTTTTTAAGCTTATACTAATCTCTTAATAAAGTATTACCTCTTGTTATATCTTTATTTTCTTCATAAATAACTTATAATAAGTTTTATTTATAACAAAATACTAATTAATATTACTATTACTATAGATATAGTTATAATAAGTTACTTAGTTAGTATACTAACAATACTTTATTAGATCTTATTATATATCTCTCTTTATATTTTTCTCTTAATTAATCTCTTTCTTTATTAAAGCTATTATTATTTTCTTTAGCTTATACTTTAATAACTAACTACTATAGTTAGTTTAAGTATTATTATTATTATTATTATCTTAGTTATTATAATTCTATTAAGTATTATAATTATTATATTATTTACTATAAAACTTTAACTCTATATATACTATACTATTTATTACTATAGATATTTATCTTTACTATACTATCTATAATATATTAAATATTAATATAATTAAACTAGTATTATATATAAGATCTATATTAAAGAAGATCTCTTAAGTTTAATAACTTAATTAACTAAGTTAGAAGTTAAAATTACTTTATAATAAGGTTAGCTATTTTCCTTTTTTTATAATAAAGTTTTTATAGTAATAAATAACTTTTAATATCTTAATAGTTACTTACCTTTTACTAAACTTTATACTTATTTATAACTTTAGAGCTAGCATTACTTACTAATTTATATCTAAATATACTTTTTTATATCTCTTAATATCTATTTCTCTTACTATAACCTTATTATTATTATAGCTATTAGTTAACCTAATCTTCATACTATTTAAAAAAGCTAGATATTAAAGCCTAACTAGTTAGGGTGCTAGCCAGCATAACTATATAGTATAGAACAGAGGATAATAATGTAGAAGCATTATTACTAAAGCTTTTGCTTTGTGATGTAGTTAGTTACCCTGACCTGCTTATAACACAATAATACACCTACCCTGCGTTAAGGGTTATAAGTTCAAATCCTATACATTACTAGATTAATTCCTCCCTAGGTCCTATAACATTCCTAACCATAGGCAGGTAAGTATAAAGTAGTTTACTATACCAATACCTGAAGTTTCCCTACTTATACCTATAATATACTTAATTAGTCCTTAGCATGGGGATATGCCTCTTGGAGGGGAGATATGTGTTAGGTTCTTAAAAGTAGTACTGGCTTTGGGGCCGGCGGGGCACTGGGTGGGGCCTGGGGGATACTGCAGAATGGAATAACGTTATACTAAAGGGTATATAAAAGGGGTTTTCACGATAGTATTAAGGTTTAGAGAGAAGATAGATTAGAATAATAGTTACTAGTAACCCCTAATTATTTTCCTACTAACTTCTTTACTTAGTACTATATAGCTTCTAATATATTCTAATCTTTTCTTATTTATAGGTATACTAACTATTAGAGTAGTAATAGTACTACTATAATTAACCTAATCCTAATCTATTACCTAGTAGGGTAGCCTAGTAATATAGTAGCTTATACTAGATACTAGTAGGACTATAGTAGAGAAGCAGTATATAACTAACCTTAATAGGTTAATAGAGAAGTAGCTAAGGGCCCTTCTTAATAATAAAGTAGCTAAGGTAAGAAAGAGAAAGATAATTAAATAGATTATAGCCCTTAGAAATAGGGAGTCTATTAATAATATATATATAGCTAGTAGAGAACCTATAGCTACCTAGCTAGAGCCTAAGTACTTATATACTAATACCTTTATTAAGTAGTTAGTTTCTATCTAATATAAGAGAGGTAACTAAAATAACCTTAAAGACTTTCTTTTTAAGTTATAAGGCTAATTCTCTATTACTAAGGAAGAATTTGTAGCTAATAAGAGCAAAGTTTGGTTTATAAGAGCTTGTTTAAAGGGTAACCTATTATATAGCTAGAGGAGCTATATTAACCTTTAGTATAGTAGTAATATTAGCCTGATTACCTAGAAATAGATAGAGGCCTAGCTCTATAATAGTATTACTAATAATAATATATAGGCCTTTAGTATAGCTATAGAGCTAGATAAGATATAGTAGAAACCTAGGTAGATATATTAGTAATTTATCAACTAGTATAAAATAGTTAAGGTAGAGATTCTAGACCTCTAACTAGAGAGGTAGTAGGTAGTCTATATCTTAAACTAACTACTTCTAGACTTATAAAGCTATATTCTAGTATATAAGCTACTAGCTACTTATTAAGAGCTATATAATATAGTAAAGAGAGTAGAGATACTTATAAAGATATATGCTAAGATAATAATAGAAGACTAGTAAAGGCTATAAGAAAGAAGGAACTAGTAAACCCTAGCTATTACCTTAGTACTAGTATTAGCTACCCCCTTAGATAAATTAGAAAGGTAATAGTTAATCTTAATGCTTAGGGTAGCTATATATATGCCTATACCTAAGCTATAGGTTAAGTAGGAATAAGAAGGGTATAGATAACCTCTAAGATGCTCCTGGGGCTCTCTTATGTGCTTTAACTATAGTAAGCTAGGATATATATTAATAGAGTATATAGAGGAGAAGTACTATAAGTATAGCTAGCTTTATTATATAAGTAGGTACTATATGCTAGTAGCCTAGCTAGTAGCTATAGAGGTTGATAGTATATAGATTCTCTAGAGAGAGAAACTATATTACTACTTTAAGGTAGACTTCTATATTAAAGTAGCTAGTATATAGAGAAAAGAAAGGGTATTAATTAACCCTAGGGTAGATAAGAATGTTATATATTAGAGGATATTATATAAGGAGGTACTACTAGAGATTTATAAAGAGAGAGCAGAGTTACTAGGGATATAGAGAGGCAAGGTACCTAACTATAGAATAGTAGTATTAGTAATAAAAGTAATAGATAATATAGAAGTAAGAAAGGTATAGTCTTATACCTACTAAGTAAGTAATATAGGTATATATAATACTGTTTTAGAGATCCTCTAGAGGTAAAAGGTATAGCTAAATCTTAAGTAGGTAATAATTAGGTAGACTTACCTACTAGGGGAAGGCTACCTATAACTTATCTAGAAAAGAAAGGTATTAAAGAGGGTATAAAGAGAGGTAGTAGTAATACTAGTATATAACCTATTAGTCTACTACCTATATATAGGGGGAGCTAAGGGGGTACTAGAGCTACTACCTTATATAGCAGAGAGGGAAAAGGGAGAGGAGATAAAGGGATTTAAGCTACTAGAAGAATATTAAGAATAGGTATATATATTTAATATAAACCTAGTAGCTAAATTAGCTAGAGATAAAGGTTACTTCTATATTATTAACCTTAAGCTAGAGGTAGAACTGCTATTTAGCTCTATCTACCCCCTTATAGAGAAGGAGTTAGAAGAGCTAAGGAAGTATATTAATAACGCACTAGGTAAGAGGTAGATCTAGCCCTTATAGAGCTCTATAGAGGTACTAATCCTATTTATACTAAAGAAGGGGGGTAAGTTATACTTCTATATAGACTATTATAGCCTTAATAAAGTTATAGTTAAGAACTATATATTACTATTACTAATTAGAAAGATCCTTAACTGCTTAGGAGAGGTAAAGTATTTGACTAAGCTTAACCTTAAGGATATATATTACTAGGTAAGGATCTATACTAGTAATAAGTAGAAAACAGCGTTCTAGATATAGTATGGGTACTTTAAGTACTGTATTATACCTTTTAGGCTAGTTAATACACTAGTGACCTTCTAAGTATATGTAAATAATGCCCTAGCTAGGCTAGTAAATATTACCTATATTATATACCTTAATAATATCTTAATCTTTATTAAGGATAAGGCTAGTTATATAGAGATAGTAAAAGAGGTACTATACTAGTTAGATACTACTAGCCTATATACTAATCTAGAGAAGTATATTTTCTATACTAAGATAATTAGGTTTCTAGGGTTTGTGGTATCTCTGGAGGGTATTGCTATAGAGTAAGACTATATAGAGGTAATTGCTTAGTAGCTGCTTCCTACTAGTATTAAAGATATATAAGTCTTTCTTAGGTTTATAGGGTTCTATTAGTACTTTATTAAGAACTACTCTAAAGTATATACCTCTCTTATAAACTAACTAATAGCTAAGGTAGTAGGCAAGAAGGTAATAACTAGAGAGGTAATTAAAGCCTTCTATAAGCTTTAAGTTATGTTTACCTAAGCTCCTATCTTATAGTACTTTAACCTAGCGTTACTAATATAGGTAAAGATAGATATATTAAACTTTATAATTAAAGCTATCTTATTATAGCTAGTAGAGAACTAGTGGTATCCTATTAGCTTCTTATCTAGAAAGCTAAAGAGTACTAAACTATAGTATAGTATACTAGAGGCTAAGCTACTAGCAATCTAAGAGGTAGCCATATACTAGAGGTACTACCTCCTATATACCTAGAGTAGGATTATATTCTTAATAAACTACCTAGGGTACTGCTACCTTACTAGTAAGCTCTAGCTTAACAGTTAGTAGGTAAGGTTATTCTAAAACCTATCTCTCTTTAACTTTAAGATTAACTACTAGCTAGAAAAGGAAAATATAGCTAATAGGCTATTACAGTAGCTAGACTATTAGCCCTTAGGCATAGAAGACTAAGAGGTATGGGGTATGTTTCTAGAAAGCTTCCTAAGCAAGTTTACCTAGAGGGTAGCAGTAATTATTAGTGGTGGGTTAACAGAGGTATACCTATTACTACTAGAAGAACTTGCTCTAAGCCTAGAAGAGAAAACTATAGTAGTATAGTAAGCTAATAAGGCAATTACCTCTAAGGAGTAGTAAAAGCTAGGGGATAACTAGTTAGAAGGGGAGGATAGGGTCCTTAGGTATAAGGGTAAGGTAGTTATCCTAGAAGGGTATATACTAAGGATAAAGATTATAGTAGCGTTTTATAATAAGCTAGCTAGGGGGTACCTAGAGGTAACCTATATACTTAAAAGGATTATATAGATATTCTTCTAGAGATTAATAAAGAAGGATATAATAGAGTATGTTTAGATATATATAACTTATTAATAGATAAAGCTGTGCTACTACTTACTTTATAGGGAACTAGTACCCTTACTGCTACCTAGCTAATTATAGGAATAGGTTACTCTAGATTTTATTACTAAGCTACCTAAGTTAAAAGAATTTACTAGAGAGAGCTATAATAGTATCCTAGTTATAGTAAACTAACTTATAAAGTACATACTATATATACCTACATAGGAGACTCTAATAGCAGACTAGTTAGTATCTCTTTTAGTTAAAAGGGTGTTCTTATGATTTAGTATCTTAGTAGTAATAGTATCTAACTAAGGATCCCTCTTTACTAGCTATTTCTAGTTAGTAGTATACTACCTACTAGCTATTAAGTAGAGGCTAAGTATAGCCTACTACCTATAGATAGATAGCTAGATAGAGTAACAAAACTAGAATATTAAGTACTTTCTTTAGGCTTTCTATAGCCTAGAGTAAGATAATTAAGCAAAGTAACTACTAATAGCTAAGTTTATCTATAACAGTACTTAGCATAGTACAATCTAGATAGTACCAGTAGAGGCCCTAATAGGCTATATAATATATAATATAAATAATGCAAAGCTAGAAGGGGCCTTACTAATAGAGGTCCTATTAGTAAGAGACTGGGTATAGCAGCTATAGAGCTAGCGGGCTGTAATTCTCTAGATACTAGAGATAGCTAATAAGAACTACAAGAGGTAGTATAATATAAAGTAATCTACAGCAATATTTAAGGTAGGAGAGAAGGTCCTACTATTAGTAAGGTTTATATAGCAAAAGCGCTCTATAAAGAAGCTCTTAGATAAGTATCTAGAGCTATTTATGGTTATATAGGTAGTTAGTAGAGGAAAAGTATATAAGCTTAACTTAGGGATATAGTACTATATTTATAATATATTCTTACTATTATAGTTAGAGAAGTTCTATAAGGTAGTAGTAGAGCTATAGGTAGTCTCTATTAAGAAGAAAGAGAAGGATATATACTAGGTAGAGAGAATAGTTATATACAAGGGCCTCTAGAGAAACTAATAGTATCTAACAAAGTAGTAAGGGTATAGAGAGAAGGAGAACTCTTAGGAACTATAGTAAAATATAGTAAAGAAACTATAGTAGGATTATAAATAGGGGATTACTAGGGGCTTATTAGAGAGAAACTAAGTTAATAATTATATAGCTATAAGGTAGCTAGGTTTTATTATCCTTTTAGTACTAGGGCTAGGGAGTAGAGAGGCTTAAGGGCTAGGTATTCTAAGCCTAGGGATAAGTCACTAACTAAATAAATAGCAGAGAGGCATTAGTAAGGTACTAGAGGGGTATATAAGGGGTACTAGGGCCTACTAGTTAGACTCCTCCTTATTATTATTAGTAATACCTTTTCTAAGATTTAATCTACTAGCCTAAGAGTTAATCTTACTAGCATACTAGAGGCTATTATTAGTACTATAAGAGAGTAATAGAGGGGTACTAAAGTAGGGGAAAGATATATAATATAGGTATAAAACTTAGTCTAGTTAGAGAAGAGAGCGCTCTAGGCCTTAATAGCCTTAATTTGCTTATAGAGTGCAATAACCTAGTCCTAGGTAGTAGCAGTAGTAATCTTAGTACTCTTAACTAGTAACTTAGCCTACTTAGCCTACTATTTTATAATAGAACAGGTACCCTTAAGGGTAAGGACCTTATACTAGTAGAGGAGCTACTCCTCCTCCTCCTGTACCGCCTTATGCTTAGTATTAGAAACTAATATATTAGAGGCCTTTATCTAAAGGGCTTTTAGGCTTATAAGCTAGGCTTTCTTGATCTCCTTCTAGAAAGGGTTAGGCTAAGGGGTACTAGAGGAGTACAGGGGTATATATATACTTATAAGGCAGCAGTAGAAGCAGGGGTTAGCCTCTTTATAGAGGTCCTTAAAAACTACCTTAAGGGTAAGGGCAGCAGCAGTAGTAGTATGCAAGGCCTACTATAGGTTAGTAGTAGACTAACGGCTATAGGAGTAGTAATAGCAGGGGGATAAGCTTATAGAGACACAAGGCTTGCTATACTAGCTGGTATAGTAAAAGTACTTATTACTAGTAGCTAGAACAGTTAGGATAGCAGAGAGGTAATAGAGAGGCACTAGAGAAATAAGTATATACTCTAAGTCTTAATATAGTAGGGAAGATAGGTAATAGTATTTTTTATATTAGGCTGTTACTTTACTATAGCTTTAAGGTAGTAATAGTAAGAGACCTTATATATAATAGTAAGGTTAATAATACTAGAAGTATTAGAATAGGTATTGTTAGTAGGGGGGGCTATTAGGGGGGGACTAAGGGGAGCGCTAGAGCTATCTAAAATAGTAGGATTAGTAAGAGGTATAGAGAATATAATAGTAGCAGTAGAGGAGTAGCTAGTACTAGTACTACTACTAGTATTACTATTACTAGTACTATTATTATTACTATAATAGTAGAGGTATAATAAAAAATAAAAAAATAATAATAATATAAAAATATTATAAAAAAAAAGAAAAAGAAGGAAAATAAGTAAAAAGTAAAAAAGAGAAGGTAGGCCTAGCTATTTTACTAGGTAGTATATATATAAGTAAGTAATAATAATAACTCTAGCCTATAAAGAAATAATAATACCTCTAGAAGGAAAGAGAGGTAGAAGGTACTAGAGAGGCACTAGCGCTTCTTTTACTACTACAAAGTATACTCTTACTATTATACTAAGAATAATATAACTTAGGGCTTAGCTACTAGAGAAATAAAGGTATAAGTAATAAAAGCTAACTATATTACTTTATAAATAATAGGATACTAGGCTATAAGAAAGAGAAGAGAGTAAGTAGCTAAAGTAGTACTATAGATAGGTAAGGTACCTCTATAGTAGAGTAGGTAGCCCCTTACTAATAGTAGTAAGGGCCTAAGACTTATACCCTAAGTATAGGATAGCTAGGCCTAGTAAGGTACTAGGGGGGCTATTAGCTATACTAGGCTGCTATAGAATAAGAGCAAGGCTAAGGGTAGGTAGTTAGCTAGAGAGATAACTACCTATCTAGTAGTCTACTAAGCCTAGCAGAGTTCCTAGACTCTACTAAAGTATAAGCAGCGTTGTAGGTGGGGTACTAGGGTACTAATAGAGGGGCTAATTAATTAACTACTAGGTCCTGAGGATAGAACCTTGGAGGGAGGGGGATTGTATCAGGTTCCTAAAAGTAGTACTAGCTTTAGGGCTAGCAGAGCACCAGGTGGGGCCTAGGGGGCACCGCGGAATAGAATAACATTATACTAAAGGGTATACAAAAGGGGTTTTTACAATAGTATTAAGGTTTAGAGAGGAGATAGATTAGAATAATAGTTACTAGTAACCCCTAACTGCCCTCCTACTGACTCCTTTACTTAGTACTATATAGCCTCTAATATCTAAGAGCTATAATCTATTTAATTATCTTTCTCTTTTTTGTTTTAGCTACTTTATTATTAAGAAGGGCTTTTAGCTACTTCTCTATTAACCTATTAAGGTTAGTTATATATTACTTTTTTACTGCGGTCCCACTAGTATCTAGTATAAGCTACTATATTACTAGGCTACCCTATTAGGTAATAGATTAGAATTAGGTTAATTATACTAGTACTATTACTACTCTAATAGTTAGTATACCTATAAATAGAGAGAGATTAGAATATATTAGAGGCTATATAGTACTAAGTAAAGAAGTTAGTAAGAGGGTAGTTAGAGGTTACTAGTAACTAGTATTCTAATCTGTCTCCTCTCTAAACCTTGATGCTATTGTGAAAACCCCTTTTGTGTACCCTTTGGCATAACGTTATTCTATTCCGCAGTGCCCCCCCAGGCCCTATCTAGTACCCTGCTAGCCCCAAAGCCAGTACTACTTTTAGAAACCTAATAGCTTACTATAGGTTAGTAGTAGACTAATAGCTATAAAAGTAGTAATAGTAGAGGAGGGGATAAGCTTATAGAGATATAAGGCTTATTATACTAGCTAGTATAATAGAAGTACTTATTACTAGTAGCTAGAATAGTCAGGATAGTAGAGAGGTAGTAGAGAGGTACTAGAGAGATAAGTATATACTCTAGGTTTTAATATAGTAGAGAAGATAGGTAATAGTATTTTTTATATTAGACTACTACTTTATTATAGCTTAAAGGTAGTAATAGTAAGAAACCTTATATATAATAGTAGGGTTAATAATACTAGAAGTATTAGAATAGGCATTATTAGTAGAGAGGGCTACTAGATAGAGACTAAGGGGGGTGCTAGAGCTATCTAGAATAGTAGGATTAGTAAGAGGTATAGAGAATATAATAGCAGCAGTAGGGGAGTAGCTAGTACTAGTACTACTACTAGTATTACTATTACTAGTACTATTATTATTACTATAATAGTAAGGGTATAATAAAAAATAAAAAATAATAATAATATAAGGATATTATAAAGAAAAGAAGGAAAAAAAGGAAAATAAGTAAAAAATAAAAAAAGAGAAGGTAGGCCTAGCTATTTTACTAGGTAGTATATATATAAGTAAGTAATAATAATAACTCTAGCTTATAAAGAAATAATAATATCTCTAAAAGAAAAGAGAGGTAGGAGGTATTAGAGAGGTACTAATACCTCTTTTACTACTATAAAGTATACCATTACTATTATATTAAGAATAATATAACTTAGAGCTTAGCTACTAGAGAAATAAAGGTATAAGTAATAAAAGCTAACTATATTACTTTATAAATAATAATATACTAAGCTATAAGAGAGAGAAGAGAGTAAGTAGCTAAAGTAATACTATAGGTAGGTAAGGTACCTCTATAGTAAAGTAGGTAGCCTCTTATTAATAGTAATAAGAGCCTAAGACTTATACCCTAAGTATAGGATAGCTAGGCCTAGTAAGGTATTAGAAGGGCTATTAGCTATACTAAGCTACTATAAAATAAAAGTAAGGCTAAGAGTAGGTAGTTAGCTAGAGAGATAACTACCTATCTAGTAGTCTATTAAGCTTAGTAAAGTTCTTAGACTCTACTAAAGTATAAGTAGTATTATAGGTAAGGTACTAAGGTATTAATAGAGAAGCTAATTAATTAACTACTAGGTTCTAAGGATAGGACCTTAGAGGGAGGGGATTATATTAGGTTCCTAAAAGTAGTACTAGCTTTAGGGCTAGCAAGGCACTAGGTAGGGCCCAGGGGACACCGCAGAACGGAATAACATTATACTAAAGGGCATATAAAAGGGGTTTTCACAATAGCATCAAGGTTTAGAGAGGAGATAGATTGGAATAACAGTTACTAGTGACCCCTAACTGCCCTCCCACTGACTCCTTTACTCGGTACTACACAGCCTCTGACACTGTCCCGACAGCGATGACGGACACCACCTTTCCACCTTCACGGATCCCCGTTTCCGGCGCTCATCATGCAGGGCCATTTCGACCCTAAATCCATTAGTGTTACACACCATTGTCGATTGGGATTGGTTCATTGCAGAACATTATGTCGCTTGGAGGGTTTACCTTGACTTATCTGATCGTCCCACTGAGCAGCCTCTCGCCGGTTTCGCACTCAAGTGTCTCTAGAATCAGGGATCTACAGAGTGCCCAGATTTCGTTTTGGTTTGGTGTCTGAATTAGTAGAAATGTCGTTGAACATCGATGCCATCAAGCGGTCGAAGATGTTGTAGCAATACTGTACTTAAGCAAGCCGCCATCGTCAACAGGTGATGTTGGTCATTCTTTCACCTATAGAGTTCAAAGATCCAGGGCTGAAACGGACCGCAACACCTTTTTATGGACAATGGATGCAACAACGAGTATCATGGGAAACAAACAACCTTGCAACACAACTTCTTCCCCTGATAAGTGAATGGTCCATGGGACAGAAGTGCGAAGCTTACAAAAAACTGCAAACGAGTCTGAGAGAAACACTTGAAATCGGGAAATGGATGAGTATTGGCTTTGCACTTCAACGTATGGTCCTGAATAAAGCACCCCCTAGCTTATTTTGATCCGATTGGATTGAATGTTATCGTCAGGTCCACTACATACAATGCTCGTTTGCACAGAGGAAAGGGAGGAACGTTCGCATAACACCGTATTGGCCTTGCTCTTGGTTACCTTTAAGAACTTCAAATAGTCATAGAGGGGTCGTATCTTGGATGTTGCCACTAGCAAGGTTGCGTTTAACATTACCGTCTTGGTTTAGAACTCCATGTTCATTGTTACAACCTATACCACACAACGGGGTGGATAAGAGTCGAAGGGAAGGACGCTTGGTTCTATGACGATAAAGAAGTAAAAAGCGACCTCCGTATCTAGGTAAGTCGTACAAGCAATTAGTGAAGTCCATATAATGTAAAGCATGACAATTACCAAGTTCTGGAAGATGTATGAACTATCATGATATTAATTTTGATCTCTCGTCCCGGATATTTGTCATCCACCGAACACTTCTGGTCCTGGATACCAAACTTTCCCATATTTATAGGATTCTGTACATTATTTCAAGTCCAACTCAGATAGCTAGGGTACCCCATGTTTCTACTTTCTAATGGCACAAAGCCTCTATAAGCGTGCCAGAATTAAAGCTACCTCGTGTCTCATCGATAGCTACAGTAATAACAGCTCGGGTCAAGCTCCTATATAGCCGTCAAAAGACTATATGCCGGCATAGAGCACCGAAAATAACAGACAAATTCCTATATCATAGTCGTCTACCCGCCAGATGTTAGAACCCAGCACTCGCCCCTGTTGCCCTACCTCTGAACCCATCTCGCCGCCTCCCTAGAGCTATATCCGCGGCAATACTACCGATATAAGCCCTCTAACTCCTTATAACCAACAACAAGCAAGTTTTATCACATAGTTACTAGCAGCTACCGATTAGGTTTACGAGCGCCTGTGCTAAATCGCTTGCCAGCATCTAGTCGATCCTCCTTTAAGGGACAAATATTGAATCAGATCAAGTCGGGACGGGACAAAAACGAGATCCGGCAATGGGCCGAAGGAAGGATATCATCATTAGCGTAATCCGTCTTATGCCTTTCTATCTTTTTTCCCTTGCTTTTTTCCCCTTCGTCTTAATACCACAATGAATTGGATGAAACTCTTTTCCTCTGTCTGATTACTCAGGCAGGCATCTACTGTAAAGTTTGTGAGACCTCTTCCGTTCGCTCACCAACCAGCAGGTTGCCCTTTTTCTGTCGGAGATGGCCAAGTTTTGCGGGAGGGCAGAGAGAAGTGTCCTACTCTGCGGAGTCTGATGCAGTGGGACAGCCGGCGGCAGGCACCGGGGTCTCGCTCCGGTCCACACACCGGCGCCGTCTGAGACATGGGAACAAGGTGGCGGAAGGGCCGAATTCTCTGCCGGCGGCGGCGAGGACGTCGTAGTGATCGAACGTAGTAAACAACGGCGATGAGGAACGACAACAATGTCAAAGACGAGGTGGGCGCTGATACAAAAGAGCAGGAAGAGCCACGAAACAACCTGGACGGACGTGCGTTGACGGTGTATGCTGCAAGCTTCTTTTGGGCACACGCAGGCCCCGATTTTCATCGCAGTTTTCATATGTATATTCAATATGTGCTGCCCTAGGCCTTTGAAGAGCAACAGCCCCCTTGGCAACGTGGCATTGACAGCCACAACATCGCCTAGATACAGCAGACTACGCCGTCCTCCTCTCAAGGCAATGTTTCTAGTTCTTCCAGATCTCAGGGGCACTGAACGTGATGGTTGCGTTGTCCAGCTTGGTGACAGGATGCAAACGTAGGAGACCTGGCCAGAAGTTGGGGAAGTATTCATCTCCCACCGCGTTCGTTCCAGTGGTCTCGTCGACATCGCCGCCCTCTTGGTTCATGTCGAAAACCCCCAACGAAGCATGGTTCGTCTCTTGCCCAGGCACCGTCGTGGACCAATGGTCCGTCCCCGCCAGCTCATCAGACGCGGTCTCGGCGTGCGGGAGAGGCGGCTGAGCCAGACTCGCGTTGACGCCCAGAATCTTGTACAAATCTGTGCTGAAAGGCAGCACGCCCGGCGTCAATTGCTTGAACGTCGTCTGGAACCAAGGCTTTTCCGCAGGTGTGGACTCGCGTGGGTCTCCCGTCGTGTCGTGAGGGTAAACCTTGACACTTGTTTCTCCGCTCTCGTTCTCGGTCCAGTCGAACCGAGCCAGATGCTTGGGAATGTTCCAGTCTTTTTGATGCGTTAGCAGCCGTCGTCCCCTCTCTCCGTCTCAATGAAGACTGGATTTATATTTGAAAGGTGGTCATACTCGTTCTTCCATTCCAGCACGTGTACTTTTGACTAACATAGATCCTGCTGACTCTGGCATTCTTCCTCTCCTGGACCGTTCCGCTTCCGGCCTCTGTGTGATTATACTTGAAGAAGCCAGGGACGATGACCAGCTCGTCGTACGGTCCCACGGGACTCTCGGTGTACCGAATGAGTTGGATCATGCCCAAGACGCCCAGAAAATCGCCCTCCGTAGCCGATGCGAACTGCCTCTCGAGGGGCGAGAACGCCTTGGTCGGCAAGTCGGTTGATGGCGGCACAAAGGTGAGGGCGTAGACTGTGCCCTTGAGAGTCCAGGGCGCTGGCGCAGGCTCAATGGGAGCTGATGAGTCCTCCCCTTGAGCAAAAGAAAGCCCCGCCAAAGTGGCAACCAGAAAAGCAATGCAGTGTCTCATGGTGAAAGCCGGATACCGAGGGTAGCCAAAGGAGTCCAGGAACGATTCGTCCCTACCGGGTGCTGACACGTCTGGTTTTAATATATCGAAACCGGTCAGTCCAGGCAAATCGGCGTCATATTAAACAACGTCCACGGCCGTCGTATTGTGACCATGCGTGTCGCCCAACAAGGCGGAAATCCTTGCTGCTCCTCGTCCATGGCAAGGAGCACATGTGACTAGATCAATTACGGCAAGGACATCGGGCGGGGCCGCCCCTCGAACTCCTCATTTATCAAGAGCATCTAGTCATGACAATGTCGATCGGCATCAGAAAACAGTGGGGGGCGAAGTGGTAGACGTAGTAGGTTAGCGACATTTCACATAGTGCAGCACCATCGCCAACGGTGAACAATTGCGTGGGTAGCCTGCCAAGACGATGCACTACGCAGAGAGCTCCGTGACTAATCGGGAAGAGGGTGTAGGTTGACGTGCCTTTGACACGATATTCTACAACGATGCGACGGCGTCGAAATCAGGGTATGGCCACAACACGGAGGTTTTGAAACCGAAAAGGGAGAGAGAGAGAGAGTAAGCGTTCATACCATCGAACCGAAGAATCTACAGGGTTTGGCAAAGAACGGCACGGCCAGACTGATGGGTATTCGGGGCTACACAAGAGCTGTAAACGCTTCTGGCTGCAGATCCTCCGCCCCGCTATGTGCTGGGGACTTGCAGTCAATATATTGCTCCATATTGAGGAAACGAAAAAAAGTTCACGATTGGCAAACTGATCGTTTCTTATTTTTTCCCGTTGTCCTCTCTGAGTGGCTCAACGCGCTAGGGGCCTGTACTACGTGGGACGACTGCGTTCCCCCCTCATAAGAAGATGCTTCGCCAGTTGAATTGATGCGATGGTTACAACGACTTGTCCAGGAACCAACCCTCGCCATCGCGTCTAGGGCAAAGACCGCTTCGAACAGCCCCCAACAGTGACTGTTTCTTCCCTTCTGTTCTTGTTTGGGGTGGAAACATCGTTGACAGGATGCATTGGCTCAATCTCCTCCTCCCTTCCGCCTTGGCGCTGCCACTTTTGGATTCCGTGCTGAATCCCATCACCGGCAGCATCTGGACCACGCTGGATGGCCTTGTCCAGACGTCTCTTGGGAGTCTCGCCGGTACGCTCAAGGCAAAGCAGGCCTACGACATAGTTGTAGTCGGAGGCGGCACTGCCGGCAACACCATCGCGTACCGTCTCGCCCAAGCCGGCTACACCGTCGCCGTAGTGGAGGCTGGGCTCTCATACGAAGTCGGCAAGCCCATTGTTGGCCCAGCACCACTTGGCGACATCATTGGTGTCGGCTCCAACCCATCGGACAGCTTCCCAACGGTGGACTATGTCCTCAAAACCATCCCACAAGCTGGCGCGGGAGGCCGCAGGATGCATTACGCTCAAGGAAAATGCCTTGGCGGCTCCTCGGCTCTGAACTTCATGATCCATCACCGGCCGAACAGGGGCGCTTTGGACGCGTGGGCGGAAGCGGTGGATGACGAGAGTTACACCTTTGACCAATTTCTCCCATACTTCCAGAAGAGCATGACTTTCACTCCGCCCAACACCGAGACCAGGCTCGCCAATGCGACGACGGCCTACTTCGAGAGCGACTTCAACCCATCCTCGGACTCGCCTATCCAAGTAACCTATCCCAACTGGACACCTGTCTGGTCGACGTGGGCAGCCAAAGGCCTCGAGGCTATCGGGATGAAGTTGACAGACCGATACAACCGAGGAGCTTTGGACGGGTACCACTACGCGCAGACGACCATCAACCCCCGTTCGCAGACTCGATCTACCTCGGCTGAGTTCATCTACGCGGCGAAGAATGCGAAGATGGACGATAAACTCAGGGTGTACCTGGGCACCCGAGCCAACAAGGTGCTTTTCGACAACGACAAGAAAGCCATAGGCGTCGAGGTCAGCGGAGACGGAGTCACGAAATACACCATCACCGCGAACAAGGAGGTCATCCTTTCGGCTGGCGCTGTACACTCGCCGCACTTGCTGATGCTATCTGGCATCGGCCCTGCGGAGCACCTGTCCAGCCACGGCATTGAAGTGCTCGCAGACCGCCCAGGCGTCGGGCAGAACCTGACCGACCACGCCCTGTTTGGCCCGACGTACGAAGTGGCCTTCAACACCCTTAGCAATGTCATTGGCAACCCCGTAGCTCTCTCCAAGGCGGTACTCGACTACTCACTCACGCAGACCGGCCCTCTCACCAACAACGTGGCCGAGTTCCTGGGGTGGGAGCGAATGCCCAGCAGCGCCAACTTGAGCCAGTCGACGTGGGACGAGCTCCTCGCGTTTCCGGAGGACTGGCCCCATATCGAATACTTCCCTGCCGCGGGCCACATCGGGCCCTTCGACATACCTTGGTTGGACCAGCCAAAGGACGGGAAGCAGTACGCCGCCATCATCGCCGCGTTGGCGGCGCCCCTGTCCCGAGGCAACGTGTCGCTCGCGAGCAGCTCGCCGTCGGACCAGCCCCTTTTGAACCCGAACTGGCTCACGCACCCGGGGGACGTCGAGGTCGCGGTGGCCATTTACAAACGCACCCGGGAGATATTCGACACGGAAGCGGTGCGGAGCATCCGCGCGAGCGGGGAGGAATACTGGCCGGGCTCGCATGTGAAAACCGACGAGCAGATCCTGGCCAACATCCGAACGAGCGTCATGGCGGTCATGCACGCATCCTGCACCGCGCGTATGGGGCGCCGGGACGACCCCACGGCTGTGGTAGATAGCTCGGCCAAAGTGATCGGGGTCGAGAGGCTGCGGGTCGTGGATGCTAGCTCGCTTGCCCTATTGCCCCCAGGACATCCCCAGGCCTTGATTTATGCCCTGGCAGAGAAGATTGCAGATGATATCATCAAAGAGTAGAGGACGGATTCGGACTAGCTGATACTGTTGCAATGCCTATCATCGCGGGACCGATCAGCGTTATTAGGCTTAACTCCAATAACGCGGCAGCAGAAGAACTACAATTCTGCCGCAACCCCACCCACAGGTTTCACTACAGTCTCTACTGTGAGTAAGCTAGTTATAACCTACCTACTTTAACTGGGTAGCTTATAATAGCCTCTCTTTTCTTTATATATAATATATACTATAGTTCTTACCTTGTTATTTATTATTTACTTATTAATATATATAGTATACTATATTATAACTTTTATAATATTAATACTAATTAGTAGTTAACTTTATAGTTACTACTACTATAAAAAGCTATAGATTAATAAGGTTTTTTAAAAAAGGCTATAGATTACTTTAACTAAGCTTATACCTTTTATGTAAAGTAAGGTTTATAGTATTACTTATTATTAACTTTAAATTATAATACCTTTTATTAGATAAAAAGCGTTTTATTAACTAAGTTATTACTTAACTATTATTAATTATTTCTAGCTTAATCTTATAATATATCTTTTTAATAACTTGTAGTATATTAAAATATATAGCTATTCTATAGATCTAATAACTTATAGTATAAGAAGTTAATTCTTGACTATAAAAAGTACCTTATTTTATATACTACTATTTAAGTAAGCCTTTATAGCTATTACTACTACTAGAGTAATAAAAAAATTAATACTAAAGAAGTACTTAGTTTATACTAATTTTTTATTTCTTTATACTTTATAATAACTAAAGAGTACTTAGATAATTATATAGATTTTTTTTATTACTTTTTAATAATAACTTTCTTTTTATAATAATAAGCTAGAGAAGTACTTAATTACTTACATAATTACTTCTAAATACTTACTTTTAAATACTAAAGTATACTTGATTAATTATACTACTTTACTCTTCTTTTAATACTAAGAATACCTAGAGAAGTACTTAGTTAATTATGTATGTATACTCTTTTTTTTTTTACTTTATTATACTATCTATATTACTAGTAATAATCTCTTTAATAAATATATATACCCTCCAGCTTATTAGAAAAAATACCTATATTTAAGAGGTTATTAGGTTAATAAAGAGTAATTATCATAGCTTTACCTAAGGTAAGTAATACTAATACTATAAATACTATAAGTTATAATCTAACTACTTTAAGTAATATATAAGAGATATAAGTATTACTTAAGATATCTATATAATACTAATTATATATAATACTAATTATATATAATACTAAGTATATAAAGATTTTTATACCTTGAGTATATACTAATTAAAGTAATATATAAAGTAAAACTCTAAATAATAATAATATATTATATAATAAAATATAAAAAAGATAACATTTATATTTAAAAGCTTTAAAAAAGGTTAATTACTAACTTTGATAAATAGATTAAGAATAACTTTAATATTATTAACTATAGTCTTTATAGTACCTTTTATATTTTTATTATCAACTATAGGGTATAAGTAAAATAGAGTTAATACCTTAAGGTATCTATATAGATATATTAAATAATTACTAGAGATAATTATAAGCTCTAGAATAATAGGAGTATTACTACTATTAATAAGAGAAATCTAAAGTTTATATAATATCTTAAAGATATATACTTTATTACTAGTATTAAAGATAATAATGATAATATATAAGAACTATTAATAAGATTTTTTTTCTCTAAGTATATCTTAAAAACTAATTTACTATATAAAACCCTATAAAGGTAGAATTAGCTTATAAGCTAGCTTTTATAACTAATATCTATTAATAACCTAGATTTTAAGTTACTATCAGTAAAGAAAAGTTATTAATATAATATATTATATTAACCTATAGTTAAGGTATTTATTACCTAGTATTTAACTATATATTTACTAGACTTACTAATAAGTAATAGCTTTACCTTATAGTAAGTAATAAACCTTATAAAGCTATACTTTAATAATACCTCTATAAAGTATAGTAATAACTAATATAAGATAATTAATACTAAGTTACTTAATCCTTTTAACTTATATATAACTATAGGTATCTATAGTAACTAATATTTTATTGCTATTAAAATTATACTTATAGCTAAACTATAGAAGTATTATAACTCTAACCTTTATAAGTTTGAAAGTAATTTTAATATATTAATTATAAAACCTAAGGTATACTTTAAAGGTAAAGAGGTTTATTATACTTATATTATAAAGCTTTATTAGCTAAGTTTTATATTAGTTACTAATAAAAATTATAATAAAAGTAAACTAAAGGTTCTTAACTTACTTATTAATAAAGTTATATTACTTATTAAAATAATAAAACGGTAGAGACTCTTTAGTAATAAGACATATTATAATACCCTTATTATATATTACTAAGGTATTACTAAGTATATATTAGCCCTTATTAACCTATTAATAAGCTATAATACTCTTTATATATAGTTATATAATATAGTAAGTAATACTATAGCTATTTATAAATCTAAAGCTTAGTTTACTATTAAAAGTCCTTTATAAGACTATAAGTAATACTAAGTTAATTAAAAGTATAATAGCTATAATAATTATTACTAGTAATAATAGTTATATAATAATTTATATATATACTTACTTTATAGTAAAAGTAATTTTATAAATAAGAAGTACTTTATCTATAGTAAGCCTAGCTATTAGTTAATAAAATATAGTAATAATAACTATAAGTAGTTATTTAAATACTTTAAGTCTTAGTACTTTATAGAAGTACTATAAACCTTCACTTAGTTTCTTATTAATTATAAAGGTAATAAGTTTAATAAAGCTAATAAAAGTAATAATAATAAGTACTAATTAGATAATAAAGATAGTTTTCTTAATAATACTAATTTCTTTATATTAACAGCCTTTTATAGTAAAAAGATAGTAAATAACTTTGAGCTTTATACTTACTTATATAACTAAGCTATTTTGTATATATTTACCTATTAAAACCTTATTACTTTTAAACCTAATAAAAGTAATAGTAAGAGTAATAATATCTTTACTTTTAAAAACTAATACTTTATTACTAATTTTTAAAGTATTATACTTAATACTAAAGTAGCTTATATATTAACTACTAACTAGTAATAGTATAAGGCTCTTTATAAGTATCTTACTATAGATTTACTAATAGATATATTATATGTTAGTAAGGTAAATATCTATTTTAATAATAGTAAAAGCTTTAAATCTCTTAATATAGTTATTATACTTACTCTATTAAGTACTTTTACCTTTTATATAATACCTTTAGATACTCTCTTTTTTCTTTACCTAAATGATATAGATACCTATAAGGTATAGTTTAATAACCTTATAACTAGCTTATTAAGAGTAATATTATTATACTTATTCTTTATAAATAGGAGTATATATAGATACTTTTAAAACTACTAAAGTAAAGTCTAATAAACTACTATTTAATTAATGTAAAGTTATAGTAGATATATTAGTAATTTAGCTACCTATTTATTAAAAAGCTTTATAAGGTACTTTGTTATACTAGCTATAAAATAGTAATCTTATTACTTAAAGAGATTAATAAGTTTTACTATTATTACTAGCTAAATTTAAAAGCTCTTAAAAGATTTTAGTTTACTTTCTATAATAACTATAAGTTTAACTATAAGGTCTTTATTAATATTATTTACTTTAATAGTAATAAACTAGTTTTTTATATTATTAATAGTACTACTATATTTAATATAGCTTATTTTCCATAGTTTATTACTATTAAATATATATAAAAAGCTCTTTATATATACTAGATTAATATATAGCTTAGACTACTAAACTAGATTATTATTAATACTAGCCTTAACTTTTATATAGTAAACTTTAAATATATTATATATATATTATTTATTAAAGTTAAAAAGGTTTTTATTAAAGCTTATAATAGTATTAATAAGGTTAAATAATATTATATAGTACTATAGTATATATATATTATTATTTAAGCTAAAATAGATATTAAGCTTAAAGTTATATTGTAATTGTTAGAGGCTATGAGGGGTAATGAGGTTAGAGATAAAAGATAAGAGATAAATAAGATATATATTGTTTTAATATAATAGAAGAGCTTTCCGTTCACCTTGCTGTCTAGCTAGATATAAGGGATATAAGGGGTTTATTTATACTTATTTTCTGTATATTCTAAGGATTTCTTAGATATTCTAGGTTGTTATCTAAAACACCTCGGTTATATAGTTTATAACTATATTCTTATACGTTGTTTTCTAAAACATCTCGCTTATATAGTTTATAACTATATTCTTATACGTTGTTTTCTAAAACATCTCAGTTATATAGTTTATAACTGTATTCTTATTTCCTAGATTTCTCCTTAGATAGATAGTTCTTGCTTAAAGAAACTATTTATTGTATATAGATATCCTATGTATTTATAATATATAGGCGTTTTCTAAGTAAATATATAGTTATCTAGTATATGCAGTATATACAGTACTATTAATACTGTGTTATATAATTCACTTTATTATTATATATACTATTTTTTTTATATAGATATAAGGTATTTAAACCTTAATATCTAACAATAATATATAGTAAAAGTACTTAATAATACTACTAGCTTAAATAGTCTTATACCTATATTACTTATCTTTAGTATATACCTATAGATTTCTAATACTTTATTACATTTAGTTATTACTTAGTAATATATTAAGGCTATTTATAAGGTAATAAAAAAGATATAATAATTTTATATTAAAAAGTAAGTAAATAAGTTATTTATAGCTTATAATAGCTTTAATATTACTTTTATTATATTATTATTACTATAGTCTCTTATCTATATATAATAAGAGAAGTATAGTTAGTAAAGCTTATACTATTTTATTACCTTTAATAGTATTACTTATATTATAGAGATACTTTATAGCTTATATAACTTTTATATTATTATTATTAAGCTTTTTTATACTTCAGATAATAATAAGCTTATAGAGATAGCTATTTTATAAGTATAAAATACTATAGAGGCTTTTTTATAATTATTAGATAAAGAGATCTATAACTCTATTATTATTAACTTAGACTTATTATAAAAGACCACTATATATAGACTATATAACTAATTAAGGAAGTATCTCTTTCTAACCTTCTTTATAAAGATTTCTCTATAAATCTAATTTACTATAAATATCTTTCTAACTACTAAGAAAGAAGCTAACCTTATACTTATTATTAACTTATATAAAAAAAGTAGTATTATTATATTTAATAAGCTCTTTAAAGTATCTGATAAAGCTAAAATTAATAGCCTTATCACTTATAATATCTTTTATATTATTTTTTTAATAAATAAAAGTATAGTAATATATAGATCTTTAAGTTATAATTAGTTTATAAAGTTAAGAATAAGACTAAAAAGCTTTATAAGAAAAGCTATCTTATTATCTAAAAATAGATTAATAATAGTAAAAGTACTATTCTTATATAGTTACTAATAATTTAATATATATTATAGTAAATTATTCTTATTATTACTCTAACTTTATTATACTAAGGCTTATAATTATAGCCTTAAGATATTACCTAAGCTTATACTTAGTCTATTACTAACCTTAACTATATAATACTTATATATTTACCTACTAAAATATACTACCTTTACCTTATAAATACTATTATAGTTATTATAAAGCTACTTTATAGTATCTTTAAAGTAAATACTTACTAGTAAGTAATATATAGTAACTATTATAAAGAGAATCTTTAGATAGATATATTAATTTTTAACTCTTATTTATTAATATCTATTTAAAAAATACTAACTTTAAGATTATCAATATATAAACTAATAATACTATTAAACTATTAAATTAAGCTTTTACTAATTATAAAGAAGTTAAGCTTATAAAGATTACTTTTATAATAAAGCTTAAGTAATACCTTATTATTAATAACCTTATTACCTTTAATAGTAATATCTTATTACTTATTACTAATAGTAAGATCTAACTTTACTAAAAGAGCTAAGGTAAGAAGCTATAGCTTATTAATTACTTATTACTAGAAACCTAGTAATAATATATTAAGTAATAATCTTATAAAGTATATATTACTTTAACTTACTAGCCTAAGGCTTACTTTAATTACTTTATTACTATATAATACTAATTACTTATAGTACATAAGATTGAAAACCTTAATTATTAGATTCAGTAATAAATAAATAACCTTAACTATAAACTATAGTTTTTACTTATTAACTTAATAATTATAAAACTGTTGCGATGCCAGCCCATCGTCAGGATCCATTGGAGTTACCCGCTAACTCCGATCCCACCGGTCACGTGAGACCGGTCCGAGCTCGTCCGCGGGCCCACCCGCGGCAGCCACTTTCACCGCCAGCTCAACCTAGCGGCCCTCTTAATAGTTACACTTCTTCACGCATAATTAAGCCTTTTTAAGACCCCTTATTCGTCGCCCGCTGGTTATCACCAGACCCCTTTCGCCTTACTTACCAACACTGATCAGTGGTTGAACCACTATTGCAAATACTGCAGATCAGCAAGGCTAGTTAAGAAGAGGTAGAACTACTCTGAACCCTATAGTAGCAGTAGGACAGTTCTATGCTTTCTCCCATACAGATAACCGGCTTGGAATACTGTTACAGCAGACTTACAGCACCCCCAAAAAGGGTACCATAAGTGCGCAAGCTTGATTTATGCAAGTCAACTTCGTTGCGTTACAAGAAGCTACAACCCACAAGATACCAATTTTTTACTAAAAAATCATTAGATTACAAGACCGCAAAGTCCTGTACTTTGCGCGCCAAACAACCGTCAATAACCCACTATCAACCACCTCGATACAACCTCATCAACTTCACCTTTTCATCACTTCAACTTCAGACTCACAACTATCATCGCGGTTACCTAAAAAGCAACTCCACCAGGCTGTTGAACAACCCGACGGTCCAACAGGCCTACGGAAGTATAATAGACCCCCCTTCCCCTCCTCCAACTTCTACAATTTTTTTTACTCCTTCCCTCTTTCTGACTCTCCTTTTTACACTCTTTTTCTTACTCAAAATACACCTCCAATTACCCTCAAGCAACTAACGCCAAGGAAGCCCGCGCAAAGAAGGCTCTTTTCGACAAGCAACGAGAGTCACAACGAGACCGCGCAAAAGGCTCTTTTTAACAAGCAGCAAGTTCAGCGCGAAGGAGGAAGGCCCACATCAACAGGCAATACCGCCACCAAGTTATTGGTAAAGAAAGTAAGCAAGACCCCATCAACCAAGCAGTTGCCTGTACTACCGGCAGTAATCCCTCTAACGTACGTATACGCCTTCCGGTCTACTAGAAGAAATGCCTGTGTTCAAGAGGTCGTCAGGCCAACGGAGGGCAACTGCAATGACACAAGAAGAAGCAACCGCCGCAGAGCGCGCCTCCAAGGCCGCTGAAGAGCACGCGAGCGAGCGCGCGAGCGAGCGCACAACCAGCGCAGCGCATAGGTATCACAAACCCATACCTAAGGGATACCGCAAGTTCGTTAACCCATTGATTTAGGGCATTGAGTACTTGGATAAAATCTCAGAGGGCAGCCTACCCTCTAACCACGTTAAATCACTAGATACAATTATCCTATACTACTTAACTAAGTATAAAAAGCAAGGCCACTACAGTAGAGACTTATGGTAATAAGTCCATAATAAATTCAAAGATTAGTCTAATACAGATTTTAATACTGCTTCAAGGGCAGTTACAACCACCTTCTGCAACTTTATCATCAGCTGTGGTGTATGGGTTACAAAAGAGCCTATCAAAAGCACTATTACCACAAGGTTGAAGAAGCTAGTTAATAATAAGCACTTCTTAAGGTAGGATAATAAGATAATATGTAAAATAGAGGCCAAGTATAAGGTCTTTCACAACTACCTCAACAACCCAGACTTTATGCAAAATATCAAACAAATCCCACAAGCCACTCTCTTGCTATCAATTGACGAGGTGCGCAACAGCCGCGAAAGTACAGACTTTTCACATAAGTCACGTAATGAGTTAGATTATCAATAACGTACCTCATACAGCAACCCCTCATTCAAACCTCCCCCATTTAAAAGGCAAACCAACAAAACCTCCCTCATGCCAAGTTTGCCCGTGACTACCACCATAGTCAAGAGACAGTCGCCAAGCACAACTGCTCCCCCAACCGACAGGCCAACTGCTTATTAATTAACTAACCTCATCAAGCTGTATTCAGACAATTCAACGTTAAAATACAGCAGCAGTAACTATAAGACCCTTAACTCAAAGCTTCTGATTTTTTATAACCTCTATATAAGGGTTAGTATCTCTAGCAACCACTACAGGTCCACTATCTTATTCATGCTTATAGGCAGTGTATAGGAGTATTATACTAATAACCTCTATAACCATGCTATTAGTTTTAACACACTTATAGTAAATATTAAATCACAGTTTAAAGGGGATAAAGTCTACTGCACGCGTAATATAGAGTTACAAAGGCTTAGTTACAAGCAAGTTACCTATAAATCACCTAGTAAAACAAGAGTTAAAGTACTAGACTTACTTATTAAGAAAGTTATAAAGCTAGTTAGGGCTACAACGCAGCAAGGCATGCCTACTAATAGTAACTATTGCAACACTTTACTCACTTGTTACCAGGGCATACCCAAGTGCGCGGCTGCCCTACTCAATCCACCCACAACTTACAACGCACTTTGTACGCAGTTGAGAAACAGCATGAGCAACGCAGCAGCCATACGCAAGCAAAAGGCGCAGTACCTTATGGAAGGACCGCCCAAGCTAGACTGGCAGCACTTCACCAACTGCCACTACAACAGCCGACGTAGCAGTCACCCGCCGCAACGAGGGTACAGTGGATCCACAGCACAGATAACCCGGCCGACGGCTTCACGAAGTCGTCACCAAACAAGGCACTAGAGGAGCTTGTCAGCACTAGGCGGATAAAGATATAGATGAATGGATGGGTTTCGCGCACGTGACATACAGATATTACATCAGCAGCGAGAAGTTGAATACTTTGCGATTTGGATTTTTATTGCGTTTTTGAGCTTTTTGGACCAAGGGCTGGCTGGCGACTATTTGGCCACAATAAAGAGTTGCCAGTGTTGCGATGCCAGCCCATCATCAGGATCCATCGGAGTTACCCGCTAACTCCGATCCCACCGGTCACGTGAGACCGGTCCGAGCTCGTCCGCGGGCCCACCCGCGGCAGCCACTTTCACCGCCAGCTCAACCTGGCGGCCCTCTTGATAGTTACACTTCTTCACGCATAATTGACCCTTTTTGAGACCCCTTATTCGTCGCCCGCTGGTTATCACCAGACCCCTTTCGCCTTGCTTACCAACAAAAACTCTTTATTTTTATTAATAGATTTTTTACTAATAATAATAACTTAATATTATAACTAGGCTTTATTATTATTATTACTAATAAGTAAGATATTAATAAAATAATAGTATAATTACTAATTAATAGTAATTAGTTTTAAATTTATAATAATATTATTTATTTTAGCTTAATAAAGTATAAAAGAGTTACTTATAATATACTTACTTTTAAGATATATATAATAGTTACTAATATTAATATAGCTTATATAATTAATATAATACTTATAATAGTAATTAATTAGTTAAAAATACTATAGATCTCTATAGTTATCTATACTAACTTATACTTACTATATAAATACCTTATAAAGCTTAATACTATAAAAAGAAATACTTTATAACAAATATTATAGCTCTTTAGTAATTATATAAGTAATAAGAGATCTGTAAGATATAATAGATCTATAGTAATAAAAACTTAGCTAATAGATTTATAAAATTATTATTAAATACTATATTAACTAGTCTTATTAGTAATAAATTAATAAATGTATAAATAAATAAATAGATGTTATATATATAATAAGTTATATAGTAATAAATTATTAGATGCTTTTATTTCTTTTATTTTATTATATTTTAAGTTTTTAAGCTACTATATTTATTAGATATTTCTATTATAAGAGAAAGTTACTAGTATTATAATACCTATTATTATAAAACTAATTAATATTATTAAGCTTAACTCTAATAATATAGTAATAAAAGAACTATAATTCTACTATAACCCTACCTATAGGTTTTACTACAGTCTCTACTATAAGTAGGCTAGTTATAACCTACCTACTTTAACTAAGTAGCCTACAATAGCCTCTCTTTTCTTTATATATAATATATACTATAGTCCTTACCCTATTATTCATTATTTACCTATTAATACATACAGTATACTATATCACAACCCCTGTGATACCAACAGATACATTACCTATGTCCATCAGAGTCTAACTCATACAATAACTAATCAGTCTTAATATTAACACTTGCAGAATGACAAGAGAAACATGACAAACTCCAGTTTACTGTTTTATTGTTTGGCTTATTGTTATCGAATTTCTAAAGCTGTACTAATATTAGAAGGTTGCAATTAGATGATTAATGTCGTTCCGATGCAGTAAGCCCGGGGTTCTGTTAGATGAGACCATTCGTATATGAATGTGTCACGCGCAAGAATTGTGCGTCTAATGCACGCATATAACCTATGCAATCCCAAATGTTCCGATGTCCGGCTCCAGGAGGATCACGGCGGCTTTTACATCATGATGATTTAATCAATATCTACACTCATTCAATCGTCCACTATGTGGACTACCTCATGCACACTGATCGTCAGACAATGTCACAATACACTCATCTTGCTTGATTCACATGTTCAAACTAGATCACGCCATTATACTTATTGACTTTGAACAATCTTGTCATTTCTTTCTTTTTCTTTTTTTTTACTTTTCCAAACTCTCTTTGTCATTCCAGTGGTCTACCTGCTTATTGGATTAAATACTGGTGAATCCTCGGTTTAGGAAAGAGGTTTGTCTTTCCCCGAAATGAACCGAGCCAAGGTTATGAACGAAATGATAGTAATCATTTGTCCTGGTAGGCCGACAGTGTTGGATAGACAGGCTGCTCTCTGCGATCTTCAATCTAGTCATCATCGAAACCTTGTTGTGGCTCCGTGCTGAAGGGTCCGTCCACATCACAGTCACTCGAGCCTTTTTCTTCATCCCACTTCCGGTCAAGTTGTTGTAGAAGGTCAGCAAAAGCGGCAAGACTCGCCCATCTCCCCCTATTGGCCAGAGGGTGAGAACCCAAAGAAGCTCCAAACGCAGATTCCACGTAATGGGGCGGGCTTGTATTGAACCCAACATTTGTTCAGGACCTCACGCGAAGAAGGGTTCGCACATTAACAGCACGTCCATTGAAACGTTCATATTTCACTTTACGCTATTATTAGTGTTTATTATAGCCAATGCCTGAAAATGCAACCGTCTACAATGATATGATGCATGTAATATCGCATACAGCGAAAAATGCCATCTTCACCTGACGAGACGGTCCTCGTAAAAACCCATCCAAGAAAGCCAGCATGTCCGAGTTTGAGCCATTTTCAATGCCATGACTGCGTTGGACTTGCCTCCCCCCACTCTTTTGACGCATAGGTCTGGTTGTCGGCGTTGAAGGCATCGGGCCATAATCAACGTTGATGCTGGGTTGGATGAACCGCCATCCAAGGGGCAGGACCAAGCGGTCCAACCTGCGGAGACCATCACGCCGATGCGTGAAGTCAGGCCATGACTTTGTTCCGCACACACCATCGTCTGGTATGTCCCGCAAGGCCGCACCCAACGAACGGGTTGGCATGGCATTAGGGTTAAAAATACCCAAACCATGGGTGCCCATGGGTACCCAGATAAATGGGTTGGGTACGTGGGTGCACCCATGATTTAGGTATTATGGGTTTTAGGTATATGGGTATTTTTTTTTTTAGGTATGGGTATAAAAAATACCCATACCCATATAATGAGATAGAAATAGGTATTTAGGTAAACCTATTCTAAAACCATAGAGGGTACATAGTAGTCACATTAAAAAGGCATATTAAAGACATCATTCTTTTATTAGTTCATCATCTTATAAGCATCGTAGTATTATCTATTAAGCATAGTAGTCACATTAAAAAGGCATATTAAAGACATCATTCTTTTATTGTTTCATTATCTTATAAGTATTATAGCTCATCTCATAACCATTATATCATCATTTATAAAGCATTTATTAGACCCTTCAGACTCCCTTATTAGGATTAACACCAGTAGTAGCTTAAGTAGCCTTCTTCTTTTATACTTAAGCTAAGCACACCTCCTACAAGTACTTAAGGCAGCCTATATTACTACTATACTACTTGTAAATAGTAGAAGCATGTTCTATAAAAGGTTAATACAAATAATTAATACATTAGAGAGATAACATCTTACTAAGACAAGTATCTGCACACTACGCAGCACTAATACCTTTACTAAGCACCTATATAGATTTAATAAGTATTATATCTTTAGCTATTAAAGTAACTCTATTAATATAGATAGCTATAAGATTTAATACTAGGAAGATATTAGCAGAGTTTGAAATAATAGACAGAAAAACTTACTCTCAAAGATAGTAGTAATAAAAGTCTTAGAGCTCTCTTAGAGAGCCTCAAGAGCTTCTCCCTAGACCTAGAGGTCTATGTTAATACTATTAAGGACTTCTTTAATAACATACTTAAAGGGGGCTTTAGGTAGCATAAGTTCCTTACTAGAGTATTTAACTTACTCTTTAATCTCCTTTAGAGTGTATACTAGAAGATATTAGTAATATATTAACCTAATATATTAACCAAACTTACTACTAGGAGCATAGCATTTTTTAGGGGCCTTTTAGCTAACAACCCGCTTTTGGCTAGGTCTACCAGGCATGATAAGTATATCTAGCTTGTAAAGCTAGCTTTATTAGTAAAAATAAAGCTAAAATAGAAAAAGAAGAACCTATACTAAAGTTGTTATTAGAGATACTAAGAAAGAAAAAAGAAAAAAGGAAGAAGAAGAAAAAAGAAAGGTTTATATAGTAGGGGAAAGTAAAGCTACTGATTTACTAATTATAGAGAAGGAAGGTATATACTTATTACTAGAGTAATAGTAACTACCTATATAATATAGTCTATATACTTTAAAGTTTTCCTACTAAGGCTTTAAAAAAATATTTTATAAAATATGTATTTTCTTATGATAATTTAGAACTAATAGAAAAAAAGAGGATAGTTTTAAAGCTGCTGTTTTCTTTATATCTACTTTCTTATTTAGGAGAGTTAAACCCTACTAAGGATGTTGTTATCTCTTAAATGCTGAGGTACGTTCCTTTTTTGAAATATATTAATTAAAAATCTGAATTATATTAACCTAAGTACATGCTACCCCCAAGGCTCAGGTATAGGAGAGAAGTAAAAAGCTTCTAATAACTACTCTAATAACCTAAATACTGCAAAGACTCACCGCTGCTTAGATAACATAGGGTAGCTTAATAGGGAGAAGGCAAAAAGAACAGTTACAATAAATACTTACTTTAGTAGAGAACTAAAGAAGCTAGAGAGTATAGCTTCTTTTAGAAGATCCTCTAAAGTAAATAAGCAAGCC
This sequence comes from Colletotrichum echinochloae, assembly GCA_016618095.1. Classification (NCBI taxonomy): domain Eukaryota; kingdom Fungi; phylum Ascomycota; class Sordariomycetes; order Glomerellales; family Glomerellaceae; genus Colletotrichum; species Colletotrichum echinochloae. Next base: position 5,447,913 of record JADEZT010000004.1, read on the forward strand.
TAAAAGGAGAAGCTTTGCTAGTAGAATAAGAAGTATTAATAAGTTATTTCTCTTAAGTATTTTTACTTCTTCTCTTATAAGCTTTTAGTTTATAGAAAGGAACCTACCTCTCTCTTATTAGTATATAGCTAGGTCCTATAGAGGATATGGATATAGATGATCTATTATTTGAGGACATAGATAAAAATAAATAGAGTAATGTTAATAAGGATAATGCTGTTAACTTTGTTAAGGATAATAGTATTATATACAATACTCTGACTATTAAGAGTCTAAAGGAGAGTACTACCTAGGATATCTAGGACTAATACCTTTAAAGGTTAACAAACATAAGTATATACATAAGTTAATATATTAGTTAATATATTTCTAATTTTTTCCTAAAATACAATACTTACTGTATTTATTGACTTTTGTAGAAAGTAGCTTATAACCCTTAAGGTTCTCTAGTATAAGCTATTATACCTCTATTAATTCTTAAAATAAATAAAAACAGTTCTCTATGAACTTAGGGTATTAGATATGGATAATATCCTCCTATCTACTAAAACCTTTTTCTTAATTAAGGAAATCTTTCTCTAGTTTATCCTTACTAGGTTTTAGACTCTAATAAGGCTTAAGTTAAACAAAACACTATTTAAGAAATTAGTCTTTTAAAAAAAGTAGGCCTAGTAAGGATTCCTAAACATTTACCTAGGATAAGACTAATATTTTAGAAAACAAAACCTTTAAAGAAGAGTAGCTAGGTAGAGTCCTAGTTACTTACTTAGTAACTATTATCATAGATAGTGTTACTAGTATAGAGTCCCTACTTAAAAGATAATTAGAGATATCCTCTATATATTTAATAAACTAGCTAAAGGAAACTAGATATTATTACCAGGCCCTGCCTAGCTTTAGGAGAATGTCTATCGCCTTTTTACACAGAACCTCTAGTTCTTAGAACTCCTCTTTAAGTATTATAGAAATAAGCTTATATATATCCTAGAGTACCTAAGAATGCCTGTTCTAAGGAATTTCTACCTAGTAACCTAGACAACCTTTAATACTAAGGTTCTAGACCGGGTTTTCACTTTTAAGAACTTAGAGAAGAAGAAGGCTTAGGGAAACAAGAGAGAGTTTAGATAGACTTTTTAGTTAAAGCTTATATTACTTCTTATATTTAGGTTTACTCCTAAGAAGGGAGGGGGAAATAAATAATATACTTAATTTATATTAATTTATTTATATTAATCTATTTATATTAACCTAGATTAATATAAATAGACTAAACTACTTTTTTATATAAAGAAAATAATACTATAATAAAGGATATATATAATTTCTATTTATTATTTTGTATTACATCCTCCTGTTATTTAGATAACATCCTCTTGGTATTTAGATAACATTCTCCTAGCATTTAGATAACATCCTCCTAGTATTTAATTAACATCCTTCTAGTATTTAGATAATATCTTCCTGTTATCTAGACAACATCCTTCTATCATCTAGACACTATCTTCTTATTATTTAGATTATATCTCTTTAAACTAGGAACAGATTCTTTTAGGATTAATCCTAAGATAAGCTTCTTATCTACCTACTCTTAAAGCTATTAAATATTCTCTTCTCTTAAGATCTCTAACTATTCTTTTACTTCCTTCTATTCCTGTATGTATCTATAAGCTATACTTAAACTATAGTTATTAAAAAAAGATTTTACTAGGTAGAGATATTAACTTACTATTAAGAGTATCTTTATTCTAAGCCTCTCTAAGTCCTCTTAATATACCTATAATTTACTTTACTAAAGTTATATCTTTAGACTTAATAATAATTTATTTTATATAGTTAGCTATAAGTTAGCTTACTAAGAGGTTATAAGTATAGATTAAAATTAAGGATAGAGAATCTTACTCTTAAAGACTATAGTAAGAAGCTACTTAGTAGTCTCCTAGAGACTATAAAGAGCAGTTTCCTAGAACTAAACGTTAGAATAGATTTCTATAGCTATTTCCTAAATGATACATTAGAAGGGGGCTCTTAGTAGAAGAAGATAGGTGGTTTTTTGTAATACCTAGATTTTATGGAGGGTGTGTTTTAGAGATTAAGAATGTTAGTAATATATTAACCTAATATATTAATCAAACTAACCTCTAGGTTTAAAGTACTGTATATGCTTCTTTTTCCTAACTATTAGTCTCTAATGTTTATAGCACTATTAGAAGGGAGGCATAATAAGAATAATAAGAATATAGGAGGAGTATAAGGTAGAAAAATCTCTCTAATCTAGATAACCCAATTTAAATAAAAAGTAGAGAATCTAATACTAGTTTAATAGATTATTTTACTTTTAACTTATTTTTACTTTCTCTATTTTTAAAACCTTTTGTTTTCTCTATTCCCTTTTACTCTTTCTACCCTTTCTAAAATAGATTCTTTTGTTTCTTCCTCTATTTACCTTAGCCCCTTCCTCTCTTTCTAAAATAGATTCTTTTATTTCTTTCTTTATTTACCTTAGCTCCTTCCTCCCTTTTACTCTTTCTACCTTTAAACTTCTGGCTATAAAAGTCCTTACTTTTTCCTCTTTTAAACCTTTTTCTCTTCTTATTATTATAACCTAGTTATTTTTTCTTTTCTTATTTTTTCCTTCTAATACTATTACCTTCTTCTTTTCTCTAACTCACCACTCTTATTACTATGTTAGACCTACCTAGTACCAGAGGTAAGATCTACTTTTAAAATGTATTAATTAAAAATCCTATTTATATTAACCTAAGAGTAGGCTGCCTCCTTAGCTCAGGAGTAGGTAAAAAGTATAAAGCACCTAATAAGTACTCTAATAATAAGAACACTGCAAAGACTTGTCGCCGCCTGGACAATATGGGGTAGCTTAAGAGAGAGAAAGTAAGAAGAACTATTGCAATGAATACCTGCTTTAGAAGAGAGCTTAAAAAGCTAGAGAGTACAGCTTTATTTAAGAGTACCTCTAAGGTTAACTAAGAAGCCTAAAAGAAAAAGCTTTATTAGTAGAATAAGGAGTATTAGTAAGTTATTTCTCTTAAGTATTTTTACTTCTCCTCTTATAAGCTTTTAGTATATAGAAGGGGACCTATTCCTTACTTGTTAGTATATAGCTAGGTCCTATAGAGGATATAGATATAGATAATCTAATATCTAAGGACTTAGATAATACCTAGTAGGGTAACGTTAATAAGGATAATACTGTTAACTTTGTTAAAGATAATAGTATTATATATAATACTCTAACTATTAAAGGTCTAAAGGAGAGTACTACCTAAAATATCTAGGACTAATACCATTAAAAGTTAATAAACATAAGTATATATATAGGCTAATATATTAGTTAATATATTTCTAATTTTTTTCTAGACTGTAATACTTACCTTATTTATTAACTTTTATAGAAAGTAGCTTATAACCCTTAAGGTTCTCTAGTATAAGCTTTTAGCCTCCTATTACTTTCTATCTAAGGTTAATAAGATCCTAGCACCTCTAGAGGTTTATAAGAGACATGCTTATCTCCTAACTACTAAGAAGTTCTTCTTAATTAAAAAAGTCTTTCTTTGCTCTATCCTTATATTCTTTTAGGATTCTACTAAAGCCAAGGACCCTAAGATACCTCTTAGGAACTTAGTCTTTAAATACTAAGAGAAGAAGTAAGTATTCCTTATCTCTAATCCTTACCTTATACTAATTATTTAGAGGAAAAAACTTCTCTATTAATACTTTCTAGAAGTATCCTAGCAGCATATTTCTTTATACTTAATAGAAAGGCTGTTACTAGTATAGTATCCCTGTTTGTAAAATGATTAGGGATATCCTCTGTATATTTGATGAACTAGCTAAAGGAAACTGGATGTCATTGCCAGGCCCTGCCTAGCTTTAGGAGAATGCCTATTACCTTTCCACTTAGGACCTCTAGTTCTTAGAACTCCTCTTTAAGTATTACAAGGGCTAGCTTGCTAATATTGTAGAGTACTTAGAGATACTACTAGTAAGGGGATGCTACCTAGTAACCTAGATAACCTTTGATACCAAGGTTCTAGACTAGATCTTTACTTTTAAGAACTTGGTGAAGAAGAAGGTTTAGGGAAATAAGAGAGAGTTGAGACAGAGTTTTTAGTTTAGGCTTGCTTCTTATGTTTGGTTTTGCTCTTATTGAAATAGGGAAACAAGAGAGAGTTGAGATAAGTCAAGTCACCCACTTTTCGCCCACCCCTGCATTTCGCCCACCCTCAAACATCGCCATCATGCCAACCACCACTTTATTATATTGACTATCAACACTTTTTGGATGCTACAACAATGCAACTTTCAGCCTCACTAGGTAATTCAGATGCGCTGGATTCATCTGGACTATCCTCCACATCGCCAGCCTTAATTTGGGCCTGCCGCACCTCTTTGATTGTCACAAACTTCGTGTTTGGGTCCAGTACAACAGCCTTCCTCTTCCTAGGCACACTACTATCAACCTTAGACTGGAGGACCTGTATTTGACGTCTTGCAGTAGCCAGCTGGAAGGCTTGCTCTTGGAAGCCTTTTTTCACCTTGTTAAAGAGTAGTCGTTGTGTATAGAAGGTTTGATCCAGCTTGCTGAATAAGTGTAACTGGTTATTAAGATCCTTCTGCTTCCTTGGCGTAGACCACTCCACCGCAGATGCCCAGCTATTGATTTCCTGGTTATCCTGGGCATCCTAGCCCTCACAGGCACCTCTTTTGTGCTTGTTGATTGGTGTTGTTGGTGGTAGAAGTGATGATATTAACTTCTAGAGCAGTAGCCCACTTATGAGAGGCTTTGCTATTAAAACAGGCTTGTTACGACCCAACAAGTTACAGGCGATGCAGCCCCACCGGCCAAGCGGGAAGCGCGGGCGGCACAGCCTTTGTATGGACAAGAGGAGGGTCAGACGGGTGACTCCCCCGGACACGGAAGAACTATGGTGCAGGTCACGTGACGGTATGATGACAAAGATGGATAGCTTGGATAGCAACATATCCAACAGATCCATGGAAAAAAACTTTCGCGAACTTTCTCTTCACAAGGTATCCACTGTTAGTAATTGTTAAGATCATAGAGGGCTCCGGCCCACCGCACTATCATTTCTCATCATCAGCCCACGCGAGCTGAATCTCACCAGCATGGCCGTCTCTCTAGACGCAGGGCCATCGATCACGGTTCACGGGGACGCCAGTACATCTCGACGGTCTGGACGTGTCCGGAAACCGACCGCAAAGGTCAGAGTGGTTGAGCAAGTCAGCTACCAAGACAATGCGGAGCTTAAAGACGAGATCAACAAGCTCTCAAACCTCGTCCAGGATCTCCTACGACGGGACGCCGAAAGAGAACAGTTCCTGAAAGACTGTTTGATGAAGATCGAATCCTTGGAGAAGGAGCTTCAGGAAGAGAAGCAGCGGTCAGACCGGCACCAACGTGGTCTAGCAGGGTCCATGCATGCTAACCAGCCGCCCCAAGTTCGGTCCTACGCGACGGTGGCGAGCCAGCCGCTTAACAGAAAACTGCATGAACCAACGCCAGCAAAACAAGCCGCTAACCGGGCGGCCTCAAAGACCTACGCCTCTTCGCGCGTCTGCCACCTGAAAGCCCGCTCCGCAACGAGAGAGCCTACGACATATACATCTTCGCTCGAGAAAGGCTAAGTCCCCAAGCTCGAGAAGCCCTCAAGGGGATCGACCATGTCAAGACAGGATTAGCACTCTTACCATCGTCAGCAGATGGTGCAAAAGTCCTGCTGGAGAACAGAGAACAGATTGCTGCCCTTCTCCAGGCACAGGCGGTCGAGCAGCGCGACACCTGGATCCGGGCCTATATCGCAAACGTCCCTTACACCAGACACTGCCTGCTCACCAACACTGAGCTGGAAATCACGACCGAGGAGCTCCTTGAAGAGATCCAGGCCACGACGAAACTGAAGCCCGAGAAAGCATACTTCTCCAGAAAAGATGAAGCCGAAAGGCTAGGCACGGTGACAGCCTGGTTCAAGGCGGAAGCCGTGAGGCAACTACCAAGGCGCCTCCGTTTGATGGGGGCCAGCGTTTTCGTGAACCTGCAGTTTCCGAAGGAGAAGAGGTCTCCTCAATGCCACCGCTGCGGCGGTTTTCACAACGAACGAACGTGTACCAGAAGGAAGAGATGCCTTAAATGCAGTTCGCCTTCCCACACGGCCGACCAACACCGGGCACCTTGTGGAGGCACCGAAGGCCACGAAGGCTGCGATTGCCCCTTTAAGTGTCCGTCGTGCAACGGGCCCCATGCCGCCTTTGATGTGACTTGCCCTATCAAGCCAAAGGTGGTGAAGGGCGTAGTCCAGAGGAGGAACAAGGCACAGCTACGGGCCATCCGAGCCGAGGGAGAGAGATCGTGGAGATTTGCGACCCAGCAGTCGCACCAACAATCCCGAGAAGGAGGAGAAGAGATGGACTGCAACCAAGCTAATGAAGGACATCAGGAGTATGCGGCCCTATAGAGTCCTGCAGATCATGCAGGCGAACGTGGCCAGACGACCACTTGCACATGAAACGGCACTGAATCTGGCCTACGCGGCCCATGTCGACATACTGCTACTACAAGAGCCCGCTATCCGCTCGGAAGAGAGAAGGCTCACAAGACGCCACCCGGGTTTCGAGATTTTCACCCCAGTGGACAACTGGGTAGAAGACAGACCCAGGGTGCTCACTTACCTCCGCAGAGGAACGGGACTACGGGGCGTACAAACACGCCCACTGCCCAGCCCATCCACAGACCTGCTCTTCCTACAACTCCTGGCGGGAACGCGGAAAGTCCTCACAGTCGTCAACGTGTACAACGCCCCTTGTGGCTCGCTGCGACCAGGCCAAGCGATTAGGGATATCATAACAGCCTGGCAACCCGGACTCCAGGAACGTGTGTTGGTCGCGGGGATTTCAACCTCCATCATTGGACCTGGCAACCCGAGGCGACCAGCCCCTGACGCTGATGCCCTGGTAGAATGGGCAGAAGCCGCCGGCCTTGTCCTCCTGTCGCCGATAGGTGAAGCCACACATAAGGGCGGCAACACGTTAGACCTAGCCTGGGCGTCCGGCAGCCTCTATGGGGCATCTAACAGTATAGAAACATCCCTACACACAACGTCAGACCACGAAAGCCTGCTGACCCGGGTCCCCTTGGCCCTAACCGATCCGGTCGACCCAACTCCGGGGAGGTTCCGGCTCGACACGATGGACGAGAAGCTCTTCCTCGACATCCTCAAGCGAAACGTACACCCCATGCGCCATACTGCAAGCAACGCAAGAGATCCACAGGCTTTAGACATGCTAGCACAGCAGCTTACAGATTGCCTCAGAGAAGCGCTTACGGCCTCTACTAGGCGCGCGTTTGGCAGAGGACCTGGGAGGCCATACTGGGACGAGAACTGCAGGCGGAAACACCGAGCCTACACGACCATGAGAGCAACTGTGGCAAGACTCTGCGCTTTGGGAATAGATTGTCAATGGGAGCGAAACGAGGAGGACGCTCTTAAACAGGACTTTCTCCATCAGCTGCGGCGCTCTAAGGACACGTACTGGAGAGGAAAGATCGGCGCAGCCTCTACTGGCAAAGACGTATTTGAAATGGTCGGGTGGCATAAGGCCAAGGGATCCTTCCAGACCCCTCCACTCCGAGATGGGAGCAATCCAACCATGCTCGTATCACAACCGAAGGAGAAGCGGGATCTGTTCGCCCGCGTCCTCCTCAGAAATGCCGCCATCTCCACAGACATATCAGCAGAGAGCCCAGGACCTCGCCTGGAGGCCAATCTTCCTTTCCCGCATGTTACAAAAGACGAGGTACAAACGTCAATCTTCTCTGCGGGAAGCACCACTCCCGGGTCCGACGGAATCACTACCGCCGTTCTTAAGACAGCGTGGCCCGTTATCGAGGACACCGTCTTCTGGCTCTACAGCGGATGCATACGCGAGGGCTGGCATCCTACCTGTTTCAAAGAAGCTATCCTAGTCATCCTGCCTAAGCCGGGCAAGAGAGACAGGGCGCTCCCGCGCTCGTATAGACCAATCGCGCTGTTGTCTGTACTCGGAAAAGGCTTGGAGAGACTTGTCGCAAGAAGGCTTGCCTGGATCACAGTCAAGTTCCGGGTACTGCACGACCAACAGTTCGGGGCCCCCTCCGCTCGTGTAGCGACCTCATCGCCGCTGCCATCCACGATATCGAGTGTGCCTGGCAAAGAGGTCTTGTCACCTCTATGCTTACGCTCGACATCAAAGGGGCCTTTGACGCTGTGCTGCCAGGGAGGCTGATCCGACGCCTCCGATGCCAAGGATGGCCGGAGAACCTCGTGCAGTGGGTCTCGAGTTTCGTCCTCGGGAGAAGAGCAAGAATAAGGCTAGACGGAGAGATGGGAGACGTCTTCGACCTTGAGTGTGGTCTACCACAGGGCTCGCCCGTGTCTCCCATCCTCTTCATGCTTTACATCGAACCCTTATTCAAGCTGGGCACTGTTCATCCAGGCAGGGTGCGATCTCGATTTGGCTATGCCGACGACATTGCCATCATGGCAAGCTCAACGTCACTAGAGGACAATTGTGCCCTGCTAGCGAAAGAATGGGAAGAAGCCCAAGCATGGGGGACGTTAGAGGGAATTACTTTCGACACAGATAAATCCGAGCTCATCCACTTCACCAAGAGACCAAAAGATGGAAACCCGCCAATCACCGTCAGACTGTTAGACGGGAGGCAACACACAGTTCAGGCCGTCAATCGAGGGGCCTCCCTACGGTGGCTTGGGGTCCACTTCGACCGAAGACTCACATTCAAGAACCATGTGAAAGGCCTCTGCGCCAAAGCCTGCCAAGTGATCAGCGGACTACGGGGACTAGGGAACACCGTCTGGGGCGCGCCGGCCCACCTGCTTTGCCGCACCATGACCTCCTGCGTACTACCCATCCAGTACTATGCATCAGAGGCATGGTGGCCGGGCAGGAATCGGATCAGGAATGGGCACATCGCCTCGAACGGGGTCAACGGTCTACTCCGCCAACTTGACATCACGCAAGCCAAAGCCGTTAGAGCTGCACTTCCCGTATATAAAACGACGCCTCTATCGATCCTTCAGCGCGAAGCAGCCCTGCCCCCGGCAGAGGTGACGCTAGACGCGAAGCTCTACAAAGCCTCCGTAAGGATCCATCGCCTTGACGAACGACACCCCCTCCGAACGAGGCTCGGCGACAGGCCCGGGCTGGACTCAAGACTGCGGCGAATGGCAAGCCTCACCGATATAAATGCTGAACACATCGACCCGCTAGACCTACCACCTTGGGAGCGCCTAGCTGACTGGCACACGGCCCTTAGCATGGTCGGCTATGAACCTAGGAAGACCAAAGAAGAACTGGCCATCGCCTTTACAGACAGATTGGGAACATTCTCAAAGCGGGACATTGTTATCTACACCGACGGCTCCCAGATGTTGGACGGTAGCAGAACCGCCGCCGGAGCAGGCTGGGTTGGGTACCAGGCCACACGGCAGATCTTTCGAGGATCAGAGCCGCTCGGTCATCAGACGGAGGTCTTTGACGCAGAAGCGCAAGCCGCTTTTCGGGGCCTACTGGAAGCCATGAGGTCTCCCACGGCGCGGATGGCAGACAATGTTCACGTCTGCCTCGATAACCTCGCAGTCGCAGCAGGCTCGTCACCCGGAGCCCAGGAAGCAGCCAGGCTAGGTTTAGGGCCTTTAGTGAGCTCTCCGCCTCTTGGGCACAGAGAGGACGGACAAGCTGGACGATGCCTGGCAGGGTATACATTTGGTGGTGCCCTGGACACACGGGAATAGCAGGAAACGAGGAAGCAGACGCTCTTGCCAAGGAGGCCTGCAAACAAATCCCAGAATCACAACCACAGCCTACATTGGCACACTTGAAGCGGGAGTCTAGAGCAGCCGATCTCCAGGCTTTCGCTAGGAGATGGCCGTCAATCTGCCCTCGGCAGTATGCTGACCTTGGGATAAGTCCTCATCCCAAGCCCCCCGAACTTCGCCTTCCTCGGCATTTGCTAGGAAGGCTATATGCGGCAAGATCGCATCATGGAGACTTCGCAGCATACCACGAGAGGTTTGCTCATCAGGATGCACTGCTCGACTGCAGTTGTGGAAGACGCAAAACCCCAGTACACTTCTACTTCTGCAAGCGTGGCCGTAAGGCTACTCCGCGGCATCTCCGCCGACATATGGCGAAGGCAAGCATAGATTTTCTGCTAGGTACTTCGCAGGGAGCCTCTCTTCTGTGCGAATGGATGGAGGCAACCAATTTCTTTTCCGAAATCTGCCCGATTCATTGATCAGGAACGTTAGGTGAAGACGGTAGCCTATAGAATAGTATAGATTAGCATAGACCATGTCGGCATTGCCCGGCACGTCCCTTTTACTCTGGACGTTAAATACATCATCATCATCATCAACAGATCCATGGATAGCTTGGATAGCGGCATATCTAACATATCCACGGAGAACGCCAGGACACGAGACTGTATATAGGATGGACTTGGACGCACTCAAGGACAGACTCCCATAGCTCTTCAGCAATCAACTTGTGACTTAGCCTCGCTAACTTTCACTTTCCCGACACCTGCTTATCTTTGTGAACTCTTGAGCTATACGAGCTACCCCTACCCCATCGACCATCCGACTGATCACCGAGTGATCGATACGTTAGCAAGAAACACCAGCAAGTACCAACACTGTTAATTATCATCGCAGCCTCAGCTATACTTTAGCAGAAAACCCACTGTCAGGAATCTGGCCGTAACAAGGCTATAACCTAGTATATTTCTAGCCTACTTTGATATTAGTAGCTGTTAGACTAGCCAGTCTTGCCTTATAATAGTATAAAATAAACTGCTTTTTACTTATAATAGTAGAATTATTCTACTGAGTAAGATACCCTAGCTCCTTATAATAGGCTGACTTTATAGGCCTAAAGACTAACTAGTTAAGTAGCTAAAGGATATAAGAGGTGTGTGCTAGAAGGAATAATAGATAAACGTTATAGATATAGTATAACTATATAAAATCTATTATTATATGACTCCTATAGCTATTAAGGATAAGTAGCCTTACCTCTCTATCCTTAGGGGTAGTCTAGGGTAAAAAGACCCTTTCTAACTATTTAATAGCAGTAGTATTAGTAGTTTAGCTATTCTCTATTGCTGTAAACTGCTATCCATTGTATAGGCTAAGGTTAAGAGGAAACCACTGCTGCTGGACTGTCTTGCTCTTATATATAACCAGAGGGTATAGTGCCTTGCCTACTGCAGAGATACACTTGATGATAGACACCCATGCTCGTGAGCCAGGCTGCTTCTTCCTTACTGAGGTTGTCTCTGACCTGCCTAGCACCAGCCTATTATCTCCCTTGCCCTCAAGGATGCCAGTCTTATCCATATTGTATCTATTAGATGGGTTGATGGCAGCGATGTAAGGCATCGCGAGATATTTAAACCAGTCCCTGATAACCTCAGTAGATGCTCCATTTATACGCCTAGAATCGATAGAATGACTTCTCTGGACCTTAATAGAGGGGTTGCGGCGCTAGAAGCTAGCTACCCATCGCTTGCCTAGAGGTTGGGTATCCCCCATGGCATGCAGTATGCGATGGGTGAAATCCCTTAGTTATTAATGGGTTGGTGGGAGCCTAAGGTTAGCCTGAATTTGTACCCAGCTGGCCAGCTTGGCCTCTTGGTCATGGGATAGTCGCTGGAGGTCTTCAAAAGCAGTTGACCTCTTCTGGGTGCCGCTGAGCTGACATCGAAGGGTTGATCGTGGTATACCCTATCGCTTGGAGGCATCTCTGGTTGATAGGCTGTTTGCGATATCTTCTATCGCCTGATTGATCTCATTTTCGGTATACTGGACCATTGCATGATAAAGAAGATATCCTGGAAAAATGAAGTAATTTGATGAAGGTTGGAAAAAGTGGTGATAGTTTGAACTTGGAGGATATCTAATAAATGGGTGGCTGGGCGGCATTTTTGGGGTGGGCGAAATGCAGGGGTGGGCGAAAAGTGGGTGACTTGACTTAGAGCTTTTAGTTTAGGCTTGCTTCTTATGTTTAGTTTTGCTCTTATTAGAATAATATTTACTCCTTACTAAATAACAGAGACGTGATAATATATTAATCTTTTGTATTAATATAAAATAGTATAATACTATGAAAGTGAATAACCCCATGTTCCTATTCTCTTAGTTATCTCCTTTAAAAGCTTAAGATCCTTTTTTTAAAGTATAACCCTTTTTGTATAAATCGCACAAAGATTTGTATCTACTCTATTAGCTATGTTATCTTCCTTATCGTTAAATAATTCCTTACTTTTAAGTACTGCTACTATAAATGCCTCTGTAGCCTTATATAGGGCTTCAACAGTAGCTAACTAGAAGCAAAGTTAAGGATTAATTTAAAAGGTAATTTCTTGAATTAGGCGATTTAGGGGATGCTTTGCGATTGCGTGTTTTGTCTGTTTTTGCTATAACCTAATCTCCTATAGAGCTTGTGCTATTTTTCTTAGTACCTCTTTCTTTAAAAGGGATATTTTACCTACTTCCTGGGCGGAATCTTCGAGCCTTTTTCTTCCTTGTAATAACTCTTTTCTCCTTTAAAGCCTTTGGAGCTTTTCTAGCTATTCTATTTAGTAGCTCCTCTATCCCAGTATGAATAGCAACCTTTGTTACTTTAATTATTAGTGATAAAAGGCTAGGGAGACTTAGGTTTGCTACTGTGGTTTAAGAACCTAGGTCTGGTGATAATACTTCTAGTACCTCTTATTCCCTATAGGGAGTTTCTAGTACTTTATACTGATAGGTCTGTTAACCTAAAGATTAAGCTAGTAGGGATACTAGAAGTTTAAGTAGCATTTTATTTTATTTTTTTTATATAGTAGTAGGGAGGAAAACTTACTTCTTATTATAGAGAAGATATAAGTTCTTATTATCTCTACCTCCTACTAAGCAAAAAGTAGGCTAGAATAGCTAAACCTTAGAATTATAATAATTTATTTATAATAACTAAATTATAATAATACCTAAGTAAATTTAATTCTTTACTTCTAACTACCTCTAAGTATAGATTTACTATTTAATCTATTACTAATACAGTTATCTAGTTCTATACCTCTCTCTCAGGATACAGAGGCAAATTTATTTTTCCCACCACCTAACAACCTTTAACTTACTAATAGTATTATTTACTTCCAACCTAGCAGAAGCTTTAAGATATAGTAGCACTAAACTCTCTACTATGAGAAACAGGTCGTTCTTAGGCTAAGAGACCTATAGCATAAGAAGTTAGCCAAAGCAAGGCTAGCTTTAGCTAATAAAATATAGTCTAGCTATAGGCAAGCAGAGGTCTAGCAATCCTTTCTACAGGGTACCTATATCTAAGATAGCTCCCCAGTTATTATCTATAAATCTTATTTAAGAGACCTTACCTATCCAGGTCTAGGAGCATTAGGTATATCTTTAATAATAACCCACTTCTAAAGCACAGCCTGTAAAAAAAAACAGGCTAAGCAATAACTAACAAGTTCTAAATAACAAGAATAAGAAAGTAATATATACTACCTTTAATAAGTATATATTAGATATATCTAAAGGGTATTAATCTTTTATATTAATTCTTTATATAAATCTTTATAACAATCTTTATATTAATCTTTATGTTAATCTTTATATTAATCTTTATATCAATCCTTTTTAGCTTATTAGTTCTACCTTTTTAAAGAAAGCTATTACTAAGGCTCTTGTTTACTTTATTATTAAGGTAAATCTACCTTTTAATACTATTAATAAGACTTCCTTTAAGGTCTTATATAAAAAGCTTAACCCAAGCTTTTTTATTCTATCTGCCCTAATAATTACTAAATAACTTCTTAAGGAAGCTAGGGAGATCTAATCTATAGCACTAGCTACTATTGTTCTAAATTCTAAGGTCTCTCTTATAATTAATATCTAGACTATACTAGGTTAAAAATACTTCTTATTAGGGGTTATGTATTATTTTATAGATGTAGGGTAGAATAGGAGAGTAGTACTCCTTAGAGCCCCAAGTCTTTTAACAACCCACACTTAAGACTATATCTCAAGGGAGATAGTAATAACTATCAGAAACCTTAATTTACCCTAACGCCTAGAGTTTATTACTATTACAGCCAACAATACCTCCAATTTCAGCCTAGACAATCTCAAAGAGTATTATACTAAAGAGTTCAATTTCCAGCCATCAAAGATTAGGCATATTCACTACCTTATATATATCTTTAACCTTGTTATTAAGGAGCTTTATAAGTATCTATCTATTAAGGATATACTAAGTAAGAAGGAAATTAAAAAGCAAGAAGGCCCTCAAACAGGAGAGAGAGGAGAAGAAGATGAAATCAATACTTTCAGCTAAAATACTAGCCCTCAAGAAGTATCTAACACTCTAAGAGAGCTAGAGTCTAAAATCTCTAGAACCACAAAGATTATAATTACTATAAGTATTGCAAAGGTAATTACTCTTCTATTATTATAAGAAAATTACTAATATTTCTTTTTAGATTCACTACCTTATAATTAAGCTAAAGTATAGCCTAATAAAAGCTTAAGCCTTTCTTAATCTTTAGTAAAACAAGGAGCTAGAGAAACAGCCTTAATAACTTATCTTTAATATTAGAATAAGGTAGAACTCTATAACACTTATATACTTACATACACTAGAGCTTTATAAGTATATTAAGTCTTATATTAAGACTTATAGTAAAAACGTTATTTTTTAACTTTTAGATAATAAATAGAAGTAACTAGAAACTCTTCTAGATATTTTAAAAATCTTCTTAATCCTTACTAATATCCTTAGGAGGGATACCTTTGTTAATATCTCTTTTATACTAGAGCTTACTAAGATAGCTTATCTATATCTTATTAGGTAGTAAGATACCATTAAGCAAAAGACAATAGGAGAGAACCAGCATTGGATAGACCCGTTATATAGTAGCGTTAAACAAGCTTTAAAAAAGCTATCAAAGTACAAGGCTATACAGGGTAAAGATCAGGGTATTTATATAATAGCACTTCTACTCTACCCCCTAGATAACTCATATAAGGAAACCTATGATCCTTAGCTCCTTAGCCTTGATTATTATAACAGCCTAACACATAAGGCTATAGAAGATAGTTTCTAGCTTGCCTATAAATCAAGCTACTAAAAGCTTATCTTACAGCACATAGCTTATACTCCTATCACAATAAGTTAATTAATTTATAGTATAACTATATGGTTATTTCTTAGCCCTATAAAGAAGGTAAGTTATTAGGTTATCTTTCTTTTTATATTAATCTTTATATTAATCTTTATATTAACCTTTATATTAACCTTTATCTAGGTACCTATTATATACTACTTGGCTTCTAAAGTAGTTAAAAGCTTTTTAAAAGAAAGTAAGTATATTATATTCTTTATATTATTTTTACTAACTTAATAGGAAAATATATATATAAAACTATTTTTAGTTTTTAGTACTGTCTTGAAAAATAACTAAAATATAAATATCTTTATGAAATAGTATGTAACTTTTTATATATTATACCAACTTCTATCCTATTAGAGTAGATATTTAGTTTTAGTTACTATGTTTACTACTACTCCTAATTTAATATAGTAGTAAAGATAATTAAGGCTTAGCTTATCTTTATTATTAACTTGTATTAAAGGAATTAGCTTTCTTTTAGTCTTCTTAAGCTATTTATTCCTAAATACTACTAGCTTACAGAAGTTAAAAGGGAACACAGCTAAATTATTCTTAATAGCTTTAGCTATATAGCCCTTATTAAACCTAAAGAGTTATATTTGTTTAAAGAGATAGTAGATATTGAGCTCTAGCGTACTATTATAGTTATAAGGTCTGAAGAGCCTAAAGCTAGTACCTAAGAGTCTTTTATTTGTCTATCTTCTCTAGTACCTCCTCCTTTAGAGTTCTCATCTTTAGGTTCCCAAGCAGTATTAAGCTCTCTATCTATAATAACCCAAACTCGGAATTCCTAATCAGACCCTTTTTCTTTTCTATCAGATGAGTCTGATAAGGATAGAAGTAGTCAGGAATCACCCTCAAAGCAGCAAAAAACTAGAACTTAGATATATTCTAGTTCTTTTAGAATTTCTTATAGTCCTTTATAGTTAAAATCAAATTTATCTTTATTTTCCCTTATTTATTAATAAGATTTAATTTAAGAAGGATAATACCTTAGGACTTATATAAAAAAGGTTTTAGAGTAGAATTAAGCCTATAGCCTTTAAAAATTAAAAAAAACGTTCCTAACTCTGCTATTAACCTTTTAACTAGCAGCAGCATTAGGAGGTAATATTTCTAGCAAGATTTACTCCCTAAGTATGGGTACCCAAAATACCCATACTAAATAACCTACCTATACCCATAATACCTATTCTCTACCTCTAAGGAATACCCATTTGGGTATACCTAGTTACCCATAACCCATACTCGCTTAAAAAACCTAAAACCCATTTACCCATTACCCATTTGGATATCCCCAAATATGCATGGGTGGAATGGGTGGTGAACCCATATGGGTAACCATGGGTATTTTTAACCCTACATGGCATGAAACGAGCACATGCTGCATTTGCAGTACGGACGGATAACGATCGTTTACTCGGACGACGCGATGCCCGCGTTCTCAGACCGCTTTGCTTTTCGATTCCTCCTCGGCGGCGTTTACTGGTTCGTCCGTCAATCCCTGCAGCTCGACCGTGGGTTCGAGTCCCGACGGCGTTTCTTTGCCGCACTGGCGCCGTTCGGACTGCGACATGGCAAAGAGCCTCGACGCACCGTACAGCTGGGTCGCGATCCACAGAGAAAAGATGAAGGGGGTGACGACTTTCCACACGTGACCCCACCTGTCCCACGATTTGTGAAGAAGGTAGATTGTGACAATGACCTCGGCGGTGGCGCCGGAAAGAACCCAGATGCAAAGTCCGCCAGCGAGATAGGAAAGCAGTTTATGATCGCCGCGTCTGACTCGCCAGATGATCATGATGATGTAGACGGGGAGTTCGACGATGACATCGAAGGTACCTGTACCAATGTCAGTTACTGTTTGCAAACCCGGGAGTCGCGACAGTCGAGCACTGAGGATGCAGAACATACCCCACACCATACACATGTAGAACTCGATCGTGGCCTCCGGATGCTTTTTGTAGCTGCCGAAAAGACCAAGCGCCGTCTGCGTTATGGCCAAAAGCCCGATATGGTGGGCGATGCTGAGGGGACTCGCGAACTGTGTGCGATAACAGAGCTCAAAGGCATAGTACGCGCTATAGGTCTGCGAGACGGCAAAGAGAAGGTCCCCGACGCGGATCCGACTTCCGGGGCCCGGGACGACGTCCGTAGATAGATTTGCAGACCCGATAAGAAAGTTCATGGCGGGGTAGGAGCCGATGCAGGCGATGGTGAACATTGTGATGGCGCCCACATGGTAGTACGTAAAAGACCGGCGGCGCTTTTCGTTCTCGGGACGCTGCAGATTCGTGTAGAGCTCACCGTAGACGACTTGGAGCAGCCTGCGCTCGAGGATGTTGGTGAGGAGGACGACGATGATGATGCTCGTGACGAAGAGCAGGGAGCCGAACGGCTGGAGACTCGAAATCGGTCCGTTGGATAGCGTGTCGATTTTCGGGGACGACCTCGAGACCAGGACGTTAGAGACGGTCGCCATCGTGAAGGAGAATCCGTCGTGATCTTCGACCACTTGCTATTGGGTGGGAACTTTGCAGCGGCGAAAAGACAACTCGAGACCGGGGGTGGCAGTCCGACGCGGCCGCCAGGTTTGATATATACCTGATGGCTGACGGGCTGATCGGGACCGGATAGCATAAGGGAGCGAGAACCAGTGCCTGAAGACCGCTACCGATGCAAAAACGCTACCAAGGGGGAAAACGAAATGAGCGCGTCTTTTTGCCTTGAGCGAACGACTCGGCCCACCGTTTTGACGGTTCCAAGCTGAGGCGTGGGAGCCCATGCCACCCGGCCTTGACGAGCGTGCACAGTCACTGGACAGGTACAGATCGGTGCTAAGCACATGATCCGTGCTTTGGGAGAAGAAGGAAAAAAAAGGGGGGGGGAGGGCCCTTTCGTTAGACTCGGGGGGGGGGGGCGGTGGCAGACTCAGAATGCCCGTTGCTTGGAGATTTCCATTGAACCCTACGGCCATGCGTGTAGCGTCGACCCCTGCGTTGCCGCGTAAAGCTTAGCCTAGTATACGACGTCCGGGGCCGTGTATCCCTGGAACGATCATGTCGGTCCAACGGAGGGTGCTTACGACGGTTGCCGTCCGACCCGATTTGGAGCGAGTGGTTGGGTTTAGCCCGCGTTACAAATATGGAACAAAGAGTATAAAGCATGCGCGGCGTGTTTCTTTCAGACGGAACACGGGTCTTCGCTGTAGCGAGGGCGATCGGAAAACCAAAACAAACCAGAGAAGAAGAAGAAAAAAAAACCCCGACCAACATGGATCATCTACTGTAGTCTGTGCCCCCCGCTGTATCCGACTCCTGGGGTGAATGAAGACTTCTCTGGGTTGGGACCACGAGGCGACGCTACTGAGTACTGCCTAGTATGGTGATGAGTGAAGCTTGCATCTTGTCAGATGTCGGATTTTGTGAGGAGGGGAGGGAGGGGCACTGCAGAATACACCGTTGAGAACGGACGCCTTTCCCCCTCCCCTCCCGGTTCTGTCCCAGGGAGGCGTTTGCTGGGGTGGACGTTGATGCCTCTCCGAGACATCAGTCGAGTGAGCCGAGCCGGTACATGTCTGGCCTTGTGCGGGTGGTCCCGTTGTGCGCGGTGATAGACGCGATGCCAAGCTTTCTGGGGCTTCGGCAGGCTGCTGTCAAAAGGCGATCAAGCGTGGGGAAGACGGAGCACACAAGTCTCAGAGAGGCAACTCTGACAATTTGAAGGGGGGGGGGGGGGGGCGACGAGAGAGACGGGTATGAGTCGAAGCGGTCTCTGGTCTGGCTGATGGTTTTTGCACATCAGGCCAGCCAGCCCTGACTTAGCTGCCCAAGTTGTGGGTGTGCAAAGCCAGGGAGGGGGAACCTTGCATCCGAGTCTACGGCAAATCGGCTCATCGTGCAGTAGTCATGTCGGCGGTGTCTGGGGGTGTGGTGCCGAGGGGAATGCAGAATGCTAGGGGAAACATGAGAAGTTGGATGTATCAAGAAAAAAAGTCTGTGAGCTGAGGCTTGCGGGCCCTCGGAAGATGGATTCCTAGCATACTAATTACCGATCTAACTACTAATTACCTAGATTATACGCACGTGTGCCTACTTAACATACATGATGATACATGCACTCCTACTCACTCAGTACCTACACGGAAACGGGAACGGACGTACGTACTGACTAAGCCTCTCGGCTGTACGGCTAACGGATACTCTACGCAGGACTGTATGGCTGACTAAGGATAGGTGGGTATGGGTGATTGACAGGGGGGGGCGGAGCACGTACTCATTACCGGTACAGCTCGCTCGCCCCACTTTCTGACTATCCGAGGAACACCCGTCGTTTCGCTACCCTGCACGTTCGGCTCCTTCCCTCTCTCCTTTTGCTTTGGCAGGTGGGTGGCGGCGGCAGGTGGTGGCAGCGGCAGGGGAGGAGCAGCTAACCCGGTCGGAGAATCTACGTCGCCGCCCAGGACTGAAGTCAACCAACATCCATCGTCCCAAAACCTACCCTACCTACCTACCATTGGGTCATGTCAGCAGTTTAACCTCGCTCAACACGCCCATTATAGTCAGTCACAATTACTTGCTCCAGACTACCTATGGCGGGCACTCAGCTGGGCCTAGAGGTCGCATTCTACCTCTATCCCTGCGGCCTCTTTGTCACTTTGCTGTCGGCCCAGTCCTATCAGTTTTACCGTGACCGCCATGGCGTTACGCGTCAGAACGCGACCGACGATGAGCAGAAGAGACTCTCGCGGGTTTACGCCCGCATAATCCGCTTCTTCCAGCTCATCCTTTCTCTGCTGCTGGTAAGCCGGCAAACCACTCGGCTACAGGCCCGTACCTATCTATCTATGCTCACACACACACTCGCACCGTTAGCTCGCCACCATCGTTCTCGCCGTCCGCGGTGCGGTTGCTGGCCAATACGATGGGCCCGGCAAGGTTGCCTTTCCCTTTAGCGCATTCCTGGTAAGTCATGGCGTCCTTCCGCGCTCCCGGACAAAACCCGCACTTCACATCGCTGACAGCTATACAGGCATCCTACGTTGCGGTCCTCCTGTATTACCTGGCAGGTCTGCTGCCCGACCCGGAGGGACCCTGGACCCCGACGTCGGCCCACTTCTATGCATGGATCGTCGGTGCACTCTTCGAGGTCTTTATCGCCGCCATCTTCTCCACGGAGAAGAACTCGTTCCGCGTCGCCAACCATCTGCTTGATGCCCTCGACATCTTGGGTGCCGCCAGGATCGTCATCCTGGCGGCCATGATGGGTTGCCTTGTTCTCAGGGACTACAAGCTCAAGCCATTGCAACCCAAGTCGGACCCCGAAGAGCGACAGCCTCTTCTTGGCAATGGAAACGGCGCACCTCAGTCCTACGGTGGTGCTCACCCTCACGGGGCAGCTGCACACAAGCCTCCTGCGAGGACTCAGGTCCAGGGCACCGGGTGGCTGGACTACTTTGCAGGATTCCGAGTTCTGTTCCCGTATCTCTGGTATACAACGTCCCCTGTCCTTGCGTGTCCACATCGTTCGGTCTGCTAATCTCGTTCCAGGCCCAAGGACTCTCCCGCCTACCAGGGAATTGTGGTTATTTGCCTGTTGCTTCTGGTTTGTCAACGGACTGTGAATGTTCTGGCCCCGGTTCAGCTCGGAGCGCTCGTCGATGCTCTCGGTTATGGCCACATCCCTTACAAAGAGATCATCCTTTACGTCGTGTACCGCGCCCTTCAGGGTAACCAGGGTGCCCTTGGTGCCGCAAGGTCGGTTCTCTGGATCCCAGTCTCACAGTCACTGTTTCGCCGACTGTCATGCGCTGCATTTGAGCACGTCCTGGGGCTTTCTCTAGAGTTCCATCTCAACAAGAAGATCGGCGAGGTCACCAGTGCGCTGAGCAGAGGATCGGCCATGAACACCTTCTTGGAGAACTTCTGCTTCCAAGTTTTCCCCATGGTGTTTGACATCTTCGTTGCTGGCGTATTCTTCTTCGTCAAATATGACGCCTTCTACACCATCATCGTCTTCTTCATCATGTGGTCCTACATCTTCCTGACCATCTACGTCGCCAAGTACCGCGGCAAGCAAAGACGAGACATGGCAACCAAGAATCGCGAAATGGAGGCCATCAAGACGGACGCCATCATGGCTTATGAGACCGTGCAGCACAACTGCGCCGTTGCGCCCGAGACTGAAAGATTCAAGGAGCATGTGGTGGTGTACCAGAGGGCCGAGCGCCTGGTGCAGTGGTCTCTCAACTTCCTGAACCTCACTCAGAGTTCCATCTTCTCCCTCGGCACCGCATTGCTTGTCGCCGTTTCTGCCTACAAGATTTCCCGGGGCGAGCAGACGGTCGGCGAGTTCGTCAGCTTGATCAACTACTTTGTGCAGTTGCAGGGCCCCCTGAACTTCTTCGGAACCTATTACACCATGCTCCAGAACAACCTGATCGAGGCGGAAAGGATGTTGGACCTGTTCAAGGAGACATCTGGAGTCATCGAAAAGCCTGATGCTATCCGATTGCCGCCCGGCAAGGGAGACGTTGCCTTCAACAATGTCAAATTATCTTATCAAAGCAAGAAGGGCGAGCCCGCGCTTGACGGTGTCAGCTTCACGGTCGCGCCCGGAACCAAGACGGCCATTGTGGGAGAATCCGGCAGTGGCAAGTCCACCTGCCTGAAACTCCTTTTCCGCTTCTGCGATGTCAACGAAGGCTCGGTCTCTGTCGACGGTCACGACATCAAGGATCTGAAGCTCGACAGCCTCAGGAGGACCATTGGCGTTGTGCCACAGGACACGGTTCTCTTCAACGCCACTATCATGTACAACTTGCTCTACGCCGACCCGAATGCAACTCAGGAGGATGTGTACGAGGCCTGCAAGGCGGCCAACATCCACGAACGCATCATTGCGTTCCCTGATGGCTACCAGACCAAGGTTGGAGAGCGTGGTCTCAAGCTTTCTGGAGGCGAACGTCAACGGGTACGTCCTGGTCGCCCAGATTCATCATGGTACTCGCTAACACATAACAGATTGCCATCGCAAGGGCAATCATCAAGAACGCCCCCATTCTGCTTCTGGATGAGGCCACCGCCTCCTTGGACTCTCATACCGAAAGACTGATCCAGGATGCCCTCGAGCGTGTGACTCAGGGACGCACTACAATCACCATCGCGTACGTAGATGTTGGCTCTGCTGCATGTTGATTTCCATTTTGCTAACATACCTTGTCTGCAGACATCGCCTTTCCACCATTACCACATCTGACCAGATCGTGGTGCTTCACAAGGGCAAGGTGGTTGAGCGTGGCACGCACGCCGAGCTGCTGGCCCTCGGCGGACGGTATCATGGCATGTGGGAGAAGCAGACCACGGCCGAGAATAAAATCAAGGAAAAGGCGGAGAAGGAGGGCGAGTCGTCAGAGACAGGATCTCAGCAATAGAGGAGGCGTTGCCTAAATGTCCACTTTATTGGGCTTGTACACTAAATGAGGAAAGGAAAGCGATTTTGTTTATAGCTAGGCGTATACAAAATCAGCTGTAATATAGAATCAGTCTTGAGCTTAGCATGCGCCCCAGTGAGGCGGCATATACACATAAAACACACACAAAACTTCCCTGAAAGGATTGCCAGACCCACGAATACTGCTTTACACCATGCCAGACACCCTTCGTCAGAGAGCCCCGTGCGGTTGTGAAGGCCATTGGCCGCCGCACTCTCGTTACTGACATCGTCGACGGGTCGGCAGGATCCTCGACTGCCACCTCGGCCGTGCGCTACATTCTCTCCGCTCTGCGCTTAGCCGGTCTCGGTGGCCAAAGGATCGTTTCTAGGTACCGTACATGAACCACAGCACAGCGCCTGTCATCCCTGCGCTGCCGGCATTGTTTCCCAACGTCACGGGTACGACGGACTGGTAGATGAACCTCCCGACGCCAAGGTTTGTGCCGTAGAACATGCCGATGGGTACAAGAGAGAAGTTGGCCACTGAATGCTGGTACCCCAAGCGAACCCTGCCCTCCGCCTGGGTGACGGCATACGCCGTCTGCGCATCAAGCTCGAGCGTGCTACTCCACCAGGCCAGGACGCCGGCAGAGAAAAGACAGCCCGCCAGGTCAAAGACGTAGCCCGTGGCCCAGTTCCTGGCGAGGTCGTACCAGGTCGTCCTCCGCTGGAGGGTCGAGTACAGCATGACGGCCATGCTGCTGGTCACCAGCTCGACGTTGGTGAGGACGATCAGGACGAAGCCTACGGGGGCTTGGACTTCGCCACGCCAGACTCGGCGATGAGGTGGCGCGTCTCGGGTGGGGAGTGGCCGTCGACCTTCCCCATCGAGACGTGAGGACGGAGCTCGTCATGCGGGCGATCCATGTCCGGTTGAGCCGGGGGCATGTATACCTTATGACCTTGACTTACGGGAGGAATTTGCGGTTTTCCTAACGTAATAAAATTGGAGGGTTTCTTATGTAAGAAAGTGAAAAAAAGGACAATAGCTTTGATAAACGGATGTCGGATGTGATACACTCAACCAGGTCGTTGATTCTGCAGTGAAACTTCCAACCCGAAGCAAGCCGACTTGGACGGCAACAGAAGGGGATGACAAGAAGGGCGCTCTTCTTGCAAGGCTATTGGGCCTCGAGAGCCGGCGGAAGCTATGGTTGCATGGATCATGATGAACCTCCTGCCGTGGGTATGATGTTGTGGGGGTTAAATGGATGATGATGTCAAGTGCAGATTATCGCGCGAGAAACTGACGGTCTCTTGGCATCAAGCCTTGGGAGTGCGACTACGGTCCACATATCGTGCGCGTTCATCAATAGTCGGCCTTATAGATCAGCTTAGTGAGTTGTAGCGTGAAGGGGGCTCTAGTGACATTGCCTGAGAGAGCTAACAGCCACAGATGTCCGCAAAGGCAGTTTGCGAACACGTTTTACGGAATGTATGCCTCGTTAGGATGTCAATGGACTAATAGCCTAGCTCCCTTTCGTATTCGTATTCAGTGGCATATGACGATGTTCCCGCGTGCGAATCGTGCATTGAGCCAAAGTCGGTGTGAGTCTGCCTTGTGGTTGGCCATCTTGGGAGGCTTTCTCAAGCTCCTTACTCGTTTCGCTGCGGCTGAGATGCGACTCTGGGTTGAATTCTGGAAAGTTGAGCCAATTTCTCGACATGAGGTGATGCCGATGGGGAGTGGTCTGCGTCATCGCATGCCATTTCAGTACCTGACAGAAAGCTACAGTTCCCTTGGATTTCGTGTGCTCTGTCTTTCGTTCTAGATGGCTCTGTTCTTTTATACAAAAGGCTGCCAGCAGGTGGTGTGGTTGATCCATCATTCTACCCTCTCTATTCACTATACCAGTACTCACCCTGGGTCCAAGATAAGCTCGGCCGTCAAGATGCCTTTCGATTTCGAAGCCTATGATGCTAAATGCAACGGCCTCACACCAGAGGAGCTTCAGAAGGAGTGGGAGAATTACACACGCCACATTGCCAGCGCTTATACCTCGACCGCTATCTCGTTCATAGCCATCCCGCTTACACATGGCGTTTCTGTCATTGGCGTTGTCCTGGCTGCGTCTTCTATACACAATGCAGGCAAGAAGATGGAAATCATCGAAAAGCATCTTCATAAACACGGGTTGACGCATCTTACCCGCAAGCGCGACGTGCTGGGAAGCATGGCCGTTAGCGAAACCATTGGTGTCGTGACACTGGGAGTTGAAACGATGGGTGCCGAGGCCGTGGCCACTACTGGAGTAGAGTACTGCATCTCTGCCATTAACGAGAACGATACGGCAATCGACGTGGTCACTCATGCCGCCCTCGATGGGGTGGGATTGGGGATCGAGCACGCCCACACAAACCGCCTGAAGAAGGATGCTCTCAAGGCCATCTAGGCTGCCGGCGTCTTCCAAGCCGTACGGAACGCAGACGCAAAAGCAGCGCCGCAGGACCGACAATACCAGTGACAACCACAGCAGCCACGCCTACCTGTTTACCAGAATCCGCCTCAGTATCACCAGGTTGCTCCAGGCCAGCCAGCAGCTCTTGCTCCTGCGTCGCCTCTGCCCATAACACCGAGTCAAGTGACAACGCATAATTAGTACGTCATAATATCATTTGGAGAAGCAGAGTTGTCAGCCGAATCCCGATGATGATGAGCCAGCAAGCTCTCCAGCTGCAATTCAGATTAGCTTGCGGATGATTACAATACACTGTAAAATTTCTAGTATGCGAAGCAATCGAAGCTTTGGGCTTTTACAGTGTGGCGGATATACGACTATATTCGAAGTGGTGGGTAGAATATTCCTTGAACTGAATCGCCCGTATAGTACATACGAGTCAGTGCCTTCACAAGTCCATTCATAGATTTTGATACTGTGAGCTCACGTGAACGCTTCATGATAATTAGTATTAGCATGTTATCATTATCAGATACCAACGTAACTATTGCATGGATCGCTAATAACTGTATGTGATGAATGAGCACACGTACACACCGAGGCCTAGGTTGTCACAGTAGGCCTATTCAAGCATTATAAATACTAAAATCGATACGGAAACATATAGAAATCTCACCAATAAACACCTAAGGATAACCAAAAGTGATAACATTAGCACGAAACAGATTATATAGATATACAAGAAGAATTAAGTAACTTCGGTATATAGAGCAGTTCTAAGTCTAAAGATAAGTCTGTATAATCTAATTATTCTAGACCACTATAGGTAGCCTAGACTAGTTCACCCAGTACATAGTATAATTATAGTATTTTGTACCCTATAAAAGTACCTCTGGCTTGTACTATATCTCAATGATCTAATATATTACAAATACCTGATAATTCAGAGCAACTACTAACTTAGACCTCATTTTAACTATAGCCTAGAGTGAATTCTCTTAGTACTTACATACTGGTATAGTACCTATATATCAGTGTAGTATCTATATATCAGGAATAGTAATGAGCTACAGCCCTAGAGAGTCAAGGGCTATGGCTTGATATACTAGTGACTATGGTACTGTTATTAAACCTAGGTACTCTTAAGGTTGTAATAGCTTTAGAGCTACTACCAGCCACAAGATCACTCCCTTGAAGTCCACCAAGGTTATTAAAAACCTTGAGCCTTTGGGTCACAGAGACCTCCTCCAGCGACCTTGCTAGCCGTGGCCAGACATACAAGAGGCAGGAGCTAGGCTCTGGTCTTGTCCCTCTCTATTAATCTCATATCATCCATCATTCCTACTCTCATCATGTTTCCCACAACACAGAACCCCTGGGGTCTCCCCCAACGAGCTGACTTTTACATCGAGCACAGCTCACAGAGATCCCATGTAGACTGGCGATCACGCCAAACAGCTACCTTTCAAAGACTAGAGTCAGAGACCTAAAAAGAAGACTGAGGCGGATCTGTACATGACCGCCATTCGAGACTGTCTTTAGACTCTGGACTAGACTTCTTGCCCTCAAGTCTCTCTGCGTTGCAGCCGTCGAACGACCATCTGTGCGACTTGCGCCTTCATGTACCAGGCCTGCATATGGATGCCATGATGGATAGCCCTTTCGAGCCTCCCGGTGCGGTAAATCGTGTCGGTCCAAGACTCGGTGATGCAGACCCGTAGAGCTTGGACATACGGGACCGTACCTGATCTCGTGCAGCTATGAACATGAAAGTCCTTTAAGCCATCAAATCGCTGGTGGTAACAGATCTATTGGCAGCAGGTGACTCAGAGCAGTCTCCACGTGGGCGGTGGTCCTCCAAGCCTCGTCGCCGCAAGGTTGGTCCAACAACTCGTGCTGCTTCGATCTTCTGGTTTGCCGTGACGGTCGTGCGGCCAGTTAGCGTAGACGTATGAAGGAGTTGGTGAATAGCTTCGAACATGGCGCTCCGAATGTCGTGCTCCGCACCCCGCGACTCGGGTGATCCGGTCGTCCACTGGTAAGCGACAGTATGTTAATAGCGAGGTTGGAGGCGAAGTCAAAGTTGACATGCATCGGCAGCCCTACGAATCCCTGCAGTGTGGGGAACCCGCGCCCGGCGCGCCTCGATGATCGAAACGTCCTGGTTACAAGCAGCAGTCTACGCATCTGAGAATGGCGGTGTCATCGCACGGCGCTTTCAGTTCGGGCACACAAGAACAAGCATGTCCTTCCTTAGCAGCCCCGTTTCAGCCCCGGGTGGCTGGGCATAGAGCTCGCATATAACACTGTAGTATAAGTTCTGCTCTGGAATATATGATGTGGATTTGTGTCCCCAACAAAACAAAAGAGGACGACCACGTCTGCTCGTCTCTCCTTTGATACCCATATCGGTGAATCAACGGCTTACATGGAATTTCCATTTGATTCCAAGGCGCTCATAGCGAATGCATATACAGTATCGGTCCCCCCGCTCGAAAACTGAGGCGGATTCGCGCTTGTGCCGAGGCCATTAGTAGCACCGGCCGGGATACGGCTGGCTCGTCGGTTTACGTGTACGGCACTGATTAGACCGTTTCGCTGGCGCTTGTGTGGGCCAACGGGGGCCGCAGCCGTGTGTTCTTCATGCTGCAACGAGGACCCCTCAACGCGACCTCCGCAACTGGATTGTCTCTTGGGGATGTCCATGCCGAGTGGCCGGGGACAGAAGAGGGACACGCGAGACTGACTGGCCTGGTTGGACAGCTGTCCGCAAGGTGCACGTTGCGTACGAAGACCTGCATTGTTCTGGATTTGAGATGAACCCAAGTGTGTTTGGGGCCGCACTGTGATGGCCTGGCTGAAGGTCGTTTCTTCTTTGGGCCAATGTTCACTTGTCTTGATGCCGTCTTCTATTCTTAACTGCCCCCCCCCAACAGAAACAGATGTGGCCGGCCATGGTCTGATTCCTTTCCGCTTGTCAGAAAGAAAAGGCTCTTCGTCCAGTTGGGGCGGAGCCAAGGGCCGGCCGTCTGGGGGGGGGGGGGGCATCGTGGTTGGCACGTTGGGAAGAACAAGACATGGACTGGGTTCGCACCACCACACGGACGGACAGTGCTTAGATGTCTTGATCAATGCCATACACGCCGAGACGCGAGAACCTCCTCACTCCGGCATAAACGTTCAGCACCTTCCCTGCACAAATGAACTCAACCAGCGCGAGATACGTCATACCTGAAACCAACGCACATGCGGAGTTTGTGGATTTCCAATGGGTGGGAAATACCCAAGGCGGGTTGACGGGATGGGCATGGGGTTTAAAGGACGAGGTTTAAAACCAGCATGCGCGTTTGGTCCGCTTCATGAACACAGGCTCTCCGTTCATCGCCTCCTCCTTAGAGAGAAAGAAAAAAAAGAATCAAACCGCAAATCGTCGCCGTCATCGTTTTCCCCCTGACTTCGACCATGTTGTACAAGAGCATCTCACATGCCATTGCGCTGTACCGGCTGGAGCAGTCTGCCAAACAATGTAAAGAGATATACAGCGGGAAGCCCAAGCCGGAGAAGGTCACTCTCCTCTGGCACTTGGTGACGCTCTCCCGGTTCAATAAATACAACCCCCTCTTCACCACGTTTGCGGGAGGTGAGTCATGAGATCGTCCGGACAAGGCGGACTTCACCTTGCTGAGCGTGCGGTAGTCTGGTCCGTCCTGCTCGCCGGAGCCTCCGAGCTCGTCGACCCGAACACGACCATACAGCCCGCCTTCATCTTCCGGCAAGCTGCGCTATGTTTCCTCGCCGCCTATCTCTTCTGCGGCGCGGGCATGGTGTGGAACGACTGGGTTGATCGGGACATTGACGCCAAAGTCACGCGAACAAAGGACCGGCCGCTGGCTTCGGGCACCGTCACCACCGTGGATGCCATGTTGTGGATGGCCCTGCAGCTGCTCATGTCCCTGGCTGTTGTGCACAACATGCTTGATGGGAAAGACGTGTACGTTGGCCCATCTTGCCCCCCCCTTCATCAACCCCCTCCTCCTAAACCAAGGGCGCCGTAACTGACAGACAGGCACAGCTTCCGACACATGTTCCCGGTCGTCGTCACCTCAGCCCTCTACCCATACGGCAAGCGGCCCATGGCCCTGAAGCTTCGAATTTACCCCCAATATATCCTGGGCTTCACCATCGCGTGGCCCGCGGTTCTTGGACGATCGGCGATCCACGGACGATACGAGTCCATCGGCGACAGCATCGGCTACTGCCTGCCCCTTTGCTGCATGGTGTTCTTCTGGATCATCTACCTGAATACGGCCTACAGCTACCAAGACGTCGTCGACGACCAGAAGATCAACGTCAACTCCTTCTACACGGTGGCCGGGCGGCAATTTCACAGGTTCCTCGTCGTGCTCGTCAGCCCCGTCCTGATGTGCATGCCCATGTACCTCCTCAGGTTCGGCTCGCTGTGGCTCTGGTTCAGCTGGATGGGGGTGTGGACGGCATCGTTCGCCGCGCAGCTGGTGCACTTCGACCCCGATCGGCCGGCGAGCGGAGGGGCGGTACACAGGAGCAACTTCGTGCTGGGAGTCTGGACGATTGCCGCTTGCGGCGTGCAGGTGTTTCTCAGCGAGAAGAAGGCTTTGGGAATTCAAGCATAGCACGGCTGCCGTTGACGAGGAAGATTGGGAGCTGAAATATCTGGGGGAATCGCTGGCACCTCCGGCGTTTGCAATAGCAACAGATCAAGCATCATGTCATCCAGCAGAGACTGGTCGATTCAACAACAAAATGGACATGTCATCATACCCTCCATGAATCGTACTTTCGCATGGCAAGGGTGGCTAATTGACCGCGATCAGCGCAAGACCTATATGTCAACACTCTGCGGTCCACAGGCAACAAACATGCCGTTTCTCCAACTGACATGTCCGAATTTCAGTTAAACCAGCTTTGGTACGACACTGCAGCACTATGTATAGGGATTACAGCAGAGAATACAAAGGTCATCGGGGAAATGAGACTGGCGATTTCGACATACGCGGCTAGCCCGCGTGGTATCGGCCGTGCCTTTGCCAAAGTCAGAATTCGAACCCGTAGCCTCCTCCGATCCAGCTAGTGATGCCGAACAAATCCGTGAGCCAGCCGAGGAACCCTAAAACCCAGCCGAAGAGCCCCATTGTGAGAAGCTCCGGCATGCCGAACATGCGCTCCTTGAACCTCAACCCGGGGACATTCCGCTCCAGGGTTCTGGGGTCGTTGAGGTAGTAGCCGAACCTCGTCCCCATGACCTTGAGGGCCGCGCCGAACCAGACGGCGGTGAAGTAGAACGTGAGCACCCCGACGGCGTCGAACCGGATCTCCCCGTGGGTCCCGCGCTGCTGGAAATAGCTCACGATCCGCCGCAGCAGGCCGTGCACCTCGTCCTGGGTGAGGTAGGGCGTGAGGCCCTCGAAGAGGACCAGCACCGGCCTGTCGGCGGGGATCTTGCTGTCCGCGAGCCACGAGTCTTCGTGGATGTTTGGGTGGATCAGCCGGTACTCGCCCTCGCCCGGCTCGGGGTCCTTCATGAGCTTCCGCCGCAGCTCGACCGCCTCCTTCTGGTCCGCGTCGATCCACACGCGGCCCTCGCCCTGCCACCGGACGCGGAGGCTCCGCGAGTCCAGGCCGCAGGCCAGGTGGAGCACGGCGGCGGGCCCCGGGTGCTTCCTCAGGAACTTCTCGACGGATATGTCCAGCATGCGGGCGCGCATGCACACCGAGCTCGTTATGTAGGACGTCCTCAGGCGGTCCGCCGAGGCGCGCCGGAAGTCGTACCCCAGGTCGCTGACTTTCGAGACGAGCTCGACGGCGTACTGGTCGCTCAGGATCGGGCGGGGGGACTCGGCGTCCGCGGCGCGGGCGTAGAGCGTGACGAGCAGCGTCTCCTCGGCACCGCTCAACGTGACGTTCCCCTTGCCGGGGCCGGAAGACGAAGCCGATGGAGGCATGGTATCATTAGCGTCGTCGTTGTTGTTGTCGTCGTCCAGCTTGCGGATGGGCAAAGAGGAAAAAAGGTGAAGCAGAAGGGTGATCGGCGCGCAGAGGCCTTTCGAGAAGAAGCATACCCTGTTTTTATGGGTGAACAAGTGACGTGCCTCAGCAACAGAAGAAGCTGGAGGGGGGGAAGCGACAAGGTTCGGAGAGTCGAAGTCGCTTGCACCTGGCGGCGGCGCACTGAAGCGGGGAATCGGTAGTCCTTTTGCCCGTGATGAAACACCATCTGCACGGCTCGCTTCATCTGATGTGCTCAGACTTCCCACGTGAACGTGGGAAACCGGGCACCTGAATCCCTTCGATGGGATGTATGGACGAATGGGGATTTACAAAATACGAATAAGGTGGGCAGTTCGTTGTCGTTGTCGTAATGGGGGGGAGGGGTTGTTCGCTCCTCGCCATCGCGTGCTTTTTGTATAGTGTTTTTCTGGCCAGCCTCTTCCTGCGCAGAAGCGAGGGCTCACGATGATTTCAGCTTATGTCGCTGGTCCGATGATGTGGCGTCTGGCTCATACCCGGTTCGGGAAAGAGATGACATATCGTAGTCTTGTCACCCATGTATTAGCGGCCATCGGCGCCTCCATCTCATCTTGCAGTTCACCTAGATAAGCGGTAAGGAATTCCGCGATGAAGAAAGCCCTCGGTTAAAACAGCATACCTGATCATCTACCTAGCCATTCTCCCCCTCCCCTCTCCCCGAACGTCAACCTTGGGCTTCGAGTACGAGGGTTTCGCCGCAAAACACGCCGCAAATCCCCGTGGCCTCCGCTGTGTAAGCAGCCAAGGTTTGCGTGAAGACCCCGGTGAGGGACCGGCGATTTGAGCCATCTGTTTCGAGGATTATACGGAACCTCTGTAGATAGAAACCCCCCCCCTCCCAGCAGCTTCGTAATCGCTCACAGCTCGGCATGAGCATCTCGAGCGATGGGATAACGATGCTGGAGCTATCGGTTCCTACTACCGGCTGTTTTTCTTTGAAAAGAAGCACCATCCAAGAAGTCCAAGTGTCAAGGCTCCTGAAAGAACTGTAGCTACCCACTGCAAGTTTTCCCCCTTTTCCGCCGTTGGCTTGCCAAGGGCTGTCGAGAGATGTCTAGACACGTCACCGTTCATGGGAATCCTAGCAGTGCGGGCGATGTCCGTCCCACGGGGCGCTCCAGGTGGTCCAGGATGAGGGGGGATCATGGGCAGGCTCGCCGGCAGGACCATCCTTGTCACCGGCGCGAATCAGGGCATCGGCCTGGAGACGGCTCGAGCCCTCCCCGCGCTGTCGCAGCATCTGGGGGCCGTCCCGACGTACATGCCTTTGGCAGCAGGTATTCGGTATCAACATGATCAGGACCCGTCTTTGGGGGGGGGGTTCTTTCAAGAAGTCATGCGCGGGAAGAGCCCGCCGCAAAGCGCGGCCATCACGCTGTACCCGGCGCCGAGCAAGCACTAGGAGGAGGTATGTGCCCGATTGCGCCGGAGTGGGCCCGGCATTTGCGGGGGTCCGTCCCGGGTCTGTGGGCCCGGGGTACGCTCCGTGGAGTCACGATGAAGAGAAGGCTGCGCAGCTTTGGCGGGAGCCCGCGCAGGGTGGTCTGGGTTCGAGTTATGATGCTTGGGAACGCGCCGCGACGTTTGCGGCGAGGTCCAAGTGTAATGCGCCGGACTAGGTCAGATCCCGAGCCAACATGCACTTTGCGAACAGCAGCTGGTCATCCGGGAGGGGGGTTCGACGTTTGTGGAACAAAGTGGTTTGGGCATGAAGGTGATGGAAAGGAAGCGCATATTGCCGATTTTATTGGATAGACCACACTTTACGCAGCTTACCAAGGGCTCGCCTCTACCCCTTTCCCCAAAGCAGGATCGACCCCCCTGGACCTAGCAGCCCAAGATAAGACGAAACTGAAGGACATGACGAGTGCTCGGTATATCATCTGCTGGGCTTGTCGTGCGTCACGTCACGTTGGGAGAATGTTCAGCGGTACGAGAAGAACATGTAATTAGTTTGAACCAGAGTGTTGTCCAGCTCCGCGTCTATCATGAGATCTAAAGCCCCCCCCTTGAAAAGAAAAACCTCCTATATCTGCGCCAAGCAATGCTCCAGGGTATACACTGACAATGATGGTACAAAGAAAACAAGCCTTTTTAAACCTGCGAAAGACTCCTCATTTTGATGCTGGTGCCAGGCCAGCTTCGAAAGGCAAACTTAGGCTTCAGACCTGGGAGGCCACTTGACCCTCTTCTCGGCGCGGACGTAGAGGTTGTTGGGCCGGATGAGCTGGAACATGGGGTCGTATTCAATGGGGCCGTCGTGGGCCATGGTGAACTTGTAGCGGTAGACGAGCTTGGGCAGGAAGACCTTGACCTCCTGGAGGGCAAAGTTGAAGCCGATGCACATGCGGGGGCCGGTGGCGAAGGGGATGTAGGAGGCGGCGGGGCGGTTCTTGACCTTGTCCGTGTCCCAGCGGTCGGGGTCGAAGCGGGCGGGGTTGTCCCAGATGAGGTTGTTGTTGTGGATGTGGTGGAGGGCGGGGATGCAGATGGAGTCCTTGGGCAGCTTGTAGCCGCCGGGGAGAATCATGTCGACCTTTGCGGTACGGGCAGGCTGGTAGGAGGGGTTGTGGCGGCGCTGGGTCTCCTTGACATACTTGTCGAGGAAGGTGAGCTTCTGGGTGAGCTCGGCGTCGATCTGGGTGTTTTCGTCGACGCCGTTGTCAACGAGCTCCTGGAGCAGGCGCTCCTGCATGCCGGGGTAAGCGACGAGGCCGTAGAGGAGCCACGAGAGGAGGGAGGAGGTGGTGGTGAAGCCGGCGCCGGTGGCGACGACGAGGGGCTCCATGATGCGCTCGCGGGGCAGCTTGTTGCCGCGGGAGTCGCTGGCGCGGAGGACGTAGTCGACCATGTTGTCGGCGCGGAGGGCGGCCTCCTGCAGGTCGAGGTCCTCGACGCCCTTGGAGGCGTTGCTGATGGACTCGGCCATCATCTGCTCGATGCGGCCGCGGGCGTCGCGCAGACGCTGGGGGTCGCCGAAGGGCAGGGCGGCGTACCAGCTGCCCATGGAGGTGATCTTCTTGTTGAGCTCGAGGCTCTGGGCGATGCGGATGACCATCTCGTGGGGGGGCGCGTCGACGGCGGTGAAGTGCTTGAAGTCCATGCCGAGGACGAGCTTGCCGACGGCCTGGGAGCCGAGCTTGAGCATGTAGGGGTAGACGTTCCAGGCCTCGTCCTTTTCGTCAAGCTCGTCAAAGACCTTGAAGGCGTCCTCGATGGTGGCCTGCATGGTCGGGGCGTAGTGACGGACGGCCTTGAGGCCGAGGGCGGGGGGGAGGAACTTGTGGACCTCCTTCCACTCGGGGGTGTCGGTGTCGCCGAGGAAGACGCCGGCCTCCTTGTTCCTGATGGGGTAGAGGGGGTGGCCGGGGATGATGTTCTTGGTGAAGAAGTCGCTCTCGGAGAAGATGATGTTGGCGAGGGCGGGGTCGTTGGTGTGGTAGATGACGGAGCCCATGTTGCTGGTCTTGAAGAGGGGGCCGTACTTTTCAAAGAGGCGCTGGTGGTTGCCGAGGTGGTCGGGGTAGACCTCGAAGTAGTTTCCGATGAAGGGCAGGCCCTTGGGGCCGGGCACCTCGCGAACAGCGTGGCCGTCGATGGTGATGGCGACGGGGCCCTCGGCGGCAAGGACATCGGCGACTGTGGTCAGAGCCTCGTTTCCCGAGACGAAGCCAACGCCTGGGATAAGTGTTAGCTGCTACGGGGGGGGGCAGGGCAGTGAGGCGTCGAGAGGCTTACCCTTGTGGTCAACGATGGCGAAGTGGGAGGCGGCGAGATGCTGGAGGCCCTCGTCGTCCGTTGAGGCAGGGATCTCGAACTCTGTTGTGACTGAAGGGTCTTCACCCAGCAGGTGGAAGCGCTGTGATGACATGGTGTGTGTGTGTGTGTGTGTGTGAAGGGGATAAGAAACGCAAAACCTCGAATCGGGTATGTATTGAAGATGGTATATGGAAGTTGGAGGTGGTAAATAGTGATAATATACAAATCTCCCAAACCAAGTAGCTGTGGCGGGGATGCAACCGGGTTGCGATATAAGTAGGGAAAGAAAAAAAACCGATGGGAATCAAAAACAATACGTACCCATGGCAGATGGCGATAGCAAGAGACAAGGTCAGTTCCATCCAGGGAGGCAATGCGTATGCGTACACTAGACCGGACATTGGGGACTGACAATTCTTTCGGTGGGAAAAAGCGGCCTGCCGAGGCTCATCTCCAAAGGGCCCGTCGACCGGGGGGGCGCTATGACTTCATGGGCGCTCAAGTCCGAAAAGAAGCGGGACCGGATGGGACGGGAGAGAATGGATGGTCTGTCAACGGGAGGTGTGTGAAGCATCGATGGCGACAACGGGCTCCGTCGAGAGCCGCGGTCCTAGGGGGGTTCGAGAGAAGCATGGAAGAGATGACCGGAGATTTGGGGCCCTCGTTGGATGTGTCTGATAGGGCTAGACATGGATGATCTGCGCTAAAGAAGCTCAGGGTGCCGAGGACAGAGCAGGGATGATAGTGGTTGACAACCACCATAACCACTGGTTGTCCGGGACGCTTTAACAAGCGACGCTCCTTTTCTGGACGGGATTGGGAGTGGTGTAGAAGGCCGGTGGGCTCGTCGATTCGTCATCTTGATCCAAGGGTGCAGTAGGCGGTTGTAGGAATCGTACCACGGATGGATCTGATAGATACCTAGGCAAGTTTACCTTGGTGTCGAATGTCCTCAAGATGCGAGGTTTGAAAATTTGCAGAGGTCGGAGAGTGGGGGGGTCACCATCCACGGTACGTACTCACGTACCGAGGCCCATGGTAGTCGCGCCTTCCAAGCTCCGAAACCCGTCGCCTCGGCTCACTGAGGTACGTACCCCCTACAATGTACGTAATACGTAGTACACTGCCTAGGTACACAAGATTGTGAATCCTAGATTTTCCGAGTAAAGCCTTCATTATATAAGCAAACCTAGCGATGGCCTGCTTTCCTTCCGGCCAATTACCACTTTCATTTGCCAGCGCTAATCCTAATCTCCATCGTAGATTCCTTTGTACCTAGGTACCTAGGTGCCTAAGAATGGACCTAGGTACCCATCAGAACTTGAAAAGAGCCTCCATCTCTTGGCCTTCCGGCAGTGTAGCTGGAGGCATAGATGACGACTCGCGCATCCCGGGGAAAAAAAAAAAACAAGGCACCGAGGCTTTACCTAGGTACATCATACCTACACTAGTGCACTGCATACCCAGTCAGGCGGGTGACAAATTAAGCCGCACTCACAAATTACAGTGGTTATTCAGAGTACTTACACGCTAAAATTGAGGGTGCGTAGATGATCTTTAGTCAACTAACTCCCAAGCATATTGTAGATCCCTAAGGCACAGGTCACCTTAAGTCAACTTTACTGAGTGCGGCTTTTTTTGTCACCCGCTTGCCAGTACACTACCGTGGAACGGCCCGACACCCAATCCCGTCGTTCTGCTTTGTCAGAATGGCAAAAAAAGAAAGAAAAAAAGGAAAAAAAAACAGTGGAAAGCCAAGATGTCCACACCCAACACCCACTCACACTCGAACTTGAGCCTCGGCATCTTTTCTTCGGACATTACGCATGCCCAATTCTCCAGAATCAATGGGCGCTGCGGTCTAGGGCGACCGATCATGCTGGGGTTTCCAGTAAATTGTGGATATGTCTTTCCATTCCTGCACGTCGATAAGTATCAATCATGCGCTTCCACGTCCCCGTTCATCCATCTTGACTACCTAGCGGGAGAGACAAAAGTAAGAGAAAGAAGAAGAAAAAAGAGGGAGGGTGTCATATCCTACTATACCCATACTACTATACATACCCTCGTCTGCATCACGATCGACAACGATTTTCACAACCCTTTTTCTTTACTCTAGATGACATAGTAATTTCTCCTTTTTTATATCAACACACACAGCAGCTTATCCCATCCTTTTTTTTTTGGTTTTTTTGCTTGTAGAGATACCCCCCTTCCAACACAACACGACACAGCATACCGGCCAGACATAATGGCGACAACAGAAGGCCCCGAGTTCACGGCCAAGGAGGTTGCCGCTCACAGGGAAGCCGACGACTGCTGGATGGTCATCCACGGTCATGGTACGTCGCTGTTCCAAACGCCCCAGATGAACAACATCCGACTAACCCTCCCCCCTCTAGTCTACGATGTCACAAAGTACATCCACGACCACCCCGGTGGTGCAGACGTCCTCATCGAGGCCGCCGGCCTAGACGCCACCGAAGCATTCGACAACGCCGGCCACTCCGAGGACTCCTACGAGATCATGGCCGACTTCCGCATCGGCAAGCTCAAGGGCGCCAACAAACGCTCCGCCCCCAAGGCCGTCCGCCTGGCCCCCAAGTCCTCCGCCGCAGTCGCCCCCGTCTCTTCCGCCGCCCGTGTCGCCTCCCACGCCGCCGCCGCCGCTCTCTTCATCGGCCTCGGCGCCCTCGCCGCCCGCCATGCCGCCTCCACCCCGGCCGGCCGCGACGCCCTCGCCGCCGTCCAGAGGCTAAACCTCCACCTCCCCTCGTGGCTCTCCCTCGGCCGCGGCGTCAAGCGCACCGGCTTCGGATTCGTCGAGGGCTTCGCCGTCGCCTCGGCCGTCTTCGCCGTCGCGGGCTCCCTCGCCGCCAGGGAGGCCTCCAAGCTCCTCCACTACGAGATCACCCCCATGCACTACCGCCCTCACCAGAAGATGCCCAAGGTCGCCACGCCCAACCCCCTCAACCAGCGCGGCTGGCTCGACCCCGTCTCCTACCACCCGCTCCCCCTCGTCGAAAAGACCCTCCTCGCCCCCAACGTCTACCGCTTCGTCTTCCAGCTGCCCACGCCCACCACCGTCCTCGGCCTCCCCATCGGCCAGCACGTCTCCATCAAGGCCGAGATCGACGGCAAGTCCGTCACCCGCTCCTACACCCCCACCTCCAACAACTCGGACCTCGGCCGCCTCGAGCTCGTCGTCCGCTGCTACCCCGACGGCCTGCTGACCGGCAAGTACCTCGCCAACCTCGAGCTCGGCGACGAGGTGCTCTTCCGCGGCCCCAAGGGCGCCATGCGCTACCGCCCCAACATGGCCCGCCGCATCGGCATGCTCGCCGGCGGCACCGGCATCACCCCCATGTACCAGCTCATCCGCGCCATCTGCGAGGACGACCGCGACACCACCGAGGTCAGCCTCATCTACGCCAACCGCTCCGAGGCCGACATCCTGCTGCGCCACGAGCTCGAGGCCTTTGCCCGCCGCTACCCCGCCAACCTCAAGCTGCACTACCTCCTCGACGCCCCGCCCGACAACTGGGCCCACGGCGTCGGCTACGTCACCAAGGACATGATGGCCGAGCGGTTCCCCGCCCCCGGCGACGGCTCCCGCGTCATGCTCTGCGGCCCGCCCGGCATGGTCGCCGCCGCCAAGAAGGCGCTGGCGGACTTGGGCTTCGAGAAGCCCGGCGCAGTGGCCAAGATGTCTGACGCCGTCTTCTGCTTTTGAGACGTGTGTGTGTGTGTGTGTGTGTGTATACGGTCGGGACACCAAAAGAGATGTCATGGCTACGAAGGGTATTGTTTTTTTTTTTTTTTGCTTTTTTTCAGTCATCTTTTCCCCCCTCGTGTGTGTAAGGAATGGCTTGCATTGTAACGGAGTCGCGGGGTGGTGCATGAGGATCGGTGGTCTGGGTTGACGGCATCCATCTGTACCAATGTTGATACCTACCTGTAATACAGTACATTTTCTTTTGTCGTCTGTAGAGATTCACTGCAACAGACTTTTCGGATCGAGAGAGAGAGTCTTCTACGTCTTTCCCGCATAAAGGACTGTCATTAAGTTGTTGAGACATGCATGATGCACCAGATTTTGATCCATAGCGGTTTCCTTGGCTCTGTCACGATGCAAGCTTCGTGGCCGCCTCCAACACTTAATCGGTGGTCGTTTTATCTTTGTTCAATTCTTATCAGCTGACGAATCCCCCCTTCCTGTTTATGGCGCCGTTTCGTGACTTGATCTTTCATGCGGACTGTCAAATTCCGGTATGATTTGAGGATACAGTGACATATTCCAACAATCATGGGCCCCAAGCAGTGCCCGGGGCCCGTAACATCTCGGCCCTCGACCGGGGTGATGGCTAACATCTGTAATGCTTTGATAACCGGCCCAGCGGCTGGATCATCTCGGATATTTCATCTTCGGACACCAGGAAAACCTCGTCGGTGACCTCATCGGTCAAGATAGGACCCTCTGGATAGCGTTAACATGTTTGGGCACACCGTAGTGTTCTTGGCCTCGGTCGCGCAACACGCTATAGATTTCTTCATGTTGGCATCGCCGTCTTGCGTGGCACCTCCTGACTAAATACTCAAACGAACAACGACTTGCTCACCTCCTTTGAGGAGGCAGTCGGCGCCTCCGATTGGTTGGTTCACCGGCTGGTTCTGTAGAGCGCCTTTCCTGTTCTTGTCTCCAAAGTCAGCTGTGGCGCCTGGCCTCGTTCTCGCCGGGATATGTTGCCTATCCATCCCGCCGAGACGGGTACGAGTGGTCGGGGGCTGGTCAAAACATACAGACTTGGATATGACGGCCCAGCAAACTGCGATTTGCGCGAGAACGACACAAAAGATGCGGAGATTCATATTTGGCGCGGATCCGAAGTCAGACGCGTGATTCCAAGTGCAAAAGATAAAAATAAAATAAGAAAGAAAAAAAAAGACTCGAGATAGTGAATAATGAAAAGGACACCACCGGTGCTTTCAAGCTTCTGAAGTTGGCATTCGTCTGGAAGCTTAAAAGGAGGCTGATGATTACCCACGATGAGGACGATATCACTCTCCTTATATTGTATATCCATCGACTGAGCCTTACCAAAAAGCTATCTAGCCCCTCATTAGACTTTTTTTTTGGCCAACCCCAAAATAAAAGCTTGCATCCAGCTGGGATCCTAGCTGATTGCGTTCCCGACGAGTTCTGCGACTGGGTATAGGCGGCGTCGTCACCAGGGGGGGAGGGAGGCAGTGATACCATCACCCACTGCGTCGGGATGCCAACTGAAACACGCCAGCCGGGATCTCTTGTCAACGATGCCGCCCTCGATCTTTTGGTGTTGCTTTTTGTGACAAGACCGGCGATATGGCGGCGATCAAGGTGAGAGAGAGGGTTTTGCTGATGTTTCTGTCCAAAGGAAACACGCGGCATCCCACTGTCATCATGAGGAACAGTCATCACTGCGGGGAGGGGGGTTGGGGGGGGTTGGGCTTCAACCTCCAGATTGGATGGATAAAGTTTGCAGTGCTTCGGCCTTCCACATCCGTGGATGATATCCCCCCGAGTCCCCCAGCCCCGTGCCTCCCGGTTGGGTAGCACCCGGCGGCTGAAATCTGACTTTCTACACGCAAAGTATACGGGCGCGGAGGCGTACGTTCCCAGCCAGGGGGGGGACAGACTGTATGGTGTATCCGCCTCGCTTTTTGAGAACCATCAATCACCCTTTCGGGATTCCTTTCTGCCGGTTCGCTGAAAGCTTTTGTTCGAGTTGTACGTTTCTATACATAGATCATGCCAACTACTCCTGGCGAATGAGGGCTTTCAGCATGTATGCGTTCCACCCAGCTAATCTACAGCAGAACGCGAGACAGAATTACTTCCCGGTCGAGCGGCTGTACTATACACTTGTATCTAAACGAGATGGATCTCACTTCATGCGCCCATCCTTGTATTACAAGACGCTCGTGACGACACTTGAGCGCAGTCACAGGCTCACAGCAGTGTCAATCATCATTGTCCATGTTCGTCATCAAACCGAGACTAGATGAAAGGCTTCCACTGTTCCTGGCACCAATCCCAGAACCTGGCGGCGTGGCCCGTTCCGCCCTCCGCCTCGGACTTCATTGCATCCACAAGATCCTTCCTGGGACAGTCTCTGTCGTGGCGGATGCGTCCCCAGGGGATGACGTAGGCGCCGTTGTTCTCGAGAGATATGTCGGGCGAGAGCCCGGCGTACAGCTCCGTGTAACCGCCGTACTTTGCCTCGTGGAGGAAGAGAAAGTCGACGATCTTCATGGCGAGGGCCGGGACCCCGGCGTACGAGCCCGCTCTCAGGTTGCCGGGGTTCTGGGTGACGCTGACGATGCCCTCGGCGCCGTGGCGGGCCGCCATCTCCCGACCGAGCAGCCAGTTCCCGGCCTTGGACTGGGCGTAGCCGCGCACGCGGTCCGCCGCGCCCCCTCCCCCCCCCCTCCTCGACCAGGCCCAAGTCGACGCCGCGCGCGGGCGAGTACGACTCGGCGAGGAAGCTCGAGGTCCACACGACGCGGACCGAGCCCGCCGGGCCGTCCGCGACGGCGGCGCGGAGCTGGGGGAGCAGGAGGTGGGTGAAGAGCTGGGCGGCGACGCAGTGCATGCCGACCATGGACTCGAACCCTTGCCTCGTCCTCGAGCCGGCCGGCAGGGCCAGGGCGCCCGTGCCGGCGTTGTTCCAGAGCACGTCGAGCTTGGACTCTTGCTGCGCGAAGGACGCGGCGGCCGACTTGACGGTGCCGAGATCGTCGAGGTCCAGGTGGAGGAACTTGACGACGCCCGGGCACCCCTCGAGGGTCGACGCGGCGTCGGTGATGGCTTCGATTGCCTTTCCGGCTTGGTCCTGACGATATATATATACCGTCAGCGTCCGAGCATGAAACGGGGGAAGCAGGGGCCCCCGATGCCGCCGGTGCAACGACGGCAGGTTCCCGGCAAGGGTGGGAAATGTGTCGGCATGGCCAAGCTTCAGCCAAAGGTTTGGATTGGGTGGTGGTGGTGGTGGTGGTGGTGGTGATGACCGCTTACCTTGGAGCGCGATGCCATGTAGATAGTGGCACCTGTGGCATAGAGGAGTTTGACCAGCTCAAAGCCGACGCCCGCATTGCCGCCCGTGACGATAAAGACACGACCATTCTGGGACCCGACGTGTTCGTCTGTGAAGGTTGGCTTGGGGGGATAGTGCTGTGTGCGCCAGTTGTGGAACGCGACGAGGGACATGGTTCAGATGGCTTGGTCCGGGGTATTGCGCGGGCGGTTCTACAGGTTTGCAAGAGTCAAGGCCGAAAAGGTGAACAGATATAGGAGAGAGAAGGTGTGCCGGATAATGTCACGACATTGTGGGAGAGAAGGACGGTCTTTTATGTCCGCAGACAGATGCATGACCTCCGTAATTCCCACCGCCAGGCACATATCGGAGGGTTCAGAGTCTCCCGACGTTCGAAGCTGTAATGTCCTGCCTGGTAAACAAACCCATTTCGATATTCCTATACCGGGCCACACGCATCCACAGCAATCTGATGTCAGACGGGATCCGCCTGCTGTTGTGCATTCACCTGCAGCTGGTTCCCTTTTCCTATTGGCGCTCAGAACGAGCCCATGGTATTGGGACTCGAGACAGGGATGCTATGCTGGTCGCCTGCAAGTCCGCTTGTGGTTGAGCGGACTTCCAGTCCGAGGTATCGCGCGGTGCTCCGCGCCACACTTCGTTCGATGCGCCGCCCCATCACATCCCTCCTTCACTCGTGCTTAGCGGTGCAAAGGGTTGTCAGAGTGCGGTTGGCAGCTGATGGAGCGTTGAATCAAACACGATCGATACTCGTCTGTAAGAGGCGCCAAGTCATCACCATGGCGACTTCAATCAACCTTGAGCGTTAAGGTTCCGACACGGAGGATCACCGCGGAAAATTCGCATTTGGATTTCACAGTGAATGTAATGGAGCATCGGGTGACCGGATGTTAGCATTGCCAAGACGATGCCAAGGTAGTAAATACATGATCGAACGCGGTAGGGTACATGTAGAGAGCTCTGCGCCAGAAAGATGTGTTGGAAACCCGGGGGAATTCGAGAACTGTCTGCATAGCTTTATCTACCACGGAAATCAAATCTTGATACCGCGTGATAACAGAAGCAGTTAATATCTCCAGACCCTCATCTCACATATCATCCAGTTCCACATACTAAAGATGTCATCTAGAGAACAAGAGGTGACGATTGGGTAGTTATATTTGGATTGCACGTAATGGAACGGAGATATGAGAACTGCCCACAGGGCACTGAATTTTATGTACGCACTCTATGGCGATTGTACAAGAAAAAGAGAAGAATATCTACAAGTAAACGAAACCTGATTTGGAAGTGCCGTCTCACTTAACGGGGCACCTGTGGAATATCTTACTCCAGGGAAAGAGGGCTGAAGTAGATTTTGGGTTGCGACGTCATGCTCAAGAGCGAACGATATCGGACGTGGAGTACTTGCAGGCCGTCGAGGGACCGGAACCGATCTTGGGGGGCTCGTCGCCGCTGTCGTTGCCCTCGAACTCGGCACAGATCTCCTTGACGCCCGTGGCTGTGATGCCCTTGAGGGTCGCAGTGTCGCCGTAGTTGGGGTTGATGCCTGTGACGACGACCATGTTAACACGCGACGAAGACGTACGAGAAGCCCGACGGTCGTGTCGACTTACCGGCGAGGACCTTTCCGGAGGAGGCCTTGATGTTGTCGAGGATGACGTGGCGCTCGAACATGGACTCGCAGTTCCCGCAGCTGCGGTACAGCTTCCCAAAGTTGGCGACGGCGAAGCCGCTGACGGAGAGGGTGCCGGCGCCGTTGTGCTGGAGGACCTTGTCGGCGGCCCCGAAGGCGCCGCCCGAGGTGATGGTGGTGGTCTCGCCGGCCTCCTGCTTCTTGACGGTGAAGGCGTCCTCGCAGACGGCGGACCACCAGACGTTGTCGAGGGTGCAGCCGCCGTTGCAGTGGACGCCCTCGATCTGGTTGGGGCCGATGATGACGTTGGAGAGCCTGGCGCCCTTGTCGAGGACGAAGACGGCGTCCGAGTCGCCGCCCTCGGCCTGGCCGGTGCAGGGGACGCCGCGGTCGAAAGCGACCATGCCGCGGTCGAAAGACTGGCCGGCGGCGACGGTCTGAGCGGCCTTCAGGACGGAGGTGCCGGACGAGGCGGGGAGGCGACCGCCGTCGGCGGCGGTGCCGTTGACGGCACGGATCTCGAAGCGGCGGGTGCCGTTGACGGGAAAGCGGGGGTGGGACGTGATGACGGAGCCGGGGTTGCGCGTCTTGCTGGGCTTCGTCCTCTCGGGGCCGTTGGCAGACTTGGTCGTGGTGGGCTCCTCTGCACGGGCGGCGTTGCGGAGGAGGTCGAAGTAGCCGTGCTCGGCGCGCGCAACGGGGTGGCCGTGGGCGGCGGGGGCGGCGGCGATGCCGAGCACGAGCGTGCCAAGAGCGACGGCGAGGGAGTACTTCATTATGGTTGTGCGGTGCCGGTGCTTGGGGGGTTAAAGATGAACGGCCGAGTGGGACAATGGTAGGCTTGTCTACTTGAGGGAACGAGGAAACAGTTCAAGCCTGCTTGAAGGAGCGTGGTGAACAGCAAAGGTTCGTGAGGCGATGATGCAACGAAGGTGGTGAAGCCAGGACTGGAGGCCCATCGGCAGGTTATCTCTGGGGGTTACTTATATCAAGAGACGTGAGGATGAACCAGACCGTGACCAGGTCCAGGATGTGCTACGACTACCGAAGTCCTGATCCCGCTCCCTCGGACTTGAGGGCGGGTCTGGACTAGGAAACACGTGGTGCAGGCGCGCTCCAATGCAGATGCTCCGTGTCCGCAAAGGGCCATGCCTATCATCAATCAAGAGGCGACGCG
Source organism: Colletotrichum echinochloae (assembly GCA_016618095.1). Lineage (NCBI taxonomy): Eukaryota > Fungi > Ascomycota > Sordariomycetes > Glomerellales > Glomerellaceae > Colletotrichum > Colletotrichum echinochloae. Next base: position 5,492,809 of record JADEZT010000004.1, read on the forward strand.
GAGGAGATGAAGGCGCCGATTCAGGCTTTGAAGATCGCACTAAAGGCCCCAGTCCATCCTGGCTCCCGTCAAAGTGGGCTGACGAGAGCTTATCAACAGCCGGGGGATCGTAATAGAACCGAGTCAACTCCCGCATCGGTGCTCTGGGGGTGAGTGGACATATCACAAGCCTGATTGTTTACAGCCCAGGTCGTTACCCAGACTGGCAGAGAGAGGGACCCGATGGTACCGGGCAGCTCGACTGGGAATCCCAGGAAACGGGCCAGCCAGGCCCCCGCCCTCCAATTCGGCATCTAACGTGATCGACCCCGTGGTGGGTTCAAAGAGACGTGATGGTTCCCGCCGGACGACGAGTTGGCGATCAACACTCTTGTCTCCATTCGTCATTACTCATGATTCTTTCGACACCTGCACACGCCATAGCAATCGTCCCACACGTCAAAGGTATCATGCCCCTCATACCGGGCCAAGATGAAGAGGCACACGTTCTATACCTACATAGGTAGCATGTCGAACCGAAGGACCCCCCTCGCAGATCGTTTCGAAACAGTCGGGCCATTCTCCCAGAGGGGGGGGGGGACGCAGGCAAGTCGACCAAGCCAACCACGGCGAGCTGAACCGTCTGTGATTTCTCCACATTCTCCGGTTTTCCGAGGCAGCGCCAAGCCCTCCGCTGACGGGGAAGAAGTCGTGATGCCGCCCACGTTCCCCCGCTCATATTGCTTTTCCCGCGTCGAGCTGGCGCCGTCGCGAGAGAGGCTCGAAAGGGGATTGGTCTGGGCCTTGGCGCAACAGATGATGGAACAGCTATGTGAGGCCCCTCCTCATTGTCTGCCGCCCGTTTCCCATTGATTGTTGCCCCCCCTTGGCGCTGCATCGCCTTGAATGTCCCACGTCACGGCAGAATTGGCGAATCGCCGGCTTCCCGGTCTGGTCGGTTCGGAGTCGTGCTCTGTTGGGTCTTCCCCCGTCTGATGTGTCGCCCTGATCCGGATCATGCTTCGGATGCATCCTACCGGAAGACCTCTCCGGAGTGGGCTCCGTCGTGAACCGAAGATCCGGCGAATCAGTGCGTTGGGGAACTATATATGAGCCCATATGCAGCAGGGAGGGCCCGTCTCAGAAAGTAGGTGCTATGCAGGGTGGCAGGTCGACACGGGTGATGCAGCTGCACGCAAGGGTGGTGCCAGTAAGTAAGTAGCGTTTGATATTCGGGGAGGCGGGCTGGGGATGGGATGTGTTGCACCTGGAGAACCCTAGAGAAGAAAGATGAAGAACTCAGCCTATGTGTGAGCGTTCACACCCGCCTCTTAGTGACGCTGCCATCATCCGTTCATCGTTTACACAATGTCTGCCGAAGCATTGCGCCCACCGGGCCAGCGCTCGGAGCGCGGTCCTCTTTTGAGTAAAGGGACAATTTACCAGAGACCGGACATGCCCCGGCTCCCCTCCCAAACCTTGGTTTTCTTATTAGTGTACGGATAGCAAAGCTCGGGTTTCCGTCGACGAGGAAACAGCTAGAGGATGTCTGTCTACCTAGGTAGTCACCCCCCGCTGCGACGTAGGCACTTGGCGTCCGTTTCCGTTGCCAGTCCGTCGGTTCCATCCGGTTTCGTGGTTCGTGGGATATCGAAGAACTGTTACATCTGTTGATCGTGGGAGGGTCCGCCCCTGTCTAGCTGTCTTGGACATAACCATGGTACGATACGCGACGACACCATCCAAGAAGGTTCTCGGTTTCTGCCACGGTAGATCCCCCCCTCCACTCTCGTTTCCGACTGATGGAGATGGAATGATGCGACACAATGGCTTTACTCGAACCTGTACGCATGAGCTGGATGCTTTTGCCATGAACGGCAGCCGCCACCACCGCCAGTGCGCACGCTTGGGAATCTTGAAGGGGCCTTGGGTAACTGCAAGCAATGACCGGTCGTATCGTATTTTCCAGGAAAAAAAAAGGAAAAGAAAAAGAAGAAAAAAGGTTGCCGCTAGAATATACGTAGTAGATAGCATCAGACTAAGCCTTCAGCGTAGCCGGGGTTTCCATCTTTCGGAGATGCGTCTCGAGATCCTCCAGCTCGATACCGCGCTCTCCATTCAATGTTGCCTCCATCGGCCACGCGATGCCCTTGCCCGCGCCAAAGATGGCGCGGTACTTGTTCCAGGTGTCGGACGGGTCCTTGCGGAGGTTCCCCTCCAACAACGCCGTGTCCCAGGTCTCCCTGACGAACTCGACCTCCGGAAACCTCTGCCCGACCAGGTCCGCGGCGCGCCGGTACGAGACGGTGTCTCCCGAGACGTATACCACGTTCCGGCCGTCTCCGGGGATGCCACGCGGGTCGTAGACCACCTCCGCCGTCGCCTTGCCGACGTCGTCGGGGCTCGTGAGCGTCACCTCCACGTCCCACCCGCCCAGGGCGCGCAGCCTCCTCTCTTCAAAGTCCACCACGCCAAAGCCCCCGACGAAGAGGAAGCTCGTGAAGAGACCCGTGCTGACGACGACCCACGCCACCTCCTTCTGCGCCCTCAGCGCGTCCCTGACGTCGAGCTGCTCGTCGAAGAGCGCCTGCGGGCTCCCCCGTCCGATGGCGTCGTAGTCGGCGCCGAACTGCCAGGGGAAGAAGCGCCGTACCTTGCCGAGCAGGGCGGCTTCGCAGATGCGTCGCTGGGTGCCTGTCGGCCCCACGAAGCCCGTACAGCCGACGACGGTGTCGTACCTTGCAAAGATGGCTGCGAGGTGCTGGACGGTGTCGCTGACGACATCGCCCGCTTCGATGCGTACGCCCTGGGTCTTCAACCCGGTGACTAGTTGGACTTTTGCTGCGTCCGGCGAGTTGATGGTGGAGGGTCGCAGGAGAACGGAGACGGAGGAGGAGTCTTTTGGCCGTGAGGGGTGCGCCATGAGGTGTTTGAGCACAGCCGCGCCCAGCTCGCCAGCTCCAAGCACAAGGACTGCTGCCATTTCGGTATACTTTTTTTTTTCTTTCTTTTTTTTTGGTGGGATGCTTCTGGTTGCGATAGCGATTGCTAGATGGCGCGAGAAGTATTGGGTGAATAGTACCGGTGGCCGCACCGATTAGATCAACGTTGGCAGTGTATTTGTCCAGTCGAGGCAACTTTCACTTCAAGGAAGCCGTTTATGTATATATATACTAGGACGAAGACGGCAGGCTGGAATTTGGATTGATAAACAGAGACGGCGCTTGGAATCCTCCACGGCGCTCCGCGGGTCAGTTTGCGCCGGCGATACGGCGGCGTTAAACCCGAAAAGGGGACCACGGAGATGCCGGTCAATCAGGTAGCTGGGAGACGAAGTACTTCCTCCAACTAGGCATGTTAGGCAGTACCGATAATGTGCTCATCCGTACCTTGTTTCTCCGGTGGACTCATGCACTGCTGACACCAGTGACCAGCCTGGCAATCGAGAATGACTGACTGACTGACTGGCAACGGGAAGATCTGAGCCTTGGGCGAGGTTATTCGGCCTTGCTTGGCGTCCGCCATGGAATCATTGGCGAACAAAGAAAAAAGTCCATCATTGTATTATGGTAACAAGGCATTCACGTCATTATATACGGGTGCGCCCACCCTATGTCACCCCCCCCTCTCCCCCCCCCCCAAACTTCCCATGGACAAAAGTTGCCGGCAGAAGACACGCCTCTCGTCCCGGGCATCAGGCTCACTCAAAACTCCGGATATCATCAGAAAAAACAACCGCCCCGTCAAACGTTCCGATCCTCCTCAAACGCTCGCTCCTTCAGGGGACCCATGGCCGGCTTTCTTCCACGACGCTCCTCTGCTGCATCACCAGCTCCTCGTACGTGTCCGGGAGCCGGGGCCACTGGAGCTGCATCCACTCGTCGTCGGCGGGCACGGCGGGGAAGCCGCTCTTGAGCGTCAGGACGGCGTCCACGGTCTCGTCCGACTCGTCGTCGTCGACCTCCGAGTCGGCCTCGTCCAGCGGCGTGTGGGGCTGGAAGGGTTCCTGGCGCCGGACGGCGTCGACGGCGTCCTTGATGACCTCCTCCCACCAGTCCACCCTGTCCCACGACTCGTCCTCTTCCTCTTCCGGCTGCAGCTCCGTGACTCGGACGTGGTCCCCCCGAGCCGCGGACCCGGTCCCTGTTTTCTCGTTGTTGTCGTCGCGGTCGTCGTCGTCGTCGTCGTCGTCATCGTCGTCGTCGTCGTCGTCGTCGTCGTCGTCGTCGTCGGTGCTGTCGTTCACTTGCAGGATCTCGGGCTGCGCGGCGGCGGTCGGGGCTCCCCTCCCCGGCGGCTGCGTGGCGTGGACGGTCTCGATCGACAGGCCGGCGATGATGGACACGGCCGTCTCGACGCCCCTCTTGACCGCGAGGGCGCTCAGGAGCAGCTTGAGCGCGTGCTCCCGGCGGCCCTGCAGCATGAACATTTTGCCCCTGCACCACTCGTACTTGATAAAGTTCCGGTGATGGCTCGGCCGGCCCCAGTACTCCCTCTGCAGCTGGGAGTAGGCAATGAGCGCGTTCGCCTCGTCCCTCGCCAGCTCGTACAGGTAGGCGAGGTACTTCAAGATGTTGCGGATCTGCGCCTCGTCCTTGAAGTCGTCGGACGCGGCCCGCTCGATCTCCAGGCACTTGCGGTACTCGTACGCCGCTTCTTCGTGGAGGCCGGCGTGGCGGAGCGTGTGGGCGAGGTTCAGCCGGGTCTCGAGCGTCTGCTCGACCACGCGCGCCACGTCGCTCGCCTCGCGCCGGCACATGTCGCGGAGGATGGCGATGGCCTCGTCCCACCTGCGCAGCGCCTTCAGGGCCGTGACGTGGTCTTCCATGTTCCTCAGCGTCACGGGGCTGCAGGGGCCGAACCGCGCTCTGTGCTCGTCCAGCACCCGCTGGAACCTCCGGCAGAGGGCGACCACCTCGTCGTACCTCTTCAGGCGGAGGCTCGTGAGCCTCGCCAGCTTCAGGGTCCACTCGCCGTTGGCGTAGTGCAGGAGGTCGGCGGCCAGGTCCATGCTGGCGATCTCGACGCGGGCTTCCTTGTCCCTGCCGCGCTCCGACAGGCACATTGCGATGTTGTAGTCGATGGCGGCCTTTTCCTCGTGCCCGAAGACGGGGACCTGCTCGTTCCAGTCCCGCGCGATGCGGTAGGCCATCTCGGCCTCCTCGTACTTGTCCTGGTTGACCAGCATGCTCGCCAGGTCGCGCTGGGCCTCGATGGTTGTTACGTGGCGCTTGCCCCTCCTCTTGACCAGCGTGGGCACCAGCTCGCGGAGCAGCTTTTCCCCCTCGGCCCAGCGGCTCGTGTAGTAGTAGATCTCGCCGAGCTCGACCATGGAATGCACGCAAAAGTCGCGCCAGGAGCCGGTGAAGATGGTCCAGCGAAAAGACTTGCCCGGCCGCTCGCGGCTCTGGCGGAGCAGCCGCTCGGCCAGGTGGGCCAGCTCCTCGGCCTCGGCGATGTCGCCGAGGTCCTCACGGCGCACGAGGGTGTCGCCGAGTAGCAGGACGGCGCGCATCAGGTAAAAGGTCTGGTCCTCGCTCGTCGGGAGGCCCTCGAGGAGCAGCTTCGCCATGCGGAGGTGGTGCTGGGCGGCGACCCAGTCCTCCGGGGTCTGGTTGCGATAGGCGTGGCCGACGCTCAACAAGGCCAGGCCCTCGGTCAGGGTGCCCAGGCCCTGCGACCGCTTCAGGGCGAAGCTGCCGAGCTTCAGGGCCATGCGCCATTTGCCGCGGACTTTGAGCATCTCCGAGATGCCCAGGAGAGTGAGAATCGAGGCTTTGTCGGTGTTGCGGCTCACCGCCCTCCATCGCGTGGCCTTGATCGGGCGCATGGCGGATGGCTGGGCTGGCTCACCGCGTCGGGGTTGCACGGTGGGGAAATCACCCCGCGGGAGTCCGCGGCCGCTCTCCTCCTCGTCGTTGTTGTTGTCGTCGTCGTCGTCGTCGTCGTCGTCGTCTTCGTTGCTCTCGTCGTCGCCGTCTCTGTATAAAAGACTGGCGAGAAGCCGGGTGGCTTCAGCCAAAGGAGGAAGAAAAAATGTCGTACGCAAAACGCCCGATGAGCGAGGAATGCGACCCGTTCCGAGTAATAGAGGAGAGCAAAAAAAAGTGAGATGTTGGTGAGTCAATTTTTTTTTTCTTCTTCGATGGAGCGACCGGTGAGTTGGGCGAGCGTCCGACCAGTAGCCGGTCTCCCTGAGAAGCCAAGTCCGGCCACAGACTTTAGGACCGAGCTAGGTATGGCTGAGGAGTGTGAGAAGTGAAGGAATAAAGGAGGGCGAGGGAGATGAAGGGAGTGAGGAGACAAGAGGCTAGGCCGGCCGTAAGTCACGCAGCGCACCCCTCCGTCCGTCCAGCCACCACGCCTGAGCTAGGTAGCACGGTAGAAGTAGCGACGGATTATGATGGCGAGCTTTCAACCGGTAATATGTTTCGGCCTTGGTGGGTCGGCGAGAGACATGAAAGAAGAAACATGAACAGGTGGGCGAGGACGGCATCAGATTCGCTTGCTGCGGCTGCGGCTGCGGCTCGCCCAGAGCCTTGACAGAATGGCGAGCGATAATCACTGCTTGGCTTTTTTTTTTTTTTTTTTTTTTTGCCTTTGCCCCCCCGTTTAGGCTCGCGGGTTTTTTCGGGTGAGGGGAGGGAATCAGAGAGGGGAGTGAGAGGGGAGTAAGAGGGGAGTGAGATGAGAGTGAGATGGTTTGTAGTGTATGGTACGAGATGGGCCCAAGGGAGGCTGGCTGGCTGGACCGACCACACGGGATGTGCATGCGCGCCATGTGACCCATTCAGACCGAAAGCACTCATCCCGCAGATCCAAGGCAGAGGATGTGCCGGTGGACGGACGTGCTTCAGACCGGAGCCATCCCAACGCCCAATCACTGCAAACTAGACGATGCGGTAAGACGGGCCTGCTGAGGGGAGATGCCGTGCGGAGAGGTCTGGGCCGTCATGGTGGTACCCCGATCGCCATGCCGTACGAAAGGGGGTGGAATGCAAATGCAGAATATTGTAGTCCAACAGGGCGGGGAAGCATCTATCTGTTAGTGCCTGGCCAGAGGTGTCAATAAAAGAGCCTTTAAATGCCCCGATCAGAGACTGGATTGGGCGAGACATGCCTGACATGGACAAGGATTAGGAGGGGGGCAAGATAGATAGATAGATAGATGGTGGCGGGAAGAAGAGCTTTTGGGACTTCTAGACCAAACATGGCCCTCCCCAAGCTCCGAAACATTCCAATATTCTTCTCCGTCTCCCTCCCTGGACTTGAATAGTAGACTACTACTAACGAGCCTTTGCATCATCCAAGCATGATGCAAAAACCCAGGGGCGCAACAAGCGGCGCTATGAGAAGCCCAGACGCACCGTGCCATCCCCCTCCCGAAAGTATCGTCGTCCCTCCCCGTAATGCTCCTACAATGTAGGACTATAGGAGAGAGAGAGAGAGAGAGAGAGAGAGAGAGAGAGAGAGAGAGATCCTTGCGAAGAGCTGCGCATGGTGGCCATCAGCATGACAAAACAAACATCAGAAAAAGAAAAAGCATATCCCCGTCTGCGCTACAAGCAGACTTGCTTGTTATTGTCGAGAGTACATATCCATCCGTACAGCGGACCAGAGGAACATAACCTGAAACGGGACCATAAACGGGCTGCCCTCGATGGCGGCGGCGGTGAGACTGAGCGCATTCCGGACCCAACCCGCCCTAGGATGGAGACGCTTAGTAGGGACTCCCTTATTTCCTCTTCTCCCCCAAACCACAGCAACGCGCCTGTGCAGAGAAAGTCGACATGGGGTTTTTTTATTTTTATTTTTATTTCTTTTTAGACCACCGTGGCGTGAGCACCCACTTGATCACCCCAAGATGCTCCAGTGTTCCCCGCGACCAAGCAGACTTGAGACGTACAAAGTCCATCTGCTGGCGAGACGCCCGTCACGGCCGAGACACACGCCACAGTGCCCTACACTACCTACGCTCTGGTCTCCTTGGCAATGGTCAGTTGCACTTGTAAGTGTCCCCAATAGCCGTTGGCCGGTTGCTTTGTGCCCAGCGGCATTGCGGCATCCTACTTAGCCTATCGTTTTGATTGGGGAAGGGACAAAGAAAAAACAATCATTAAATAAGAAATGTAAACACCGCAGTTTGCACTTTTGCTGCGATCGGCAAATCTCAGGGAGGCGCTGGTTTCAAATCATCAACTTCCCTGGTGCCTTGAAATAGTCGATGGGTGGTGGTGGTGGTGGTCCTAGTCGTCTTTGGCAAAACGATGGAACTGCCACTGACGACTTCGGTGTTCATTTACCCCCCCTGGCTCGGATAATCATGCACAAGGAGCCGCTAGCCCACGACTAATTACTTCGCATAGTGTTGATGGAGGGAGGGAGGGGGTGTATCATCGTGTGAGTTCAACAGGCTTGAGTGTAAGTAATATGTCCATAATCTATGAAGCCAACGAAAACGGCCATGAGACCTACATCAAGCAGCTGCCGTCACTTGCAGCTACAAGGTTGATGTTCCCATCATCGACAACCGCAAAAAACATCAAGGCCTTTTTTTATGCCTCCTTTACCTTGCTCTTCTTTGGCATACGCGCCAGCCAGTAGATCAGGGCCGCCATGGCTATATTGAAGATGGTGTACACCCACAGGATGCCAAAGTCCCTCCATCGATTACCGAAATCGACATTGATACCGCGCAGGAAGGCATTGGTGGTGGCCAGGGAGCAGTACTGACAGTTGCCACCGTTGCCTGCGTTTGCGTCCGATAGATAGCCTCCCGCGACGGAGATGTAGGCGGACAGGTATTGCCCGCAAGTCTGGTTAGCCGGAGCGACGAAGACGACGTACTCGTTCGCGGCACATTGCACCGCAGCGTTGGCTAGCGACGTGCCCACGAATCCTTCCACGACATATGTGAATGGGTTGACCCGGTACATGAAGATCCAGAACCGCGGAAGATCCCTCGGTCCAGCAATGATGCTATTACCTGGCGTCAGCCATTCCGTCGTCCGCTTTTCTTTTTTTTGGGGGGGGGGGGGGGGGCCCGGCCACGAGACTTACCCGCAGAACAAGTACATCATGACTGCGAAGAGGTTGGCAAGGCCGCCGGCAATCTCGGCGTTGGGCAGACCGGCGATCAACATGTGGGCGAAGGTTCCGGTGAAGATGAAGAACATCCACACATGGAGGAACATGGTGATGCCGCGGGAGTCGACGGAGCCGGTCGGATAGGCGTTTCGGTACAGCCCGATCGGGTAGTACCAGCAGACGAAGCTGAAGACCGCCATGGCCTGAGGTCGAATGTCAGTCGCGACGGTTATGTCGCATTCCGACACGCCTCCCCGGCCGGCAGAGAGGATAACGTGCACTCACCGAGTTCCACGCCATCTCCACCACGATGTTTGCGAATATGAAGGCCGTCCACGAATACGCCTTTGACGGCCTCTCGCGGGCCTCGTACATGGTGCGCTGCGACACGAAGACGGGCATCAGCTGCTGCGCAATCTGGCCGAACATGGTTACGAAGATGAAGACGCCGAAAGCCTGGTTTTGCAAGCCACGCTGCGTGTTTTTGGCATTCAGAAAGGACAACCCGATGAACAGTGACTGGAGTTCCGTCAGCCAACTATTTATTTATTTTTTTTAAAAAAAAAAAGAAAAAAGAAAAACGGAGGACACTGCCTATGAGGGAGGGCACCTACGACGCCGACGGACAGGATCGCCTTGGAATAGATATACGAAGGGCTGCGCCAGTATTGTTGAAACACGCGCACCGTGACCTCCTCGTACTGAGTCCTGTAATCGGCGGCGAACTCTTTGTAACTGGACGGATCCGGTTTCCTGGCCGGCGCAGACTGGGCCGAGGTGCCCGCCCTCAGTCTGGCCAGCTCGTCCTGGACCGACTGGTACTCGGGCGTCTGACGCCAGACGGCCGGCCAGTCCACGTCCGTGTGGGCTCCGGGCGCGGCGCCGATGACCTCCAGCATGTATTCCGCGGGGTTGGCTCCCGGTGGACAAGCGGGACCCCCGTTGCGGACAAAGTAGTCGACCAAGGTCTGCGAATTCCTGCCGATCTCGCCAAAGTACACGGTGCGACCCCCGCTGGCGAGGAGGAGGAGCCGGTCGAACCGCTGGAACAGCATCGCCGAGGGCTGGTGGATGGTGCACAGGATGGCCTGGCCGCTCCTGGTCAGCCTCTCCATGAGGTCGCAGATGGACCACGACGTCTGGCTGTCGAGGCCCGAGGTGGGCTCGTCGAGGAACATCAGGAGCTGCGGGCGGGCCGCGAGCTCCACCCCGATGGTGAGCCTCTTCCTCTGCTCGACGTTGAGGCCCTCGCCCGGGACACCGATGACGGCGTCCGAGTACCCCCCCATCTCCAGGAGGTGGATCACCGTGTCCACGTACTCGAGCCTCTCCTTGCGCGTGTAGTGCGCCGGCTGCCGGAGCAGGGCGCTGAACGTGAGCGCCTCGCGGACCGTCGACGTGTGGAGGTGGAGGTCCTGCTGCTGCGCATACCCCGTCTTGCGCTGGAAGGACTCGTCTCGGGGCTGCCCGTTGACGAGCATCTCGCCGGATATGACGCCCATTGTCACCCGCGTGGCGAGAACATCCAGCAAGGTCGTCTTGCCCGCCCCGGAGACGCCCTGTTTCGCGTCAGCGAGAACTCTCTTTCCTGAGACATTGTGTAATACAGTGTCTTCTTGACTTACCATGAGTGCAGTGAGAGTGCCGGGCTTGACCCAGCCGCTCACTCCATCCAAGACACGCCGAGGCTCGCCCTTGATCTTGATGTCGTAGGACACATCTTTCCAGTGGAAAACGGCCGTCTGCTCCTCTATGCTGCTACTGTTTTCGTTGCTGTCGCTGCTCGTCTGCTGGGGATTGTTGGCGGAATCACTCTCCACGTCGCCGGCCCATTGCTTGCGGAGCCGTCCCATGGCCCTGCGGCTGAAGACCAAGACCTCGCCCTTGGACCGCTCGGAAGTGACGTACTCGGTAGCGCACAGGTGCAGTATCATGAAGAACATCATCCAGGCCAGCAGGATGCCGAAGTTCCTCCATCGGTGGGGGTTCTCAAAGTCGTACAGCGTGAGGAGGTAGTCTGTGCCGCGTACGAAATCCTGGCCGAGGACAGACGCCGGCGACGAGCAGGCCCGCTCGTTCGAGGTCGCCGAGCTGTAGCCGGGGCCCTCGGGGACAAAGTGCGAGCAGGGAAAGCTGCGCCCGACGAACTCGTTCACCAGGACGCTCTCGAGCCCGTAATAGGCCGGGTTTATCCACCTGAGCCACGCGAGCCAGCCCTGCATGTACTGCGGCGGGATCGCAAAGCCCGCGTAGAGCGATATCATGAAGAGGATGAGCGACGCCGGGGCCATCGCCTGGGTGACTGACCTCGCGGCCGACCCGATCAGGCGGAACATCATCGACATGACCAGCACCATTGTGAAGGAGATGAGCAGGAAGAAGAAGAAGGGGCCGGGTTCTCGCCGGAGGTTGCCCATGAAGTAGGTGATTGTGTTCATGAACAGGGCGTTGACCATCTTGTAGGGCATGTCCACTATCATGGACGAGATGGCTTCGGCGCTGGGGTGGTACAGGGCGTACCGGGAGTGCTTCTCGACTATCTGGCGCTTCGCGTACAACAGCATGATCTCCAGGATGCTGCCAAAGGCGTTGACCAGGATGACGAGGAAGAGCAGGATAGCGCGGCGGTTCATGCTCGACGTGCCGGGAGACAGGTTGTAAAAGATGCTGCCGACGATCAGGGCCTGGGCGACGTTGGTGAAGAGCATGGTCAGCGTGATGCTGGGGTCGCCCTTGAGCATCACCCAGTTACGCCACAGCGTCAGCCGCATCTGCTCCGCGTAGGAGAGCGTGTAGGGCGACCTCGTGCGCTGGAACCTCGACTGGTCGACCCTCCGGGACTCGAGGAACTTTTCGTGGTGCTCTCCGCCGAACGGGTGACGGCGGAGGTAACCCTCGACTTCTTCCGCGAGACGCGCGCGGTACTCGCTCGCCTTCCACGCCCGGCCGAACTCCTCGGCGCTTCTCGGCGTCCTGCCCTCCCACCCGGGCCGGACGACGCGCTCTTTGTGGCTGGTCATCGAGGTCAAGAAGTCGGCCGTCGTCTGCTGCTCGGGGCTGACGAACCCCAGCCCTTCAAAGTAGGCCTTTGCGTCGCCGGTTTTGCCGAAGAAGATCTGACGACCTTTGTACAGAACCAGAACCTTGTCAAAGATCTTTTTTTTTGCCAATGTTAGCCAGCAAGAACCCTCAGGAAACCCCGGGGGGGGGGCGTGTTTGGTGTATCAGAAAAGGCTCATTTACATCGTATGCATCCTGGGAAGCTTGGTAGATGGCGACGCACGAGGTCGACCCCATGACGTCGGCCTGCGTCCGCAGCGTTCGGCAGAACTCGAGGGCGTTGGCGCTGTCGAGGCCCCGCGTGCTGTTGTCCCAGCACTGCAGCGGCGAGGAGCTCAGCGCGGCCTCGGCGATGGTGACCCTCTTCCGCTCGCCGCCGCTCACGCCGCGGACGAAGTCGTCGCCGACGCGCGTGTTCTTGGTGTGGGAGATGCCGAACATGGCCATGACAACGTCGCGGACGTGCTCGGCGTACTCTCGCTTCGACAGGCCCTCGGGGGTGTTCTTGGGGCACCTGGCGCGCGCGGCGAAATACAACGTGTCCCCCACGCTCAGCTGCGGGAAGTGGTTATCGACCTCGGCCGTGTAGATGGCCTCGCCTCTGAAGGCGGTGCGCATGGCCTTTGGGTGGATGCCCTGGTAATTGATGGTCGCCTCGTCGCCGACGTGGAAGCCATGCGTGTCGCCGGCCACCGTCTTCAGAAACGTCGAGCATCCGGACCCGGGCGGGCCCAGCACGGCCAGCAGCTCGCCGCTATGGACGACACCCTCCAGGCCGTGGAGGATGTCAATCCGCTGGTTTCTCCTTCCCAGCAGCCTCTTCGCCACGGCCGAAAGCCCAAAGAAGACGTTGCTCACGGTTTTCTGGTAATCGGTGGGCGAGCCATAGCCAAAGACGTTGAGGTCCTTGAACGCGACGCCGACTGTCCTGGGAGGGTTGCCTTCGGAGGCCTCGGCACGGCTGTTATAAAAGGCCCTCGCCCACTCTCTGGCGTCGAACGCCTCGCTGTTGGGGTCCAACGGGCCTCCGGTGGCGACTGGGAACAGGGCGTCGGGGGCGGGGAGGGACTGCGTAGTGAAACTGCGGGCGAGCTGCGAGACCTCATCGTTCATTATCGGTGCCGTCTAAACAGCATCGTCATGCTTCTTGCATGTGCATACTGTTTGTTGTCTTGGTCTTTGCTGGTCGAGATGGGTTCCAAGAGCGGTCGAGACAAGGGCGGATTCGGAACAACAATAGGAACAATGCAGCCTGCGGCCGTCAACTCGGGTATTTCAACCCCGACCCACGTCAGTCTAATCGTCCGTTTGTTACCCTGACGATGGCCCGGCGGGTGATGGTTAGACCTTGAAGGGGGACGAAAAGTAGCGTCAATACCAACTTGCCTAGTTCCCAGCTGATAGCTATGACCAATCCAATGGTGTTCCTGAGACCGCTTGGACTTGACGAGTGTGTACAAGCACAGCTTCACTTTGCACTTGTCTGCATGGAGGGGCATTGTATACTTGCATGGTTCCCATGTTTCCCATGCTTCTCATATCCCACTTTCGCATCCGCGTAAACAGCCGATGATTTCACGCATCAGAAACCTGTCGGTTTGGCTAGGAGAATCACATTGCCTTGATTCACAGCAAGTCACCCGCTGGATGCCACCCGCAGAGATCTGTGCCACTATGTGACAGTAGAAATTCCCGGCAGGCCACATGACCACTCTTGCCAGACCTCATGGCCGCTTGGATGGTTGCTTAGACCAAGGACGGCATCGGTTGCCGGGAATGGACAATGGGCGGAGGGGGTCATGGCTGCAAAAAGAAGAAAAAGCTAGAATGGTTGTACATGCGACACTAGCACGCACGGGCTTGGTTGACAGGGAAGAAAGCATCGAAACGGTACTATTTCCCATAGGACAGACGACAAGCCTCCAGCGGTATGTATCTCCCTGGAGCCAAGACCGTTGATGGGACCATGACTCTGAGACGAGATGGAAAAGTCGGTGCACCGCGTCATGCATTGTTGATGGAGGACGGCGTAGGACTGATTGGTGGACTATTACTCGGTATTCAGCCCTGTGATTCCCATCGAAGCTCTGACTCGGCGTTTGCCAAGACAATAGAAGCATTGTTTGATGACGGATTGACACGTTTCGTTCCAACACGTGGCCCTTGTCTTTTCCACCTGATGGTGGACTCAACATTCCGGCTCTGATAGAAGCAGTCACCGGTCGGGGAAGGATCTTGGTGATACTCTCATGTTGATGGGGATTCTTGAGATCCTCCAGCAAGCAGTCTGCGGCCTCCTGTGAGCGCTGCCATGTAGATCCGCGTCACTGGCCGCACAGGCCCCTCCGTTGTTGAGTCTGCATCTGATTGTAGATGCTGAATTGAGAATGTGCTCAACCTAGGCTGCTCAACCTAGACTGCTCAAGTTTATGAGAACCGCGTTGAACTTCAAGGGGAGATCGATGCCAGTGTGGTCCGCGTTTGTTTGTCTTTCGAATCCATTCCTCCCTTACTCCACTAGTTGACCCTATCCATTTCCTACTTGGGAAAAAATGCCTGGCCAGAGCCAATCAGACTATCCGAGTCCGCTTTCGGTGAGTACCTGACGAATCCATATATACATAGCCTCTAGAGTCTTCACAGGTAGCAAACCGGGCTTGAGAGTTCTATTGCTCACGTCTGACTCTGATTCTCAACCCAGTATACACAGATGTAATTGTGGATAGGGCCATGTTGCAAACCTTTGTAGTTTTGATCATGTACCTCTATAAACTATGTTCAAGAATGCTCCAACATGTATAGTGCGGAAAAGTAGCGCTGAGTCGATTACAACATAAACTTGCGAGTCCATTAAAGTCGGCGTAAATTCAACGAGATTTAGAAAAGTTTTTAGTTTACCATGCCACCCCGGCATAATCTGGTCCTCACAACAAAGGATCTTCTTTGAGCGTCTGGGCATACTCCCTTTCTATCAAATCTCCTCGTTGAGGACTCCTCGGATGGAGGTCGAATTCAAAGGCTTTCGGCTGGACGTTGAACCCCTGGACAAAATCGTACAACGGAGGTATGATATCTTGGCCTTTGGCGTCTTTGGCCCTCGAAATGTTGCAACCCCAGGCGAGCAGTGCAACCTTGAGGTTCAGGCTCCGTTCGGCGATGTTGATGCCCTGGCATATCCTGCGACCGTGGCCAAACGCGGTGAACTGCTGCAGGTTGGGATAGACGCTGAGGGGCTCCTTGTACGTGGGATACTTGGGATCCAGCCACCGGTCGGGGTTGAAGAGCTCGGGCTCCGGGTACTGCTCCGGATCACGCTGGATCGCCCACTGCACGGCGTGCACCACCGTGCCCTCCTTCAAGAAGTACCCCTGGTACGTGTCGTCCTCGGTGAGCCGGTGCGGGAACCCCCCGGCCGTGATGGGGTAGTATCGCAGCGTCTCCTTGACGCATGCCCTGACCAGCGGGAGCCGCGGCATGTCGGCGAAGGCGGGCAGCCTGTCAGGCCCGACCACGGCGTCGACCTCCCTCTGGAGCCTGCCGAACCATCCCGGGTTCCGCACCATGCAGAGCACAAACGACGCGAGCGCCGACCCGGAAGTCGTCGTGGCCGCCTGGAAGGCAGACCCCAGCATCCAGTCCGCCTCACGCCGCGTCAGCCCCCACTGCTCCTCGGTCTCGGCCCAAGTCCTCGCCCAGGACGGCGACTTGCTCCGGTCGACGAGGCGGTGGAAGAATTCTTCGTCGCGGCGTCTCCGCGCTCCGAGGTACCTCTTCCAGGGCGCGAGCCACTCGGGGAGATACATGAGCGACGGGAACAGGTCGACCAGGTACGCTCCCGGCGAGCCGGCACGCTCGAGCTCGTGGACAATGTCGAGGATCATCCTGGCGTCGCGGTCGCGCCCGCTCTCGAGCCGCAGGCCGTAGATGACCCTCATGCCGAGCCCGACGCTGAAGCGCTCAAAGAGCGACTCGTAGTCCTTGGGGTCCCGGACGACATCCCGCAACAGCCGCACCGCCTCGATGGTCTGCTCCTTCTCGTACGACGACGCGACAGGCGACATGGTGACTTGGTGCAGGAACCTGCGGTACTTGCGCCACTTCTCGTCGTACGGGAGCAGCAGGAGCATGTGATCATCAGTCAGGAGGTGAGACGACGCCGGCGCATAGTGCCGGTCGCTGTACAGGTTGCCGCGCTGGCGCAGGAGGTCGTTGGCGGCGGCTTCGGTGCCGAGGAGGACGTGTTCCTGGCCCGGCAGGGAGAGGCGAACGACTGGGCCGTGCTGCTTGATAAGCTCGTGGAAGGCGAGCCACGAATGAACCGGCGGGATCGAGAGCAGATTGCCGATGAGGGGTTTGGGTTCAGGGCCGGGCGGGATGGTGGTCCCGGGTGGGAGATGCTGCCGCTTGGGGCGTAGGACGGCGTAGGCGAGGGCGAGGATGACGACCGCCCCGGCCGCCAGGTACGGGTCGACGACATCTCGGAGGGGGGGCATTTGCTCAGTGGGACAAACAGACGAGACGGGTCAGTGATGGGGGCCGAGAGTTTTCAGTTGTCAATGTTTCCCGGAACCAAATGTGGTGGCCATGATCGGTGCTTTGGGGCCTTTTGAGAATTCTTCAATGCTTTGGTGTTTCTTTGTCTCTTGAATTAACAAAGACCCCGGCCCAATAGAAGTCATCGTATCGTCCGCGTCGTCCCCACTCGTTTCCATCGTATGTCGTGACCTGTTAGCGTCGCATGACACGAGTCATGTCGCCATGTCTGTCTGAACTGTAGATAGCAAAGCTCGCGGGAGTCTCGTCCGTAACCTAACTGTATGTATGTCACATGTCACATGTCACCAGCGTTCATCAGCATACGGTTCTCTCCAAAATTTTTATATTAAATCGGTACCCTTGAGTTGCCGGCTGAAGAACAAAAGTCTATACCATATTTTACATCCACCACCCCCCCCTTGTCCCCCCTCCCAACATCGCCGAATTGCACGCTTCGTGTAGGGCATTTGATCAATAACCAGGACATGAAAAAGAGAAAGATGTCAGGAAGAGAGGCCGCCGGCCATGGCGAGCCTCCATGTCTATCATGCGCTCTTCTGATATTAGCCGCCGCCGCCACCTCACACGCTCGCCCGTGAGCCCGCCCGTAAAAAGAAAAAGGAAGCTCAAGCCGCGGTAGGCTCGGCGGAGAGGACCAGGCGTGCAAACTTGTTGCAGTTGCCCGTGCGCGAGTCGCAGGTGGGCGCGGCAGCCAGGCAGGTGATGGTCGAGACCGTGTAGGTCGAATGGAGGGGGGCAACGGTCGCGGTCTGGGTGCGGGTGATGTACGCGTACCTGTACAGGCAGACGGACTGGTCCGTGACGGTGGCCGTCTGGGTGACGGTGGCGGTGGCGGTCTCGGTCACGGCCTGGGTGATGGTCGAGTTGACAATCTCCGTCGCGTACGAGGTCGTGGGGACGATCTCGGTGGTGTAGACAGTGGTCGGGACCGTGGCGATGTTGTACTGGGTGGACTCGACGACGGCGAGCTGGGTCTCGTAGAGGGTCGTGTCGACGACGGCCGTGGCGGTGGTGTAGACGGTGCTTCCGATGGTCGTGGTCTCATCGACGGTTTGCACGCGCGTCTCGGTCGAGAACTGCGTGGCGTACACGACGGTGGGCATGGTCGTGGTCTCGTCGAGGAAGACGGTGGACACCTCTGTCGTGGTCTCGTAAGCCGTGGTGGGCAAGGTGGTGACATCGGTAAAGGTGGAGTGGTCGGTGGTGGGCTCGCCCGTCACGGTAGGGGTGTGAGTGACGGTCTCCGAGGCCTCGACAGTAGCACGTGCAGTGCGGGTCAGGGTCTCGGTCGCCGCGGTCGTCCTCGACGTGTAAGTCAAGACAAGGGTCTGTGTCGAGACCGTGGTCCTCGACGTGTAGGTGAGCACGAGGGTCTGCGTGGCGGCCGTGGTTCTCGAAGTGTAAGTCAGCACGAGGTTCTCGGTGGCGACGGTGGTGCGAGACGTTGCGGTGATGATGCGGCTCTCGGTGGTGACGGTCGTCTTCACCGTCTTGGTCACTGACGTGGTGGCATCGATGATGGCGGTGACAACCTGGTTGTTGAGGCCGCTGGACACGGAGGCGGGGATCGCCACGTCAGAAACCTCGGGGGCCGGGGCGGCGGCTGAGGTGACGGTGGCATCAGCTGCTTCCGGGATTGCAGCGGCCGAGGCCACCGCCATCATCGGGAGCAGACTGACGAGAGACTTGATGAGCTGCATTTTTTTTTTGCCGATGTTGAACTGTACACGATGCTGTGCGGAAAGAGTGTGTGGTTAGGAATCAGGATTGAAACGAGTGAAATCTTGCAAGCACAAGTTGTTCAAAAGAGTGCAAGAGAGGAATGGGAGGGTAATAGCTCGCTGACTGGCCGTGATCTGACTGAAGAGTGTGATGAGGAGAAAGACTGCGAGATGGAGGACGATCATCTGTTTAATATACGCCCATGTTGGAGGCTAGAGGAGGGCAAAGGTGCTGGTGACTCGGAGCCGGATGTGACTCTGAACACAGAGCGTCGTGTTACGGGATGGCAGGACAGCTAGCAAGCAAGCCGACCTTGCACATTGACACGAGGCTTGCGTGCGAACCACGACTATCGTCTCATGGCTTCCAGCTTGCAGAAGGATATTACCGAGCCCACGGATCCGACGCCCCATTCCATCATCCACGCAAGCGAGAAGCCGAACCGGTTGGCATCCCAGGTACTCGGTTAAGGCCTAGACGCTCACACGTGGTTTCAGTCCAACCACGAGAGTCACCACACGACAGTGTTGGCTCGGCCGAGAACTCTTTCGCATACGGGCCCAGTAGCAGCCAGCCGCTACACGTCGTTGGTCGACTCGGCATCGCTTAGCTTGTCGACGCATGGGCGCCGAGACAACAGCTCATGTCAGCTCAGCTTGCTTCTCATTTCCATGGCTGAGGTTAGGAGATGCGGCATTTAGGTCTGCATCTCCGGCGTGCGGTGTGCGGCGTGCAGTGTGCCCTGAAGCGCTTGTGGCAGCGGCGCGGCACGTATGTTGGGAGCAAGACAACCGCAGTTTCTTCGTTTTCTGACCCGATACGGGCGTAGTAATTTCGCCAACTAGACCAAAGTGGCTGCATCAACACAGCGGGATGAGGAAGACAGGAGGTCTGGAAGTCAGGGGAGGAGAAGGCCGGAGAGTCCGAGAGAGGAGGGCCAAACAGAGAGCCCTCGGCCGGATGAATATATCATGCAGCGCCTCGTTTTGTGCATAAACGCCACGAACTAATTATTTTTGGTCTGGAAGGGCTAGTTACATCTAGCCCCTGACTGACTGCAGGACACACACGCCAGGGGGGTGGGATAAGGCACTGATATTGTCTGCACCCATGCTATACTTGTCTTCAAGCCGCCGGTCTCTAGATACTCCAGCTCATCAATGGTAGATGTCTCTTGTTGCGTCCCCCTACCCTGCCGACCGGGGATTCTATTAGCGACGCAGAGTGGCGGCTCTTCGCTTCGTAGCGCGCGACGGTGGCAAAGGGCTTTTCCTTGGTATTGTTGTAAACCGAGACGGCGGCAGGGTGAGATATCGCGCGATATTCTGAGTCTCCATCACGAGCGACTAGAACCGGCATGGTCGGATCGATCGTTTCCGCGGCGTAGAGTGCCACGAGGTTTACCTCCCATTTTCAGCTATAGACGATGACTCGTGTAATTACAGTAAAAAGATTTAAAGAAGAAAAAAAGAAAGAAAAAAAGACAGGAAAAACTTGCATCAAAGTTGGTGGGGAAGCAGAACTTGAGCTGCGAGCGTCTATTATATCGACAGGTTAAATATATATATCGAATTTTCTAATCATAACTACAGCGATGCAAATTAAGTGTTTATGAATAACACTTGTCTGATAAATTTGGAACAAATTAAACAATTACGAACATGGATCAGATCCGAGAACGGTGAGGTGAATGTTTGATGCAAATTGCAATGGAGAGCACGTACGCGTACCCATCTCCAGAAATTGCATCTTTCTGCCAGTGATCAAAGCACTTCAGGAGGCGAAGGAGGACGCGGGAGGGGGCTTTGCGGCGTCTGCACTCCGCCCTTCCCCTCCTCTGCCTTTGACAGCTCGTCCTTGGCCGGGCTGGCCGGCGCGGAAGACGCCGTGACGCCCGACATGCCCCAGACGGCATTGCCGAGGTTCATCGCGACGGCCGAGAAGACGACGATGGACATGAAGGGCGAGACGAGCTTGTTGACGAAGAAGCCGAGGACGATCTTGTGGGCGCGCTGGCGCAGGGACGGCTCCACGGCCAGGCAGATGCAGAACCAGATGACGGGGAACTGGCCGACGACGAGAAGGGGCAGGAGGTCCCAGATGTTGAAGGCGTTGACGAGGGCGCGGATGAAGAGGACGGTGTTGAGCACGCGGTAGTAGACCAGCGTCTGGCGGGCAATGTCGATGGCGGCGGCGATGCGCGTGACCAGGATCATCTTCTCGCCGGCGCAGTAGAAGTAGTTGTTGAAGTAGGCGTTGGACCCCCACCGCCGGCGCTGGTGGACGTAGTGCTTGAAGGACTGCGGGGCCACGGTCTCGGAGACGGCGTCGGGCACGAAGATTGTGCGCAGCTTCTTGTCCTGGCTGAGCATGCAGTACGTGAGGCGGCGATCGGTGCCGAGGTTCTGGACCTGGTGGTGGACGACCCATTCCTTGTCGACGGGGCGGGCGTACTTTGCGATGGCGCCGGCCATCTCCTCGCGGACGGCGACCATGGTGACGCACCCGGGCAGGCAGGTGACCTTGCCGATGAAGCCCTCGGCGCGGCGGCGGACGAACTGGCCAAAGGTGTACTGGAGCTGCTGGTAGAGGTTCCAGAACGACCACTCGAACCCGGGCTCCAGCTCGACGAGGACGAGGCCGCAGGTCGCGACGGCGTTCTCGTCGCGGGCCAGGGCGTTGGCGAGCTTGGCCACGCAGCCCCTGTGGATGACGGAGTCGGCGTCGGTGCAGAAGACCATGTCGAACGCCCGGAAGCCGGTGCCCTCGGTCAGCCGGGGGAGGACGGCGCTCCAGATCTCCTCGCGCAGGAGGCGGGTGTACGTGGGCATGTTGCCGCGGGGCGCGTTGAAGAGGTCGTGGGTGAGCACGAGCGAGTCCTTCTTGCCGCTGTTCTTGACCTTCTCGATGACGATGACGGGCACGTCCTGCAGGAAGCCGGCGGTGATCTTGAGGTCGCTCTTCTTGTACTTGAGGGAGTGGTAGGGGCGCTCAAAGTCGGCGACGACGCGCGAGAACTCGCTCTTGATGTTCCTCGGCTTCCCGTCCAGGACGATGCACATGACCTGGCGGTGCGGGTCGCAGCCGTTGTCGCGCAGGGAGTAGACCGTCTTGATGAGCTGCTCCTCGCTCTCCGAGTAGGCGGGGATCAGCGAGAGGATCCAGCGCCGGGAGACGGGCGCCGGCGGGCGGAAGCGGCGGTAGACGGAGGTCCCGACGAGGCAGACCAGGGACAGCACCGAGGACAGGAAGTCCTTGCACTTGACGAACAGGATGAAGACGAGGGTGGCCAGGCCCGTGTTCCCGAAACAGGCGACGGCGGCGAGGGCGAGGTTGAGGACGGTGACGACGACGATGAAGACGATCCTCTGCGTCGTGAGCTGTCTCGGGGTGAGCTTCAGGCCCGGGTTCCGAGGGTCCGGGAGGATGGGCCAGCCGTAGTCGGTGACGAACTTTGCCGGCTTCTCGACGAAGCCGTCGTCCCGGCCCAGGCCGCTGGCGCCCGTCTTTTGCCTTTGGAAATAACTGGTGTCCCGGGACGAGATGGAAGTTCGCGGAGTGGACGACCGGCTGCCGCTGTCGGCGGAGTAGGCGTCCCATTCGCCCTGGCTCCGCCACGAGTTTGGCGTCCCGGGACGAGAAATACGGGGCGGAGGAGGAAGAGGAGGAGGCGGCAGCTGCGCGTCGAGTCGTTTTGGAATCGTCTTGATGGCCCGTCGCCTGTCCTCGGTATGGACAGCCGTGGGCCGCGAGATCTCCTGGCGGGCCATGGTTTCGTGGATGCACTGACTGGAGAGAAAGAGAGGCTAGGATACAGAGTATCCTCGTGAGAGAGAGGCTAGGACACAGAGTATCCTCGTGAGAGAGAGGCTAGGACACAGAGTATCCCCGTGAAAGAGCGGCACCGACAAAGGGTCGGGGAGCAAACGAACGAAACACCACGAGGGACGAGGCCTGGAAAAGTCGCTATCCAGAAAGAGGGAGAGAGAGAGAGAGAGACGAAAGGAAACGGGGGAAACATCGTGGGCATTCCCAAAAACCACACATGGTTCTTAATCGGCCTCATCGGGGAGAATCATTGTCCACACGCCCTCTTGTCGGTGAATCGAGAAAGATGCTCATCGCAAAGCCGGACGCCACTCGACCAGGGGAGTCTTGATATTGGAACATGTAAGATTACTCCTTGCCAGCCGTGGCTTGGGATGGGAGGGCCCGAGTAGCCGAAGCGGCATACGATCGCCTGCGGCACGCAGCCGGTAATAGGTATTATGCTACGCTGTAATAACGACAGGGACAAGCCACCACCTCTCACTCAGATGACGGGTACACGTACTGCAAAGTTGCAAGTCAGTCATTTCCTGTCAGAAGACCGAGAGACTTGGCAGCCGGGGGGTTGTCGTGATTCGGAGTCGCTCCGTGCCTTGGTTTGGCTACATTCTGCAATTTCTGCTCCCCGGACAAGGTAGTTGATTGGCTTTTGCGCGCGGCAAACACGTGTCGTCGGCCTTGAACTGTCCGAGCGCACAGTTTATCAGCGCAATGGAACCGGTGTGTTGCCATCTGAACTTGACCGCTCCGGGATCCCGCGTTGGAACTCGGGCTATTCCAGTCGAGGCATCCCGTTCTTCCCCAAGACGAGTTCAGTATCAGTCGAAACGCGGTCAACTGTCAAGTCATTGTCAACAAGAGACTAGGGCGTTGCCGCATAGTTATTTTGGGGGAAGGGAGAGGCACGGCCGTTGGTGGCGGTGAAGAAGGGATTCGAATGCTGAGACGCTCGAGGATCGTCAGCCGCAGAGACAGCTGAAGCGCTATGCATTACTCGGGGGGGTCCAGGAGCTTGACAATCACCGAGTGAGGCTTACAGGGCTTGACGGTCAGCCTCGGAATAACCCCCCCCCCCCAAACCCTGGCAGGAGACTTGAGTTAAGCTTAAATGCCAAGAGCCTAAAACGAAAAACTAGGCGGATGGCGTAAGGCTAAGAAAAGGGGGAACAAGAACCAGGGGAGGCGTGTACATGTGTGTGTGTGTGTGTGTGTGTGTGTGTATAACACCTATGCCTTACGAGCATACCTCTTGGGGGAAAACCCCCTTTAACCTGTATAGGAAGTCTGTCTGTCTGTATAGGAAGTCTACCTGTATAAGGTAGTCGGAGTTGGATAACCACACCCTCCCTTGCAACGTCCTCCCGTTGTTGTATTCAAGCGAGTGACACCAGCTAATCCAACAGACTGACGATATTTCTTTTTCTGCCACCACCATGACCAAAACAGGCAGTGAGGCTAAATCATTTCTGCGTAGAAAGAAAGCCCTCATTCGGGTCGTCGTATCATCAGAGCACCTCGTTAGGCAGCTTTCCGTCCGGTGTAGTCGATTGCGCAGAGACGCCCCCCTTGCTATCTCAATCTTGTCATCCCGTTCAGCTTGCGTTTTCACCTCCTGATAATTGGTATTTCCTTAGTCGGAGGTTTTTTTTTATTTTTATTCTTCTCTTTTGATTAATTTGACAAAGTTTGATGCGTTTGTATGAAGCGGCTGGCTTCATCTAGGGAAAGGATCTTCTATCTTTGGTCCGCATATAATAATCCCCTCCAACCCAACTCCGTCTTGAGTATCATTCGGAATCGCCATCAACTCGTCCCAAGCGCAGCATTGCCATCACACGTCGGTAACCCGAGCAACTGCCATTCTAGTATTTGATCCCTTGTTGGAGCTCCAGCCGTTTCCTGCTTTTACTTCCCAACTCGGACCGTCACCATCTTGTCCATCGCCATGAAGATCACCATCGACAAACCCTTCACTCACAGCCGTAGCCTCTCTGTACCGGCTCCCGATACACCTCCTCTGGAAGCACTGGGGCTCACGTTGCCCGGCTTCGACTCCTTCAAACCCGCCCTCGGGCTTCCACTGACCCCTGTCACGCCTCCCCCCGAGTACCTAGAGCATTCCCTCACACACAACGACAAGGCCATCGACGTCTCCCCCAGAGTCGACCCCAACGACCAGCCTCTCGTTGCCGTCATCGGTGTCGGCTACGTCGGCACCCACCTGGTAGACTCCTTCTCCGCCCGCTACAAGGTCCTCGGCTTCGACGTTTCCCAGAGGAGGGTCGACGAGATCCGCCAGGAGCTCCCCAGCGAGCGCATCCGCTTCACCACTTGCAAGACGGACCTGCGCGAGGCAACCCACTTCCTGATCTCGGTGCCGACCCTGCTCAAGACGGACAAGAGCATCGACACCTCGTACCTCCAGAGCGCCATCGCCACCGTCGCCCAGCATGCCAGGCCCGGCTCCACCGTCGTCATCGAGAGCTCCGTGGCCGTGGGCATGACCCGCAGCCTCCTCGGCCCCGTCGCCCTCTCCCACGGCTTCTACGCCGGCATGTCCCCGGAGCGCGTGGACCCCGGCCGCGTCGAGCCGCCCTGCCACGCGATCCCAAAGATCGTCTCGGGCCTCGACGACCGCATCCCCGGCTCCCTCGCGTCCATCATGCGACTGTACGGCCAGGTCTTTGACCGCCTCGTCCCCGTCAGCCGCACCGAGGTCGCCGAGATGATGAAGCTCTACGAGAACTGCCAGCGGATGATGTGCATCGCCTTCGCCAACGAGATGGCCGACGCGTGCATACCCCACGGCATCGACCCCTACGAGGTCGCCGCCGCCGCGTCCTCCAAGCCCTTTGGCTACATGCCCTTCACGCCCTCCCTGGGCGTCGGCGGCCACTGCATCCCCGTCAACCCCTATTATCTCCTGTCCAACAGCGCCTTCCCCTTGCTCGAGGCCGCCGCCGAGAAGATGGCCGCCCGCCCCGCCGCCATCGCGCGGCGCGCCGTCGCCTCCCTGGCCGAGGACGCCAAGGCGAGGGGGGCCGCTCCGGCCCTGGTCCGCCCCCGCGTGCTCGTGGTCGGCGTCGGCTTCAAGGCCGGCCAGTCGGTCCTCAGCAACTCTCCGGGCGTCGACCTCGTGCAGGCGCTCGTCCGCTCCGGGGAGGTGGACGTCATGTTCGCGGACCCGCTCGTCAAGCAGAACGCCGTGCCGGCCGCGCCCCGGCTGGCCGACGAGAAGTGGAACCGCGAGACGCTCGAGACGTTTGACATGATCATCGTGTCCTTCCGGCAGCATGGGTTGGACTTTGGCGTCCTGGAGAATCTCCGCGGCGCCAGGGTGGAGATGTGGTGCACCTAGCTGCTTTCGCCTCTCTCTCGAATTCGGATCGTTTCTCTGATGCTCGTTATTGCAGCCAGGAGGGGGGGGGGGGGGGTTGCGGAGTATTTATTACACATGATTTTTAGACCGCAGCCAGGCTTTCTTTGCCTGTTTCACAACTTAAAAGGAGATTTGAGGAGGGTAACACTTTATGAGCAAGCTACGCACATACCTCGGCAGCTGGTGTTAATATTAATTAGTTCTCCCGCAATACATACTTGGCCACGTCAGGAAACGATGTTGTCCAGATTTCTGATCTACCCTCATACTGCTCGTGTTTGACATGATCGTGTTGCGCACTGGAAGGGTGGCCTGCTCCAAAGAGAGCAGCTTTTGTTTGGGTGCTTCGCGGGAAAAGGGTATTAGGGGCTCATTGTAGAAGCCATTAGTGGAGAGGCCTTGGTTGGGAAATGGCTCTCAAGAATCAGTCTGCATGGACTCTACTTCTTACCACGATGAAACCTAGGTAGTATTTTATACCCAGAATAAACCTTGGAGCTCAACCGCCGGCGTATGTTCCTCTGTCGATAGTCCGAATTGAGATGGTGCGGTGCTGAGCCGAATACTCAAGTCCGGTAGCTGAAACAGGCTTTCAACACGGGCGTGCAGATGAGAAGCCTGGGTATCATCTACGTAACTCAGTATAGTCTCGTGCTGAGCGTTTTGAAAGACGGCCCTGAACAACTGGCGCAGCGAATCGTCTCATGTAGGTCGTCCCGGTACGAGCACTACTCGGGAAAACGCACCAAGAGGCGCGGAGACATGGTCGACCTCCATGTTCTTTCAAGCCGCAAGAGATTAGTCGGGCGACCTCCCCTTCCAGCCGCCTCGAGAGAAGTATAGACACAATGTATGATCCCGTCCGTTTGCCGCCACCGTAAGTCAACAAGCACAGTATACATGTAATAACCAGGTTGCATGTCGCCACTAGGCAACTTGTGTGAGTCCAAGTGAAGCCGATCCCTAGCCCGTTCGATTGTTATGTACATACACAAGGTACGGATAGTGACGAGATGTTTCTTACGCCCATTTCCCACCTTCCTTCTTGGGTTACCTCGATAATGACCCCTGCCAGCGCAATGGGATGTTTCTTCCACCGAAGGATGACTCCGCCTCCCCCACAAAACCTGGGAGTCAGCCGCGCGCCGCCCAGCCAGCCAGCCAGCCCTTCATCTTCGCATCTTGGCCAGTGGCTTCACGTTGTGATCCGTTTCGCAGCCCAGCCTGCGTCTTCAGTGTTCACAAGGGAGGTTGGTGGAAGCACAGTGTCCTCGGAGAACCCGCGGGGGTTTTGCAACATGTTGCTGATGCGCAGCGCCGCAATCATCTGTGCGACCGCGCTGCTCCGGCTCGCGGCGGCCCAGAGGCCCTGCTACCACCCCGGCGGCGAGCTGAGCGCCGACGTGCCGTGCGAGGCCGCGGCGGCAGTGAGCGTCTGCTGTGCGTCGGCGGACGCGTGCCTCGCCAGCGGTCTCTGCCGTCTCGGCGGCGCGGTCCCGGACGCGGTCGGCGTCGGCTACGTTCGCGGGACGTGTACCGACGCCAGCTGGGCGAGCGACGTCTGCCTCTCGCGAGATCTACTCGGTAAGCCCCGACGCTTTCTTATAGTCTTCATCACGGAGCCTAGATGGCTGACGGGGGAGGAAGGTAGGTCAAGACAATCACGGAGATCGGACGTCTTTGTTCGTCGCGAGACGCGGCGCACCTGAGACGACGACGACGACGGCGACGGCGGCGGCGGCGGAGTCTCCCGCAGGCTCCTCGGGCTCCGGCGGGGGTCTGAGCACCGGCGCTAAAGCCGGAATCGGCATCGGCGTAGCGCTCGGGATCGTCGCCCTCGGGGTGGCAGGCTACCTTCAACGGCAGACGAGGCTAAAGAGGCGGGCTTCGGGTCCCGGGGGCGCGGACGACGACAAGAGCGGACGGCACGGCTACGATATGGACGAAGCGGAGGGCGGCAGGGCGCAAGGAGAACAGGCGCCGCCTGTCATCTGCGAGGGCGGTACGTGTAGCAGGATGCGCATGGTGGGCGCCTGACGCAATATAGTATAGTCTCTAGCACCGAATAATGAAATATGCGGGTTCGACCAAGAGATACAGCTTTGTTGGTACACTCTTTGACCGCGGCACAATGCTGACAGGTGTACACGTGTCCGCACCCATGCTGTACCTATCAAGAGGACCAAATATGGATGGGCTGGCTGGTGCCAACGATGGGGACTAGGATGCCTGCTCACGTCTGTAGTAATGGCAAGGGAAAAATCACCAATGGACTCTTGAGGCAAAGCGTGCCACACGACAAAAAAAGAAAAGGAAAGAAAAAAAAGAATCGAATGCCCAAGTATCGGACCGACGTCGAAGCTGGCGGACCAACCACCCGTAAAAGACCCATGTTGCTTATCGGAGAGCAGATAATATCGCGGGCTGGGAGCCGCGCAGTGCTGCGTACGCACGCCATCAGATCACGATTGCGACGAGGAATCCACCTGGCAACGCGCCCGTCTTGAGGGGAGGGGGAAAGGTGATGATGACGTCGACTCGGGGTAATAATGAGAGTACGGGCGCCAAGCGGACACTTTTGGCAGGTTTTGCAACCCTGGAGCCTGTCAGGTAGCGGGACGGCCTATGCCGTGATGGTCTTGGGTCGGGCTGGGCAAGCCGAGGAGGAGATGCAACGACGCGAGTAGGATCCGGCAAGGAGGAGTTTGGCCCCGAGTCTGGGGGAGGGAGTGCTGGAGGTGGAGGAGAGAGAGAGAGAAGGGGGGGGAGTATGGGACCAGACAACATGGACTCCTTCTACTCTTTTCTTCTTCTCCCATGTTCGTTTTGTCGTATCGTGGCCGGTGGTTTCCAGGGCAAAGAAGCAAGGGAAAAGGACAACGGCATGAAGATCGAAGACAACGGGTGAGGGTCGATGAGAAAAGAAAGCGTGGCGCCAGGCGGAACAAATCTGATCTGCACGAACGAAGGTTTGGGAAGAAGAAAGTGAGCAAAGCCGGCCGTCACCGGGGTGAGAGAGAGAGAGAGAGGAGGCGCAGGTGCCTCGGGCCTGCGCCTCACCGCCGGAGCACGTGCCAGGAAATGCACAGAGCTGGGTGGGGCTGACGGGGGAAACATGGGATGGGAAAGAGCCGAAATGAGCAGACCGGATTCTTGGTCCGACGACCTTCAGTCGGGCTTTTTATTTGTTTGGTTGTGAGGTTGCATGGGTGCATGCGCGGGGGGATCGAGTCAAATGTGACGAGATGCGGTGTGTGATATCAGGGGCTTTAGAGTTGGCGGCGAAGGAGACGGAGAATGCAATTCGCCGGGTGAAGAGTGGAGTGAGTGAGTGAGTGAGGGCAAGTAAGAGAGTGGGAGATAAACAGAGACACTGTAGTTCAATGTTGGGCAGATGCATGCGATGCGACACGAGGCGGGTTGCGTTGCTAGGGGGGCAAATGGAGATGACTTGCAGTCGAGGCCATCTGGCCATGTTTCGCTGTCATGCGGTGCGAGGCGAGGCAAGGCGAGGCAAGGCAAGGCAGGGCAAGGCAGGGCAGGGCGGTGCGAAGCTGTGAGATGCTCTGCTGTGCCCATGTAAACAAAGCGCATGGTCCGATGCGCGGCTAGAGCTGCGGGTGATTGTGCGTGTGTGCGTGTGTTTGATCGTCCATGTTGGTAATTCAAAATAGCCTATCCGCGGTTGCTACCTGGGTACGGTACGGAGTATCCGTAGGTGGTACGAATACAAGGCAACACGCATACAATGCCATACGACTCCATACTGGATTCCCGTTCAAGCGTATCCGTAAAACGCAATGTGACCGTCATCGTCATTGAATCAAGGATCCTGCTCTGCGGGCCCGGGTGGGCAACTGGCCAACATTTCCCCTCCCCGTCTCCTCCCCCAGCCTTCGAGATAAACCGACAACGATGAATGATCCGAGATGGTGTTGCTCTCCATCTATCTCTCTCCCTCTCTCCCTTTTCCCTTCGGCTGGCGGGGGGTGCGACAACGCTAGCCGAGCTTAGCTAAGACGGACCGGTGACCATGAACACTGTGGGACCTCCCGACAAAAACAGCCCACCGGGAAAAGGGAATAACTGGCCAATGGCGAGATGGCTCTTTCCTGAAACCCGCTACCAAAACAGCGTTTGACACCATCTGGCCGCTGAGGATCACGGGTGCATATACCTTTGTGTTAGCACCAGCCACTAAGTATCCACCCAGGCGCCAACCAAGTATGGCATACAGTACGTACCGGTACGTACTGCTTGATTGTGTAGCAAGGACGCGGATGCGGCAGGGATAGTCAGGCACAAGCAGGGAGTGCAACAAGGGCAAGCAACGTTGCCGTGGATACGGCCCCACCACGCGAGCCTGGAAAGCGGGAAAACACCAGCCTCAACCAGCCAGCCCGTCCGTCGCATTGTCGCCCGCCCACTCTGCTGCACCTTGACAATTGCTTCGCATTTGCTTGCCAACCATCTCCGCCAACCGACGATTCATCCTCCGATTCATCACTCACTCGCCTCGCATCTGGCTCACCATCCTTCTCCTCCGATTCTTTTTCTCTCTCCCTCCCCCCTCCCCTCCCCTTCCCTTTCCCACCTCCAGCCCACCACATCGCCAAAACCGGTCCAGATTCGCAGCCTCAGACAAATCTCTTCCGGCTTCACAGATCCGAAGAGACTGCTGGTTTTCAACCTCTCCTGCCCTTCTCCCGCCGGACGATGCACTACTCGCCGCATACCTCTCGGTGACCATTCGCTACCTACCCGTCATAACCCAAAGAGAGGAGGGATCGCCCGCCCAATCATCGAATCCGTCCCCGGGGCAGAAGTAAACAAATTCACTCCGTCACAAAGACCCGAGTCGCTTTCGCAACACCTATATCGCTTCCCCGCTGCTGTGAATAGCATCAACGACCGAACCAGCCAGCCTTTGCGCGTCCCCGCCACCGCCTTGGTCGCAACCGACTACGACTACCGATATCCCGAAGCATCCCACCCTTTTTTTTTTTTTTTTTGAGTTTTTATACAGGGGTTTTTGCTCGCCCGTCTCCCTAGCCTGCCTGGGTCTCCCTTTGGTTGGGAGATATAATTCACCATGGACCCCAGTTACCTGTCCCAGCAGGTCAACACCATCATCGGCCAGCTGCACGGCCTCTTTGACGAGATTGGCGTCCCCAACCATGACCGCAAAAAACGCGAGGAACACGTATGGCCTCACCCGCATCTCCCCGTCGCGCTGACTGTACTGACTGAGCGGCTTTCTTCAATAGCTCTTCGAGGCCCTTTCCAAGGCGCTCAACGACCAGGTACACATAGTGACGAGCGAAAAAGAGGAAATGATTGAAGAAGCCGAGCACATCATCAACACTATTCAACAAATGGAGGCATCACTCGACGACAACCGTGCCCGTCGTAGCGCCAACGAAGAACTGCGCATCACATACCCCCTGACGCGCTGTTTGCAGACGCTCAAGGAGAAGCACAAGCAGATTGCCCGGTTGCACAAGGAGCGTTTCGAACAGGTCAAGAGTGAGTCGCTCCCCGCACGATTATAGCGACTCGTCGGGGCATCCTGCTAACGGCCTTTCTTTTCTGCAGAACTCGTCGAAGCGCTGGAATCATACTCGTCGCATCTCGAAGCGACGTTCGTCCAGGTCCCCTTGCCCCCCACCGGCCCGAACCAGTCCATACCGCCCAACTTTGACCTGTCACCCGCCTACGTCGACAGGCTCGACTGTGAGTTCACGAGGGTGTATGAAGAGTACACCCGCCGCGTCTCCATGGTCCAGAGCCTGTGCGAGAGCATCATCCAGCTCTGGGCTGAGCTGGGCACCCCCCAAGCCCAGACGGACGCCGCCATTGTCCAGAACTACCGCGAATCGCCCGAACAGCTGGGCCTGCATCAGGAGGATCTCGAGCGACTCCAGGCGAAACGCGACAAGCTGTCGGACGAGAAGAAGAACCGCGAGAAGCGGCTGAAGGACCTGAAGGGGGCCGTCGAGGCCCTCTGGGAGAAGCTCGAGGTCGACATGGGCGAGAGGAAGGCCTTCCTCAACAGCAACCGGGGCTGCGGCGTCAGGCAGATCAACGAGTTCGAAGACGAGCTCAACCGCCTGAACGAGCTGAAGCGACAAAACCTCCACCTCTTCGTCGAGGACGCGCGCTACAAGCTCCAGGAGCTGTGGGACGCGCTCTACCTCTCCGAGGACGAGATGCTCGAGTTCACCCCGGCATTCTCGGACGTGTACAGCGACGCCCTCCTGGAGGCCCACGAGCGCGAGATCCAGAGGCTGGAGGCTCTCAGGGAGCAGCGCGCGCCGACGCTGGAGCTCATTGACAGGCACAAGACGCTGACGCACGAGCGGGACGAGCTGGCGGCGTCCAGCCAGGACGCCTCTCGCCTGATGATGCGAGGACAAAAGGGCGAGAAGCGCGACCCCGGCAAGCTTCTCAGGGAAGAGAAGATGCGTAAGCGCATCGCCAAGGAGCTTCCCAAGATCGCCGCCGACCTGCGCAAGGTACTCGAGCGCTTCGAGGACGAGTACGGACGGCCGTTCCTCGTCCACGGCGAGCGATACCTGGACGTGCTCGAGGGAGAAGACAGACCGGCGCCCGGGCCGCGATCCAAGACACCCGGTGTCGGGGCGACTCCGGCGTCCACCACGAGACCCAAGGGACACGGCAGGGCCAACAGCACGGCCGGCATCGCCAGACCTCCCACGCGAAACGGCGCCAGGACGCCGGCTCCCGCGCCCATCTCGGTCAAGCGTTCCAACACCACCACCAGCAGCACGCTGGGCGGCGGCGGCGGCGGTACGAGCCAAGTCAGGCCCCTGTCTGCCCATGCCAGGTCGCAGGAGATACTCCGACCGGGTTCCTCCATTGGCTCCGTCAGAGAGCGGGCGCAGACCCTCAACAGGCCGCCGGGCAGCCCTTCGAGAATCCCGGCGCGCCCTCCGCTGACGAACCTCAAGTACGGCAACAACTCGCCCGAGAGGCTGGAGAGACCGGCGTCCCGGATCGACGCGTACGCGACGATGCGCGGCGGAGCTCCTCCTCAGCTGCGTGCTCCGCCGCCGAGGATGCGAGATCTGAAGACGGTGGAGCTCGAGACGCCGGCGAACCCGTACAAGTCGGCGGGACTGGGCGGCAGCATTGTGCGGCAGGTGGAGCTGGAAGACCCATACGATGACGACTGCCAGCAGCAGCAGCAGCAGCAGCAGCAGCAGCACTCGTCCCTGGTGAGGGCCAACTCGACCTTGTCGCAGACGTCGCACGCGTCGCACGCGTCGTACGCGTCGCAGAGCTCTCACCACTCGGGCGGTTCCTCCCAGCACGAATACCACTCCTCGACGCTACGGCAATACCCGCCTTCCTCATACCCCCAAGCGCCGCCGCCGCGGCAGATCTCCAACTCGTCCAACGGGTCCAGCAACGTGACGGGCTCGGAGAACTGGGAAACGTACGACGACACCAGCGAGCCCGAGCAAGACGCGACGGACACGTACTACGCCAAGGTGCGGGCGGCCCGGGGGCAGCCTCTGGAGCCGGAAGCGGGATACCGGCCGGCGGCCATTGACCCCAGAAAACAACGGCCGTACCCGATGACGGCACCTTCGGGGCGCATGTACAGCGACGGCGAGGGCAACCGCATCATCTCGGGCAGCGAGTGGACAGACGAAGACGGATACTGAGGAAGAAGAAGAAGAAGAAGAAGAAGAAGAAGCATCAAGCAGACGTCTGTTTTTGACGTTCTGTCGCTGTTGTTTCTCTTATCCCCGGTCCAGTTCCGATGAGATTTCTCGAACTTGATGATGTATGTGGGATGATTACGGTTCTGATGTCTGAACGATGCAGTCAGTTCGGTCATGACACAATGTCTCTCGCCCTTTTTGTTTTTGTCTTGTTCTTCCCCGGACGGAGAAGGACGGCGTCGAGGATCTTTCGGTGTCTGCGGAGGCTTCTTCGCTCCTTCTTGTCGTGTCGTTAGTATTTGGCTGATGGTTGTTTTGAGAGGGAAAACGGTGGTAGAGGAGGACCATGCCGTGGAGGGGGTTTACCGGTTCTTTTCTCCGTGCATATGGAACTGGGCATGCATGAGCCGCGAGGCTTGGTTCTTTTTTTCTTTTCTTTTTTTCTCTTCTTCTTCTTCTTCTTCTGGGTTTTGTGGTCAACGGACAACCTGGATAACTCTCCGATCATAACAACAGCCGCGACGACTGGGTTTTTCTTTGTCGGAAATACATACCTCCCACATCTGGGTAGAGATTTCCTTGGTAATCGAAGCAAAGGGAGGGATTGGGTGGCATCGGAGTTGTTGGTTCTCGACAGGCGTCTGGATGGCGGGCTCCGGACATGTGGATTCGGAGCGGACTCGTCTTCCGGATTGTTTTTTTTTTCTCTTTTCTTCTTTTTCTTTTTGGTTCCCCCTGTTCTTGCCTGTGCTGGGCTGCTTGCGTGGTGTGTCTGGCCCATCCATCAAGCATAAGAGGTCTATTTATTTGTTCTCCTTCTTTTCTTGTCCAGTGTAGGAAAAACAAAAGAAACAACGAGATGATGGAAACATTGCTCATTTATCATACCTCTGCGGCGCCATTCTGCGGCGCCATATCGGTTACGTGACTCTTGGGTGTTGTTGATGAT
Organism: Colletotrichum echinochloae; assembly: GCA_016618095.1. Classification (NCBI taxonomy): domain Eukaryota; kingdom Fungi; phylum Ascomycota; class Sordariomycetes; order Glomerellales; family Glomerellaceae; genus Colletotrichum; species Colletotrichum echinochloae. The sequence continues at coordinate 5,527,061 of JADEZT010000004.1, forward strand.
GATGTTGGTGATGATGGTGACGATGATTCGGGGTTCGGGCCAACCAAGTGTGTGTGCATTGTCGGCAGAAGGAAAGGACGGGAGCTAAGAGAAGCAAGACGGATAGACGGGAAGGCAATGGACGGACTAGCTAGTCTAGCAGACGGCGTGGCTGTCACACAGGATTCAGGGCGAGTAGCCAAGCCGGAGATGAAGAGGAGGGAGGGGAGACATGTCAGGCGAGGGAGCGCGCGGTATGTGTTTATTTAGGGAAATGGAGCCGGGGCTACCAATGTAACTAGACTAATGACTACCGGCAAACAATCTGCATACCTAGACCTACCCAGGTGCTCGGGTTCCGCTATTATGACGCCGGTCATGTCGAGATGTTCGGTGACGTTTGTGTGTTTGTGTGTGTGTGGTGTTTCCAGGGCGGCCCTCAGTGTGCGTCATTTCTTTCTTCAGTCTGGTACAGTATCCGTAGTCCCCACAGCCGTCGGTACTGGTACCTACCTACCTAGAGTGGGTACCTACCTAAGCACCTGAATGTATCCGTAGGAACAGTGTCTCAGCCTTATAGGACTGCTACGAGGTCCGAGGAGGAACCTACGCAGCTGCCACCCGTTCGTTCCATCTTCTCCCGCTTCCTCCTCTCCCTCCTTTCTGTCGACTTCAATCCTCGTCCATCCATCCCGACCATCCCGACCATACCATCCCATCATCCAAAGTCCACCCCTGCGCCCATCTCCGCAGGAAGCTGGAGCCGAACCGCCGGGATGCGAGCCTGATCCATTTCCCATCTCTGTTTCTGCCTGCCGCCCCCCCCAAACCCCGATCGAATACGAGAGAGAACATCGAAGCCTCTTCTCCCTCCCGCCTCCTTTTTTCCCCCTTCTTTCTTCCCCTTTTCTTTCTCGACATCAAACAAACCTCTGTCCAAATATCACGACGACGACACACGTACCGACCCTGATCGACTCGGCGCACCGACCACGGTTCCCAATGACGAAGCTCCCATAATGACCGAAACCTTAACCATCTATTGAAACCATCATCAGTCCGGCTCGCCCTTTTGCGAGGGGAAAAAAAAGGAGCACCTGACTCCGATGCTGCCCTCTCTCACCACGACACCCCGCGGCCGTCCATCGCCATGATGATGAACCCCCGCCATAACCACCTCTCCCTCTCCTCCTCCCCGGCCGCCAACGGTGGTGCCTCGGATGCAGCCGCTGCCCTCAAGGGCGCGAACCTCGCCTTCAACAAGACCAAGCCGAAGCCTGTCCCGCCTCCGAAACCCACCCCCGCCCGCCCTCGCCGGGCCACCCTGGTTGCTGCTTCCGCCGCCTCTGCTTACGACCGGAGCGCGAGCACGAGCCCGGTGCAACGCCAACACGCGGTGACGAACCTGCCCGTGACGACCCCCGCCCATAGAGACCACTTCGGCCGCGACGGGACGGCTGACTGGCGACATGCTCCGCCCAACACTCTCGCCTCGAGCCCCGCTGCCACCCCCTCGCACCTGACGCCGCACACGAGGCTCGATCCCAAGAGCCCTAGCTACATTGCTGCCACCCTGGCCGCCTCGCGGAGCGCCTCGCCGAGCCCCCAGGCGCACCCGAGCCCGACCTCCCTGACCCCCGCACAGCTGAACCAGCTGAACCAGATGCAGAACGCCCGCCTCGCCGCCGGCAAGATGCCCAGGCGCGGTAGTGCCGCCTCCTCCAGCATCCTGAGCAGCCTCGAACTTCCCGACACGGCTTCCATACCCGCCACAGGCCACTTGATCACCATGTTCGAGAGGGAGGGCAGTGACGTCGACCCCGTCAAGCGGAGCGGCGGGGATAGCCCGAGGCCTCACCCCCGGCCCCTGACGCCCGAGAGGGAGCCCAGCCCGTCGAGGGCCAAGGCCGCAAGGATGCGAATCGTGGAGGAGGACGATAACGTGGTCGAGGTCGAGGTTGACAAGCCTGGCGCGCAGGAACCCATGCGCCCGAAGCCCAAGCCGAAGCCCAAGCCCAGGGCGAAGCAGCGGCCCGTGACGCCTGCGACGGTCGACGAGCGAGCATCAATGGACGAGGCTACGCCGCAGGCGAAGAAACCCGCCCCGAAGCCCCTCAAGCCCTTGCTCTCGCCCGCGAGAATCTCTCAAAGGCGGTCCGAGCCCGAGCAGCTATCGCCCGCCGCCAAGACACAGCCTAATGTCACGACATCGACCATACTTCTTGAGCCGCCGCCGCAGCCCGAGGTACGGTCAGAGTCACAGCTCACGCGGGTCCCCATCACGCAGACCACGGTACCCGAGTCGAAGCTGCCGCCAGCCACCCCCGAGCCCAGGAGGTCGCGGCTCAAGGCTCAGCAGGCCGTCCCCGACTCGCCGCCGGTAATCAGGCGGGCAGACACGGAGGTCGTCTCACCCAAGCCGACGCGGCCGGCGTCCAAGCCCATACTGCGGCCCCCGACGCCTCCCCAGCCGCGGGGCACGGGTGCGCAGTCGAGGGAGGCGGGCCCCCCGACACTGAACGCGAACCCCCGAAGCATGCCATCGGTTCACGGCCGCCGCCCCTTGCAGGAGCCTTTTCGCCGCTCCGAGCCCGAGGCTCGGCCTTCTACTGCCGACACAAGCTCTTCCAACGACACATTTGTATCCGCCGAATCTGGTCAGACAGCCGTGCCCGAGCATGCCCGAGCCGTCCCTTCTCCCCGTCCGATGTACTCCTCCCAGAGCACGCCCGGTCGCTCCCCGGCGAACAGCTCGCCGAGCCACATGGCTCCGCGCCGCACCCCGGCCTCCTCCAGCGTGAACCTGCCGCTGAACTCGCTCTCCAACGCCATCATGGCCGGGTCCCTCGCTGCGGCGCGCCTGACGCCCTCCAACACGGGCAACTCGGTGCAGCAGCAGCAGCGGACAAAATCGCCGCGGCTGCGGCAGACGCTGCGGCGGCCGTCGTCCAAGTCGGACGACGAGGACGAGATCCGCAAGAAAAGGCACCATCGGGCCAGCAACAAGCACTCGCACCGCGAGGGGGCGCGGCGGCGGTGGCGCGACGAGATCACGCCCCGCGAGCGGCGGCGGTACGAGGCCGTGTGGGCGAGCAACCGCGGCAGGCTGCTGGTCGAGCCGCCGGGCGCGTCGTCGTCGTCGTCGTCGTCGCCACAGCCCGCGGCGGCGGCGGCCGACGCGGGCGACTGCGTGGTCAACGTGGTGGCGCGGGAGATTTGGCGGCGGTCGCGGCTGCCGACGGAGGAGCTGGCCGAGGTGTGGGACCTCGTGGACCGCGGGCGGAGGGGGATGCTCGGCAAGGCCGAGTTCGTTGTGGGCATGTGGCTGGTTGACCAGCGGCTCCGGGGCCGCAAGATCCCGGCCAAGGTGAGCGTGAGCGTATGGGACAGCGCGCGGGACAGCGCGCTGGGGGTCACTGTGCCGCCGCCGCCCAAGGGGAAGAAGAAGAAGAAGAAGTAAAGGGTTTGTTGTCTCTCGGGACGGTTCGCGAGATTGAGAAGAAGAAGAGAAGGAAAGGATTCTAGTAGTAGCGTGGCATGGCACGGCATGGCATAGCATAGCATCTGCGTCTTGCGTTTTTGGTTTGCTTGCATTGATACCCCCTCCCCCCGAACCCCCCTTTAAGATGTAGAGTTTATGCGTCGAATGAATACCCAATCTCTTACCTTGTAACTTGATACATTCGAGGTGCTACCCACGTTTAGCTCGGCGCAGGTCTTCATCTCGAGTCGCCAACGTGGAGGGACACATAGCCTTTGCAACGATTGCGCCATAAGGAGGGGATCCCTGCTTCTCGATCCCACGTATTCCGTATTCCGTATTCCACGACCCACGCGGGGGTGGATCAACCGTTGTAGCCACATAAACACGATATCTCTCTTCTCCCCCCCCTCTCTCTCTCTCGCCTTGTCCGCCGAGCTTACACAAGTCCTGGACCTTGCTACTATATCTCCATCGCGCCCAACACGTCGTGTTCCTTGACTTCGGCTTAAAAGAGAGTGAGAAAAAGAGAAAGAAAAGAAGAAGAAGAAAAAGGGATAGAAAAACACTCTCTTCTGGTTTTACCTCTTGGAAATCCTCCATTCGAGCCCGTCAACTCACGGTTTCCGACACACCAACCACCACCGCCACCACCCACCCCCCACATCACGCAACAAAACAAAAACAGAGACAACAACAACAAAAAAAGAATGACCGTCTCGGGCCCCGAACCACCCCGCTTGACCTTCCGCCCCGCCACGCCCGCCGACGTCCCCGCCCTCCTCGCGCTCGTCCGCTCCGCGTACCGCGGCGAGTCCTCGCGCAGGGGGTGGACGACGGAGGCGGACCTCGTCGCCGACAAGCGCATCGACGAGGCCGGGCTCCTCGCCAAGATCGCCGAGCCCGAGGGCGTCGTCCTCTTCGTCACCGACGCCTCCGACGACGACGACGAGGGGGACGAGGGGGCCGCCCCGCCGCTGGCGTGCTGCGAGGTCGCCCGCGGCAAGCCGGGGCCGTCGTCGTCGGCGCCGGTGGTGGCCTACTTTGGCCTCTTCGCCGTGGACCCGGCGCGGCAGGCCGGCGGGGTGGGGCGGGCGGTGCTGGCGCGGGCCGAGGCGCACGCGCGCGCGGCGTGGGGCGCCGCGCGGATGGAGATGTGCGTCATATGGCCGCGGCGGGAGCTGATTGCGTGGTACGCGCGGAGGGGGTACGCGGAGACGGGGGAGCGGAGGGAGTTCCCGTACGCCGAGCTGGTGGACGGCGCGGCGCTGCGGGATGATTTGTGGTTCGTGGTCTTGGAGAAGGAGTTGTGAATGGGGGGGCGGGGCATGACGGCGAATGGGGGTGTTGGTAGCACGATATCACGATGGGCGTTGGCAAGGCGAGATGTCTCTTTTTTCTTTTGTTTTTTTCTTCTTGTCTTATATGAAGCGTGGGAGTACGTGGCATATTGACAAATCTATGAGGGTGCTTCGGTTCGTGGGGCGGTCTCTGCCTCGTCAAGGTATAACACCATAAGTGCGAGGGAAGAGAGAGAGAGAGTAATGGTGCTTGGTGTATGCTGTGGCCAAACCTGCCGCCCTGACGATGGAGGCTGGGGGGGCAGAATGAGAAGAACTCCAAGGTCTCGATGTATTAGATCGTTCAGGTACACCTGCTTCGTCGGTCTCAAACACTCCAGGGCGACAGAGAAACACGAACGTTCACAAGTTCATACTTCACCCCGACGCCGCCCATAATGAATGCAAAATCGAGTTGGCCAATAACTCCCGGAAGGGCCACGACTATTCAAATATCGCAAGTCCCGCCAAGCTGACGAGCCAGCAGGATCCAGTCCCCGTACGATGTCGCGTTGGAAACCAGGCCCGTCTCCAAGTCGACCCGAAGAATGTCGTTCCTGGTAACGTATATGTTGGTATCACAGGTAAGGTTGATCAACCAAGTGGGTGAAGTAGTTGTATATTGATGATGAACGAAAGAGGAGGAATTTACCAGCGTTTGCCAGCGCTGCTGAAAGAAGTGAGGCAGCTATAGAATAAGGGATGTCACGTGATATGGAGGTCATGTGATGTTGGCATGGCCCTACCGTTGTTCTGGTGGATCTATTATATCCTTAATACTAGTAAATATCTAAAGTGGTAGTATTCCTCTATAGCAGCCTAGCTACTATATAAATCTAGCTTTTTACTAGAAAGCCTAAAAATATAATAAAAATCTAAATCTAAAAGTATTATAATACTTTAAATCTATATAACCTATTATATAGCTTATAAAACATATTCTTTTATTCTAATTACTACTATCCTATTACTAACTAGCTTCTCTAATAACTTATTTAGTACTAATTTAGTAAATCTATCTACTAGGTTATTAGTCCTCTTAATCTATTATACCTTATAGACTTTCTATCTCTTATATAACTATCTAAGAGTTATAATATCTATTATAAGTTACTTCTCTTTTATAGAACCTAATTTAATAAGGTATTTATATAAAGAGTATAAATCTATATATAAAATGGTTAGGATTACTAGTATCTTTATCTAGTCTATTACTTACTAAAGAGTAATTATAATAGTATATATTATATCTACTCTAGCTACTATTCTATATATCTTACTTACTAGTATACTATAAGTAATATACTTATACTTTATTAAGCTAAAGTATATAATACTTCTAATAATATTAAAGTAGTTACTAGTATTATTATTACTAGTTTTCTTAGTAATAAAGATGATAAGGAAGCCTAATTATAATATAAAGTTCTTATTATTTATAAAGAACCTATTTATAAAAATAAATAGCTTTACTATAATAAGGTTAATAGGGTAGAAAGTTAGACCTTAGTTAAGGTTATTTATCTACTAGGTAATTTAGTAGTTTAGAGCTATAGTATCTTCTTTAGTTAGAGCTTAATACTATATAGTAATAGAGTAGTTAAAGTATACTTCTAGCTAATAGACTAATATAATATAGGCTTCTTAGGTTTATTGTTTAATATACTATTTAAGAGCCTTAGGGGTAGTACTGTTAATAGGTTATAGCTTCTTACTCTAGCCTTTCTACTTAAGGACTAGCTTTCTATTACTAGTTAAAGAGATAACTTCTTTATTAAATATAAGTAGATTATTAATAGTTAGTCTCTTCTTTAGTTTAGCTATAAAGTCTACTTTAGTTAGCTTCTTATCCTTATATATAGTAAATTAGTTATCTAAAAGGCTAAGTATATTATTAGTCTATATACTAATAACTATAAAATCTAGATTTATTATTAAGGAGATAAGTAAGTATAGGTTATATATTAATAATTCTATCTAGAGCTTTTCTCTATAGTAGGTACTATATATTACCTATTAATAAGTACCTACCTCTATAATACTATATAGAGGTTGGATTACCTATATAATAGTTTTCTTGGGGTAGAGGTACTAGATCTATAGTAGTAAATATATAAGAATTATTTAAGCTAGCTAGGTAGTTGACTATAGGTATACTTAAGTAACATCCCTTGGCTATAGTTAAAATCTATAAAGTTATATTAGTAGTATAGTAAGAGCTAGAATAAGTTACTAGCTAGCCCTTTAGATAGTTAGTAATTAGGTTAGAATAGCCTTCTTTCTATTATTAGTATACCCTTATATAATAAGGTAGGACTTTTTATAAGATACTTTATTCTTATTTTTAACCTTATTAACCATTTTAGCCTTAAAGATTTATATACTAATATACTTTGTTTTATTATATATAATAAAGTAAAATATACTATAGGTAAGAAAGGCCTTAACCTTAAGCTTATTAGAGTATTTAAAAGGGTTACTAGGGGTAGTAAAAATACCTTTTTTATATAGTTTAATTACTAGTAGTTAGTTTGCTTCTTTTTTTGTAGATAGAAAGGTAGTAGCTAATAGAGTATTAGCTATATAGTAAGTTATAGTTAACTACTACCTAGTCTTATTAAGGAAGTGGTGCTTATAAGGGTAGCCTTTACCTCTTTTTAGTAGGTTTAGATTAATAATAATAATACTTTATTTATTATTAATAGTTATAGTAGCTAGGTTATCTTTATTATTATTATTAGTTTCTAGAGGACCCTGGTTAGCTACTTTAGTAAGTAATATATTAATAAGCTACTCTTAGTCTCTTATATTATTATTAAAAGAGTTATAATAGTATAATTTAACTATAGTATATCTAAAAGTTTATAAGTTATAAGAGAGGTTAACAATATATTCAGTCCTATTAATACTAATAAGTTAAAAAGGGCCTTACTAGCTACTCTTTTTATGCTACATGTAGACCTTAGACTGTAAGGGTAGTACTAGAGTTAATAATATATTAGAGCTATTATATATTCTAAATACTTTATTAACTTACTATTTTATATAGATTTAGTAGACTGCTTCTATTACTTTTATAACTACTTTAACTCTCTTAGTTATAGTTAGTAATAGAGGTAAATTATCTATTATCTATCGGTATATACCAAAAATAAGGAAGGTTAGAATAAGGCTATTAGAGCTAGTAATATTATTAATAGTTTTAATAGTAAGTTAGAGGGTAACTTTAAATAAGATACCCTTATTATAAAGTATCTTATAGACTTACTATAAAGAAGTATAGTATCTTTCTACCTTACTAATGCTATAGTATGCTTTAATAGGTACTTCTTTTACCTTAATTAATAGTAATTAAGTAGACTTCTTAAATTTAGAAGAGTAGAAGTTAAGGCTAGTATCTATAACTATCTAGTCTAGTAAGCTAAGATATATATTAACCTAATATATATATAGAGCTTCCTATATATATTCTATAGTAATAGAGTTAAGAAAGTAGGCTACTCAAAATAATATAGCAGTATTAATAATATATAGGGTAGGGCGGTTTCTATTAAGGTAAACTATATTAATAATAATCTTATAGTTAAAGTTATAGTTATTATCTCTTAAAGCAAACTTAAAGTAACTAGGTAACTTTCTATTTATCTAGTAATAATAGTCAAGTTTTATTAATCACTCTAAAGTAATGATTTTAATATTATTACTAGACTGTGTTAGTACCTTATAAAGTCTATAGACTAATAGGTAGCTGAATTGTTAGTGGACTCTTTGTAATTTAATATCTGTGAGATAGTATTAGGCTATACTTTACACAGGCTACTCTAATAGTATCTATACATACCCCTATTTATAAATAATAGGTATAATAGTCTTTCCTTAGATAAGCTTATTTATTAGGTTGTTAAAGTATATACTATTATAGTTTATATCTATAAGGTATAGGAGAAATAGTATATTTATTAGTATTATATAGAATATAAAGATACTTAATAGTATTAGATATTAATAGTATCTTTTAAAATAAAGTACTTGCTATTACTAAATTAAATTCTTACTTAACTAGTATTGTTAGTATTTAGTATTAATTAGCTATAGAGGAATTATTATAGAGTAAGGTATTAATTAAAATTAATAGTTAAATGTTCTGCTGCTCTAGAATCTAGTATAATACCCTAAAAGGTAGTTACTAAGTATTGGTCTTTAAGTATAAAGATATCTCCTACTATAGTATCTTTCTTGGTTATATTACCTTATAAATCTTCTTTAGTAATAAAGTAAGTAGTTAACTAGTTATAAAGGGTATTAAAGAGTATTAGACTATTAACTATAGTAGAGTTAAAGTAAGTAGTTAAGGTAAAAAAGGTAGTATTAACTCTATTAGGTTTATTATTAATTTTATTATTTAATTTAAAAGCTTTAAATCCTTTAAAGTTAGTTATAAAGTAATAAAAATCTTTAAGAGAAGATTCTATAGAGTACTACTTCTTATACTTATAGTATAACTGTTATTATTTCTCTTTTAAGTGTTTTATTAACTAATAGCTAGTCTTGCTATCGATATAGTACTTCTTAAAAGTACTACTACTATTACAGTTTTAATTAAAAGAATAATATAAGCCTTAGTTATTATAGTTATTATAATTATTTTAGTAGGTACTGCTACTATACCTCTACTAGTAACTATATTAACTATTATAAGTATAGTTAGTCTAGAAAGCCTTGTTACCTTAAGGTTGTTACTAGGTAAAATCTTTCTTAGTTATATACTAATAGGTAGGCTACTTAAATTTAGCTATATTACTAATAGCTAATTATAATTAACTATAGACTCTAGTAAATATACTAGAAGGGTGATAGAGAGCTAATAAATAGTTCTTAACCCCTTAGTAACTATTAATAAGATAATCTTAAAGAATACTATTAGTAGGGATACTAATTTAAGTAACTACTCTTACTAATATACTTACCCTCTTAATAAGTATCTCTAGAGCCTTAGTCTTACTCTTATTAGGGTTATTATAGATAATAGTAACTAGGTTAGTCTACTATAACTTTAAAAGGTATACTTAGTATATCTCCTCTATCTTAAAGTTAGCCTTAACTTAAAAGATTATTATATAAAAGTTAAGAGTAAGGAATAGGTTATAGAGGTAGTTAGTATAAAAGTTAGATATAGCCCCTTTTAGTATAATAAAGAAGGTACCTATATAGTATTTCTAGGAGATACCTACCTTTTTATATTAGTTATAGAAAATAGTAAGCTTTAACTTAAGTAACTTATATACTCCTTCTCTATACTTTACCTTATCCAAGTATATCTTAATAAGGTTAGTAATCTAATATATTAGAGGGGCATTATTAGAGGGGTAGGTTGTTATAGAGTTTATAACTAGTATAGATATATAAGCTAATACTAAAGCTACTAGGGCTAGGGTTACTAAGTAAGCTGGTGCTAGAGCTAGTAGGGGTCTATGAGCTAGCACTAGGGCTAGTGGTCTAGTTAGGCTCTAATTAAATAAGATAGTTAGTATGATACCTAAGATATTATTAATAAAGTTAGAGTTAACTAGCTTGTTTCTAAAGTTATTATTTTTAATAGTAAAAGCTTTAATCTAGGTTTTAGACTATACTTTAGGTATATTACTTTTAAGTATATTATATACTTATTTAATAACTATTATTCTTAATAAAGTAAATACTAGGATACCTCTTTATATAAGAAAGTTATAAAAATCCTTAATAGTATTATAATAAGCTTATTTAAAGTTTATAAGTAACTATTCTTTAAAGTTATCCTTAGCTATTTACTATAGGATTATACCTATTTATTACTATAAGATACTATACCTTACTATTTAGAAGTCAATAATAGTAGCTAAGGCCTAGGGTTAAAGAGTTATACTTAGGTTATTAGGGAACTCTAATAGGGTAGTAATACCCTATAATAAGGGGATAATAATCCTATAGCTTACCTTAGAGATATAGTAAGAATAGGTAATACTTTTAAAGTATATTTTACTATCTTTAGGGAATCCTCCTAGTACTATAATAGACCCTAGTAGTAATTTGCTTTAGGCTAAATACTTTTACTATAATAGTAGTAATTATATAGAAATAGATTCTATTACTCTCTATTAGCTTTATAACCTTTATAAATATAGGTACTTACTCTTAACTATATAAGCTTAGAGGTAAATCTATGTATTAGAGAAATTACTACTAGTAGTATAGATAATAGGTAGAAGGAGTAGGTAAAGTAATAAAAGTTAGGATAAAAGGAGGAAAGAAGTAATAGATTCTTAAGAGTTATAATAAATAGTAGAAAGAGTAATAATAAAGAGTAAGAAGGGTAAAGGTAAGTACTATTTATAAAAAAAAGAAATAGTTAAAGAGATAAGTAGTTAAAGGGTATAAAAGACTATCTACTATATAAGTAAGTAGATAAAGTCTTCTAACTACTTATATCTTTACTACTAATTAAGTAACTAGATAAAGTTACTAAAGTTAATAAAGAGAAATTATAAAATAGAAAAGGGTAAAGTTAAATAGGTTAATAGACTATAGGAGTAGACTTTTCTATTTATTAAGCCTTTCTAACTATGATTTAAAAATAGATATAGTAGTAGGTTCTATAGAGAGATAGGCTCTATTTAATATATAAGCTTATAAGCTAGCTAATAGTATATTAAGATAGGATTCATTATTGTTTATAGTAGTAAAAAATAATACTAGTAAGAGTACTACAGTAGAGATAGGATAAGGGTAGTAATAAAAAGAGGTTGTAAGAAGTAAAATATAGAAGCTACTATTACCTTTCTTAAATAAGTTAAAAGTAATAAAATTAATAAGGTTATAAGTTATAAGTAATAACTTCTTAAAAAGTAATAAAGTTAAAAAAAGTAATATTTATATAATAGGTACTAAGCTTAAGAATCTTTTACTAGGTATTTATTTTAGTTACTAACCTTTTTTTTACTAGGTAGTATACTAGCCCTTTATAAGTTAGGTAAATAAGTAAGGGTATTATTATTTCTTCTACTAATTCTTACTAATCTATTGTTATTATAATAGTAGTTACTATAAAGTTAACTACTAATTAGTATTAGTATTATAGGTAAGGTTAATTAACTAAGTAGGTAAAGTAGTTGTATATTGATGATAAATAAAAGAGGAGGAATTTACTAGCGTTTGCTAGCGCTGCTGAAAGAAGTGAGGCAGCTGTGGAAGGAGGGATATCACGTGACATGGAAGTCACGTGATGTCGGCACGGCCCCACCGTTGTTCCGGTGGATCCATCACATCCTCAACAGTATACGGGGGTTCCCGCCGGAACGGTCCTGTGGAAAAAAAAGAAAAAAAGGTCCGTCAATGAACTTTGCCGACCACATAATCGAAACCCGACCATGGTGCCGAAAGAAGAAGGAGAAAAAGAAAAAAAAGAGAGAGAGAGAGGCTCACGAATTCAAGCCGGTCGTGACGGCGTTGTATTTCCAGTTGACCGCGATCTGATCGCAAGAGTACAGGAGGGAGCTCGGCGTCTGCACCTCGTCGGCCACGGTGCCCTGGCCCGGCGCGGCGATGACGTCCCACAGCTCGTCGAGCCCGACCACGACCGGGACGAAGGCGGCGTCGTAGCTCCTGACGTTGGGGGACGCGATCGCGGCGAGCTGCTGCCTGCTCGGGGCGCCGCCCGTCGAGAACAGGCCGAGCCACCGCCTCGAGATGTCCCAGGCCTCGTCCTCGCAGAGGCACGGTGCCTCGTCTCGGCGGGGCAGACGGGACGACTGAGATGTTGCTGCGAGCGCGGCGACGACTACGGAGAACAGACTTGGACGATACATGGCTATATCGGACCGTTGGGGGAATCGGAGGACTGGTTCGCCGACGTCAAGGCCTTTTTTTTTTTTTCTCTTTTCGTGAGATTCGAACTCCCTTTTGAACCAGACCCCCGAGACCTCTCGCACAACACTTTGGATCTTGGATGTTTAGCAACCCCCCACACCTTTTGGCCATTCGTCGGGAATGTGGAAAAGACGATGGCATTCGGTTGGTGCGACAGGCCCGCACACGCACAGTCTTCAATCGGCGTGGGGGAATGTGCCCGCCAACTGCAATCCGGCCGAGGCGTTAGTTCGAGGCGCTGACTGGTTCTTTTTATTTGTTTATTTTCTCTGTCTATTTCTCAAGAAATGGTTCCAGTAAGATTATGCATACCTCGATCTCTCGCGGCAGAAAGAGAATAGGAAACAAATGGCATCCTGTTCTACCGACTGTAGCGTTTGTAGGCTGCGGCCTCCCGAGCTGAAGCCAAGCATGTTGAGAGGCCAGACACGATAGTATCGCCACTCGAGGATATACGACATAAAGTTGGCTTCACGCCTTGTTTTTGCCCTTTACGGTTTTAGCTCTGTGCGCCCTTGTGGGCTCTGATACAAGTGGACTACTATTGACGCCTGTGGACTATCAAACCTCAAAGCCGCAGGCTGGGTTAATATGAAAACCATGTATGCTTCATGCGAACCTTTGTCGTGGACGGGATAAAACATCGAGAGACCCAGTCCCTTCGCGTTATCTGCCAGTGGGCTACAGGTTGATGTGTAGCACGTGTTGACTTATTCTTCCAGCTGCAAATTATGCCGCCTAGAAAGTAGACGTATCAAAGACGGTTCGGTTTCCAGATTGTAATAGCTCCTTCTGCGCTTCTCGATCTGACCATGGTACCACGGCGGACCAGATGTTTCCAGTTGTTGGCTGTTGTAGTTGTGTAAAGAAGGGCATTGGAAAACCATCCCGAGACTTTTGCCCCCTTTTGATAGGCTCACACTAAAAGCAGCCGGTCCTCGGATCTTCCACATCCGGCATTCCAAGAGGCATATCCCTGGGCAGCGCTGGCGATTGCGGCAAAATGCCCAAAAGCGGGCGAGACAACAACCCCGTTCGTTCAACGGCCGTACCCCGCTAAGCGAGCTGTGGCATGGCATGGTGAGACAGAGAGAAGAACGTCAACGGGCGTGAGTGGCCAGGTTTTTGATATTTGAATCAGATCCATTTGCCTTTGCATCGGCATCTCCTCGGACTCTGAGACATGGCCTTGAGGCCATACAGGGGTAATTTGACTGCTCACATTATCTGCTCGGTTCGGCGGTACGTGAGATCTCAGATTTTAGCTATAGTGCACACCAATAAGAAGATGTTAATTAGAACCAATATAGGTATTCTAGGTACGTTGGTATGGTTCTTAATAGGGCCATTAATAGGGAAGTAGGCTGGTAAGTGGCGTAGTTATCGTGGCTGTTGTTGAGGTAGAGGTACTAATTCTGTTTCTTTACTGTAAATCCAGTATAAAAATAAGAATCAGTACTTTGGGCAAGGACTAGTACTCTTTCTCCCTCATGTATTTGTGGGCCATGACCTCAAGGCCATGTCTCAGGGTCCAAGGAGATACTTCCCATTCCTTCTGGGAGCATATTGATGGCATGTATGATATAGTATGCATTCATTCCTCTCCTGCCACTCTTCCACGCGAAGTCCGAAAGGGCAGCGGCGCCCAAGGCTGGTTGGTTATTTCCACGTGGGCAGCTGCATGTCAAAGCTGGCGAACTTCCGGGCCATTCTGATTGCAGATCATTCTCGGGTCCGTTGAGGCTCGGACGCAGCACGGCATCGGCATGGTATGCCGATGTTTGAGCACATTTAATGCATGTCCCGAAGCCCATATGTTCAGTTTGTAACATTTGCCATCCCTTCTGTTTACTAAAACGGACTTCTCACATCGCACGGCACATGCACTCCCAGCTTCCCCGGTTGGCGCCATCATCTCCGGCAGAAACGACCTGTACGGCATTTACTCCAAGATTTGGTACTCGGGCTCACAGAAAAAAAAACGTCCTATGAAGAACTTGTAATTTCTCTGTACAGGGGGGAGGATTGTTGGATGATCTTAACCTATCCCTTCCGGGCCACGTGGGTGCAAAGGTTTGCCGCAAAGGCGCCGGGGAGATGGACCAGATTGGTTTAGGAAAGGGGCTTCTCGCACCCGGCTCCTTGTTTAATTATTTGTTGCTTACCACGACTACCACATAAAATTCGAGATCCGCAAGGCTTGGCTGATTGCAGATTATATCATGGAATGCGCACTATGAAGGGAGTTCATTGAACTTGCTGCGATATTACACACCGCCGAGGACGCAGCTTTGGTACGAGGGCGAAAGGTTCGAGAGATGTATAAGCTGCTTGTGTGATATTGTAGACTTTCTTTCCATAAACAAGTGCTACACGGAGTTGAGTATGGGGGTATGGAGACGGGCATGCTCGAGAGAAGAGCTTGATGCCGTGGAGTTTCAGGGAAAGACTGGCCTATAAACAATCCTTCTCTCTCGTCAGCCTACTTGGGATTGAGGTAGTTGAAGGGGGAGTAGGTACAGATTCCAGGCTCAATCTAGACAATGCAGCTTCGCGACCTATAGCTTGGATATTGACACGGTGAAAACTAGCTCCGTTCCATATCTGATTTCCTTTTTGGGATTCTTAGAAACGTGGTAACCCACCCACCCCACTTCCGCAAAGCCCCCACCTCCGCAAATGCCGAAAATGCCGCATCTATCCTCTTCCATCAACATCACCACCTTTTTCAAACTATCACAACAATTGCCATATATCGCCAAACAACGCCATTTTTTGAGGATATCTTCTTCAACCCATCATGAAGCAATACTCCGAATTTGAGCTCCAACGGGCGCTGGCAGATGCGCGAGATGGGCGCCCTATCAGTAGGGCTGCCCAGCAATGGGGCATCCCATACCATACCCTTTATTATCGGCTGAAAAGGGGTAGGCAAAGTAGGAATGCTGCTTTTGCCGATATACAGCGTTTAACCCAGTCCCAGGAGGATAATCTGGTTGCCTATATATTAACCCAGGAAGCTCTGGGCTGCCCTATTTCCCATGGGCAATTGAAGGGCCTGGCAGAGCGTATGCTGGGCGATGGGCAGCAACCTCTAGGGAGGAAGTGGATGCGGCGATTTCTGCGGCGAAACCCATTAATCCGGACCAAGCGATCCAGGGCGATAGATGCCAGGCGCTGGCGAGCCCATTCGCCAGAAATCATCCAGCAATTCCTCGATCGTCTGGATATCCCAGAGATCAGGGCATCCATCCATCCAACCGATGGAATATGGATGAGACTGGCATCATGGAGGGCAAAGGGACTAATGGGCTGGTGCTGGGCTCTGCCGCATCGCGATATATCCAGAAAAACAGCCTGGATCCAGGGCATGGATCTCACTGTTGGAATGTGTGTCTGCTGATGGGCAGCGCATACCCCCATTGGTTATATATAAGGGCAAGTCCCTCCAGACCCAGTGGTTCCCATCCAACCTATCTAGATATGAAGGGTGGCACTTCACATATACTGATAATGGCTGGACGACTGACCAGACTGCCCTTAGATGGCTGGAGAAGGTCTTCATCCCATATACCCAACCCAGCCAACCAGGGGCATATAGACTGCTGGTTCTAGATGGGCATCACAGCCATATAACCACTGACTTCATGTGGAAATGCTGGCAGCATCGCATCTGGCTGTTATATCTGCCGCCGCACTCCTCTGCAGTCCTCCAGCCTCTAGATGTGGCTGTCTTCAGCCCATTAAAGCACGCCTATAGGAAGGGGTTGAATCGATGGATGATATAGTGACGGATTCAACAGTGGCTGGCAAAAGGGCATTTCTAGCCTGTTATTTAGAGGCCAGAGATGCGGCAATAACCAGCCAGAATATAAGGGCTGGCTGGAAAGGGGCTGGGTTATGGCCGGTCTCTTCAAGGCGCCCCCTATCCAACCCCCTGGTATCCAAGGCATCCAACCAGCCCATCCAGGCCAGCCAGCCCATCCAGGCTGGCAGCCAGCAGTGGGATGAATCCGTATCTGTTATCCCATGGTCAACCCCTCGCCGGCCTGCCGAACTACGGCATCAACTATATCAACTCCAACAGTTGGGTAAGGATGGGCAGGATACCCATACTATCCGTCACCTATCTAGAAAGGTGCAAAAGGCGTATGATGAAGAGTTCTTCCAGGGGTCTGTTATAGAGCAGGAAAACAGGGCATTAAGGGCCCAGCTAGATAACCTGCTTAACTGTAGGAGGAAAAAGGCCCCTACATCCCCCAACAGTCGATTTGCAGCCATACGGCAGAGCCAGCTATCAGGAAATACGGATATCGGCAATATGGATAGTCCGGATGAATCCAGCGCATCCGAATTATCCAGCGAGGCCGAAAGTTGCATATGGGTGGGCGGCAGACCTGAGGAATAAAGTGGTGATAGTGGTGGTGTTGGTGGTTATGGGGATTTGCGGAGGTGGGGGCTTTGCGGAAGTGGGGTGGGTGGGTTAGCAGATAAGCTGACCATCAGGGGGTTACCTGACCAAAGCCCCACAAAGGATTTCAGAAGTGGGGCAAGCAGGAGGTTATATAACCATAGTCAGGTAACCTCATGGTTATCTAAACTTTCCCTTCTATATATCCACATGGGAGTAGTTTGGAATTAGTTCTAAACCTATTCTAAATAGATAATAACAATATGTTCCCTCCCCTTGAGGAAGGGATACTACTTTTTTGCTAGGTATAACTAGATAGTACTATAAGAGATACCTTATATACCTTTAATCTTATCTAAGCTCTCTAAGCCTCTTAACTAGTAAGTTACTCTAGGGAAAGTATTCTAAACTAATTAGAAATATATTTAAAACTAACTTAGTACTAGGATAAACCCTATTTAGAGCCTATACTAAGTCTAATGCTAGTATTAGTAGAAGTATTATAAAGTAAGTATTATAGCTTTTATAATATATATACTTTTATTTAAAAGATAATTTATATACTTTATATTATTAAGTATTTTAAAATAAGTAAAGAAGGTATTTTATATATTATAGATATCTAAATAATTAAGAAAGATAATATTAAAGCTCTTTAGAATATAGTAGAGAACTAAGTTTAAATTAATTTAAAAGAGATTCTAAACTAATTTAAAACTAGTACTTAATAAGTTTAATATAACTATACATATACTTTTCTAGCTAAGTATACAATATTAGCCTTTCTCTAAAATACTATTTATTTATATTTAATATATAATTATACTAGAGAAAAAGCTTACTCTTATTTTAACTAAAATCTACCTTTTTAGAAGTATTAAAAAGTTACTTTTAAAATAGTTTAGGTTATTATAAAGCTTTAGAGAAAAGTATATAAGTCTAACCTTAAAAAGAAAGCAGTAGTATAAGTAGTTCTAAATCTATTCTTAATAGATTTAAAATAGGTTTTCTTACTAACTTTATCTTTAAAATAGGTAAGAATATAATAATAGTAGTTTAAAAGATAGACTACTTATATACCTTTTTACCTTAATTACTCCCTTTAGATACTTAAGTTAGACTATAGGGTAAGTAAATAGAACTATAATAAGATAGATTTAGAATAGGTTTAGAATTAATCTTAAACTAATTCTTAATAGTTTATTACTAGAACTTTCTAGCTTATAGCCTTATATAAGTACTGAGGTAAATCTAGCTTTAAGAATAAGACCTATTATATAGGATTTCCTTCTATTAACTTTTAATCTTATTTAGCTCTTATAGAGACTGTTCTCTAAGAAAAAGATATATTAGAGATATATCATAAGAAGTACTACCTCTTTATAAGTAATTACTAAAAGCTAAAGTAATATAGTATAAGAACTAATTCTAAACTAATTCTAAATACCTATTAAATTAGTTCTTTATAGATATAAATTATATTATTTCTAAATTAATTTTTTAAATATCCTACTTAGATAAATTTAACTTCTAGATCCTATTTAATTTCTCTTTAACTTTAGTTATTCTATTAATATTATATAAAGTTTATTATTATCTACTACTCTCTCTAATAAAGCTATTAATAAGTATTATATATAGGCTTTAGAGTATAATTTAAAAGATTAACTAGCTTAAGACTAGCTTAAGTAAGGAATCCTTTTATATTACTTCTAAACTAATTTAAGACTGATTTTAAATTAATTCTAGATACTTTCCTCTAGTCTCTAGAGCTCTAGGAATTCTATAATATCTATAGTAAGAAGAGTATTATTAATATCTATATAAGTCTCTTAAATATAGACTTTTTTAAAGCTCTAATTTAGAAGTAAGAAGCTATAAGCTTCCCTACTGGTTATAATTAGCTAGTAGTCTAATACAAGTATTAATATACCTAAAGTAGGTACTAAATCTAGGTAGAAATGTATTAAGAATTAGTTCCTAACTAGTTTAAAAGGCTTTTATATAAGATTCTAAACTAATTATCTCTAGTATATCTAGTACTTTAAGGATAATAGGGGTAGCTATATATAAATTACCTTTTATAAAGAGTAAGCTAAGCTATAGAAAAAGGTAGCCTTTAAGACCTTTTAGTTAGATACTAACTTTAAGTATCTTACTAGCTAGTATAAGGTTAAAGTAATTTAGGGCTTTTATAGTACCTTTTCTTTAAAAGGTATGTTAAGAATTACTTCTAAATTAATTCTAAATAGGCTTTATACTAATTCTAGATTACATCTTAGTAATCTTACTTATATAGGTATATATAAACTATAAGAGTATAGATATATATAAACTAATATATACTATTATATTCTAAGTTCTTAAGAAGTAATATAGATATATAGTTTACTAGAAGTACCTCTGTAATAAGGGCTTAGTAGGTATTACTATTAACTAAGATCATAAGAATTTGATTAGTAAGTAGTTTTCAACTGCTTCTAGACTAGTTCTAAACTGATTTTGGAAGGTTTTAGCTAATACCTCTTAAAGGAATACAACCCTAAATACTAGCTATAGGACTAGCAGGTTAAGTACTATATACACTTCTATATAGTCTACTTTATTTATAATATTAAGTAGTATTACTTAGAAGATTAAGATCTAAACTTATTATTTAACTAGATATAAAGCCTCTTATTCTACTAGTTAGAGAAAGACTATTAGCTACTTTGTAGTCTCCTAGCTAGTACGTAGTTCTAAAGGCATTCTAAGTTTATTCTAAATTAATTAGAAATTAATTTAAGGTTAATATCTTCTTAAGGTAAACCTAGAGTAACTATATAAGCTTACTATAAGGCTTAAGTAATAATTACTACTAGTCTAAATTAGAAGTATTCTAAAATAACTTTAGATAATTAAAATAAACTTATACTTTATATGAATACTATTAAGGTATTATATAAGACTTTATATATATAGAGTAGTTAATATATTTCTCTTCTTATTTATATTTACTAATATATTAAAATCTATTTAGAACTAATTTTAAATTACTTAAGAATCTATTTCTAATTACTTTAAATATGCCAAATATAATTAATATATTATAAAATAAGATATAGTCTTTATAACACTTAGGATACCTCTTATATAGTAAAATACCTCTTTAATTAAGTATTATAATATTACTACTAGCTACTTTAATAAGAAGTCTAAAGTTTATTTTAATTAGTTTTAAACTAATTTAGAATTAATTAGAGGTAAAACATATATACTAATAAAAGTATTAATAGTATTAGGATAATAAATATATTAAATATATACTTTTAGAATATTAAACCTAATAGTAGTTAAATAAAGGGTCTATTATAGAGTTAATAGAATTAATTCAGACTTTCTCTTAAACCCCTTCTAAGTTACTTCTACTATTACAAAATATATCTTAAAGGCTATCCTAAAGTATATCAAGAAGTCAATCTTATACTCCTTCTAAAGCTACTAAGAGCCTATTACAAAGGCGTTTAAAACATATTTAGAATTAATCCCTAAGTCTAAGTTAAGCTACTTCCTCTAGAGTTATTAGAAATACTTAGAGCAATAGTCTATAAAGGGCTTTAGTAGTTAATTAGTTGAATAAAGTATAGAGAAACAAAGAAGAAAGCTTAGTATAAGAGAGAGAGTTACTTAAATTAGAGGAAAAAAGGCTAGAGTTAGAGAAAAAGAAGCTTATATTAGAGAAAAGGAGGTTAGAAATTAAGGAATAGTAATAAAGGTTATAAGGGATTTAGTTTTAAAGTAATTCTAAGTTAGTTCTAAATTAGATTAGGTTAAATTTAAAAGGAATTATTACTTAATAAAAAGTTTCTATAAATACTTCTTAATAGTATAATAAGTTATTTACTTTTCTTACTTTTTACTTTTTTTATTTTTATCTAAATATTTCTTTATAGTTATATAAATATGTAATCTATATTAATTAAAAGTTGTATTATCTTTTCTTTTTAAATTATTAAAAAGAATCTAAAAATATCTAAATAAAAAATAATTTTTACTTTTAAAGTTTTTTAAGTCATACTATAATTAAAGTATAAAATATAAAATTATAATATTTATAATTTTAATAAAACTAGCTTTTTAATAGAAATATTATTATATATAAAAGTTATTATAACTTTTAATTAAAAGAGAAAGCTTTTTATAAAGTAACTTATTAATTATAAATAGGTTTTTATTATTTAAGATATATATATAAATAATTAAATATTACTTTTATATAGTTATTATTATAAAATATAAATATTACCTTTTCTCTTAGTATATTAATAACTAATTTCTAACTAGTTATATAATATATGTATTTAAATAAAAATAAATAAATAATAAATAATATTAGTTTTAATTAGTTAGTTAAAGTATTCTAACTAATATATATATATTTATATAGAAGATTTTTATTATCTTTTAATTCTTAATAATTATAATAATTATAAATTAACTAACTTTAATAAACATTATAAAATATTAAATATTATTACTTTTTATATATTATCTATTTATTATATAAATCTTAATTTTCTAATATTAAATAATGTATATATATAATAAGTAGGCTAATATAGTAAGTAAGCTACTTTCTTATCATACCTCAAAGGCTACTTTTTTAGCTATTTTTTAAAAATCAAAATTAAGCCTAAAGAAGGTCTAGTTTTTTATATGAAGCTTTAATAAGGGTTATATTATAAGGAAAAATATTATAGAAAATACTTACTTACCCTAACCCTTATATACCTAGCTAACTACTTATCTAGAGGTTTAGATAAGAGATAAAAGAGTTAGGGTAAGTAGGTATTTTCTATAGTATTATTTCTGATAATATAACCTTTATTAAAGCCTAATGTAGAAAACTAGACCTTTTTTAAGCTTAATTTTGATTTTTAAAAAATAGCTAAAAAAGCCGTCTTTAAGGTATAATAAGGAAGTAGCCTACTTACTATATTAGCTTACTTATTATATATATATATATATATATTAGTTTAGCTTATTAAAATACTTATATAATAAAACTAAAGCGTATATAATAAATAAAAAATATATAAAAAGTAATAATATTTTATTTTTAAAATAATATTCTTTATCTTAATAAGTAAAAATAATATATAAACTAGTTTTAAATAAATAAACCTTATACCTTTTAATTTTAAAGTTATTATTTTTTATTTAGATTTTAAATTAAAAATAGTAATATTATCAAGCTTATATTTATATAGTTAAAGCTTTTAAGATCTAAAGATACTATTTATAATAAAAAATAGTATATAAAATACTAATTCTATTAAAAAGAAAATCTAAATATTTAAAGAATATTATATTAATAATAATATATAACCTTATTAACTTTTAAACTAAAGAACTTAATAAGTTATTATATAAGGTTACTATTTTTAAGACTAAGACTTATAAGCTTTATATAGAAATATAGATATTAAATAAGTATTAAAAAGTAGAAAAATCTAATTATATTTTAAAAGGTTAATTAATATTACTAAAATAAAAATATTATAAATAAGAAAAAGTAATATTAAGAACTACTAAAAAAAGAAATAACTATTAAAAAGAGAGTTATATAGAAAGTATTAGACTATAACTATAAATAATAATATAACAAGTTAATTATAAAAATACTAAATATAACATATAAGTTTATAAAATAATTAAAAAAATTAGTAATTTATAAATTAATTAAAATTACTTAACCTATATAAAAGATAAAAAGATAGAAAAAGATAGATAACTTATTAATATAAGTATATTATATTAAGTTTAGTTATATTTATATATATTATTTAATTATAAGTACTTATAAAATATATTATATTATGTTAAACTATAAGAAATAAATTTACATTACTTAATAATAAGGAAGAACTTTTAAAAAACCGATTCTGAATTGATTCTAAGAACTTAGGAACTAACTACTGCTGAACCGATTCTGAAGTGATTCTGGATCAGAAGATTCCCTTTTTAACTCCGCTGAATGCCCTGGGTATCACCTTGCTGAAGCGATTCTAAATGCATGCCAAACCGATTCATAAGCGACTTCCACTAAATTCAGATCTCATCCTCATACTCAAAGCGGGCCCAGACCTCACAATCAGGGTTGCGCTCAGTAGCAGGGTAGGACTCTAAATTAATTCAAAATCAGTAATGAATTAGCTATAAATTAGTTAGAAACTTACTCTTCTTAGTAGCAGTGCAATGAGCACACTTGCTGGTGAAGCCAGTGTCCTTGCGTATCTGAGCCATGTTAGGCTAGAATTAATTCAGAATCAGTCATGAATCAGTATTGAATTAGTTATAGATCACTTACCAGAGAGACTTCACCACGCTTGCGCATAGGGACGCGTAGGAGGGGGGGCGGGGTCTGGGCCTTGCGCTTCTTAGAGGGGGTCAGGATGTCTCCCTTATCAAGGGCGCCGGCAGCAAAACCAATGATGCGATTGTAGAATTCTAAAGAGAATCAGTTCTAAATCACTTGTAAATCACTTCTGAATCACTTACCCGCAGCCTCATCATTATTCTCAACAGAATTAGCGCCAGACTTGCGGCCCTTAACCACAACCGGTACACTATTCAGCTTGTGCTTCTTGATGTGGTTCTTGAGGTTGGACTCAGAGCTGAAGCGAATGTTCTATAGAATCAGGTCAGAATCGATTATGAATCGCTTGTGAATCAGTTAGACATACCTTGATGCAAGTGATAGAGCCGGACTTGCTACCGAAGCGGCAGTAGACCTCTCCTGGGGCGAGCATGATTTCGTTGTCCTGAATCAATTAGAAACTAGTTTGAAAGTGAGAAAGAATCAATTGTGAATCACTTACCTTGTTGAACTCGAAGGGTGGGAGGTTGGCCAGACGTTTGTTGAGGTGGCCGTCGACCTCACCGACAAAGTACTGCTGGTACTCAGGCTGAATCGATTCAGAAGGGGTTCTGAATCGGTAGGGAAAGGGACAGAACTTACAGTGTCCTTGTAGGAAGGCATGGTGGGAGAATTTGCTGAACTGATTCAAAATCAGTTAGGGAAGGGAAGGGAATGGGGGTATGAAGGGGAGGGGGATAGGGGCCTTACTGTTGTTGTTGAAGGGGTTGAGGAAGGGAAGAGGAAGAGTTGTGAATAGGTTATACCCTTATATAGGATAGGGTCTGGAGGGATTGTGGGCACAATCAGTAACTGGCACTAACCCGATCGGGTAACTTTCTTTTTCAGCCAATCATAAAAATGGGCAGTGGGTCACCTGACTATGGTCAGGTTATCTCTTGGGCGGACCCACCTGGCACTCTTTTGTGGGGCTTTGGTCAGGTAACCCCCCCCCCCGATGGTCAGCTTACCTACGTCCTCTTAGAAACCCTCTAAAACATAATTGTGATAGTATTAGTAATAATAGCGTCAAAAACAACCAGTACGTTGCTCTTCTTATCACAATAGAGAGCATTATTAATATATAGTGGGATGGAAAATTAAAGGAAAGTAGGGCTAAAAATACGCGTACCCATATAAACACTTTGGGTATTTAGGTAGATCTATAATATAGGTATTATAGGTTATGGGTAGAATGGATATTTTTTTTCCTTTTCAGTTGCGACTTTGGAAAAAAAACTATATCTCTTTCTAGTACATTTGCTCAAGATTTATAGGCTATTACAAATGATTATTACATTTTTACGGTAAAATACCTATTACCATAAAACCCATTATCTACATAGGTAGATCTATGTGGTCTAGTCAGCCTCGACGTTTGAATAAGAGCTTTGAGCTTTATTCATTGGCATGCCCGTGTTTGATCAGCAGCACTCGGGCCCATCCACCACGATTCCTTTCATGAAAGCATCTTTTACTCCATCACGACTGACAATGGCCGACAATGAGTCAAATCTTGTATCAGAGTTCTGTATAGAGCATTTTTCACCATTGGTTTTATTGCCATTGCAACATGAATCATATTGTTAACCACACCCAAAGACCCGGATAACATTTACTGGTTGAGAATCGTATCGACAGATTCCACCGTGTCACTGAAAGTGTCTTTTGGCTCCTTGAAAAGTTGCACAGCTCACATTGAAACGACATGTTGCTCTGGAGGGAGAAACTCTAGCCTAGACAAGGGAGGGAGGGAGGATCAAAGGGTGGTGGAGCCTAGAGAGAACGCTTGCATCCGAGCATGCAGCATAGTGTAGATACATTGAAGGCCCAAACGCTAGTTTGCTATTACCCAATCAAGAGACGGTTCAAAACACGCCGGTCACTTTTGCTACACATGTGGGCAGAGCGTGCAGAGAATTGACATGCCCGACACACAATGCTGAAGTGTCTTAGTTGTGCTGCGACATGTCTTCCTGTGAACCCCGGTGGGGCGTACAAAGTTCTTTTGACCTCCAGCTCTCAGTACCGGTAGTCTGGCATGTCACTTATGTCAGCACCTGGAAAGCATTTGTTTGACGTAATAAAGTGTTTGGGAGTATATGTGAGTGGGTGCTAAGTCTGGGTTGCTTGGAGCAGCACCTGAATGTTTCATGAGAATGGGTACCGGCAGTTGTGACAATATAAGTGACCAATTGATCAGGAAGCACTGAGCTCTTGGCTCTCAATGTGCGTTGGGGCCAGCGGCCAAAACACAAGCCTGCAGCCAGCCGTGCCTGCTAATATCATTTTCTTTTGTTTGTGCTGGCTGGAATGCCGCATCATACATGCTGTTTGTATAGATGGCTCTTGGTTATATCTCACCTTGCCTGCATTTGCATGGCCATCCATGGCTGCTGTTTCTGGCCAACTCAGTGCCACTCAACCTCTTGTCTTGGAGCACAGAAAACTAATGGTTTCTAGCAATGTATGGACCGTTTGATGAATGGACAGGGTTCAATTACCTTTGACCCTGCAAGACAAGACAGTCACATAATGCACCATTGTGATGCTGTCTAGGCAGGGCTTACCTGAAGTACCTAGGGAGACAACGAGGCCCAGCTGGGGGGGACAAAACAGCGGGTGACACGTCCCAAGTACAAGCCGCATATTCTGTCCTCGGCATCTTGGGCATGCCCATAGAGCAAACCAGCAAAGGACGCTACCTACCTAGGTAGGTAGGTGAATCTGCAGGGGTGCCATGCCTCTAGAACAATCCTCCCGGCGCTTTTAAATGGCCTGAAAGGTAGTCCCACCTTTCAACCAGCATAGGTACCTTGGGTAGGTAGCTTAAGTAATAGGAGGGTTCCGGCGGTCTGATCTGAAAACTTCAATCGAAACTGCGTCTCATTTCTCCGACTCATCTCCAAATCCGGTTACTCGCTCACTCTCATTTATTAGGTACCATTTTCCCCTCCAGCGGCAGGCAACGGTTTCGCGACGATATTAAAAAAATCAGCCAGTTCTCGAGTGACTGGCGCAAGCACTCATGAGCGGTAACGACATGGAAAATTTAGACGATTTAAATCACTATGTCCAGCAGCTGGAGATTTTCCGACGCAATGACTACACTCGCGATCAGATGATTCAGGTGAGTTTTTGGTTCCCAATCCCCTGCCTGACGGATGATTTCCTCGGGTCGAAAAAAAAAAAAAGGCAGTAGTGAAGGCGACTGCCGAGTGCTTTCTGGTGACGAACTGCTGACCTTTCCGGATCCTAGGATCTCCTCGTACGCCACCGCCAGCTACAAGCGCTTTATCGCGAGAAGTGCGACGATTATAGTAGCGAGGTCGAATCTCGCCGCATGTGGCAGACTAAGGCCAATAACTTGGGCCAAGAAGTATCTTCACTAAAGAAGGCTAATGTAGGCCGAGGATTCCCCCCCCGCCTTCATCAGTGATGACTCTTTTCTTTCCCTCACGAGCTCGAGCTATTCACATGAGAGCACACAGACTGACACGGCATGCAGGAATCTAACCCGTTCGTCTTCGTGCTTATCGACGGCGACGGCGCCGTTTTCCAAGAGGCCTTCCTCAAGAGAGGCGCTGACGGCGGCGCCGAAGCCGGCTACCTCTTGTGGACAGAGATTAAGAATTACGTCACCGATGCCTATCCCGAGGCCGCCAGCGAGGACTGGAACATCATCGTACAAGTGGTCCTCAACGTCGACGGGCTCGCCAAGAAGCTACACTCCTCGGGCATCGCCCCTAACACCACGGCCGAGAGGACGCTCGCCGACTTTGGCCGCGGCTTCGGCCGCGCACAGCCCCTCTTCAGCTTCACCGACGTCGGCTCCGGCAAGGAGTCGGCCGACCACAAGATCCGCGAGATGCTCCGCGTCATGGTCCGTGTGACCCAGTGCAAGCATATCTTCTTCGGCCCCTGCCACGACAACGGGTACCTGCCCGTCCTCGAGCCCTACAAGCTGGACCACAAGGTGGCCAAGAAGCTCACCCTGATCGAGACGACGCCGGCCGAGGAGGGCTTCAAGCAGCTCAACTTCCACAGGGTCAGCTTCAAGTCGGTCTTCATGTCGGAGAAGCTGCCGGAGAGGGTCCAGCGCCCGGCCGTCGCGAGCATCCCGCCACCCCTCACCGTCCCGGCGGCCGGCGCCCCGACTAAACTACCGGCCGGCGTGAGCCACACCAACTCGGCCAACAACGGCGCACCGCTGAGGCCTGCGGCCGGTAGCCCCGCGCGCATCACCAGCCCGCCCTCGAACGTCTCGCAGACGTCATCCCAGTGGACTGCCGTCACCAGAGCCCCGACGGCGCCCAAGGTGATCGACATCTCGCCCGCTAAGAAGGCGCCGGCCCGCAAGTACTACCTACTCAACAAGGACAGCCAGCGCATCGACGAGCCGCTGCCCAAGATAGATCCAGCGGCGGATAAGAGGTTCAAGGAGCGGATGAGCAGAGAAGGGAACTTTTGCAACAATTACCACCTTCAAAACAACTGCAAGAACCCGGAATGCCACTACGTCCACGGCGAGAGGCTCAGCGCGGGAGAGCTGCTGGTGTTGAAGCAGAAGGTATGTGCACGGGGTTCCAGTCCCAACGACGAGACGTGCTTGTGCCCGATCTCAAGCTAACATGCCATCAGTCTCGTGGTATACCATGCAGTATGGGGTCCGAGTGCGACGACATTGACTGTACCCTCGGGCATCATTGCAAATGGCTTCGCGATTGCAACCACTACTACTGCCGCTTTGAGGGTCTGCACGATATCGACGGCGTATGTCTCTCGAGGTTCCTTTTTATCTTGCTTTGCAGTCCTGAACGACGCCGCGATGCTGACTACATCAATGACAGAAACCGCGAGTCAAAGTCTTCGAGGACGGAAGCATGAAGATCGTTGACAAGCTTTAGCTCCCCCCTTACTTTCATATCATCTTGTTAAAAATCATGTAACGGCTTGAGATCACCACTCGGTACAAGCGATCTCGAGGATTCTGGCGGTTAGACGTTTGCTGGAGCGGCAAAAAAAGGGGGTGCGTTGGCCTGGGAAATTGCAAATCGCGATGGCATTCGGGGGGGTGGTTGGTTAGGTGGCTATCTGGCAAGGCGGGGCGGGCTATCCTAAAGTCCCTCCAACAGCATCATCATAGCAACGAATAATAAGATATCACTAGATTCATAAGGATTCTCAATCGCGTTTCCCCACGGCGTCTCTGCAGTTCACCACCCACCGGCCTGCAAAGGCAGCACCCGTTCAAGAATAAACATCACGAGAAAAAAAAAGCCCAGTGCGCATTCGATCGCTGCCTAAACCCGTCATCCAACCCCCCCCAGTAGTTAACGCGTACTTGTCCTTTATCGCCGACCCCTCTTTCCAAGCCGATGCTGATTCGTTGAGGGTGGTTTCGAAGGAGTAAGTACCTGCAGGCAGCACCTTGGCTCAATGTAAGCGATGGTGCCGCGGAAACCGGAATTGCTTTTGTAGCGAATAGGAAAACAGTCAGCAATCCACGTAAGAGTGGCCCATGAACACGTCGTGTTGCTGCGTGGCCGTTTCTGTCCCGAGCTGCAGTCGTCAGTGGCGCGTGTTGTTGACGTTGGATGTCGAGAAACATGTTTGTGCAATAGACCGAGTGTCTATATATATATATAGTATATATGGTATATATGGAGTGAAAACTTTAAAGAGAGTGTGTCCCCTGTCACGAAACGATTTAGAGCACATGGCTGGTATCTACAAAGCATCTTTTATAGGTAGTAGCTAGATGCAACTTATCATGCAAGACAGCCTGACTGACTTGGCTAGCCAGAAACCAAAAATTAACATTCAGCTCTTTTATCTCTTATACCTGGCAGAGTTAGGCTGCGATCGGAAACTTGGATAACGGCGAAATGTTGGATAAGAAAGGCCAAATGTTCGAAATCACCAGCCACAAGTACCCCCTGAACTCAAATCATGTCGCACTGGGCTAAAAATGGGAGGGTACATCATGGTTACGGTTTAGTGCTGCAGAACTCTATGTTTTCGAACATTGGGCCCGTACCTCATTAATTAGTGACTTTCTACTGCCTGATTTAACGTAATTCCCCTCTTTTCCCATACAAATTCTCAAACCACCTTGAGAGGTGGTTTGAACTTCATAAATCGCTATCCAAGTTCACTTATAGTGGGCAACAGTGGGCAACAGTGGGCAATAGTGAGCAATAGTAGGTAATACCCTATAACTATAGTAGGCGATACCCTATAACTATAGTAGGCAATGCCCCATAGTTATAGTAGGCAATGCTCTATAGTTATAGTGGGCAAGGATCCTAGCAGTACATCTAGATAACTAGACTTTCCCCTGGCAGATAACTATAAATAACCCTAACCCTATGTATTTCTTATTGGAGTTACCACCGTTATCCAAGTTTTATCCAAGTTGCCGATCGCAGCCTTAATCTCACTTTGTAACCTTATTCAATAGGCATGCGGATCTATTATACCTTCTTGCCTCTCTCTCTGTTGAGCTACTTTCGGTGCTGTAAAACCTCATCTACGCCACATCAGACTCCATACCACGCAGAAAGACCAACCATATCCCAAGATTCAAATGCCTGTTTATTTCATGCTGCGAGAAAAAAAAAACTCAATGGCGGCAAGGTCGATCGAGTGTATCACCCAAGACAAGCCTCACGGACAACTTGGGAAGGCCTCCTGAGAAATACCGTATGAAGAAGTTGGGGGCGTTAGGAGTTGATCCTTTACGCCTTCGCCGTTTGATCCGGTATGTATATTATCCCTATCCAATCCTCTTGAATCAGCGACGTGCGTCATTTGTCAGAGAAATGATCCGTTAGACAACGGGTCGTGTCACCTCGTTTCCTCAGCTTTGTGGGATGACAAGCTGTTTGGCTAGACGGTGCATGTTTTACATCCAATTTGCCGGCTACAGGTTTGGTTTATTGGTACATCTCTGACCAACGCTGCTCACGATCTCCGGTAAAGATAGGCAGAGTATGAGTGCTTAGCAAGACTTGCTCGGCCAAACACCAGTACGCCAGTCACCGAGGTTGTTGCGCAGAGGTCCGGAGGCTGCAACCTTCTCCAGTGTTCAGTTTGCTCTAGCCACACGAGCGCTGCGTCTTCTTCGGCGGAACCTGCATCGGAGCCGATGACCAGGGTAGCTCCAATAGGGCCTGACAGACCAGGGTTCGTGAGAATGGATCCGTAAAGAAGTGCCGAGCACGCACCCCAGATTCGGCTACCCGAAGCCGATGCTCCACTACGTGCCTGTTCTTGCTTTGGGTCTGGATGAGGGTATCGTGAGGTTGGGGTAACTGAGTCTTGGCAGAGCCAGGATACTGACAGGCCGCAGTGGGTGGGGAACAAGACGTCATGTGTGAAGTTGGGATCATTCAGTGGTTAAAATACTCTATCCGGTCAACATGTGGTCTGGGCCTGCCAGTCCTGCCGAGCTCATATACAACCCCGCGCCAAGGCACATCGACACAACCTCGATGCGGGGGATCATGGTTGCCCACTGCCAGCAACAACCACAAGGATCCCCGGTTAGCTTTTGCTCGGTTTCTTCTCTTACACCCCGCGGCCATCGGCGCCGACGACCGAAAAACCAGCGATCGGCATCTTGTTGCAACTCTTGGTGGCTGTCAAGTCCTCCCACGGGGCTAATGAAAGCACACTTGTGTGTCGTTTTCCCGCCCGCAG
This sequence comes from Colletotrichum echinochloae, assembly GCA_016618095.1. Classification (NCBI taxonomy): domain Eukaryota; kingdom Fungi; phylum Ascomycota; class Sordariomycetes; order Glomerellales; family Glomerellaceae; genus Colletotrichum; species Colletotrichum echinochloae. Next base: position 5,558,275 of record JADEZT010000004.1, read on the forward strand.
CCGTGGTAGCCCCTCATCATGTCGTCAAACCGACTCAGCGGCTCCGGGACCGAGGAACGGAAAGTTCACGTATCCTTGCTCAGTAACCTCGGAAGCAAGAAACCCTTGGTCGAGCAAGCGATCTGCTCCACACACTGTCATGTGCGCGGTGTTCCCGGAATCGGGCGTGTGTATTTGAAGGATGGAAAGCCCCCATTGCGGGATCAGGCCGTTGCATAGAGGAACAGCCGGCCTTCACATCGACTTCTCTGCATCATGTTGTCAACACTGGCCTTAGCTTCGTTGCTGTTGCCAGCACACGCCCTAGGTGATAGCGCAGATGCCAGCACGAGCTGCGACGCGTTGCCAGAGGTGATAAGATCGACGATCTCAACCCTCGGCGCCGTGGAAACAGCTTTCGTGCCGACAAACTCCCTGAACGTATCTGGAACCTTCAACTCGATCGCCTTTTGCCGCGTGAATGGCAGTGTGCCGTACCCAGAGAACAACACTGTCTTCTTTGAAGCATGGCTCCCTGACACGGATGTGTATAATGGCAGATTTTTGGCAGTAGGTGAGTGGATTCTTTACAACGACTCTCGCTCGGTATAAACAGCGCTCCGACTGACCTGACTACGACAGGCAACGGGGGTATGGCCGGCACCATTGACTATGCGTCCATGCTGGAGAACGTCAACAAAGGTTTCGCAACCGCCGGAGGCGATAGCGGCCACCGGGCTTCCGACAACAATGGCGGCAATGCTTATCCAGGTGGCGTCAACTTACCCTACCTTCGCGACCGCAATCAGGTCCTCGCTTGGATCCGCAACTCGATCGCGCTTTTCACGCCCCCGGCGAAAGACGTCACGGGCCTCTATTACGGAAAGCAACCTCATCATGCCTACTACAAAGGCTGCTCCACTGGGGGTGCTCAGGGCTTTGCATTGGCCGAGTTTCATCCCGGCTTGTTCGACGGAATCGCTGCAGGATGTCCTGGAAATTGGTACTCTCATCTCGCCTTGTCGTTTCTGTGGAACCAACAGGCCACACTCGTATGTTCTATCTAAGACCCCCTTGGCTAGTGGTACCCTCCGAACATATGTTTTCGTATACTAACACGCTAAAGGGATCGGGATTTTTGCCGCAGGAGATACTAGACTATATCAAAGATGCAGTCCTGGATCAATGCGACGCTTTGGATGGCGTCGAAGACCGCGTGCTCGAGAATCCACTGGCCTGCAAGTTTGACCTCGAAAGGTTGGCTTGCAAGGACGGGGCAAACAACACGTCGACCTGTCTCACTCCGGAACAAATTATGGCGGCCAGGGATATATATTCCGGGCCCCGTCGTTCTGGGACCAACGCCAGCCTCTATCCAGGTTTCGATCTGGGTAGCGAATCGGAATGGATGTATCAGGAAGGCCGCCTCTCACTCTCGTTTTCCCTCCCCCTGCTCCAGAACATGGTTTTCGACGACCTGAGCTACAACGGTAGCACCTTTGACTGGGCCACCGATGTGGACGCGATGGACGAAAAAGTGGGCAGCTTGATCGACGCCATTAGTCCCAACCTCACATCATATAAGACGAAGGGAGGAAAGCTACTGGTCACGCAGGGTTGGGCGGACCCATTCAATGCGGCCACCTGGCCTATCGATCACTTGAATGAGGTTGCGCGGGTAACAGGCGGCGAGAGGCAAGAATGGCTCTCTCTGTTCATGATCCCCGGTAAGTGACGCCACATAGCAGACTCTGCGCTCGTTACGGACGAATCAGGCTGACATGACGGTGCTTCAAGGAGGTGGTCACTGTGGTGGCGCGTCGACGTATCCCCAGGTCCCGGCGAAGCAGAACACGCTGGAGGCCCTTGTGGACTGGGTCGAAAAGGGACGGGCTCCAGAGGCTCTGCTTGGAACGGCCCCGGCTGATGCAAGTGGACGAACGAGAAAGCTTTGCAGGTGGCCTCGCACCGCCAAGTACGTTGGGGGCAATGCGGATCAGTCGGACTCTTACACGTGTGAAGAATAACATCATTAAACGCAAACGCAAGGGTTAGATGGTTCTCATTAGTATATCACCAGTATTGTATATAAAAAATACATTTCCAGCCTAAAGCCTCTGGTTCACACCAAGCAGTGTTTTGGAACTTCAGTTATATACCGCTACCTATGGATTCTTGTGTGGAAGTGATTAACCCACCCACCCCACTTCCGCAAAGCCCCCACCTCCGCAAATCCCCATAACCACCAACACCACCACTATCACCACTTTATTCCTCAGGTCTGCCGCCCACCCATATGCAACTTTCGGCCTCGCTGGATAATTCGGATGCGCTGGATTCATCCGGACTATCTATATTGCCGATATCCGTATTTTCTGATAGCTGGCTCTGCCGTATGGCTGCAAATCGACTGTTGGGTGATGATGGGGCTTTTTTCCTCCTACGCTGCTGCAGGATATCTAGTTGTTCCTGCTGTTGGCAGGCCTGTTGCTCTATACTGGATAGTCTGAATGCCTGCTTATCCCAGCCCTTCTGCATCTTTCTAGATAGGTGGCGAAGAGTATAGATATCTAGCCTATCCTTGCCTAGCTGTTGAAGTTGACGTAATTGATGCCGGAATTCAGCAGACCGGCGAGGTGTTACCCATGGGATAACAGATACGGATTTATCCCACTGCTGGCTGCCAGCCTGGATGGGCTGGCTGGCCTGGATGGGCTGGTTGGATGCCTTGGATACCAGGGGGTTGGATAGGGGGCGCCTTGAAGAGACTGGCCATAACCCAGCCCCTTTCCAGCCAGCCCTTATATTCTGGCTGGTTATTACCACATCCCTAGCCTCTAAATAACAGGCTAGAAATGCCCTTTTGCTAGCCACTGTTAAATCCGTCACTATATCATCCATCGATTCAACCCCCTTCCTATAGGCGTGCTTTAATGGGCTGAAGACAGCCACATCTAGAGGCTGGAGGACTGCAGAGGAGTGCGGCGGCAGATATAACAGCCAGATGCGATGCTGCCAGCATTTCCACATGAAGTCAGTGGTTATATGGCTGTGATGCCCATCTAGAACCAGCAGTCTATATGCCCCTGGTTGGCTGGGTTGGGTATATGGGATGAAGACCTTCTCCAGCCATCTAAGGGCAGTCTGGTCAGTCGTCCAGCCATTATCAGTATATGTGAAGTGCCACCCTTCATATCTAGATAGGTTGGATGGGAACCACTGGGTCTGGAGGGACTTGCCCTTATATATAACCAATGGGGGTATGCGCTGCCCATCAGCAGACACACATTCCAACAGTGAGATCCATGCCTGGATCCAGGCTGTTTTTTCTGGATATATCGCGATGCGGCAGAGCCCAGCACCAGCCCATTAGTCCCTTTGCCCTCCATGATGCCAGTCTCATCCATATTCCATCGGTTGGATGGATGGATGCCCTTGATCTCTGGGATATCCAGACGATCGAGGAATTGCTGGATGATTTCTGGCGAATGGGCTCGCCAGCGCCTGGCATCTATCGCCCTGGATCGCTTGGTCCGGATTAATGGGTTTCGCCGCAGAAATCGCCGCATCCACTTCCTCCCTAGAGGTTGCTGCCCATCGCCCAGCATACGCTCTGCCAGGCCCTTCAATTGCCCATGGGAAATAGGGCAGCCCAGAGCTTCCTGGGTTAATATATAGGCAACCAGATTATCCTCCTGGGACTGGGTTAAACGCTGTATATCGGCAAAAGCAGCATTCCTACTTTGCCTACCCCTTTTCAGCCGATAATAAAGGGTATGGTATGGGATGCCCCATTGCTGGGCAGCCCTACTGATAGGGCGCCCATCTCGCGCATCTGCCAGCGCCCGTTGGAGCTCAAATTCGGAGTATTGCTTCATGATGGGTTGAAGAAGATATCCTCAAAAAATGGCGTTGTTTGGCGATATATGGCAATTGTTGTGATAGTTTGAAAAAGGTGGTGATGTTGATGGAAGAGGATAGATGCGGCATTTTCGGCATTTGCGGAGGTGGGGGCTTTGCGGAAGTGGGGTGGGTGGGTTATTATAACTGCCGTACAAGAGGCGAGGATTTACGAAACTTTGCGCTCTTCAACCAGCCCCCTGCACCTATCACACCCAGAGATGGCTGAAGCGCTAGTGGGCAAGGACTTGGTTGGGACAATCGGGAAACAAGAAGGGCTTGCGGGTTTTTCGCTGTGTTCTATAATGTATATGGCTAAGACGGGCAACCTCGATACTTCTGGGGCAAAAGTGTCACGGATCCCAAAACCAAAAACATACAACACCAGGTATTCGCTGATCGTCACCGACTCAACTACTAATCCGGCCCTCACTGGCATCACCTAGATGGAGCTGACACGCCCTTTATCTTGAAGGCTTCAACAACCTGTACTGGAGGGCACCGCTCCTCGAAACGGACGGAGAGGAATATAATATAACCAATTAAAACTCAACTTAAACGGTAGAATTACCGTTGGATGGATCTTTGACGTTCAAAGGCTTGTTGATACACCCTGGTGTTTCTATAAAAGCTCTCGTTGCCTAATGCTAGGCAACAAGGCATTAACAGAGTTCACGCGGAGAATCTCTCGCTAGGCCTGTTATTGATCCCTGCACATCAGATGCGCAACCCCTAGTCCTCTGCCCACTGTTGTTCGGTGGCCGTGTCTAAACACCCCCTCCTTCCAGGGTTTTGTTCCATCCATTGAAATATATGTATGCATGTGAGCATTTGTAGGCTTTAGTACCAGAGACCGGCCCTCAATTCAACGCCGACTCACACCCATGGTTTCTGTGCTTGCCCCTCATTTCGCGGCGTCTTGGTCCCCTAACTAAGAACTACTAGATCGCACCAAGCAACGTTCGGTTTGCTGCCATGCCACGTTAGCCGGGAACCTGCTGCATGTCAGTGTATCATAGTCTCGTCCCCCCCAGGCGCAGGAGAGGAGACCCTCGTCTATCACGTCCAACTAAGCCCTGCGCTATCCTACCCTCGCCCGGAGCTGTGAACTAGGGTCCTATTCCATGGATTCTCCCTATTAAGTAACTATGCTTTGATTTAGATGGTGTGGTTAGGGAAGAACAGAGGAAGCAGTCACAGCAGCACTTTAGGGCATTTAGTATAGCAATTAGGGGAGTCATCTCCAAAAGCTCTGGGAGGTTAGTTACAGCAATCCATGGTTATCGTTTTTCTCTATCTAGAAACCATATATTGTGTAAAGTATCGGGTATAATGCTTTTAATGTTTTTATTTTATTTTACTATGTAACTATCAATGTGTACCTGTGCGACTTTCAGAGGGACCGCCTTGTATTAGCACCTTGGTAAGAATTCGACTTGTATTAATTAAAAGCCATTCAAACAATCTTGTAGCTAAGAACTGTTTGCCTATTTCTATTCATGTCTAAAACGTATGGACTGGTTCAACAGGCTTATTTGCCCTAATTACATCGATATTTGCCACGATAGCTTCAGCCATCGGTAGCTGCTTTGTCATGTGCTTTATCACGCGGCGTTTCACTCATTACTCGTACACTTTACCTGAATATATAGAGGTTCACTTTCATACTTTCACTTAGATAGAACAAGCCTTTTAGACCTCAATTCCTCTATGCCCTACTGTGTGCTCTAACTCGTGACAATATTCCTCTCTCGCGGCTGATATACGTGCCGGTCAGACACCCCCCCAAGTACCCGGTAAATATTACAGTTTTGTTTCCTCCTTATTCACTACTCCCTTATTCCTCTTCTGATGCCGACGCATCTGTGCAAGCGCCTTCCTTAGGTCCTCCGCCAAATCGTGGTCCCATACCCAGTCCATGTCGGTTGACAGGTCCTTTGCGATTTGCGATGTTGTGTGAAACACTTCGAACTCGTACAACTGTCCCTGCCTGCGGCTGTCAGTGACCAACCTCTGTGTCCTTGGTCTGCGCACTCTGTCGTAGGCCGCCAGCGCGTCTGGGATTCGCCTGGGGTCGTCAACGGAACCCAGGAGGTTGCCGAGGATGTAGGCGTCCTCGATGGCCATGCCGGCGGCGGCGCCCTTGTGCGGCGTGGACGCGTGCGCAGCGTCGCCGGCCAAGCAAACGTGACCCTTGTAGTACGTCTCAATCGGCGGGTCGTCAAATAGCGCCCAAATATCGAGGTTGTCCATCATGGAGATGATGGTCCGCGCTTCCTTGCTGAAGTCTCCAAAGTCCTTCAGCGCTTGTTCTCTGCTTGTCTTTACAACCCAGTCGTCCGATTGCCAGCTGGATTTACTGCTAAACCCAACCACTATTGCACCACGGCTGTGAGTTGAAGCCTGTTATTACATTTGGGGAGGGGGCGAGGAGGAGGAGGGGAGGGGTTTGGGCGGTTACGGTAGAAAGTTTACTCACCATTCATAATTTTACCCTTGGCAACCGGGAAGGTCAGAATGTGTCGATGATCGCCAAGGTACATCTGACTGTTTCCCGCCCGCTCTTTACCCAGTAAATTCGCCGCCTTCTCCATGGGTATAAGGCCACGGTAGGCGTACTTGCCAGAAAAGACTGGCCTGACGGATTTGTACGAGTCACCAGTCATCAGGGCCCTCATCTTGGACTTGATCCCATCACAGCCGACCACGACATCATGGGTTGCAGAAGACCCATCCTGGAACTTGAGAGTGACGCGACCGCCTTCTTCCTCGTAGTCGACAAGGCGCTTGCTCAGTTCGGCCACGTTGGGGGGCATGAATTCCAACAACTCCTGCAGAAAGTGCGCCCGGTGGACGGCAGCCTGCCCCGTCGAGGATTTGAGCCTGTAAATGAGATGGCCGGCGGGGTGCCCGTCCATCTCCTTTCCAAGGCGGAAATCGAACCAGACCTTGCTGTACTGCGGATCCTGGTTTCCCGTGACTACATTCTCAAACGCCTGACGTAGATGCGGCGAGATGAGCTGCAGGGCTCTGACAGTGTTGGGGCCGAATGACACGCCGGCCCCGATTTCGCCGAACTGAGCGGTCCGCTCGTACAGTTTGGTCGGCACCCCGAGCTTGAGGAGCTGAAGGGTCAGGACCACGCCGGCGATGCCCCCGCCCACAACACCAACGGAGAAGTCCTTGCTTGGTTTTTGGGAAAACTCGTTGGTACCGGCACTGGCGAGCGACATGGCCACGAACAGCAAAGACGACAGGAAACGAGATAGACGGACCATGGTAGAGGGCTTGATCAAAAGGACTGTAAGATATTAATCAGTAAAGGGCAGTTGAGCGACACTTCTTGGCGAGGTAACAACCGGCTTCTTATATAGATGGGTATTGGGGCAAGGTACTTGAACTATTATATGATCTATAGTCTGTCTGCTTGGTTGCTATCTCTGTTTTTAATTAGAAAATACAAGCGAGGTAAAACTTAAATTTTGTTAACCTTCTGAGGAAATTTTAATCTAAGTAGTACTTTAAGGCTACTTATATACTATTTATACATATTCTAATCACTTTTTACTTGTAGGGATAGCAAACCACCATCTTAACGCCCTGTGCGAGTTATTAGCTGCTAGAGAGCTTAGCACTTACTCTACTACCTAAATTATTGGTAAAGTAAGCGATTACGTACAGACTAGAGCGTAACAGACGAATATAAAGAATGTCTTCAAGAAGATCCCTTTCCTTTACCAAGGGAGACTTATCAATTCAAGTTTACATATCGACTTTTATGTCTTTTAGCTCCTCCTATGTAGCTCTAGCCGACATAATCCAAAAGAGAGGAACTTCTAACGCCTTTTATATTTCGGAGTTAAACCTGTCGCTGGTCCTACACTTGCGGATCCGAGTTAATCGACCACGTCCATCAGCATATCGCAACTTCAAGATGGCATTGAATTGTATCTTATACCTAAGGCGCGTTTGATATTCCGGATTGGCCTTGCTATTTATCTGCATATGCTATGATAACTTATATGGTGTGTTTGCTCTGCTGCCCCATTTCCTGACTCGCTGACTCTCCCGCGCTGCTACCGTCGTATATCTCCAGTTTAATTGATTTCAATTTTCTTCGGGGACACCGAAAATTACTTTTTTTGTTTTCTACCCTTCCTATGATTTCAATGATATAAGAACCCTTACATTCACCCTCGGCTAGAAAAAGTCTATCCTACGGGTAACACGGCTATTGTCTTACAGCCCTACACCTACTGTACGTCCTACATCATCATATTATCTTACATTATCTCCGCTTTCTTAATCCTGATCTATTACAAAATAGACGTCTTCTTCAAAAAAGACTCGTATCATTAACGCCCTTACTACCGCTGTACTCGCTGGTGTTGCTAAGGCGTGGGGGTCGTACAATCAGTGCCGTTGCACCATGGCTAACAACACAGTTGATAATTGAAACTATTACTGAACCCGCGTGCGCCTACTTGCATACGCAGGCTAGCGGCTCTGATACCGAGACGGAATGTAGAGCTTGCGGAAGCCACAATACTACTAGATAGTGCGTTAGATAGGGCGGACCTCAACTGATAAGCAACTGTGACATGCGAGAAGCCTGCACTATTGTGCATGCCACTAGATCAGAATCTTGGTACAAGAATTAAACAAAGGTATAATGAGATATATATCTTGTAAAAGTCTAATAAATAGTAATGCTATAGTAGGTAGGGGTTGTTGAAGCCTGTATATAAGATACTATTTTTGTATACATGTAAGAAGTACTGCTGTTAGAATGCTGAGTATCTGCAGAGGGTAGAGGAGCTAATCTAGATTACGTACTGCGCTATGTAACCTACCTTAACAGCTCCTTTAATATTTATAGCACTACTCCTGGTAAGCTCTACTGGCCTTCTTTCTCATCTCTTCGACTATAATAATATCTTAAATATATTATAGTTTAACCCCTATATTTTCTGTCGTTCAGCAGCACATTTGCGCCATCCGCTGACCAAGGCAGGAGTGTTGATCCTGTCTTTACATGGTCGATCCCCTTGAGGGCTTCTCTAGCTTGGGGGCTTAGCTTTTCACGAACTAGCACGTATATATCGTAGGTCTTCTCGCTACGAAACAGCTGTTCAGGTGGCAGCCGCGCGAAGACGCGCAGGTCTTTTGGGACTGCCTGGCTTCGGGCTTGTCTTGCAGCTTGTTTTGTTGGCGTTGGTTTGTCCTGTTGTCTGTTTAGTGGTTGGCTCCCCACCGCCGCGTATGAGCGGACCGGGGCCGGCTGGTTTCGGGCCGCGTGTAAGGGCTCCCCTTGGAGACTCATGTCTCTCTGGGACCCATGTCAGCAGCATGCAAGGACCTTGCTAGTCTGCGTTAGTACCAGGCGGAACGATATTTCTCCTCTTGAAACTCTCTCTCTAAGGACTCAATCTTTTTCAAAAGGTCCCCCAGGAATTGTTGTCTTTCGGCATCCCGTCGTAGGAGATCCTGGACGAGATTCGACAGCTTGTTGATCTCCTCTTTCAGTTCAGCATTGTCCTAGTAGTTGACCTGCTCAACCACTCTGACCTTCGCGGTCAGTTTTCGAACGCGTCCCGACCGTCGTGAGGTACTAGCGTCCCTGAGGACCGTAATCGATGGCCCTACGTCCAGGGGGACCGCCATGATCGTGAGAATCGGCTTGCGTGGGCTGGTGATGAGTAATGATACTGAGGTGGGCCGGAGCCTCCTATAATCTTAGCAGTTGCTAACAGGGGTACCTTGAGCTGGTTATACAGTCTGTTGCATTAGTAGCATTAGAAACCTATTTTTCTATTAATATGTTAGCAACCTACTAATATAACCCTATGAAAAACTATAATTTTTAGCTAGTAGATTTAGATATCTATATATTTAAATATTAAATAGTCCCTCTTTTAAAGTTACTTACTATTAATACTACTAATACTAAAAATAAGGCTATTTAAACCTATATAAAGCTCTTTATTAGTTAATTTATTAATAAGTAATACCTCTTAGTTCTTTTATTACTTTAATTAAAAATTATATGGATTATATTAATATATAGCTTTATTATTTGTTATTATAATATATAAAAATAAATAAGCTTTAAAATTTATAATATTCTTATTTTAGAGATTTATATAAAACTCTTTTTTTATTAATTTATTAATTAATTAATAGAATCTTAGACTTTAATATCTTAGAGAAATACTATAAGGTTTACCTTAAGAAATAGTTTAATAGAAATAAAAGTAAGCTAGCTAAGCCTCTCTAAGCTTTAAAGTCTATAATATCTTTATTACTATTACTACCCTTAACTAGATAAAATAAGAGCTTTAATTAGATAAAATAAGACATTATATATCTAATTAAATAAATATAATAGTATTAAGGCTAAATAAAAATAAGTAAAGAAAAATAGTATAGATACTAGAGACTTTAAAAAATAAAATAAATATTAAGGTTATTAAATAGATAGACTATAGTTTATATATAGTCTAATAATAGTAATATTAATATAAAGTAATAAGAGAAGTAAAAGTATATATTTTAAATAAAATAAGTTATATAAAGTTAGAAATATAATAACCATAGAAATTATTAAAGTTTCTTATATATTATAATAATCTTGGTCTTAAAAGAATATAAGATTTCTTTTTCAAATAATATATTATTAATATTTATAAGTTAATAATTAATTAATAGCTTTAAAATATTAGGTACTTATTAAAATTTACTTATATTATTATTACTTAGAGAAATAAAGACTTATAGTATATCTAGGTATATACTATTTATTAATACTACCTAAAGTAATTAATCTTTATTAATTAATTAGATATAGATAAATAAATAAGTATCTAAAAAATAGATTAGGTATTAAAAAGCTTAATACCTTATTATACAGATAAACTTAAATATAAGTAGTAATATTAAGTTTTATTAGCTCTTATTATTAGTAAGTAAGGTATTAGGTTTCTAGTAATAAATAAGAGGTCTTAAAAAGGGTTAATTATATATAAAGAAGTATAACTATTAAGAGGGCTATTAGGTTAAGCTAGTAGTAAAAGGGGCGTCTGCAGGTGGGCCCGCGGACGAGCTTGGACTGGTCTTATGTAACCGGTAGGATTGGAGTTAGCGGGTAACTCTGATAGATCCTGGCAATAGGCTGGCATTATAACACTAGTAACTCTCTATTTTAGCTAAATAGTAGCTAGCTAGCCTATAGTCTAAAAGGCTTAAAAAATATAATAAAAGTCTAGATTATAAAGTATTTAACTTCTTACTACTAATATAATATCTATATATCTTATATATAAAACCTATTTATTTATTTATATCTTTATCTACTTAGTCTTAGTACTAATAAGCTTTTTTAGTACCTTATTTAGTAATAACTTTATAAAGCTATTAACTGAGTTATCTATACTATAGATCTATTATATCTTATAAATCTTATAGTATTTATATAACTACTAAAGAGCTATAATATTAATTATAAGTTACTTTTTCTTTATAGTACTAAGCTTTACTAAATACTTATATAATAAGTATAAATTAGTATATATAGTTATAGAAATCTAAGAAACCTTAAGGTAGTTAGAGACTATTACTAATATAATTCTAATTATATAAGCTATATTAGCTCTAGTAACTATTATATATATCTTAAAGGTAAGTATACTATATATAACTCTTTTATACTTTATAGAGCTAAAATAAATAATATTACCTATAAGGTTAAAAGCAGTATCTCTATTAGTAGATAGATACTCTTTATTATTACTAGACTTATTAGTAAGTACAATAATAAAGCTAAGTTATAATATTAAATTACTATTATTTATAAAAGAGCTATTAATAAATATAAAGAGTTTAGTACTAGTAAGATCTAAGGGTTAAAATTATAGCCTATAGTTAAGGTTATCTATTTACTACTTAGCTTACTAGTTAAGATCCTTAATTTTAACTAAGCTAGGTAACTAATACTAGATAGTAATTAAATAGTTAAAGCATGCCTTAGGTTAGTAAATTGAGGTAATATATATACCTTAGGTATGCTGCTTGATATCCTACTGCTTTATATTAGGTATACTAAGGTTAACTAATTAAAGCTTCTTACCTTAGTCTTTTTAGTAAAGGGTTATCTTACTATTATTACTAAGGGTTAATACACTACTATTAAAAGTAATAGGCTTATTAACTTTAAGAAATTGCTTTAGTTTAGCTATAAAAGTAGCTTCTTTTAGTATATAGTTTTTATAGTTAGAGAATAATTTATCTATAAGGCTAATAGTGTTATCTATTTATATACCTATTATTATAAAACTGTTATTTTTAGGTACTAAAATAAGTAAGTAAGGGTTAAAAGTAAATAAATCTATCTAGAGGCTCTTTCTATAGTAGTTATTATATATAGCCTACTAATAAGTACCTACCTTAAGTATACTATAGAGTAGCTATTTAACCTCTATAATTATATCTATTATATAGAGATAGTAAATTTTAAGAGAAAGTTAGGTAAGGATAGTATATACTAATTTAGTTACTAACTAGATATATACTTATATTATATTATATAACTAGAGAATATAACCTTATTATAAAAGTAATAGTATAATAGAGAGTATTACTTATTAGGCTATTTATTAAATAGTTGGTAACTAAGTTAAAATTATAGCTTTACTATTATTTACATAATCTTAAATAACTAGTTATAATTTTTTATAGGGTTACTTATTTTTACTCTTAATCTTATATACTAACTATAACTTAAAAATTTATATACTGCTATGCTTTTTCTTATTATATTTAATAATAAAAAACATACCACAGTCTATAAGTCCTTAGATCTCACTAGTGTCTAACTATTTAAATAGCTTACTAAGCATAGTTAATACACCCTTCTTATATAGCTTAATTACTAGTATATAGTTAGTATCCTCTTTTATAGTAAAAACGCAGTTAATTATAAGAACTGTAAGCATAACTTCTATAGTGAAAATTTAAGCTAGATTCTTCCTTAGTTAGCCTAGGCCTCTTCTTACTAGTAGCGGTTGCGTGGGATTAACAGAGTTCTCTACTCTAGAGGGGTTGTACTATGGCTTAATAGCAGTAATAGGGAATCAACGCAATCCCTATAGAGTCTTAATAATACTACTAGTACTATTATTAGTAGTTAATTAGTAAGGTCCTTTCTAGCCTTTACCCTAATAGTATACCCTAATAAGTAATTATAGAGAGAGGGCTATGCTTACTATAGTATTAGGTCTATTATATACTAAAAGTACCTCATTAACCTACCTTTTTATATAAATGTTGTAAATCTCCTCTATTGCTTTTTATATAGCTTCTGCGTGCTACAGAGTTAAGAGTAATAGAGCTAAGTTATTATTAATATAAGGGTATATACTAAAGACTAATAGTATAAGAATAAGGCTATTAGGGCCTGTAGTATTATTAATTGCTTTTATAGTAAGTTATAGGGTAACTTTAAGTTTAGCCTCTAACTCTATATAGACTATCTTATATACTTAGTATAGTATTATATAGTACTATTTAACCTTATTAATACTATAATAAGCCTTAATAGGGATCTCTTTTACCTTAATAGATAGTATATAAGTAGTATACTTAAATTTAGCTATATAAAAATTGAGCCTAGTATCTATAGTAACCTAGTCTAAAGAGCTAAGATATATATTAATCTAATATATCTATAGTACTTTCTATATATACTTTATAGTAATAGAGGATAAAAATTATACTACATTAAAGGAGGTTATACTATTAATAATATAGAATACTAGTTTATTACTATCTAAGTATATTATATTAATAAAGACCTTATAGTTAAAGTTATAATTATTATAAAAGGTAAACTTAAACCTTTTTAAAGCTTTTAAATTTAACTAATAGTACTAGTAAAATTTATTAATCTCTTTAATATTTTAGATTACTATTATATAGCTAGCTTGCTAGAGTACTTTATATAGCTAATAGACTAAGAGGTAACTAAATTAGTAATATATTTACTATAGCTTTATATTAGTAAGATAGTATTACCTTATGCTATGCTCTAGCTACTCTAAAAGTATCTATAGGTAGCCCTATTTATGTACTACTACTACTATAGTTATACCCTTAATAAGTATATTAGTAAGGTTATTAAATTATATACTATTAGAGTCTATATCTTTTAAGTATATAAGAAATAAAGTACTAGAGGTTATTATATAAAAAGTAAGTGTTAGTAAGCAAGGCGAAAGAGGTCTAGTGATAACCAGCGGGCGATGAATAAGGGGTCTTAAAAAGGGTTAATTATGCGTGAAGAAGTGTAACTATCAAGAGGGCCGCCAGGTTGAGCTAGCGGTGAAAGTGGCTGCTGCGGGTGGGCCCGCGGACAAGCTTAGACCGGTCTCATGTGACCAGTAGGATTGGAGTTAGTGGGTAACTCTGATGGATCCTGATGATGGGCTAGCATTGTAATACTAGTAACTCTTTATTATAGCTAAATAGTTACTAGCTAGCCCTTAGTCTAAAAAGCTTAAAAACGTAATAAAAATCTAAATTACAAAGTATTTAACTTCTTACTGCTAATGTAATATCTGTATATTACGTATATAAAACCTATCTATTTATCTATATCTTTATCTACCTAGTACTAATAAGCTCCTCTAGTACCTTATTTAGTAATAACTTTATAAAGCTGTTAGCTAGGTTATCTATACTATAGATCTATTATATCTTATAAATCTTATAGCGTTTATATAACTATTAAAGAGCTATGATATCTATTATAAGTTACTTTTCCTTTATAATACTAAGTTTTACTAAATACTTATATAGTAAGTATAAATTAGTATATATAGTTATAGAGATCTAAGGAACCTTAAGGTAGTTAGAAACCATTGCTAGTGTAGTCCTGATTGCGTGGGCTACGTCAGCTCCAGTGACCATTGCGTATATCTTAGAGGTAAGTATGCTATAGGTAACTCTTTTGTACTTTATAGAGCTAAAATAGATAATATTGCTTATGAGGTTAAAAGCAGTATCTCTACTGGTAGATAGGTACTCTTTGTTGTTACTAGACTTGTTAGTAAGTGTGATAATAAAGCTAAGTTGTAACATTAAATTGCTATTATTTATAAAAGAGCTATTAATGAATATAAAGAGTTTAGTGCTGGTAAGATCTAGCGGTTGAAATCGCAGCCTACGGTTGAGGTTATCTATCTACTACTTGACCTACTAGTTAAGGTCCTTGATTTTAGCTAGGCTGGGTAACTAGTACTGGGTAGCGATTAAATAGTTAAAAGCTACTTTTGGTTAGTAAATAGAGGTAATATATATACCTTAGGCACACTGCTTGATGTACTACTGCTTTACATTAGGCGCACTAGGGTTAACCAATTACAGCTTCTTACCTTAGTCCTTTTAGTAAAGGGTTATCTTGCTATTGTTACTAAGGGTTAACATGCTACTATTAAAAGTAATAGGCTTGTTAACTTTGAGAAGTTACTTAGGTTTAGCTATAAAAGCAGCTTCTTTTAGCGCGCGGTTTTTATAGTTAGAGAATAATTTATCTATAAGGCTAATAGTATTGTTTATTTATATACCTATTATTATAAAGTTATTATTTTTAGGTACTGAAATAAGTAGGTAAGGGTTAAAAGTAGATAAATCTATCTAGAGGCTCTTTCTGTAGTAGTTGTTATATGTAGCCTACTAATAAGTACCTACCTCTAGTATGCTATAGAGTGGCTGTTTGACCTCTATAATTGTATCTATTATATAGAGATAGCGAATTTTAAGAGGAAGTTAGGTAAGGATAGTGCATACTAATTTAGTTACTGACTAGGTATATGCTTGTGTTATATTATATAACTAGAGGATATAACTCTGTTACAAAAGTAATAGTATAATAGAAAGTATTACTTACTAGGCTATTTATTAAATAGTTAGTAACTAGGTTAAAATCGCAGCTTTGCTGTTATCTATATAACCTTAGATAACTAGTTGTAATTTCTTATAGGGCTACTTATTTTTACCCTTAACCTTATATACTAATTATAACTTAAAAATCTGTATCCTACTGTACTTTTGCTTGTTGTATTTAATGATAAAAAACACGCCGCGGTCCATAAGTCCTTAGATTTTACTAGTATCTAACTATTTAAATAGCTTGCTAGGCGTGGTTATTATACCCTTCTTATATAGCTCAATTGCTAGTGCATAGTTAGTATCCTCTTTTGCGGTAAAAACGTAGTCAATTGCGGGGACTATGGGTGTGACTTCTGTAGTGAAAATTTAAGCTGGATTCTTCCTTGGTTAGCCTGGGCCTCTTCTTGCTAGTGGCGGCTGCGCGGCGACTACAATAGAGTCACGTTTGATTAGAGCATTTGCAAGTGCCTCTGCTGCGGTAGTTACTAGCGGTCTGGGTTGTGTGTGGTTAATGGGGTCCTCTGCCTTGGATGGGTTATGCCATGGCTTGATAGCAGTGATAGGGAATTGGCGTGGTCTCTATAGGGTCTTAATAGTACTGCTAGTACTGTTATTAGTAGTTAATTAGTAGGGTTCTCTCTAACCTTTGTCTTAGTAGTATACTCTAATAAGTAATTATAGAGAGAGGGCTATACTTATTATAGTATTAGGTCTATTATATGTTATAAGTGCCTTATTAACCTACCTTTTTATGTAGATGTTATGAATCTCCTCTATTGCCTTTTATATAGCTTCTGCGTACTATAGAGTTGAGGGTAATAGGGCTAAGTTATTGTTAATATAAGGGTATATACTAAAGACTAATAGCATGGGGATAAGGCTATTAGAGCCTGTAGTATTATTAATCACTTTTATAGCAAGTTATAGAGTAACTTTAGGTTTAGCCTCTAACTCTACGCAGACTATCTCATACGCTTAGTATAGTATTGCGTAGTACTGTTTAACCTTGCTAATGCTGTGATAGGCCTTAATAGGGACCTCTTTTACCTTAATAGATAGTGCGCGGGCGGTGTGCTTAAATTCAGCTGCGTGAAAATTCAGCCCAGTATCTGTAATAATCTAGTCTAGAGAGCTAAGATATATATCAATCTAGTATATATGTAGTGCTTCCTATATATGCTCTATAGTGATAGAGTGTAAAAATTGCACTGTATTAAAGAAGGTTATGCTATTAATAACGTAGAGTACTGGTTTATTACTATCTAAGTATATCATATCAACAAAGACCTCATAGTTAAAGTCATGGTTATTATAGAGGGTAAACTTAAACCTTCTAGGAGCCTTTGAATTTAGCTAGTAATACTAGTAAAATTTGTTAATCTCTTTAATATTTGAGATTGCTATCGTATGGCCAGCTTGCTAGAGCACTTTGTATAGTTAATAGACTAAGAGGTAACCAAATCAGCAATGTATTTGCTATAGCTCTGTATCAGTAAGATAGTGTTATACTATGCTATGCTCTAGCTGCTCTAAAAGCATCTATAGGTAGCCCTATTTATATACTACTAGCACTATAGTTATACTCTTAATAAGTATGTTAGTAAGGTTATTAAATTGCACGCTGTTGGAGTCTATATCTTTAAGGTACAAAAGAAACAGGGTACTAGAGGTTATCATATAGAAAGTAAGCTTACTAATAGAGGTAGGTATAGTAACAGCTCTAAGAGAGTTAAATAAATCGCTGCTGCTGAATTTGATACTTGCTTCGCCAGCGCGGCTCGTATCCAGCAGCAATTCTGCGCCAAGGTGCTTGCAAAGGGCTATATATTGTTAGTAGCCCGCGGTTAATACTTAGGCTGCCCTAGTATCTGGTATGATGCCTTAAAAGGTTATAGCAGAGTATTAGTTATCAAGTACAAAGACTTCACCTAACCCTTACTCTTAGCTAGGGTCTTACGCAAAAGGGTCTTCTTTTATTAAAGCATGCAAAGTAGCCTGGTTATATAGTTATATATAGACCTTCTAGCTTTTAATACTTTCTTTACTAAAAAATGCTATAGATATAAAGAAAGTTATATCTTTAAAGAGCTCTTTACTATTATCTAGTATATACTTATTATTAGTTATATCGCTAAGAGAGTCAGGCTCTTTACCCTTATAGTTAAGAAGGTATTGTTTGAATCTTTTAGTAAAGTAGCTCCTTTAGAGCCGCTTATAAGAGGTGTCTCTTTCCTCTTTTGAGTGTATTATTAACTAATATCCTTCCTTATTACAAACAAAGCACTTTTTTACTTAAAATGCACTGCTTTGCGGGCGGTTGCTTTGGGGCCTTGGACCGTACCCTTGTTATAGTGGGTGACTGCTACGTTAGCTGTTGTAGTAGTAGTTAGTGAAGTACTACTAGTCTAGCTTAAGCAGTCCTTCTATAAGGTACTACGCCTTTTGCTTATATATAGCTACTGCATTACTTATGCTATTTCTTAACTATATATAAAGTATATTATAAGTTATAGGTAGATTAAGTAAGGTAGCTATGTACTTAGGTATACCCTAGTAATAAGTAAGTAGAGTATTATAATAGTTACTATTAGTAGGTATGCCTTACTATATTATAGCCCTAACTAGCTTTATAACTTTTTTAATAAGTAAGTCTAATACTTTAACTCTTGTTTTACTAGGTAATTTATAGGTAACTTACTTATAACTAAGCCTTTATAACTCTATATTATACGCATAGTAGACTTTATCCCCTTTAAACTATAATTTAATATTTACTATAAGTATATTAAAACTAATAGTATGGTTACAGAGGTCGTTAGTATAATACTCCTGCGCGCTGCCTATAAGCATAAATAAGATAGTAGACCTATAGTAGTTACTAGAGATACTAACCCTTGCGCAGAGGTTGTAAAAAATCAGAAGCTTTAAGTTAAGGGTCTCATAGTTGCTGCTGCTATATTTTGATGTTGAATTGTCTAAATATAGCTTGATAAGGTTGGTTAATTGATAAGCGGTTAGCCTGTTGGTTGGGGGAGTAGTTGTGCTTGGTGACTGCCTCTTGACTATGGTGGTAGTCACGGGTAAACTTGGCATAAGGGAGGTTTCATTGGTTTGCCTTTTAAACGGGGGAGGTTTGAATGAGGGGTTACTGTATAAGGTACGTTATTGATAATCTAACTTATTGCGTAACTTATGTGAAAAGTCTATACTTTTGTGGCTGTTGTATACCTTGTTAATTAATAGTAAGAGAGTAGCTTGTAGGATTTGTTTAATATTTTATATAAAGTCTGGGTTATTAAGGTAGTTATAAAAGACCTTGTACTTAGCCTCTATTTTATGTATTATCTTATTATTCTACCTTAGGAAGTGCTTGTTATTAACTAGCTTCTTTAACCTTATACTAATAGTATTTTTAATAGGCTCTTTTGTAACCTATATACTGCAGCTAATAATAAAGTTATAGAAGGTGGTTGTAACTGCCCTTAAAGCAGTGTCAAAATCTATATTAGACCAATCTTTAAATTTATTATAGACTTATTATTATAAGTCTCTACTATAGTAACCTTACTCTTTATACTTAGTTAAGTAGTATAAAATAATTATATCTAGTAATTTAATATAGTTAGAGGGTAGGCTACCCTCTGAGATTTTATCTAAGTACTTAATACCCTAAATTAATAGGTTAACAAACTTATAGTATCCCTTAGGTATGGGTTTGTAATACCTATGCGCTGCGCTAGTTGCGCGCTTGCTTGCATACTCTTCAGCAGCCTCAGAGGCGCGCTCCGCAGCAGTTACTTCTTCTTATCTCATTATAGTTACCCTCTGTTAGCCTGATGACCTCTTGAATATGGGCGTTTCTTCTAGCGGACTGGAAGGCGTATACGTACGTTAGAGGGATTACTGCTAGTGGTATAGGTAACTGCTTAGTTGATAGGGTCTTGCTTGCTTTCTTTGCTGATGACTTGGTGGCGGTATTGCCTGTTGATGTGGGCCTTCCTCCTTTGCGCTGAACTTGCTGCTTGTTGAAAAGAGCCTTTTGTGCGGTCTCGTTGTAACTCTTGTTGCTTGTTGAAAAGAGCCTTCTTCGCGCGGGCTTCCTTGGCATCGGTCGCTTAAGGGCAATTGGAGGTATATTTTAAGTAAGAAAAAGAGTGTAAAAAGGAGAGTTAGAAAGAGGGAAGGAGTAAAAAAAAATTATAGAAGTTGGAGGAGGGGAAGGGAGGTCTATTATACTTCTATGGGCCCATTGGACCGTCAGGTTGTTTAACAGCCCGGTGGAGTTGCTTTTTAGGCAACTGCGATGATAGTTGTGAGTCTGAAGTTAAAGTGATGAAAAGGTGAAGTTGATGAGGTTGTATTGAGGTAGTTGATAGTGGGTTATTGACGGTTGTTTGGCGCGCAAAGTATGGGACTTCGCGGTCTTGTAATCTAACGATTTTTTTTCAGTGAAAAATTAGTATCTTGTGGGTTGTGGCTTCTTGTAATACAATGAAGTTGACTTGTGTAAATCAAGCTTGCGTACTTATGGTGCCCTTTTTGGGGGTGCTGTAAGTCTGCTGTAACGGTATTCCAAGCTGGTTATCTGTACGGGAGAAAGCATAGAACTGTCCTACTGCCACTATAGGGTTCAGAGTAGTTCTGCCTCTTCTTGACTAGCCTTGCTGATCTGCGGTATTTGCAATAGTGGTTTAACTACTGATCAGTGTTGGTAAGCAAGGCGAAAGGGGTCTGGTGATAACCAGCGGGTAATAAATAAGGGGTCTTAAAAAGGGTTAATTATGCGTGAAGAAGTGTAACTATCAAGAGGGCCGCTAGGTTGAGCTGGTGGTGAAAGTGGCTGCCGCGGGTGGGCCCGCGGACGAGCTCGGACCGGTCTCACGTGACCGGTGGGATCGGAGTTAGCGGGTAACTCCGATGGATCCTGACGATGGGCTGGTATTGCAACAGTAAGCTTACTAATAGAGGTAGGTATAGTAATAACTCTAAGTAAATTAAATAAATTACTACTGCTGAATTTAATACTTGCTTTACTAGTATAGCTTATATTTAGTAGTAACTCTACTCTAAGGTACTTATAGAGGGCTATATACTATTAGTAGCCTACAGTCAATACTTAGGCTACCCTAGTATCTAATATAATACCCTAAAAAGTTATAGTAGAGTATTAATTATTAAGTATAAAGACTTTACCTAACCCTTATTCTTAGCTAGAGTCTTATATAAAAGGGTCTTCTTTTATTAAAGTATATAAAGTAGCTTAGTTATATAGTTATATATAGACCTTCTAGCTATTAATACTTTCTTTACTAAAAAAATGCTATAAATATAAAAAAAGTTATATCCTTAAAGAGCTCTTTACTATTATCTAGTATATACTTATTATTAGTTATATTACTAAGAGAGTTAGGCTCTTTACCCTTATAGTTAAGAAGGTATTATTTAAATCTTTTAGTAAAGTAGCTTCTTTAGAGCTACTTATAAGAGGTGTCTCTTTTCTCTTTTAAGTATGTTATTAACTAATATCCTTTCTTATTATAAATGAAGTACTTTTTTACTTAAAATATATTACTTTATAGGTAGTTATTTTAAGGCCTTAGACTATACCCTTATTGTAGGAGGTAACTGCTATATTAGCTATTATAGTAGTAGTTAATAAAGTATTACTAGTCTAGATTAGGCAGTCCTTTTATAAGGTACTATGCCTTTTACTTATATATTACTACTATATTGCTTATACTATTTCTTAACTATATATAAAGTATATTATAAGTTATAAGTAGATTAAGTAGGGTAGCTATATACTTAGTTATACCTTAGTAATAAGTAAGTAAAGTATTATAATAGTTACTATTAGTAGGTATACCTTATTATATTATAGCTCTAACTAGCTTTATAACTTTCTTAATAAGTAAGTCTAGTACTTTAACTCTTATTTTACTAGGTAATTTATAGGTAACTTACTTATAGCTAAGCCTTTATAACTCTATATTATATATATAGTAAACTTTATCCCCTTTAAACTATGATTTAATATTTACTATAAGTATATTAAAGCTACTTAAATAGTTATAGAGGTTGTTAGTATAATACTCCTGTATGTTACCTATAAGCATAAATAAGATAGTAGACCTATAGTAGTTACTAGAGATACTAACCCTTATACAGAGGTTATAAAATATTAGAAGCTTTAAGTTAAGGGTCTTATAGTTATTACTGCTATATTTTAATATTAAATTATCTAAATATAACTTAATAAGGTTAGTTAATTAATAAGTAGTTAGCTTATTAGTTAGAGAAGTAGTTATACTTAGTAACTACCTCTTAACTATTATAGGAGTTATAGGTAAACTTAGTATAAGAGAGGCTTTATTAGTTTACCTTTTAAATAGGGGAGGTTTAAATAATAGATTACTATATAAGGTATATTATTAATAATCTACCTTATTATATAACTTCTATAAAAAATCTATACTTTTGTAGCTATTATATACCTTGTTAATTAATAGTAGGGGAGTAGCTTATAGTATCTATTTAATATTTCTTATAAAGTCTAGGTTATTAAAGTAGTTATAAAAAACCTTATACTTAGCCTTTATTTTGCTTATTTCTTATTATTTTACTTTAAGAAGTACTTATTATTAACTAGCTTCTTTAACCTTATGCTAATAATACTTTTAATAGGTTCTTTTATTACCTATATACTATAGCTAATAATAAAGTTATAGAAGGTAGCTATAACTACCCTTAAAGTAGTATTAAAATCTATATTAGACTAATTCTTAAATTTATTATAGACTTATTATTATAAATCTCTACTATAGTAGCCTTACTTTTTATAGGTAGTTAAGTAATATAGGATAATTATATCTAATAACTTAATATAGTTAGAGAGTAGGCTACCCTCTAAGATTTAATCTAAGTACTTAATACCCTAAATTAATAGGTTAATATACTTATAGTATCTATTAAGTATAGATTTATAATATCTATATACTATGCTAACTATGTGCTTGCTTGCATGCTTACTTATAATATCTTTAGTAGCCTTAGGGGTATGCTCTATAGTAGTTACTTCTTCTTATGTTATTATAGTTACCCTCTATTAGCTCAATAACCTCTTAAATATAGGCATTTCTTCTAGTAGGCTAGAAGGTATATATATATTAGAGGGATTACTACTAGTAGTATAGGTAACTACTTAGTTAATAGGGTCTTGCTTACCTTTTTTACTAAGGGCTTAGTAGTAGTATTACCTATTAATATAAGCCTTTCTCCTTTATACTAAACTTGTTACTTATTAAAAAAAGCCTTTTATATAGTCTTATAACTCTTGTTACTTATTAAAAAGAGCCTTTCTTATATAGTACTTATTACTTATTAAAAAGAGCCTTCTTTATATAGGCTTCCTTAGCATTAGTTACTTAAGGGTAATTAGAGGTATGTTTTAAGTAAGAAAAAGAGTATAAAAAGAAGGTTAGAAAGAGAGAAGGAGTAAAAAGAATTATAGAAGTTAGAGAAGGGAAAGGAGGTCTATTATACTTCTATAGGCTTATTAGACTATTAGGTTATTTAATAGCTTAATAGAGTTACTTTTTAGGTAACTATAATAATAGTTATAAGTCTAAAGTTAAAGCAATAAAAAGGTAAAGTTAATAAGGTTATATTAAGTTAGTTAATAGTAAGTTATTAATAGTTATTTTTAATATATAAAGTATAGAATTTTATAGTCTTATAGTCTAATAATTTTTAGTAAAAAATTATTATCTTATAGGTTATAGCTTCTTATAATATAATAAAGTTAACTTATATAAATTAAGCTTATATACTTATAGTACTCTTTATAGGGGTACTATAAGTCTACTATAATAGTATTCTAAGCTAGTTATCTATATAGGAGAAAGTATAGAACTATCTTACTACTACTATAGGGTTTAAAGTAGTTCTATCTCTTCTTAAAAAACCTTACTAATCTATAGTATCTTTTAGTAACTAGTTACTATATTTAATTACTAATTAGTATTAGTAAGTAAGGTATTAGGTTTCTAATAATAAATAAGAGGTCTTAAAAAGGGTTAATTATATATAAAGAAGTATAACTATTAAGAGGGCTACTAGGTTAAGCTAGCGGTAAATAGGGCTTCTGTGGGTGGGCCCGCAGACAAGCTTGGACTGGTCTTACGTGACCAGTAGGATTAGAGTTAGTAGGTAACTCCAATAGATCCTAATAATAAGCTAGTATCACAATAGAGTATCTATTATATAAATTCTTTATTATTATTATTCTTATTATTATTATTATTGCTATTATTATTATTGCTATTATTATTATTGCTATTATTATTATTGCTATTATTATTATTACTACTATTATTATTAACATTACTATTATTACTTACTTTAGTTACTCATAAAAGCTTTACTTATTTCTTTAGTATTTTAATAATTATTATTAACTTCTTAAGTAATTCTATAATATAGCTTTTTATAATAATTATATAATTAATTATAAGCTAATTAATTATTATATTTCTTATTAATAATACTTTAGTATCTAATTATACTTTATAAGTAGCTTTATAAGCTTATATATTATTAATTAGTAATATTAGTAATACTATTTTTTTACTATTAGAAGTATTTAACCCCTTCTTTTTTAGTAGTATATTAGTAATAATAATAATAATAATCTC
This sequence comes from Colletotrichum echinochloae, assembly GCA_016618095.1. Taxonomy (NCBI): domain Eukaryota; kingdom Fungi; phylum Ascomycota; class Sordariomycetes; order Glomerellales; family Glomerellaceae; genus Colletotrichum; species Colletotrichum echinochloae. Next base: position 5,582,790 of record JADEZT010000004.1, read on the forward strand.
TTAAAGCTATTTATAACTATAATATCTATATAAAAGTCTATAGTATGTAGCTACTTAGTAGGGTAACCCCCCTGCGCAGCCCTAACCAGGGTAGTGTTAGTGATGGTATTTCTAACGTATAGATGGAAAAATAGGTTTCTAATACTGCCAACGCAACAGACTGTATTCGCTGTTGTCCTGATAAAGAAAGCTCAGCTTGAAACACGAAGTGAAGAGGGATGACAGGAGGCAGGCGGCGTCACGTGAGTGCTGGTGCTGAGGGGAATGCGGGGAGACGGAAAGTTTCGTCGGACATGATGCGACCAAAAGCGACATCTGCCTAATATGTTTAAGATCAATCAATCCTGCTGAATACCCTCATCCCGTAGCGACATGATCCAGACGCAATGTCGATGGGGCTCATCTCCTCTGGTCTCCGCCTTGTGGGTAGGCTAACAGTTCTCTAGATCTTCTACTATTTTAATGTTAGTATCTAGTTTCCCGTTCCGGCCTTTCTGATGACCAGCCGAGCTTATTTATCATCGCTAAACCGATCAAATCGTAACAAGTATAATACCTCTGGGAGGGATAAGTAGAAGAAGCCCATTATATTCGAGTTAAGAAGAGACATATCGGACTTGGGACGGGCTCTGGCGGAATAATGACACACTAGCTTGATTCAACATTGCTACTGCTTTAGGCATAAGTGGAGTGGTAGGATAAGTCGTACATCTTTGTTAGCTACCCTAACTGCGAGGAGATCTATCAACATGGCTTTAATGGCCTGTATAAGAACCTACTACGACGATAGTCGTACTGTGCCATCCCAGGGTGAGAAAACGACCGCTGCGACTATATAATTATCTTTCCCTTTGATAAGGCCTTGGGTTATGCTAGCTATGAAATCAACAAACAGAGAGCCATATTTGTGTCCAGGATGGCCAATCTAACCAAATATTATAGAGCTAGGGAAGACTAGCATTTGGGACCCACGGTTGATAACTTTAGAGATAGAAAGAAGTGGACTGATGTAACTGAGAAGGCCTATATTAACAAGGCTGATTCAAGACTTCCTAGTAGCTACACTATTGATAGGATTGTTGAGGTGGTGAGCGCCTTAGTTTAGGGAAAGGTGGGAAAAGTACGCGATTATTTAGAATCATCCAAAGGCACAGATATACTTCTCTATGGCATCGAGGCATATCCTATTCCTTAACTTGATAATTCTGACTCTTATAGAGACGGCGGTACTGATAGTATCAAACCGCTGGGTGATAAGAATGTCCAAGCAAATGGCAACGTGGCGCTTCATTTAGCTGTATGTGAAGCGTCATATGAGATGGTCCAGCTTCTTTTGCAGAAGAGAGTAAACCCAGATGTAGTCAACATACACGGGCAAGTTCCGCTAATGGAAGCTGCTCTCTAGGGACGGCTGAAGAATGTTAAACTTCTCTTGGAATACGGTGCTAGAAAATATATTGATTGCGCTTGTCATGGTCAACGTTTACGCGCCGCGGACTTTGCTAGACCGTTATAGAATAACAGTAAGGAACATTACTGCTGGACTAGAGGGGTCTATAAGGAAGATGTATACTTAGATTAGGGAAAGATTGTTTGTCTGCTGAGCGAAAGTCTTGAAGAGCGGTGTCAGGTTCCTAAAAGTAGTACTGGCTTCGGGGCCGGCGGGGCACTGGGTGGGGCCTGGGGGACACCGCGGAACGGAATAACGTTATGCCAAAGGGCACACAAAAGGGGTTTTTACAATAGTATTAAGGTTTAGAGAGGAGATAGATTAGAATAATAGTTACTAGTAACCTCTAACTACCCTCCTACTAACTCCTTTACTTAGTATTATATAGCTTCTAATATATTCTAATCTCTCTCTATTTATAGGTATACTAACTATTAGAGTAGTAATAGTACTAGTATAATTAACCTAATCTTAATCTATTACTTAGTAAGGTAGCCTAGTAATATAGTAGCTTATATTAGATACTAGTAGGACTATAGTAGAGAAATAGTATATAACTAACCTTAATAGGTTAATAGAGAAGTAGCTAAAAGCTCTTCTTAATAATAAAGTAGCTAAGGTAAGAAAGAGGAAGATAATTAAATAAATTATAGCCCTTAGAAATAGGGAGTTTATTAATAATATGTATATAGCTAGTAGAGAATCTATAGGTACTTAGCTAAAGCTTAAGTATCTATATACTAATACTCTTATTAAGTAGTTAGCCTCTATTTAATATAAGGGGGAAAACTAAAATAACCTTAAAGACTTTTTTTTTAAGTTATAAGACTAATTCTCTATTACTAAGGAAGAATTTATGGCTAATAAGAGTAAAGTTTAGTTTATAGGGGCCTACCTAAAGGGTAACCTATTATATAGCTAGAGGAGCTATATTAACCTCTAATATAGTAATGATATTAGCTTAATTACCTAGAAACAGATAGAGGCCTAGCTCTATAATAATATTACTAATAATAATATATAAGCCTTTAGTATAGCTACAGAGCTAGATAAGATATAGTAAAGACCTAAGTAAATATACTAGTAATTTATTAACTAGTATAAAATAGTTAAGGTAGAGATTCTAAACCTCTAACTAAAGAAGTAATAAGTAATCTATATCTTAAACTAATTGCTTCTAGACTTATAAAGCTATATCCTAGTATATAAGCTACTAGCTACTTATTAAGAGCTAAATAATATAGTAAAAAGGGTAGAGATACTTATAAAGATATATACTAAGATAATAATAAAAGACTAATAAAGGCTATAAGAGAGAAGGAACTAGTAGACTCTAGCTATTACCCTAGTACTAGTATTAGCTACCCCCTTAGATAAATTAAAAGGGTAATAGTTAGTCTTAATACCTAGGGTAGCTATATATATATACCTATACCTAAGCTATAGGTTAAGTAGGAATAAGGAGGGTATAGATAACTTCTAAGGCACTCCTAAGACTCTTCTATATACTTTAACTATAGCAAGCTAGGATATATATTAATAGAGTATATAGAGGAGAAGTACTTTAAGTATAACCAGCCTTATTATATAAGTAGGCGCTGTATACTAGCAGCCTAGCTAGTAGCTATAGGGGTTAATAGTATATAGATCCCCTAGGAAGAGGAACTATATTACTACTTTAAGGTAGACTTCTATATTAGAGTAACTAGTATATAGAGAAAAAGAAGGGTATTAATTAACCCCAGGGTAGATAAGAATATTATATATTAGAGGATATTATATAAGGAGGTACTACTAGAGGTTTATAGAAAGGGAGTAGGGTTACTAGGGATATAAAGAGGTAAGGTACCTAACTATAGGGTAGTAGTATTAGTAATAAAAGTAATAAATAATATAGAGGTAAGAAAGGTATAGTCTTATACCTACTAAGTAAGTAATATAGGTATATATAATACTATTCTAGAGATCTCCTAGAGGTAAAAGGTATAGTTAAATCTTAAATAGATAATAATTAAGTAAACTTACCTACTAGGAGAAGGCTACCTATAACTTATCTAGAGAAGAAAGGTATTAAAGAGAGTATAAAGAGAGGTAGTAATAATACTAGTATATAACCTATTAGTTTACTACTTATATATAGGGGGAGCTAAGGGGGTACTAGAGCTACTACCTTATATAAGAGAGAGAAAAAAGGGAGAGGAGATAAAGAGATTTAAGCTACTAAAAGAATATTAAGAATAGGTATATATATTTAATATAAACCTAGTAGCTAAACTAGCTAGAAATAAAGGTTACTTTTATACTATTAACATTAAGCTAGAGGTAGAACTACTATTTGGTTTTATTTACCCTCTTGTAGGGAAGGAATTAAAAGAGCTAAGAAAGTATATTAATAATATACTAGGTAAAGGTTAGATCTAGCCCTTATAAAGCTCTATAGAGGTACTAATTCTATTTATACTAAAGAAGGGAGGTAAGTTATACCTCTATATAGACTATTATAGCCTTAATAAGGTTATAGTTAAGAACTATATACTATTACTATTAATTAGAGAGATTCTTAACTACTTAAGAGAGATAAAGTATTTTACTAAGCTTAACCTTAAGGATATATATTACTAGGTAAGGATCTATACTAGTAATAAGTAGAAAATAGTATTTTAGATATAGTATAAGTACTTTAAGTACTATATTATACCTTTTAAGCTAGTTAACATATTAGTAACCTTCTAAGTATATATAAATAATACCCTAGCTAGGCTAGTAGATATTACCTATATTATATACCTTAATAATATCTTAATCTTTATTAAAGATAAGTCTAGTTATATAAAGGTAGTAAAAGAGGTACTATACTAGTTAGATATTACTAGCTTATATACTAACCTAGAGAAGTATATTTTCTATACTAAGATAATTAGGTTCCTAGGGTTTGTAGTATCTCTAGAGAGTATTACTATAGAGTAGGACTATATAGAGGTAATTGCTTAGTAGCTACTCTCTACTAGTATTAAAGATGTATAGGTCTTTCTTAGGTTAATAGGGTTCTATTAGTACTTTATTAAGAACTACTCTAAGGTATATGCCTCCCTTATAGACTAACTAATAGCTAAGGTAGTAGGGGAGAAAGTAATAACTAGGAAGGTAATTAAAGCTTTTTATAAGCTTTAAGTTATGTTTACCTAAGCCTCTATCCTATAGTACTTTAACCTAGTACTACTAATATAAGTAAAGATAGATATATTAAACTTTATAATTAGGGCTATTCTATTATATCTAGTAGAGAACTAGTAGTACTCTATTACCTTCTTATCTAAGAAGCTAAAGAGTACTAAACTATAGTATAGTATACTAGAGGTTAAGCTACTTATAATCTAAGAGGTAGCTATATATTAGAGGTACTACCTCCTATATACCTAGAGTAGAATTATATTCTTAATAGACTACCTAGGGTACTACTACCTTACTAATAAGCTCTAGCTTAATAGTTAGTAAGTAAAGTTACTCTAAGACCTATTTCTCTTTAACTTTAAGATTAACTATTAGCTAGAAAAGGAGAATATAGCTAATAAGCTATTACAGTAGCTAGACTATTAACCCTTAGGCATAGAAGACTAAGAGGTATAGGGTATATTCTTAGAAAGCTTTCTAAGTAGGTTTACTTAGAGAGTAGTAGTAATTATTAGTAATAGGTTAATAGAGGTATACCTATTACTACTAGAAGAACTTACTCCAAGCCTAGAGGAGAAAACTATAGTAGCATAGCAAGCTAATAAGGTAATTACCTCTAAGGAGTAGTAAAAGCTAGGGGATAACTAGTTAGAGAGAGAGAATAGAGTTCTTAGGTATAAGAATAAGGTAGTTATCCTAGAAAGGTATATACTAAGAATAAAGATTATAGTAGTATTCTATAATAAGCTGGCTAGAGGGTACCTAGAGGTAACCTATATACTTAAAAGGATTAGATAAATATTCTTCTAGAGATTAATAAAGAAGAATATAATAAAGTATATTTAAACATATATAACTTATTAATAGATAAAGCTATACTACTACCTACCCTATAGAGAACTGGTACCCCTACTACTACCTAGCTAACTATAGGAATAGGTTACTCTAGATTTTATTACTAAGCTACCTAAGTTAAAAAGATTTACTAAAGAGAGCTATAAGAGTATTTTAGTTATAGTAGACTAACTTATAAAGTATATACTATATATACTTATATAAGAGACTTTAATAGTAAACTAGTTAGTATCCCTCCTAGTTAAAAGGGTATTCTTATGATTTAGTATCTTAGTAGTAATAGTATCTAACTAAGGATCCCTCTTTACTAGCTATTTCTAGTTAGTAGTATACTACCTACTAGCTATTAAGTAGAGGCTAAGTATAGCCTACTACCTATAGATAGATAGCTAGATAGAGTAATAAAACTAAAATGTTAAGTACTTCCTTTAGGCTTTCTATAGCTTAGAGTAGGATAATTAGGTAAAGTAGCTACTAATAGCTAAGTTTATCTATAACAGTACTTAGCATAGTATAATCTAGATAGTACTAGTAGAAGCCCTAATAGGCTATATACTATATAATATAAATAATATAAAGCTAGAAGGGGCCTTACTAATAGAGGTCCTATTAGCAAGAAACTAAATATAGTAGCTATAGAGCTAGTAGGCTGTAATCCTATAGACGCTAGAGATAGCTAATAAGAATTACAAGAGGTAGTATAACTTAAAGCAATCTATAGTAGTATTTAAGGTAAGAGAGAAGGTCTTACTATTAATAAGGTTTATATAGTAAAAGCGCCCTATCTAGAAGCTCTTAGATAAGTATCTAGAGCTATTTATAGTTATATAAGTAGTTAGTAAAGAAAAAGTATATAAGCTTAACTTAGGGATATAATACTATATCTATAATATATTCTTACTATTATAGTTAGAGAAGTTCTATAGGGTAGTAGTAGAGCTATAGATAGTCTCTATTAAAGAAGAAGAGAAAGGTATATATTAGGTATAGAGAATAGTTATATTTAAGGACTTCTAGAGAAACTAATAGTATCTAATAAAGTAGTAAGGGTATAGAGAGGAGGAAAACTCTTAGAAACTATAACAAAATATAGTAAAGAAACTATAGTAAGATTATAAATAGGAGATTACTAGGGGCCTATTAAGAGGGAACTAAGTTAATAATTATATAGTTATAAGGTAGCTAGGTTTTATTATCTCTTTAGTACTAGGGCTAGGGAGTAGAGAGGCCTAAGGGCTGGGTATTCTAAGTCTAGGGATAAGTAACTAATTAGATAAATAGTAGAGAGGTATTAATGGAGTACTAGAGAGGTATATAAGAGGTACTAGAGCTTACTAGTTAGACTTCTCTTTATTATTATTAGTAATACCTTTTCTAAGATCTAATTTACTAGCTTAGAAGTTAATCTTATTAGTATACTAGAAGCTATTATTAATACTATAAGAGAGTACTAGAGAGGTACTAGAGTAGGGAAAGGATATATAATATAGGTATAGGACTTAGTTTAGTTAGAGAAGAGAGTACTCTAGGCCTTAATAGCCTTAGTCTACTTATAGAGTATAATAACCTAGTTCTAAGTAGTAGTAGTAGTAATCTTAGTACTCTTAGCTAATAACTTAGCCTACTTAGCCTACTATTTTATAGTAAAGTAAGTACCCTTAAAGGTAAGGACCTTATACTAGTAAAGGAGCTACTTCTCCTCCTCCTATACTACCTTATGCTTAGTATTAGAGATTAATATATTAGAGGCCTTTATCTAAAGAGCCTTTAAGCCTATAAGCTAGGCTTTCTTAATCTCCTCCTAGAAAGGGTTAGGCTAAGAGGTACTAGGGGAGCATAGAGGTATATATATACTTATAAGGTAGTAGTAGAAGTAAGGGTTAGCCTTTTTATAGAGGTCCTTAAAAACTACCTTAAGGGTAAGGGTAGTAGTAGTAGTAGTATATAAGGCCTACTATAGGTTAATAATAGACTAATAGCTATAGAAGTAGTAATAATAGGGGGGGGATAAGCTTATAGAGATATAAGGCTTACTATACTAGCTAGTATAGTAAAAGTACTTATTACTAGTAGCTAGAATAGTTAGAACAGTAGAGAGGTAGTAGAGAGGTACTAGAGAGATAAGTATATACTCTAGGTCTTAATATAGTAGGGAAGATAGGTAATAGTATCTTTTATATTAGGCTACTACTTTACTACAGCTTAAAGGTAGTAATAGTAAGAGATCTTATATATAATAATAGGGTTAATAATACTAGAAGTATTAGAATAGGTATTATTAGTAAGAGGGGCTACTAAGAGAGAACTAGAGAGAGTACTAGAGCTACTTAGGATAGTAGAATTAGTAAAAGGTATAGAGAATATAATAGTAGTAATAGAGAAGTAGCTAGTACTAGTATTACTACTAGTATTACTATTACTAGTACTATTATTACTACTATAGTAGTAAAGGTATAATAAAAAATAAAAAAATAATAATAATATAAGGATATTATAAAGAAAAAAAGAAAAAGAAGGAAAATAAGTAAAAAGTAAAAAAGAGAAGGTAGGCCTAGCTATTTTACTAGGTAGTATATATATAAGTAAGTAATAATAATAACTCTAGCTTATAAAGAAATAATAATACCTCTAAAAGAAAAGAGAAATAGGAGGTACTAGAGGGGTACTAGTACCTCTTTTACTACTATAAAGTATACCCTTACTATTATATTAAGAATAATATAACTTAGAGCTTAGCTACTAGAGAAATAAAAGTATAAGTAATAAAAGCTAACTATGTTACTTTATAAATAATAAGATATTAAGCTATAAGAAAGAGAAGGAAATAAGTAACTAAAGTAGTACTATAGGTAGGTAAGGTACCCCTATAGTAGAGTAAGTAACCCCTTATTAATAGTAGTAAGAGCTTAAAACTTATACTCTATATATAAAATAGCTAGGCTTAGTAAGGTACTAAAGAGGCTATTAGCTATACTAAGCTACTATAAAATAAAAGTAAAGCTAAGGATAAGTAGTTAGCTAGAGAGATAACTGCCTATCTAATAGTTTACTAAGCCTAGTAGAGTTCTTAGACTCTACTAAAGTATAAGTAGTATTATAAGTAAGGTACTAGGGTACTAATAGAGAGGCTAATTAATTAACTACTAGGTCCTAAGAATAGAACCTTAGAGGGGGGGGATTGTATTAGGTTCCTAAAAGTAATACTAGCTTTAGGGCTAGTAGGGTACTAGGTAGGGCCTAGGGGATACTATAGAATAAAATAATATTATATTAAAGGGTATATAAAAGAGGTTTTTATAATAGTATTAAGGTTTAGAGAGGAGATAGATTAGAATAATAGTTACTAGTAACTTCTAACTGCTCTCTTACTAACTTCTTTACTTAGTACTATATAGTCTCTAATAAGTAGCTACTAATCCTATTTAGTTTTATATTTACTAGGTTACTAGAGGGTAAAAACTTACTAATATTAATCTCTAACTTTAATATCCTAAATCAGTAGAAGATAGTAGTAGTATTATATAGGGGTAGTTAACTTTCTTCTATAGCTACTATAAGCAGTTTGTTAGAGGCTATATAGTACTAAGTAAAGGAGTTAGTAGAAGAGTAGTTAGAGGTTACTAATAACTATTATTCTAATCTATCTCCTCTCTAAACCTTAATATTATTATAAAAACCCCTTTATATACCCTTTAATATAATATTATTCTATTTTATAGTATCCCCTAGGCCCTACCTAGTACCCTACTAGCCCTAAAGCTAGTATTACTTTTAGAAACCTAATACAATCCCCCCCCTCTAAGGTTCTATTCTTAGGACCTAGTAGTTAATTAATTAGCCTCTCTATTAGTACCTTAGTACCCTACTTATAATACTACTTATACTTTAGTAGAGTCTAAAAACTCTACTAGGCTTAGTAAACTACTAAATAGGTAGTTATCTCTCTAGCTAACTGCCTACCCTTAGCCTTACTCTTATTTTATAGTAGCCTGGTATAGCTAATAGCCCCCCTAGTACCTTACTAGGCCTAGCTATCTTATACTTAGGGTATAAGTCTTAAGCCCTTGCTACTGCTAGTAAGGGGCTACCTACTCTGCTATAGGGGTACCTTACCTACCTATAGTATTACTTTAGCTACTTACTCCCTTCTCTCTCTTATAGCCTAGTATCCTATTATCTATAAAGTAGTATAATTAGCTTTTATTACTTATACCTTTATTTCTCTAGTAGTTAAGCTCTAAGTTATATTATTCTTAGTATATTAATAAGGGTATACTTTGTAGTAGTAAAAGGGGTACTAGTACCCTCTTAGTACCTTCTACCTCCCTTTCCTTCTAGAGGTATTATTATTTCTTTATAGGCTAGAGTTATTATTATTACTTATTTATATATATACTACCTAGTGGAATAGCTAGGCCTACCTTCTCTCTTTTTACTTTTTACCTATTTTCCTTCTTTTCCTTCTTTTCTTTATAATATCTTTATATTATTATTATTTTTTTGTTTTTTGTTATACCTCTGCTACTATAGTAGTAATAATAGTACTAGTAATAGTAATACTAGTAGTAGTACTAGTACTAGCTGCTCCTCTACTACTACTATTATATCCTCTATACTTTCTACTAATCTTACTGTCCTAGGTAGCTCTAGCACCTCTCTTAGTCCCCTTCTAGTAGCCCCCCCTACTAATAATACCTATTCTAATACTTTTAGTATTATTAACCCTATTATTATATACAAGGTCTCTTACTATTACTAGCTTTAGGCTATGATAAAGTAATAGCTTAATATAAAAGATACTATTACCTATTTTCTCTATTATATTAAGACCTAGAGTATATACTTATCTCTTTAGTACCTTTCTACTATCTCTTTGCTATTCTAACTATTCTAGCTACTAGTAATAAGTACTCTTACTATACTAGCTAGTGTAGCAAGCCTTATATTTCTATAAGCTTATCTCTCTTCTTACTATTACTACTCCTATAGCTATTAGTCTATTACTAACCTATAGTAGGCCTTATATATTACTACTGCTATTACTCTTATTCTTAAGGTAGTTTTTAAGGACCTCTATAAAGAGGCTAACCCCTACTCTTATTACTACTTTATAAGTATATATATACCTCTATACTCCCTTAGTACCTCTTAGTCTAACTCTTTCTAGAAAGAGATTAAGAAGGCTTAGCTTATAAGCTTAAAGGCTCTTTAGATAAAGGCCTCTAATATATTAGTCCCTAATACTAAGTATAAGGTAGCATAGGAGGAGGAGGAGTGGCTTCTCTACTAGTATAAGGTCCTTACCCTTAAGGGTACCTACTCTACTATGAAACAGCAGGCTAAGTAAGCTAAGTTATTAGCTAAGAGTACTAAGATTGCTACTGCTACTACCTAGAACTAGGTTATTATACTCTATAAGCAAACTAAGGCTATTAAGGCCTAGAGTACTCTCTTCTCTAACTAGACTAAGTCTTATACCTATATTATATATCCTTTTCTTACTCTAGTACCCCTCTAGTACTCTCTTATAGTACTAATAATAGCCTCTAGTATACTAGTAAGATTAACTTTTAAGCTAGTAAATTAGATCCTAGAAAAGGTATTACTAATAATAATAAGGAGGAGTCTAATTAGTAGGCTCTAGTACTCCCTATATACCTCTCTAGTACCTTACTAATACCTCTCTACTATTTATTTAGTTAGTTACTTATCTTTAAGCTTAGAATACCTAGCTCTTAGGCTTCTTTACTCTCTAGTCTTAGTACTAAGGGGATAATAAAACCTAGCTACCTTATAGCTATATAATTATTAACTTAGTTCCCCTCTAATAGGCCTCTAGTAATCCCCTATTTATAATCCTACTGCAGTTCCTTTACTATATTTTACTATAGTTTCTAAGAGTTCTCCTCCTCTCTATACCCTTATTACTTTATTAGATACTATTAGTTTCTCTAGGGGCCCTTATATATAACTATTCTCTCTACCTAGTATATAGCCTTCTCTTCCTCCTTAATAGGGACTACCTATAGCTCTACTACTACTCTATGGAACTTCTCTAACTATAATAGTAAGAATATATTATAGATATAGTATTATATCTCTAAGTTAAGCTTATATACTTTTCCTCTACTAACTACCTATGTGACTATAAATAGCTCTAGATACTTATCTAAGAGCTTCTTTATAAGGCGCTTTTACTATATAAACCTTACTAATAGTAGGACCTTCTCTTCTACCTTAAATACTACTATAGATTACTTTATATTATACTACCTCTTATAGTTCTTATTAGCTATCTCTAGTATCTAGAGGATTATAGCCTACTAGCTCTATAGCTACTATATTTAGTTTCTTGCTAATAGGACCTCTATTAGTAAGGCCCCTTCTAGCTTTATATTATTTATATTATATAGTATATAGCCTATTAGGGCTTCTACTAGTACTATCTAGATTATACTATGCTAAGTACTGTTATAGATAAACTTAGCTATTAGTAGCTACTTTACCTAATTATCCTACTCTAAGCTATAGAAAGCCTAAAGGAAGTACTTAACATTTTAGTTTTATTACTCTATCTAGCTATCTATCTATAGGTAGTAGGCTATACTTAGCCTCTACTTAATAGCTAGTAGGTAGTATACTACTAACTAGAAATAGCTAGTAAAGAGGGATCCTTAGTTAGATACTATTACTACTAAGATACTAAATCATAAGAATACCCTTTTAACTAGGAGGGATACTAACTAGTTTACTATTAAAGTCTCTTATATAAGTATATATAGTATATACTTTATAAGTTAGTCTACTATAACTAAAATACTCTTATAGCTCTCTTTAGTAAATCTTTTTAACTTAGGTAGCTTAGTAATAAAATCTAGGGTAACCTATTTCTATAGTTAGCTAGGTAGTAATAGGGGTACTAGTTCTCTATAGGGTAGGTAGTAGTATAGCTTTGTCTATTAATAAGTTATATATATCTAAACATACTCTATTACATCCTTCTTTATTAATCTCTAGAAGAACGTCTGTTTAATCCTTTTAAGTATGTAGGTTACCTCTAGGTACCCTCTAGCTAGCTTATTATAGAATGCTACTATAATCTTTATCCTTAGTATATACCCTTCTAGGATAACTACCTTACCCTTATACTTAAGGACTCTATCCTCTCTCTCTAACTAGTTATCCTCTAGCTTTTGTTACTTCTTAGAGGTAATTACCTTATTAGCTTATTATACTACTATAGTTTCCTCCTCTAGGCTTAGAGTAAGTTCTTCTAGTAGTAATAGGTATACCCCTATTAACCTACTACTAAGAATTACTACTACTCTTTAGGTAAACCTACTTAGGAAGCTTTTTAAGAATATACCTTATATCTCTTAGTCTTCTATGCCTAAGGGTTAATAGTCTAGCTACTGTAATAGCTTATTAGCTATATTCTCCTTTTCTAGCTAATAGTTAATCTTAAAGTTAAAGAGAAATAGGTCTTAGAGTAACTTTACTTACTAACTATTAAGCTAGAGCTTATTAGTAAGGTAGTAGTACCCTAGGTAGTCTATTAAGAATATAATCCTACTCTAGGTATATAGGAGGTAGTACCTCTAATATATAGCTACCTCTTAGATTATAAGTAGCTTAGCCTTTAGTATACTATACTATAGTTTAGTACCCTTTAGCTTCTTAGATAAGAAGGTAATAGGGTACTACTAGTCCTCTACTAGCTATAATAGGATAGACCTAATTATAAAGTTTAATATATCTATCTCTACCTATATTAGTAGTGCTAGGTTAAAGTGCTATAGGATAGAGACTTAGGTAAACATTACTTAGAGCTTGTAGAAGGCTTTAATTACCTCCCTGGTTATTACCTTCTCCTCTGCTATCTTAGCTGTTAGTTAGTCTGTGAGGGAGGTATATACCTTAGAGTAGTTCTTAATAAAGTACTAATAGAATTCTATAAACCTAAAAAAGACCTGTATATCTTTGATATTAATAGGGAGTAGTTACTAAGCAATTGCTTCTATATAATCCTACTCTATAGTAATACTCTCTAGGGATACTATAAACCCTAGAAACCTAATTATCTTAGTGTAGAAAATACACTTCTCTAGGTTGGTATATAGGCTAGTAATATCTAACTAGCGTAGTACCTCTTTTACTATCTCTATATAACTAGCCTTATTCTTAGTAAAGATTAAGATATTATTAAGGTATATAATATAGGTAATATTTACTAGCCTAGCTAGAGCATTATTTATATATACTTAGAAGGTTACTAGTATATTAACTAGCCTAAAAGGCATAATGTAGTACTTAAAGTACTTATACTGTATCTAGAATGCTGTTTTCTACTTATTACTAGCGCGGATCCTTACCTAGTAGTATATATCCTTAAGGTTAAGCTTAGTAAAATACTTTACCTCTCCTAAGTAGTTAAGGATCTCCTTAATTAGTAGTAGTAGTATATAGTTCTTAACTATAACCTTATTAAGGCTGTGATAGTCTATATAGAGGTATAACTTACCTCTCTTCTTTAGTATAAATAGGATTGGCGCCCCTATGGGGCTCTGTGAGGGCTAGATCTACCCCTTGCCTAGTATATTATTAATATACTTCCTTAGCTCTTCTAACTCCTTCTCTATAAGGGGGTAGATAGAGCTAAATAGCGGTTCTACCCCTAGCTTGAGGTTAATAGTATAGGAGTAACCTTTGTCTCTAGCTAGTTTAGTTACTAGGTTTATATTAAATATATATGCCTATTCTTAATATTCTTCTAGTAGCTTGAATCCCTTTATTTTCTCTCTCTTTTCTTTCTTTACTATATAAGGTAGTAGCTCTAGTACTCCCTTAGTTCCTCCTATGCGTAGGTAGTAGACTAATAGGTTATATACTAGTATTACTACTACCTCTCTTTATACCCTCTTTAATACCTTTTTTCTCTAGATAAGTTATAAGTAGCCTTCTTCTAGTAAGTAAGTCTACCTAATTATTACCTACTTAAGATTTAGTTATGCCTTTTACCTCTAAGGGATCTCTAGGATAGTATTGTATATGCCTATATTACTTACCTAGTAGGTATAGGATTATACCTTTCTTACCTCTATATTATCTATTACTTTTATTACTAATACTACTACCTTATAGCTAGGTACCTTACCTCCCTATATCTCTAGTAACCCTACTCCCTTCTTATAAACCTCTAGTGGTACCTTCTTATATAATATCCTCTAATATATAATATTCTTATTTACTCTAGGGTTAATTAATACCCTTCTTTTTCTCTATATACTAGCTACTCTAATATAGAAGTCTACCTTAAAGTAGTAATATAGTTCCTCTTCTTAGGGGATCTATATACTATTAACCCCTATAGCTACTAGCTAGGCTACTAATATATAGTATCTATCTATATAATAAGGCTAGTTATACTTATAGTACTTCTCCTCTATATACTCTATTAATATATATCCTAGCTTACTATAGTTAAAGTATATAGGAGAGCTTTAGAAGTATCTTAGGGGTTATCTATACCCTCTTTATTCCTACTTAACCTATAGCTTAGGTATAGGTATATACATAGCTACCCTAAGTATTAAGACTAACTATTACCCTTTTAATTTATCCAAGAGAGTAACTAATACTAGTACTAGAGTAATAGCTAGGGTCTACTAGTTCCTTCTTTCTTATAGCCTTTACTAGTCTTTTATTATTATCTTAGTATATATCTTTATAAGTATCTCTACCCTCTTTACTATGTTATTTAGCTTTTAATAAGTAGCTAGTAGCTTATATACTAGGATATAGCTTTATAAGTCTAGGAGTAGTTAGTTTAAGATATAGACTACTTACTACCTCTCTAGTTAGAGGTTTAAAATCTCTACGTTAACTATTTTATACTAATTAATAAATTACTAGTATATCTACTTAGGTTTCTACTATATCTTATCTAGCTCTATAGCTATACTAAAGGTCTATATATTATTATTAGTAATACTATTACAGAGCTAGGCCTCTATCTATTTCTAGGTAATTAGGCTGATATTACTACTATACTAGAGGTTAACATAGCTCCTCTAGCTATATAATAGGTTACCCTCTAGGTAGGCCCCTATAAACTAGACTTTGCTCTTATTAGCTATAAATTCTTTCTTAGTAATAGAGAATTAGCTTTATAACTTAAAAAGGAAGTCTTTAAGGTTGTTTTAGTTACTTTTCTTATATTAGATAGAGGCTAACTACTTAATAAGAGCATTAGTATGTAGGTACTTAGGCTCTAGCTAGGTAGCTATAGGTTCTCTACTAGCTATATATATATTATTCATAGACTCCCTATTTCTAAGGGCTATAATTTATTTAATTATCTTCCTCTTTCTTACCTTAGCTACTTTATTATTAAGAAGACCTCTTAGCTACTCCTCTATTAACCTATTAAGGTTGGTTATATACTACTCCTCTACTACAGTCCTACTAGTATCTAGTATAAGCTACTATATTACTAGGCTACCCTACTAGGTAACAGATTAGGATTAGGTTAATTATACTAATACTATTACTACTCTAATAGTTAGTATACTTATAAATATGGAGAGATTAAAATATATTAAAGGCTATATAGTACTAAGTAAAGGAGTTAGTAGGAGGGTAGTTAGAGGTTACTAGTAACTATTATTCTAATCTATCTCCTCTCTAAACCTTGATGCTATTATAAAAACCCCTTTTGTGTGCCCTTTGGCATAACGTTATTCCGTTCCGCGGTGTCCCCCGGGCCCCACCCGGTGCCCCGCCGGCCCTGAAGCTGGTACTACTTTTAGGAACCTGACACGGTTAGGCCCACAAAGAGGACTCTGATGTCCAAGTTGGAGGCAGGGAGTAGATGATGGAAGTCTGTTAGCTCTGTGAATTCATTGGATACCCACTTATGCTATATTAAAAAGATCAAGGGGAGCCTGGATGGTATTATGCTTGCTATGTAGAGAAATAGCTGGTTGCTTTTTTTGTTAATAAGCATCTCTTCCTATCTAAAGAAGTGGATGAAGATGTAGATATAGCAAGACTAAGTCTGCATGAGCTATTGGACGAGCAATACGAGCAGTAGGAGATTGAAAGACGTTACAGGGAGAAGCTTTCAAGCCTTAAGGAAGTTGAGCCTTTGGTTGCCATCAAGAAGGGGATGTTTCTAGTGTGCCGACCTGTTTGTGAAGACTGCTGCAGTTTTCTGAGGTATGTTAACTCCACACTTTATTTAGAGCTTACGCTATTTCACCGCTGCCTTGATGGTGGATGTAAGGCATGTTGGTCATAATCTACTTTTCAAACTATGCGACTGAGCGATAGCTCTAGTAGACCTCCTCAAAAGAGTCCTCCTCGGACCTGAAAACCTCGAGCTGCGGGAAGAATGCTTTCAACGTGTCGGCGGCCTGACCCAGCCTCTTGGGAGAGCCAATATGGTCGACATCATACTCACCTGCCTCGTTTGCAGTGAGAACTGTGCTCACCAAAAGGCCCCGCATCGACCGGTGACGCGGGAAGAACGACGAAGCGAAGAGACCCCCTCGTCGGGTTGGTGGATGTCAAACCCGAAACGCAGTTCCTTGAGTTTAGGATGCTTGCAGGCGATCCTTTCCGTGAGCCCCTTGGCATTGTGTAAGAATCCAGAGGTTAGGTTGCAACGCAACAGCTTGAGTCCTCGCATCAACGTGGTTACCTCCAGGAGGTGTTCCGCAGAAAGTGGAAATGGGGCCCGGGCGATCGTCTTGCGCTGTATAATGATGAGCTCTGTCAGCCTGCCGAGGGAGGAGAGACAAAGGAGGTCTTCCAGCTTGGCCTCGCCAGGGAGGAAGCTCAGCGGAAGGCTTTGGGGATCAGACATCGCCCCGACCCGCTCCCAAACGCGCCGGCGGGCCGGCGGGCCAAAGCTCGAGGGTATGGAGAGCTCAGAAGGACGGATTCTTTTGTCCAGGCCCTTGAGGTAGTGCCCCAGGTTGTTACCATAAACCTTAGATCAGAGACTCAAGTCAGCTAGCCTTTTACACCAGGCAAGCGTCTTCGTTATCTTAAGCAGGATCAGCTGGGAACCGGTGCGTCTCCAACCCAACGAGGCGCTCGTCAAATCCCTCCAGACCGCATAGGAAGGTCCATAAGGGTCCTAATTCAAGTCGCCTCAGGCATCAGCCTCCAAGTCCTCTAGTTCTTTTGCTGCTCCAGGACCGCTATACCCGAGATCTACGTTAAGCTTTGTCAGAGCGGTGAATCGTGACAAGACGGCGAGTATTAAGCCAATCTCAGGCTAACTCTCGACTTTGATCTTGCTGAGCCCGGGTGCAGTCCGCGCAAGCTGCTTCAGGAGAGATACCTGGTGCCTGGTCTCGACCCTAGGACCCTGTAGCGCGACCAGCTTCGGGAAGTGGAGTGCTTTGAGCCAGCTAACCATGCATCGCATCGGCGCTTGGTGCAGAAAGCTAGATCCGAAATCGAAGAGGGTTATGATAGAGTTGGTGAACAACTGCGCTCTGTGAAGTGGCATGTCGGGGGCCGCGATCCAGCACATGAGAGTTTTGTGCTGCAATTTCTCGCTGCTACACCTGAACTAGAACTTGTTCGCTCGCCCTTACAATACCTTTATAAAGGATAATTATATAAGTTTAACTACTTGTACTAACCCCACCTGTACCTACAAAGACAACTAGGACAGCTGCATATCCAGCTGTTGCAGACATTACATCGTTCGAGCCCCAGGAGAAGCTCGGGGCCAATGCCGCAAAAACTGTAACACAGACCGAAGTAGTCACAAGCGAAGTAAGAAGACCGGGTTTCAACACCATGACCAACATCGGAATGATTAGGAAAAGGCTTCCTCCAAAAGCCACTATTGTCCTCTCAAGATAGGCCTGCAATCTCTGCTTTCGAGCTTTGATTGCTGGGGCTCCCCCAAACTTGTCGATTCTCCCTAGGTCAGTGGGTTGGGGTAGTCCGTCTATGTCTGAAAGAAGACGTAATGATCTTTTGACAGAATCGGGCAGTTGAAGGCTGCAAGATGAGTTGTCATTCTGAAGATCACATAAGAGCCTTTGTTGCATCCAAGACGTACGCAGCAGCAGAACAAGGTAATCATCACACTACAAGATCTATTCGCCTTTACCTAACTAAAGTCGCTACCCCTCTTAGAGCTTGCTTCCTAATCAGGCCATTGCAAGCCCAGACGAGTCAGAGGAACTGTGTCTCAGAAGAAATAGGCGCTTTGATTACATCAAAACACTGCATAGTACATCTATTTCTACATAACCAAAATTGATTGGTACTTACAGCATCTTGGATTAGCATCGTTATCTTTGTGACTGGCTAGGGATCTGCATGTTTGCCCCACATTGGCTTCCGGAGAGGAATAGACCCGGCTTAGGACACACGGCAGCTTAACACACCACATGGATTCTAATAGCATATTCCAGAAAACATGGTACTACGATAGCTAAGACAAATAGGACAGACTAGAGGCAGGCTCGTGGGAGCAGAGAGCAACAGAAGGGGGAAAGACGAGATGAGGGTCCACTCCTTAGGGATCGCCTTCCTGTTTAGCGTCGCCTTTCTCTTCAAAGCCGCTCTCTTTCTAGGAGGCTTTTTAGGAGGCGTTGCCTTCTCTTAGCAAGGCAGCGCCAATGATACTTTACACTTTCTTAGCAAGGGCGTAGGTAAAGAGGGGCTAGTCACTCTTTAGGTTTCTATAGTTAGGCTGCTAGGTTAGTAGAGTCTTCTTATATAGTAGTATACGCCTAGGCTAAATATTGTATAGTATAAGTATTTCTATATTAATAGAAAAATATAATAAATTATAGTATAGACTTGCTAACGTAGATAACATAGTAGATAATGCTATCTACTAGTAGCCTTAGGAATAGGAAACCTGCTACTATAGCTACTATAGGAGATAGGAGTAAAAAAAGGACTAGGAGTGGGGCTTATAGGACCCCCAGCGGCAGCAAACGCAGCGCTGTATAGAAAGTGCCAACTAGAGGCAGGGGAAAGATTATACTTCACAACCCGGCGGGTGCTCCATAAGAGCCCCAGCAATATAGCTTAACAAGCACCCCTTACACTGGCCGTCTTTTCCCTTTCTATCTCTCTACTCTTGCTAATGTATGCTTCTAATCTATCCCTACTTGCTAGAGGGGCCCCGCGTGGGTGTCTACCCTTAAGTACCCAGGCACGTAGGTGAGGTGCAAGAGAAAGAAGATCAGCGCCTGGCTTCATCCTGCCCCATCTACGCCGTGGCAGCGGCCGGCAACGATGGCCCTGTGCTGCTGCCATTGCTTCCTTCCTCCCTTCCACCCTCCCCCCTAGCATATAGCTATACCTTATATAACATAGAATATAAGGAGTAGACTAGGGGAGATAGTATAAATAGTAATAAGTTAATACTAAGAACTTAAGAGAAGAAGGAAGAGGGGGCATATGAGAAGAACAATTTTATTAGGGCAGGTAGGTAAATTAAAGTAGTTATAGATAGCAAACTATATAGCAGGCACTGTTTTACCTGCTAAGTCAGCAAGGGATCTTGATCCTCTAGACAAGCCTCCCCTCACTGGCTTATCTATGGGAGAGCGGACGGGATCCCGAGTTTTCCAGTGGGTATGGTCGTATGTGCTATCTATCCGTGTTGACAATGCTTATGAAGGTATTCCTTCACGCTGGATAACTGACGTAGAGGGCGTCGTTATATATCCAAACTAGTCCATTGGGGACGGTGGACGGGATGCTACCTCCTTGTGAAGTAATGCTACAAACGTCCACGCTGTTGCTCTATTTTCTGAGAGCATTCCGCAGCTCTATGCCGGTAGTGTGTAGTAGTACTAGTAGAGTGTGGATATCATGGGCTCTAATATGTCCAACAAGGATGCCGGCGTGGCTTGGAACTTTCAAATATAGGCGTAAATGTGAATTCAGTACAGTTACAGTAGCTTCTTATAACTGTCTCTTATTGCCTAAACCCTTGTTATCTGTGTAGTCAATAGTAAGCTATAACTCCTATAGGTAAATCTAGATACAATTAAGGGTTTTCTCCAAGCCCAATCGCAAGGCAATTATATATCTAGCTGACCTTCCTAGAAACCTAAGTATATTATGTATTAGAGCTATAAGTTAAGCAACTGCACTTATAATAACAGGGATACTAAAACCTCTTGTTTAGTTTGTGGGCTAAGAGTATACGCTATCCTAAAAAAATATCATAATTCACTACGTAATAATATGTCTACTGATTCCATATTACCTAGAGGCACTAGGAGCGTTACTAGTGGGAAAATCAGAGGATTGCCATCTACCATTAACAGTTATAACGAAGCCATTCTACCAGTACAGCATAGCAGCTTTGTGAGGAAGTTCTGCAACACAGAAATGGTTCTGAGGACCAAGAGATTAGCGATCTCTTTGGGTATAGCTGTCAGCCTGTTATGACCAAGATCTAATATTTCTAAACGATAGAGGTAGCACGTCTACCAAAGGGTTCGTATATAATAGATAGTAGACTAAGCAGACAACACAGTATAGGCAGTAGAAACGTGACTAAGTGATTGTTCTTCGCATCGAGGCACTACAGGTATATACAGTCAGGTAGTCAAGTTGGGAAATTAGTTAGGAAGTTATGAGAAACTTATAATCTCAAGTAGCATTTAGCGCACGCACTGGTATCACGCATGGCAGCGATACTCTATTGAAAAGCCCCTTGGCTATAAATCAAGCTGGGTAATGAACTAATGATGCGGACGGACCAGGACTTTGATATGCCGGTGATGAGGTGAAGCTATGTAGAAACCAGAGGAGGCTACCGGCGGAAGACGGGATCGTATCGCGGGTCTAAGTCCCTCAAGTTGACGAAACCGGTCAAGTTTCTCAAAAGCTTCGCGATACCTCTTCTCAGCTCCGTGCCAGCACCTGGCCGAAACTGCACCGGTACCCCACCATGTAGTCCGGCCGCAGCCCCTATTGCGGCAGCCGCCGTATCCCTTCTTCATCCCGGAGAGGGGTATCAGCCTTCCAGCCCGGATGCAGTCTCTGTTGTTAAAGGATGACTAGAAGTGAGATCGCATCGCATTCCACAAGAGGTCAATGATAATAACAATAATAATAAGGGGGTGGCAGCTTCGTTTTGATCATCTTCTGTTTGTTCGGTGAGCGTGGCTGCGCGACGTTGACCTGCAACACTCTCTGACAATGGCATAAGCACAACCAACCAGTGGATAAGCGCCCTCGACATCATGGAATGGAAATTCGTTTCGCGCCCGATGACTGCATATGCCCATGTCTCCGATTGGGCTAAGCCAGGCGTTTCTCGCAGGTCCACGTTTCAGAGAAAATGAGCCATACTGTATACGACCCCTGCCCATGGGTTTTCTGAGGGTCCCTTGCGACTTATCCGAGCCTCTCGCAACTTCCGACAACCGAGGCCTCGTCCCTCACGGCTTAGACTGGAACGGCAGGACGTTTTTATCAGTCTCTCAAAAAAAAAAAAAAGCTACTGTGGCGCATCATCCTCGCCGTTATTAAGGAGCTGATGCCACCATCCGTGAGGAATGGTTGCCAAGAACAGCTGACGGGGTCCCACGTCACAGAAGTAGTGTTCTGTACGGCCTCGGGCCATATGGGTGTTTGCCCTCTCCTTTATTCTTTCTTTTTTTTTTTCTTCTTTTCGGTCACTTACCGCGAAGACGGCTGATGAAAGGACGTTGGATCTGGATACGAGTTTCGCACGCATCGTGTTCGATGGGCCCCCCTGACTTCCAGCTGACAAGGTGCTGAAGAACTATCTACACTATGCTCGCATGTCTGCCCAGACTGTGGCAAGTAACAAGACGGTGGATAGCCTTTCTTGTGGTTGATTGTCTCGAATGATGCCGCCCATCAGGAACCTGACAGTCGAAGAACACGATGACCATGTTCCATCTGTTCTGATGCGGAAAGCTCTAGGTGTTATACATTGCTACTACAGTTCATCCGAACAAAACGATGGCTTTCGGGTTAGATGTCGTCCAAAGCATGATACCATGCGACAAACGGAGGACGAAAGTGGCCAGTGCCGTCATCTGTTTGAGGGTCTGCACATGTGG
The DNA here is from genome assembly GCA_016618095.1 of Colletotrichum echinochloae. NCBI lineage: Eukaryota > Fungi > Ascomycota > Sordariomycetes > Glomerellales > Glomerellaceae > Colletotrichum > Colletotrichum echinochloae. Next base: position 5,605,359 of record JADEZT010000004.1, read on the forward strand.
AGAAACGGGGTGGATAGGATCCAATATTCATTCGTTACGGATGCTGCGCCGAGTATAATGTTTGCCATGAAGACGATGCAACTAGGCGCCCCGAGGAGCAAGTCCCGTATAAGACGGAAAGGCGTAAAGGGTTCTCGTACACCCACCAATGTCGAATTGGTGTGTCCTACATGGGGGGGCCACACTCTGTCCGTCGTACGGATGCTTTCCGTCAATAAGACCGATCATATAGATCATAAGGTTTGAAGCTCATAGTAAGAGCAACCGCCTACCTGTAGGTAGGTATAGTTGCACATCAGAGAGAGACCAACCGGCGACATCGTCTGTTGGTCACTTTCACTTGAAGGATTACTTTACGGCAGACGTGTTTGCTGGTTGTGCTCGCGCCCCCTATTATCGAGCCATGATCACTCGTGCCCAGTCTAATTAACAGGAGGCCCCAGTCGAATAAACGGCCATGCTCCTCCTCCAACAGCCTGGTTTAATATAATAGCCTGCTCACCTAGAAGAGACGGCAGGACATTCCCGCCCTCCCCGACCCTTGCTCCACGGACAATATCCCGTTGTGGCGGCTCGCTGCTGCAGTAGCGCTTCCTGACGTCTCCCCTTTGTTGTTGCCGACAGTGGCGGCGAAATTACGCTGTTAGGCGCCGTGCCTCTGCATCGCGACTCCATTGGGATGCGTGGACAATCTATTTCGAACGATCTAGAAGATATGCTGTGATTGCACTGGGATGGGCCCACCGGGGCCTTCTCTTGGCTCGCCTCCTCCTGGGGGATGGGCTAACAGGAGAGCATAGCCAAGATGCATCGATGCGGCGGCGGACGGCGGCGGAGTGCGAGTCTGCGACGGAATCGACATCTACTTAAAGCCTGTGACGAGACGCCCTCTCAGCAGTCTTGTTCTACTCATCACAGCATCAAGCTTCATTCTCTGCTTTCAAACTTACATTCTTTTTCTTCTTCTTCTTCTTCTTCTTCTTCTTCTTCTTCTTCTTCTTCTTCTTCTTCTTCTTCTTCTTCTTCTTCTTCTTCTTCTTCTTCTTCTTCTTCTTCTTCTTCTCCCTCTTTAGCATTCGCTACACCACGACTTGACGTCGTCAAACATTCTTTTTCACCCAGACCACCACTTTCCACCACACCCGCAACCATGAAGGCCACTCTCTTCGTCTCCGCCGTCCTCGGCCTCGCCTCCTCGGCCTCCGCCCACTACACCTTCGACAAGCTCAGCCTCAACGGGCAGAAGCAGGGCGGTGACAACACCTACATCCGAAAGCACCAGAACGGCTACATGCCCACCAAGTTCAAGAACGTCCCCTCCGGCTCCATCTCCCCCAACGACGCCGACTTCACCTGCAACAAGGGCTCCACCCCGGCCCCCAAGGTCCTGACCGTCAAGGCCGGCGACAAGGTCTCCCTCCAGCAGGCCTTCGGCGCCACCGGCATCCAGCACCCCGGCCCCTCCCAGTTCTACATGGCCCCCGTCAAGAACGCCGCCGCCGACAAGCCGCCCAGCGACGGCTGGTACAAGGTCCACCAGTCCCTGCTCTGCAAGAGCGGCAGCCCCGAGGACCTCCGCCACGGCCTCTGGTGCAGCTACGACGAGGACAACGTCTCCTTCACCGTCCCCGCCTCCATCCCCAACGGCCAGTACCTCGTCCGCGGCGAGCACATCGGCCTCCACGGCGCCCACGACGGCCAGGCCGAGTTCTACTACGCCTGCGCCCAGGTCGAGGTCACCGGCAACTCCGCCACCAGCATGCCCGGCACCGCCGTCAGCATCCCCGGCGTCTACAAGCAGGCCGACGGCCCCGTCAACTTCAGCATCTGGGGCAGCAACCGGTCCTACGACAAGGCCCCCGGCCCCGATGTCATCCCCGGCGGCACCATCCGCGGCAGCCCCGACGGCTCTTCCGGCGACAAGACCACCACTGTCGGCGGCGGCAGCGCCGGCTCTCCTGCCTCCAAGGCTGCTCCCAAGCCTGCCGACTGCTAAACGTCGCTCGCGACATGTGAACGCCTGCGTCAGGCACAACCACCCTTTCCCCCGGCGGAAGGTTACTTCTCTATTCACCACAGTCAGCATGCTGCGTGGATAACGAATCGATGGTTCCATTTGATACCATGGTTTCGGACCTCTCAAAACTTAGGATTCAGTCCTACACATTCCCAAGAGGAAGCTTCTTGTTGTTCTTATGTATATATAATTCGCTGCTGGACGCAGCTTGTGCAAACAATCGAATTGAATTCGCAAACTACCGTTATCGTGACATTTAGTCGCAGCGTGCCCTTATTCGTTATCAAGTCTCTTAAAAACTTGGAAGCTTGCCGACGACGAAGTGTATATATTGGTGACGTTGCTGATGCAGATGTCTTCATCCGAGGAGCTTGCTCTGCCTCTCCAGGAAGAGGATCTTGGGCCGGTCCGTCTCGAACGTGAGGCGTTTGTCCTTCATCATGCCGATCGGACGGCCCGGGGCGTCCCTCAGGACGCCCTCGACCCCGGGGCCGTCCGGCCGCACCACGTGCTCGTACCACTGGTGGACGCTGTACGAAGACCGCAGCGTCTGGGCCATCATGACCTCGACCGCGCACCACCCGCGGTCGTAGTAGTCGTCGTCGACGAGGCTGATCATCGCGTCGCACTGCGCGATGATCATGGGCAACGCCGAGACGCCCGTGTTCGGGTTGTCCTGGTTGACGCAGGCGTGGTCCTGGGGCCATTCATGTGTAAGTGCAGTTTGGGCCGAGATTGGGAAAACACGGAGGGGGAGGGGGAGAGGGGGAGGGGCGCTCTTACCATCCAGATGCCGAGCTTTTCCTTGTGCAGTTGAGGATTGAGACAAAGATAATGCTCGACGGCGTCAATCATGCGACGGTACTGGGTGTGCCTGTCGTCGTCTGGGGATCTCGCCCCTGGCGTCTTGTTGATCCATCGATACGAGATGAAGACGACCTTCTCTGCGGCGGCCCGCGGACCGTCGCCGGGGCAGCCGGGGTCGAACTCGCGAACCAGGCCGTCGTCGGACCGCGGGAGCCTCTCCAGACGAAGGAAGTCGGAGTACCACATGAAATTCAACCCGTCAAACACGCTCCGCTTGGCCTCGTCGGTCGCGAGCGCCTCGGCGTAGGCCCTCCTCAGCTCGGACAGGACGTGCGGGCCTCCGCTCAGGAGGACGGGGCGGAGCTTGTCTTGGAACAGCTCTCGGTAGCCCTTCCGCAGCCTGGCCTCCCTCTGCCGCTCGCGGGCCTTGCCCTCCGAGACCTTTCGCAGGCCCTCCAACACGATGCGCTCCGTCGCCGCGTCCCCGCTGAAGACGGCGTGGTCGAGGGCCGTGTATCCTTGCTCGTCGACAATGTCAAAGTCTGCCCCGATGTCCGCCAGCTCTTGCAGGTAGCCGCGGTTCTCTTCCGACGGCTCCTTGGCAAAGGCGATGGCGGGCGAGCACGTCCCGGGCATGTCGTACAAGCGGAGCGCCTCCTCCCGTCGCCCGCCTCTGGCAAGCGCCCGCCCGTGGAAGAACCGCGTCATGGCCTTGACCGTGACGTCCTTGGACAGTTCCGTCATCTCGAGGGCCTCTGCGGAGACGGCGATGGCCTTGCCGACGTCCCCCCGGGCGCAGTAGCACAGCGAGAGCCTGCAGAGCCCGATTGTCTTCCAGGTTTCGAGGACTTGGAGCCAGTGCGCCGAGTCGGACCTCTCCGCTTGCGCCATGGTGGTCCGCCTCAGATCTTCTGCGAGGACCACCCGTTCTTGGAGCTGCGCGATGGCCAGGTCGAGCAGGCCCCGGTCGTTGTCTGGCTGGGACAGGCGGAAGTTCAGCATCCCCATGTTCCCGACCGCGCGACATATCTCGCGATCGGCCCCCACCTCTTTGGCGGCCTCGTACTGCTTCGTGAAGGCGTCGTTGGCGTCCTCGAGCCGGCCAATGTGCAGGTATGTGACCCCGAGCTCTCCGCTGAACTCGACTCGGCGGAGGCAGGGCTTGAGTCCGTCGATGGCCTCTTCCAGGAAAACCCTTGCAGTCTGATACCTGCCGAGCCTCCGGTTGGCGCTGCCTATTGCGCCCAGAGCGAGGTGCCTGTAATGTCTTGCGCTCGGGAACGACTTTGCGGGGTCGCAGAGGCTGAGAGCGTTGTAGAAGGCCCGTAACGCATATTCCCATTCGGCTTTCCGTGCGTGCTCTCGTCCTTCGTCGACCAAGACCTCCCATGAGCGAGCAGCATCCACAGCATTCACGAGCTCACGAGCTGTGAATGTTGCCGGGGAGGGTGAGCCTGTGGGGAAGTGTCCTCCTGTGACACCAGTCACAGTCTTGTTCTCGGACGAACCTCGCGGGCGTTCAGAAAAGGTGAAGGCTGCAAAAAGAATGTCGGGTTCCACTTCGAATCCGTGAGCCGCGTCCGCTGACGAGGAGTAATAGGAGTTCTTGGTATATGTTTCCGGTCTAGCTATCTGCACCTGACTGCATCGACCAGTCTTATCGACGGCGGGGTGCTCTTGTAATGGTGCAACGCCATGAGAATCATCTGTCGGTTTGCTGTGATTCCGGGCGGACTCATCCTTGACACGGGTAGCACGCGCTGGGCCTATTGGAGATTGGATCCGATGAGGACAGTTTCGAACTTCTCCAGAAAGAACCCAATAATGAACAGTTGACGGGCTTGAAGGCAAGCTAACCGTCGTGCCGGCGGGATTGTCGTGGGGTATCCATACGCGAAGGCCGAAAAGCTCGCTCGGATTCCCGGTTTCTGATAGATCGCATAAGGAGACGGTCCGGAAACCTTGTAGGCTGCCGGACACGGGGAAGCTTTCGGGACCATCGTCCAAGCCATATGCTTGGATAGCGTCGCGTACAGCTTCCCAGCACTGGCCAATCTCTGGTGGTGCGATATCTTGACTGGTGCGTATTGCTTCACGAAGGTACGATACGGCGAGAACCACTTTAGTCAGATGCTCTGTCCTCTCACCAGTAACGTTTACCAAAGTTTCAGCAGCTGAGATGTTCCAATCCCCGAAGGTGCCGTCAAGAAGCCCAATCGATAGAATCCACCTTTTGACTGATTCGGTCTCGGCTCGCGGGGATTTCGTAGCGGCTGCTACTCCTCTCAATACTTGCAAGAGGGAGGTCTGAGTGGCACGCATTCCGAGGGGTCGTCCAGTGTTTTCCGGGGTTGATTCGAGCTGTCAGAGTGTATTTATTGACTGCTTTGCTAGTCTCTGTGTTCACCGAACCCAAGTGAGCAGAAAGATATACCCACAGTTGAGGCTATGACTTTGTCGTAGGTAAAAATAAAAAAAATAAAAAAATAAAAAGTGTCCGTTAGGAATCAACTGGTGCGAAGAACAGATACTCTCCGCTCCCCCCGCTAATCGGGTGAAAGACAGACATGAAATACCATGACGGCATCTGGCGATCTGATTGGGCCGGTAAGGCTCGACTGCATATGCAATTCGTACTAAATCGACACGTGCTCTGGCGACGATCCTGTCCCAGTGTCCATCCATGAGTCAAATCAGCCTTGCGGATCCATCATGTACATACACTGTTGAATCCCATGCAGAGGTTGGGGAGGTGGTTGCGGCAATGAGACTTCCATGGGATCGGGCTACAGCACTATACGGTTTTAGCTCCTCATGGGAACAATCACTGTGTCACTGCTCGTCGTCGCGGACATGATCCATACATTGAGAGCCATGGTATGTCTGAATAGATGGTTCTGGCTTCTGGATTCTCACGTCTTGAATATCTACAAGTGTGGCACGCCTAGGCCGATGGGTGTAAATACAACGCAACCCCGTCAACCAAGGATAAGCCCTGGTCACCGCCCCCTATCAAGAGCACACCACAGGAACTTTGTTTCTACCTTCAGACAGGGAGGGCAATGGCCATCCCCGTCATCGCCAACCGAAGCCCTCCGAAAGCGCTCAACCAAGAGTCTCTGTTTAGCTGCCTGCATGCCAGCAATCCGCAGCATTTGCCTCCCCGGCGCGCGATGCGTGGCCCACATATGCCCGCCGGGCGGCGGGTCCCCAGGCCCTCCAGCCACTTAGAGCGAGGCCGCCGGCGCGTCTTGTCCGTATATGCAGATTCACCATCGTCAAATGCTTTCCATCCGGTTGCCGGAGTTTTCAACGTTCAGACATGGTCGTTACCGCCGACCTGACCCGGACAAAAGGGGGTGGACCGATGCGCGCGCGCCCCATGTTGCTCACTGGTCTGGCGGAGAAGAGGGAAGGCCGCGCCGCGACCCGCGCTGCCGGCTGGGAGGCGTGACATGTTGCACCGGGGCTTGCTTGGCATTGGGGCTGGTCTAGTTTTTTGGGCCATCCAACACACACACACGCATCTTTGGTCAATCAATTACTTTGTGCAACTGAACGTGGACAAAAAAAAAAAAAGACATGCCAAAGAAAAACTACAAGTCGCTACAGGGCCGTTATCGGTCGAAGCGGACGTGGCGCAAACACGAGTCAGCACAACTCGACGCCGCCCAGATGAGACGATGAGACGAACCGGTTTTTTCGGCATCCCTCGGATCCATTGGGAGATGATGCTCTGAAAAAGCGCAGTCGAGAGGCTCGGCCGGGTACGGATACTTCAGGAAGAAAGGGAGGAGGGACAGTGTTGGAGAAGAGCAAAAGCAAGGGACACACCCGTGGTCCCCGACAAAGTCCTTGCTCGATGTTGCCGGGCTGCATGCATCCATCATGCACGCACGAGCCCGACACCCCCGTTCTCTTCCGGAGACCCACGGAGACTCTTGAATAATATCCTCATGTCCGATTGTGTCATGAATTTCGTAGCAGGGCCGAACGCTGCCAAAGAAGGAAACCAGGCACTGGCCTCGTGGATCGTATATCGTACCAGTAGTAGGTTTACATAGTACGCGCCGCTAGCCCCTCCGTCTCCCGGGTCGCCCCCGGTCAAAAGGCCGTCCCAGAACCGGATTCCCGAGTCGTTATCTAGAGCGTCTCCGGGCCGCTGATTGGGCGACGCGTTATCTCCCCCGCCCGGCAGTTACCAATTGACTTGACCCAAATTGCCTTTCTTCACCTTGGAAGGATGTAAGGGATGGAGAAGACCCCGAACTGTCGGGACATTGCCCTGCTCCCTATCAGAGGCCCCCCCATCTCGTCCCCAAAAGTAAAAGATAAGGCAGGAGTCTTTTCTTCATCTTTTCTTTGGCTGTGCAAATAACCTCTTCTAATATCAGATTGTCGCGGGGTTGCAGTTGGTTGACACTAGTTAGTTTTATGGGGATTTCCGCGGAAGCCCAGGCTCGGTATGCATGGAACCATGTCGGCGGAATCCAAAAGGGATGGACTTATAACACCCCGAGTCCCTCGAGTTCGAGCGTCCAGAGAAACAGAGTGAGATAATAGAAAAGGAAAAAAAAAGACAAGTGCAATAAACTCTCGGACGGTCCCCCCTCCTCTCCCTGACCGCAAGCCATTATACCGGCCTCACAAGCGGGTGTGCCAACGGTGGTCTCCGACCTTTTGAGTTCCTAGCCAGACCGACGGCTTCGTTCCCCCTTGAACCGTCACACCGAGACCCGAGCCGTTGACCAAGAAGATCGGATCGCAAACATGCCCGACTGGAAGGCCATGTTCTCCCCGGCGCCGTCCCTGGACGTGCCGGGCCTCGAGACCGTCGACCTCGCCGACAAGGAGATGGAGCGCCGCATCGTCCGGAAGCAGGACGTGAGAATCCTCCCCTGGATCTGCGTAACCTACCTCCTGAGTACGTTTGTTGACCGGAACCTACCTCGTTTTTCTTTTTGTCGCACCCATCAACTAACACATCCAGACTACCTCGACCGCGTCAACCTCGGCAACGCCCGCACGCTCAACAACGACGCGCCCGAGGACAACATTGTCACGATGCTCAACCTCACGGGCCAGCGGTACAACGTCGCCGTCGCCCTCTTCTTCGTCCCCTACGTGCTCATGGAGTTCCCCTCCAACATCATGCTCAAGTACTTCTCCCCGTCCAAGTGGATCTCCCGCATCATGGTCTCGTGGGGCCTCGTCACCATCTGCACCGCCGCCTGCACCACCTACGGCGGCCTGCTCGCCGCCCGCCTCGCCCTCGGCCTCGCCGAGGCCGGCTTCTTCCCCGGCGTCATGATGTACCTCTGCTTCTGGTACAAGCCCGAGGAGCGCGCCACCCGCATGGCCATCTTTGCCAGCTCCGTCGCCGTCGCCGGCGCGTTCGGCGGCCTCCTCGCCACCGCAATCTCCTTCCTCAACCGCCGCGGCGGCCTCGTCGGCTGGCAGTGGCTGTTCGTTCTAGGTTTGTCGCCCCTTTTTTAAGCACGATGGTGGTTGGAGAGAGACAGAGAGAGAGAGAGAGAGAGAAAAGAAGTAAAAAAAGACGGCTAACACGGTTGGAAAAGAGGGCGTCCCCGCCGTCCTCGTCGGCATCCTCGTCTGGTTCAAGCTGCCCGACTACCCGCAGACCGCTGCCTGGCTGACGCCCGAAGAGCGCGCCTTCGCCGTCAAGCGCCTCGGGCCGTACGCCCCGTCCATGGGCGACAAGCACTGGGACGGCGCCGTGGCGCGCGAGACCGTCGCCGGCCCCTACTTCTGGCTCTTCGCCGCCATGTACTTCCTCATGACCAACTCGCTCAACGCCAGCGGCTTCTTCACGCCCACCATCGTCGCCTCGCTCGGCTTCAAGGGCTACTACGCCCAGCTGCTCACCGTCCCGCCCAACGTCTTCGCCATGTTCGTCATCGTCGGCAACTGCCTGCACAGCGACAGGACCAAGGAGCGCTCGCGCCACGTCATCGGCGCCCTCGTCTTCGTCGCCGCCGGCTACCTGCTCCTGGCCGTCGTGAAGCACTGGGGCGTGCGCTACCTCGGCCTCATGATCATCGCCTGCACCAACGCCGCCGTCCTGCCCTTTGTTGCTGTAAGTTTTCTTGCTAACAACCAAAAAAAGAAAAGAAAAAAAAGAACACACGCTAACGTCTGGAATAACCCGCAGCACCGCACCGCGACTGTCCAGGGATCCACGGCGACGGCGCTCGCGACCGGAGGCATGATCGCGGTGGCAAACTGCGGCGGCATCTCTGCCCCCTTCCTCTTCCCCAGCACCGACTCTCCCATGTACAGCATGGGCAACTGGACCATCTTCGGCTTCCTCGTGCTCACGGCCCTGCTCGCCGGCTACGTCTGGTACGTCTTCGGCAGCCACTCGGGCTACCGCACGGGCGCCAAGGATGCCGCCGGCAACCTCGAGGTCCTCGACGCCGGCGCCGGCGACCCGGACGAGCTCATGAACAAGAAGATGGGCGTCGTGGCCGCGGACCACGACAAGAAGGACGAGGAGGCGTAGGGAAGATGAGGCCGGTGGGAAAGGAGGGGGGAGGGGGGGCTGCAATGGTGAGAGAGAAAGATGGATCCTGCGCATTGTACGGATATGGATATCGGGAACGTTGATACCCCCCACAAAGTCACCCACCGGCAGACAGATGCCAGAGGCACAGATAATGTTCAAAGTTAATGAATCATGTTCGTTCGGTTGCAAGACGTTCCGTGGAATGTGTCCTGTTTCGATTCTTTCGGTTCATTCATTGTTCCACGGAGAGTAGGGCAAATGAGACCGGCGTATGGACCGGGCCACCACCCGCGACGAAGGAAGCGCGCGCGCGCGCGCGGGGCGCTCCGTGGCTGTCTGCCTGTCGGGAGTCAGATTTACTCTCGTTCGGCAGGAATCGAGACGATTGGTGATCCAAACGCTGGCCCACGACGATCCGAGGGAGGTAGCAGCTTTTGGTGGGCAGGGATGGATCGATCTACGGGGATCTCAGCACCACCACCCATGATCCATCCCACAGCCGGTTCGAGCGTCCTCCGCCACGAAGCTTTCGGGAACGGCGTGAGCCGTGTGTAGTAGTAGGTAGGGTAGCGGCTTGTTTGTGCGCCCTCGAGAACACTGCTTGCGTGGTTGAATGTTGCATTGCAGCAGGCACAGGGTCAGAATTGATTGTGAGGCGTCTTCGAGTCGAGTCAATGCTCTCTCCCTCCCACACACACACCCTGTCATATCAACATGGGATAAACCCGAGACCGAACCCGAGGATGGCTGGCTGGACGTCTTCTCATCATCATCAGTTCTAGAAAATATACAAAATAGAATAAAAAGCGAAGTCTATATTAGCGCTGCAAAAGAGATGGGCCCTAACCAGGGATCGAACCTGGGACCTCTCCCATACTGAATCGTCAATGACAGCCCTAAGGGAGAATCATACCGCTAGACCATCAGGGCAGATGTATTGCAGGCTTGCTATTTGTTGGGTGGCTTGGTCGGAATTGAGAATATGTCCTGTGTGGGGAGAAAAAGACCATCAGGGCTTGGTGGATTTCCATCCATGTGTCGACCAGAGGTCAGCACTTGATTTACTGGCTGACAACTTTTTGGGGCAATTATCAAGCAAGGTACTCCTTTTGTCAGCTCGGACGCTGGGCATTCGCTTAAGGTGGTGTGGGTGGGCCAGTAATTTATTAAGGTAAGTACGGATAGTTGCTGGCAAAGAGATTTCCTAGGAGGCCGAGCTGGGTCACGTGCCACTGTACGTAGCCTCCTGCTTGGGCAAAGCTAGTAGTCCGGCTTAATAGGTATTGTCTACTTTTTTTTTTTTGGCCAACCAGCAAAGCACTGTTTATTCTTTCTTTCTTTTTCTCTTTTTTTTTTTTAAAAAAAAACAAGCACTACATGCCGCCTAGTGTCGACAGCGGGTTGGCTGTGGAACTTGCGAACCAGTTGTTCTGTTATAGAGAATAAAAACATCCACAATATGGTCCGGTAGAACCCCGCCTCACCTGACTGACATCCCTTACTCAACCCAATCGAGTGATTCCATCTATTCTTTCTCGTCTTCTTTTTTTTCCCTTTTGCAAAAAACACGGCAGTAGCAGCAAAATGAATCAGATCATCCCTGGCACGGAGTGGGGCTGTCCTTGTCGTGCAAAGTCTATCGAGGCCTTATTCTTTTTTACCCTTTTTTAAGGTTATACTTCTGTGCACGCACTCTTGCTGGCCAGCTCTCCCTTGCATGTACATGGGATTCATGATTGATTTCTAAAAGACTACATACAGTGCGTGGCCTTAATCCCACCACCACTACCAATGCATCGAACTCTACTCCTCATCCTCAAACGTCACCGAATGGGTCAGCGCCCAGTCCCGGATGTCGTTGAAGTTGCGGCAGGTGTGCAGCGTGCTGAAGTCGGGCCAGTGGCCCTCGACTGGGAGCTCGGGGTACATCTTGAAGGTGAAGACGCCAATGTCGGACTGGCACATGAGGTTCAGTCGCAGCGCCTCGATGCAGTGGTCTGAGGAAAACATGCGTTAGTGACTGGACGTCTTCTCACTCCATCGCGTTCAAGTCGTGGACAGTCCATCAACTTACCGAGGTGTCCTCTCAAATCTTCGGGGTCGGTGGAGAGGTCGCCCTCGAGCTCTGGATCTGAGTAGTAGTCGGAGTAGGTGGACATGCGCAAGAGGTTGAGGCAGTGGAGCTGGTGGAACACCTCGAGGCCGGCGCGGTATCCCTCCTCGCCCGTGATGGGGTCCGTGATCTTGATCGACTTGGGGTCGAGACCGAGCTTGGTGAGCTCGGCGTGCGAGATCATCTGGTCTCCAACTGCGCCATGGGTTAGTCACGAGGTGCATTGCTTCCTTGTTTGTTGAAGCGCGGCTCACTGTTGTTCGTGATTTGGTCCCACGCTCTGTCGACCTGGGCGCTAGCGCCGACGAAAGGCGACCAGTCCATGACGGGCGTCAGGTTGTATCTTTCCGTGTGGTACTTGACAATTCCTGCTGCGGGGGCTGCATCTTGTTAGCGACCTTGAGGGACGAAACCGGTTTCTAGACGACAAAGCCACGTACAGTACGACGAGTACTTCTTGGTGACCCAGGTATCGTCTTGGGTATTGCCGTAGCGCAGGCAGACCGAGGCGGCGAAGAGGGCGACGGACGTCGTCAGGAGCACTGCGTGGGCGGCCCAGGGCCAGTACCGCAGCAGCCGGCGTGCCTTCTCCTTGCACGGGTGCTCGTCACCGAGCCTCATGCGCTTCCATCTCGGGCTTTCTGTGGCGGCGCCGTCCACGGTCTCGGTGCTCTCCGTGCTGAGGCTCCCGGCGAGACTCTCAACCTCCTCCTCCTCGTAGGGCACGGAGCGGTAGGCTTTTTCAGAGGACATGATTAATGGGGGGGTAAATGTATAAAAGATAAGCAGAAGAAAAGTAAAAGATAAAAAAATAAAAAATAAAAAAGAGCAGATACTTGGATGGGCACGCCAGGTGCTAAACTAGATAGACAAGAGAATGGAATGCAAGACGAGTCGGACACAAGACGCAACGATGAAGAGGATGGTGTAGAATGGAAGTGGCCAGACAAAATGGAAGGAGAGGTTGGCAGCAAAGCACGGTAAGTAGACAGGAATCGGTAATAGCAGCTAAGGTAAGGTAGGCGAGGATGTCAGGCCAGCTGTTTGAGGGTAAGAAGAGACGAGTGCCAAGGCAAAGATCGCTTCGGCGAGGAAAATCAGTCTGTTACCCAAAGGGTGATCCGATCCGTCACCAGCAGCAACACGGCCGTGAACCAGAACGATGGGTCTGGGTCTCTTGGGAGAGGGGAGGAGGTGGAGGAGGAGGAGGCTGCCAGGAAGGGGGGCGTCATTGCCGTGCAGCGCCCATTGCTGCATCGGTTTGCGAGAATCTCGTCTAGGCGACAAAGATTGAATATCCAGTCACCAGAAACGTTTGGGCTGTTTGATCGTCGTTGCGGAAGGTGCAACAGACAGGGGGTGGGGTCGATGCTTTCGTCTTTCGTCCGAAGCAGGAATAGACGACACAATGCAGCCAGCCAGCCTCAAGTATCAGTTCCCAACCCGAGCCAGCCAGTCAGAAACGGGAATAAGAGGGACGGGCCCAAACCCGGCCAATCAGCGACGCAAGGTACCTTGCGTCGTAACTGTTTGGTACCTACATTAGTCATCCCTGCTGTCAACCACCCCCTTCCCTTTTTGACAGCGCATGGGGCCCAGGATGAACCAAGTCGAGTGACAGGCCGTGATAACCCGGCTTTGCCTGCCGTCTTTCCCGTGCTGCCGTGGTACCAACGACCCCACTCCTTCCTTCTTTCCAGCTCGGTGGCTCTCCTCTCGTGGTTCCCTCCTTTCTAGTCCGGCTTGGAGCGCTATCCGTACTCACCGTAGTCCTGACTCGTTGATGCCATGTCTCAGAGCGAGCAGGGATGGGTCGGCGACAACCAGGGGCATTTGCCTGCCAGTGGGAAAAGGGGAGCAACCCAACCCATGCCCAGCCAAACAAAAACAAGCAATCCAGATCCAAAAAACAGTCTTCATCTCTGGCCGTGCATCTGAGGCTCAACTCCAGGGTGCGTGCGTGCGCATTGTCGTACTGTACTCTGTACCTGATCCTGCCTACCTACCCTACCCACCGCCGTCTCCCAATCAACAACAGCCACCTGCTCTACCCCAGGGGCCAGGGGGTTCGGCCTTGGCGCCTGGGACTCTAGCCGTATCAGAACTCTTTTATGCGACCCTCTCTCTTGGAGAATGCATCATATCACGAGGCCCCTTTCAACTTCTAGCCTGCCTGGTCTCTCGGTACCATGGCCGTCGCGACTACCTGCCGTAACAACGCGTCGATCCAGCTTAGCCTCAGATCACTGCTGGCAAATGGAAGCCCTCCGTCTTGGCTCTGAGCCCGCCGCCTGCCGTCCTCGTGTCTAGACTGAAACTGTAAGCGAGGCCGGGGGCAGTGGCCGCCATGTCTTGTTGACGATGAGCTACTTACCGATTGTGTTGAAGTATTGGGCATGACACTTTTACTGTGTTTTTCTAACTGTGTTAAGAGTATTATTGTGTACCTGTGCGACCTTAAGAGGGACCGCCTGGACTACGTACCTCAGATGAGCTACCTACCTCCTGATCCCAAAGTCCCGAATAACCGCTCTCCTCCCCAGGGACGAGGAGGAGGAGGGCTACCAGCGGCTGCCGTCTTCGGCTCACATCCCTGCCTATACCTCCTCGCGTGCTAACGCCTTTGATATCATCAGACTAACTGCGGATAGTCCGGGAGCTTTGGAACGAGTCCCATTTCCGGAGGTCTCTGCCTCAGTCCGAGCAGCCAGCAGCAGTGCATCGTGGGCCGTCATATCCCGTGGCCCTGTCCTCTGCACCCCCTTTCAGCCCCATGTCCGTCCGCCTCCCCCGTTGCGAGACGTTTCCAGTCCAATACAGCAGGCCGATCAAATGTTTGACACCGTCTAGTCGAGGCATCTCGTCTGAACTCGGATACCAGCCCCATGCTCATCACCTTCACAATGTGGGTGCGATGTAGGCAAGCGAGGACCCAGTACGCAAGGGAGGAGGGTATGGGTGTGCCATGTCATCCGTTGCTCGACAGGCAGACGTGTGTGAGCAAGATATAATATCTTCTCAAATCCGCTCATCAGCCCATGATAGACTGACCATCCACACTTCCCATTCTATCGTTGGCCCATTTTCGCTTGACGCGACTTTTCATTCCTTTCCTTTTCGGGTAATTAGTTTGCTGCCATTTGCTGCCGGTCAGCCAATCATTCTTTTTTATCTCTTCAAGATGCAATACCCTACTTTCGGCCACTTCCTCTTGGCGAGCATCCTTGCCGTTCAAGGTGCTCATTCCTTCTCCCTTACACCCGCGGGCCAGGTTGCTCAACGCTACGCTGTAAGTTCAGGACCAACATCAATCCTTCTTCTCTAGACGACGTTTTTGCTAATATCGAGGTATAATAGGCACCTGCCTTGGCACTCGCACTCCCTGTTCTTGCTGCCCCCCAGGCTGTCAGCCTTGAGGCCCGTGAGGTAAGATACTTATCTCTGTTCAATGTGCTCGCATCCAGAGACTCAAATGCTGACCCGTCTCCCAGCCCCACCACAGGGGCAAGAAGAACAAGAACAAGGGGAACAAGGGCGGCAAGCGTGACGAGTCTGCCATCGAGGCTCGTGAGCCCCACCACAGGGGCAAGAAGAACAAGAACAAGGGCGGCAAGGGCGGCAAGCGCGATGAGACTGCCGTTCACGATGCTGCCGAGGAGGACCACCCCATCGAAGCCCGCGAGCCCCACCACAGGGGCAAGAAGAACAAGAACAAGGGCGGCAAGGGCGGTAAGCGCGATGAGACTGCCGTTCACGATGCTGCCGAGGAGGATGCTGCCGATGATGAGGACCACCCCATCGAAGCCCGCGAGCCCCACCACAGGGGTAAGAAGAACAAGAACAAGGGCGGCAAGGGCGGCAAGCGCGATGAGACTGCCGTTCACGATGCTGCCGAGGAGGACCACCCCATCGAAGCCCGCGAGCCCCACCACAGGGGCAAGAAGAACAAGAACAAGGGCGGCAAGGGCGGTAAGCGCGATGAGACTGCCGTTCACGATGCTGCCGAGGAGGATGCTGCCGATGATGAGGACCACCCCATCGAAGCCCGCGAGCCCCACCACAGGGGTAAGAAGAACAAGAACAAGGGCGGCAAGGGCGGCAAGCGCGATGAGACTGCCGTTCACGATGCTGCCGAGGAGGACCACCCCATCGAAGCCCGCGAGCCCCACCACAGGGGCAAGAAGAACAAGAACAAGGGCGGCAAGGGTGGCAAGCGCGATGAGTCTGCCGTTCACGATGCTGCCGAGGAGGACCACCCCATCGAAGCCCGCGAGCCCCACCACAGGGGCAAGAAGAACAAGAACAAGGGCGGCAAGGGCGGTAAGCGCGATGAGACTGCCGTTCACGATGCTGCCGAGGAGGATGCTGCCGATGATGAGGACCACCCCATCGAAGCCCGCGAGCCCCACCACAGGGGTAAGAAGAACAAGAACAAGGGCGGCAAGGGCGGCAAGCGTGACGAGCTCTCCGCTCTCGTCTTCTCTGCCTAAGGGGATACCAGTCTTGGCAGACAATTGGGCCAACGAGTTATTGCTCTGGCCAGGATTCCCCTGGGTTGAGACAAGCGCCTGTTCACCCCTAGGTGACGTCCGAGGTTCACATCGTGAAGCACTTCTTCAGCTTCGGCTTGGAGTTCCGAAAGTTTGTATATTGCTACGTAAACTAGAATCAGCTTCTTATTTCCCATACAGTTTCCTTTTGTAAAAAAAAAAAAACAAGTAATAATGACGTTACACAAGTAGTGCAACTTGCTTGACCCAGTAACATCCTGTCGGTGAAAGGTGTGAGTGTTGATTTGCACAGTCCCAAGACCTGCTGCAATCCCTGGCCGTCAGATTCGGATGATCCCGTAACACGGGGTGCCCCAGACAGTTTAGTATTGCGAGGCCCTTCGGTTTCTAAAAGACCGGCTGACCGATTCCTCATGCCGACGGGCCACTTCGCGCAAAACTATTTCGGGAACCACAGTAGCCAGGAATAGCATGCTGTTGGTGGGTTATCCGAGGCCTGGTGACTTGGTCAACCGGAGGTTTTCGAGTTCAGCACCTCTGCCAAGGGGTGTGTGTGGCGACATGATCTACCAGGCCGCCGTGGCGTTTGGTGTCTGGGAGGGATCTGAGCCAAGTGCGTGAGATTGCTTCTCTTTCTGCAGCCCTGTCGATCAATCGATCGTCTCCGCTGATGAATCACAGGGCCAGGGCGGCCATCCCTCCCACATGGGTTCTTTCCACTTGGCAACGTCTGAGACTCGTCGACTCAGGTACCAGCCATGGGGTATCGAGATGGCGGACGAAGGTCAAAGCGGAGCGACAGGTCCCTTAAAGGCATGCAACGCGGGACCATACAGCAGACCTTGAGTTTGCCGAAAAATGGTCAAACCGAGCGAGCTTGGCGTTGTTGATTGCGTCTGGCCGATTACTTGTGCCTGATCCGAAAAGTCGGGCTGAGAGGTGACGAGATGACACGACACACACGTCTCTCCTGTGCCTGTCGCAAGATCCGAGTTTAGTGCATGGTCATCGTAGCTATGCATGTTGTCCTGCTTCTTGAGTTGATGACTCGACAACAGGAAGGGCACGGTGGCAGGTGGCTCACCGGGGGCTCCTTTCCGCGCTGACCGGATTCACCGAGGGCCGCTTACGTAAGGTAACCTTAGATGTAGCTCTTATCTTATCGATAAGACATCACTCGGCAAGCGCCTGGATGGTGGAGTAACTGCCTGCACCGACGTCTCCAACTTGCCGGGAACCTTCAACTACATCTTCGCCATCGCCATCTCCCGCAAACCAATTTTGCTCACGCGGACCCGAGCAGACACGATGGAGACAGCTCTAAAGTCGTGGGGTACGTTCATTTGCTTCGAATTCCCGCTGTTGCGCATTGAGCCCCCTTGCTGACCGCTCGCTCCCACCAGAGCTCGACAACAACGTCAAGTTGGTTGACCCCAAACGCGACGCCCTCTACGACCTCGACCTCGATGCCCAGAGAGCGGCAATGAGCGCCCGGCCCTGGGCCGCCAACCCTAACCACTTCAAGAACGTCCGTATAAGCGCCGTTGCCCTCATCAAGATGGTAATGCATGCCCGTTCCGGCGGCAATCTCGAGATCATGGGCCTTATGCAGGGTTACGTCAATGGCGACACCTTTATCGTTACGGATGCCTTCCGGTTACCCGTCGAGGGAACCGAGACGCGTGTAAACGCTCAGGGCGACGCCGAAGAGTATATGGTGGAGTACCTGAGCCTGTGCCGCGAACAGGGCCGCATGGAGAACGTGGTCGGATGGTACCACTCCCATCCGGGCTACGGCTGCTGGCTGTCCGGCATCGATGTCACCACGCAGGCCCTTCAGCAGCAGTTTCAGGAGCCCTTCCTCGCCGTCGTCATTGACCCCGACCGTACCATCAACGCCGGCAAGGTGGAGATTGGCGCCTTCCGGACGTACCCCGAGAACTACATCAAGGAGAAGGAGGGCAGCAGCGGGGGCGTCACGAGCGACGGTTGGCAGGAGGTGCCTCTGGCCAAAGCGGCAGAGTTTGGCGCGCACGCGAACAAGTACTACAGCCTGGAGGTGTCCCACTTCAAGAGCACGCTCGAGTCGCACTTGTTGGAGCTGCTGTGGCACAAGTACTGGGTGCAGACGCTGAGCCAGAGCCCGCTCATCGCGAACCGCGACTACGGCAACAAACAGATGCTCGATCTCGCATCCCGTATTAAAGAAACCACAACACAGGTGGCACGACAGTCCCGCGGCGCCTCCGGGTCCAACGCCATCGGTGCGGGAGGCAGGAAGGTCGATGGGTTGATTGAGAAACTCGTCAAGGACAGCAACACGGTGGCGACGCAGGAGAGGACGGGGCTGGTGGCGATGGATGTCAAGAAGAAGATCTTCAACGACGTGAGCGCGAATTCGTTGTAAGCGGGGGTTAAGGGAAGATGTTCATATTGTTTCTTGCCCTCGCCAGAGGATTTTCACGAGGCCCGCCGGGCACGATAGATGGCGTTCAGAGGATAGGGAGGGCGTTGGCCCTGAAATGACGACATGATTTTGAGCAGCGCTTTTGATTGATTGTGCTTCTGGGTCCAAGCTTTCGGCTTCCAGAGAGGCTGCCGCTTAATCAGTTCATGGTCGGGCTGCGCCGGTTCTTACTCACAGCGCAGGACCGAGGGCTTTGATCCGAAACCAGAGGCTCTGTATGTTCATATTGATGGCATGTTTAGGTTACTAGGTGCCTCCTCGACTGCTTGGTCAGGCCTGAAGCCACTTTCACATCTATCGACGCAAGGTTGGCCAGGTCTTTTTCTCTTATTTTTGCCTGTGATGCGTTATGTAGACGTCTTCGGATTATATGCCAGGGCTGAAGCTGGCTTTCCTTTTTTCTTTTTTCTTTTTTCTTCTCGTCGTGTGCAGCAAGCATGTATTCGGCGTCTACACCAGCTGGGAGCCCAGACCATGCCCCTTGAAGTATTCATCCCCTCGGCGACGAGTAGCCTTCAGTGACTTGCGAGTCGAGCTCGTGGCCTCAGAGGCTCCTGGCGTGTCTTTTGAGCTGGCCTTTCTTCCTGGCGTTTGCAACGGTGTCGTTTCACTGCTACCTTATTCTTCTACTCCATGGTACCTAGGCCTGCCGGAGAATTCTACCTGCCCTTATCAATTATACCATTGAGGCAGCTGTGGGCTCTCGCTCAGGTCTAACCGTCTATCAACGCAGTATACGTTGCGATGCAGAAAACAGCCCAATGCCTGTCTTTCCTATGACGCCTATTTCTCAACTGAACCATCATTTGGGAACCATTGTAAGAAATGACGGCGAGCAACTAATTTTATATTTATCCGTAAGTTCTTGCATACATGTCGGATCGGAGAAACCAGACGAGAAGGCTGGAGGCGTCGCTTCTCGCGTAGTCTCACAAACACTCCGTATCTTGAGATGCCAGATGTATCTCTGATCGCCATTGCACAGGGGCGCAGCTCGACTCTGTCTTGAAAAGAAAAAGAGTCCACGTGATTTATATGTCTCAGGGTGGAATGCCTGCGTCTTGTTCACCACCGGGAGGTTCACATGAACTAACGTATGAGCCGCAATATACAGACAGCTTACACTATGCGCACGGGGGGGTCCCTCCTTTCCTCGCGTCCCGGTCCATAGTGAGTAGGGGCCCAGGCCGCGCGTCATGATACCAGGCCCCCCCGCCGGTTTTCAGTGCCTATCGGGACCAGGACTGCTGTGGCTTCTTCCACCGGGCCCAAAGTTGCAGCAGCAGACGTGAACGTAGCCATCTGCGCCTGTTCAAGAAGAGGATCAGGCGCACAGCCGGTGTGTACGAAGGTAGCACTGACCCGTATCAGGCTTAACGTATTTCATGTTGTTCTCCCGGCCTGCGCAGCGCTAGACGGTTTTCTCCATCTCTACATGAACCACATACAACGACGCAAGGCCGGGTCCGGGGACGCAAATGAAGCAACAGACCCCCCGTCCAGATCAGCTACAAGGCAAGGCCAGGTTGCCCAAGACCAGTCGTCCACAAAGGGCAGCCCCGGCGGCGCAAGGCCCGCGGCCCGAAACTGCGAGAAGGAGAAACGTGACCAGCAAGCCATGGTGCCGGGGACCGGAGGCGGGCCGGCTCGCGCTGTTCTGGCGCGCACGTCACCATAAGCTATAAACCCCCCATTCGTCTCCCGGGAACGAACCGGACAGAAACTAATACCACGGACCACCAGGCTACCCCGACGACGGGATACTGATGAAAGGGGGCCGCATCCTTTTCGTCTCTGACCCAGAGGTCAGAATCGCCATGGTGTGTTCCCGGCAAGAAGAAGCAAGGTGCAAAGCGGCAAGTTCCCAGCGTGCCCAGGGACCCTCGAGTCTCAGCCCACCAAGTCGTCATTCATACCGTTGGCCTCCATTCCGACGGCGCCTCGGTCACTTAACCCCCGCCCCCGGAGACCCCGTTCTTCCATACTCCCCTCTTGGTTCAGATGCTCAACCCAGGACCGTATCTTCTCCTCAGGACGCGGTCTTTGGACACGGTCCGGATGCGGTCCCGCGACGGCTCGAGGAGAAGCTGGCAGGGCGGGGGGTGCGCGGGAGACGACACACCCAGCCCCCTCCTCCAACACAGACGTCATCACCCAAGTCCATCCATGGGAAGATTCCCCGTCAAGGCGACCACGACATGGCGTCGGGGCGGGGTGGGGAGGGTTCTCTCTAGCCGGGGATCGTCGGTATCGAAGGGCGCCGTACCCGAGGGAATCGTTATTCCCTTTTACCGCTCCGTTCTCGGTGAACTTGTCGTGTAAGTCGAACGGGATGGATAAACCCACCCCTTCGTGTGGACAACCTTCGAACCTTCAGGATAGTCGCTGCTCGTTATCCCACCGTGACCCAATCTCTTTCCAAGTCCTCAAGATAACAATCCTTCCCCCTCCTTGGGTATCCGTATCGTGGGTCGAGCGCTCCTTTAATCGTCGATTCCGAATCTCGAAAAGTCGTCGGTAGATGGCATCTCTTTCGGATTTTATTCCCCCCTCTCTCTCCCAGCCCGTCCTTCCCTTCGTCGGTATCTCATCTCGGCATCAGCGGAAGCGTCCGTCAGCCCCCCTTCCTCAACCTCATGCCCAAATCAAACCATTGGACACAAGACGCTGGTCGCAACAACCCCATACTCCCATCCAAAGACAAAGAAAGACAAGCCTTTATTATTTTTTTTCGTCGCGAGTCGTCACGAGGAAAGCAGCAGAACCGTTCTCTTAGCCTCTCCGCAACAAAGTGTGAGAGAAAACAAAACAGAGAGGGGGGGGGGGGGGAGGGACGACACGCCTCCTTTCTAAATACCCAAACAAGCCAGCCAACCAGCTAGTCAGCCGGACACCTACCTCGTGGTCCCAAAAGACGCCATAATGTCGCCATGGAACACACCATCCTCGCACGCCCGCACGTCATCCGCGCGCCCCCGCCCCGCAGCCGGCGTCGTTCCCGAGAATCCCCTCACCCCTCTGCGGGAGGCCCCCTATGAACATACCTTGGGTACCGTATAAACAAAACACCACCCGAGATTCCTTGTCGCGTATTCATCTCATGTTTTCGTCCTTGATCAAACCTCCCGCGTCTTGCTCCCTTACAATCCCGCCGCTCTGAGCCGTCCGCCCCCCGGCACATCCCCGTCCGAAGGCCACCCCGTCCGGCCCCATCCCGCCGGTGAAGCCCTCAGCCCTAAAGCGATCCCCCCCCCCGACGTCCATCATCAGCCGCACCCGTTGTACCATCCGCTCTCATCTCACTTCACTTGCTCACCGCTCAACGACCACGACATGACAATCTCTCCGGCCGGGAAGGCCCTGAAAGAAGGCCCAAGAAGGGGGCAAGGTACCTGACTAGCAGATGGAGACGCCATATACGCGCCCCCCGAAACTCTAAATGCCGGCGTCACGACGTACGTCCCTTCTTCGTTATCATAGTCGTTTTATACGGTGCTTTTCCCCTTCGATTCCCCGGGCTATCCATAACTGTCGTGCTCGTAGATCATGATACCATGTACATATCTAGCGTTTGCGTTACCCGTAGACGCATCCCCTCCCCTCCGCCCCCGCTCCCCCATCTAGCCGGAAATCAGCGACAGCAACGTCGAGGACAGGGCATGTAGCACGTCTTGGCCAGAACCTCGCCCCCCCCCCCCTCACGGTCCAGCCCTCGCATCGTATCATGTTCCTGTCATTTATGGCGGAACAAAAAGGCCACTCATCTCTCACCCGTACTACTACGCTGACACTCCCCAGCATTCCCCACCCATCTAGCAAAAGGTCTTCCTCTCTCACCTTTCGTCTCATTTTATATGCCCTCCCCTATGCTTCGCAACCGCCTTCCGAAAACAGACAAGGACTATCAAAAGGACCTCGCAGCTTCTTCTCCTTCTTGATTGAGAATGGGGGAGATAATACCTAGGTGCAGGATAGACCACGATGTACAGTTAGCCTGACAGTTGGTACAGAGCAAGAGAGAGACCCCTCCTCCGGCGGAAGGGGAGGGATCGACAGATGTTCCCTCCCCAGGCTAAACCTAAGCTCCTTCTAGAAGGCCGTTTCGAATCAAAAGATTGGAAGGAATATTGCAATTTTGGAGCAGGGAAACACCCGTGATCCCTGCAGACTGTTACGCTGTGTTTTGTCCCAAAAAGGGCCCCTTCCTGGACAATCTCTCACATATATAGTACTTACTGTCCTCACGCCCCCCCCCCTTCCCACATCTCCACAAGGATTAGGGTAGGGCTCCAAGGATATGTACCGTATGCTGCATAACTTTTGTACACATCTGTACACCGTCATTCTCTCACTGAGTCGTCTTGTTGTTCCTGGCCAAAAAGACGCCCGCAAGGAGGACCCTTAAGCAGGCATCCAAGCCCCTACCCCATCCCCCTTCCCCTCCCTCCCCCATCTGCGCACGCACAGTATATCCATAATAAAAGCGAATAAAAAAAAACATACCCTCGCCGACATTGTAAAAGTCTAAGATACACAAAAGACTGAGTCGCAGACTCGCAGGGACGTCGCGGGCCATGTGCAAGCGGGCGCACGATCGCGTCGAGGCGCCACCGTCCCGAGCGGATCCCGACGATTTGGTACCACCCGGGAGTGGTTCTGCAAGGAGGTGGCGAAAAAAGAAAAGACACAACGACTATGGTCTCCGTAACTGGAATAAAAAGAAGAACCCCCACGGAAACCACAAGAGACAATGCAACGCCATTTGTTCGTTTACATTCTGGAACCCTATCCGTGGGCCATACGCACACAACCTAGAGAGAGAGAGGCTTGCAGAGAGGTGGGATTTCCCGCCCCCTCACACACACACCCCCCTTGTCCTGAATGGAGTACCTAGTGTAAAAGCTGCTCGCCATGGTTCTCGAGTGTCAGTCATCTGCCGAGGCATGGCGGTCCCTCAGAAAAGACAAAGCGCACAGAGTGGACTTCTCGTGTGTCTTGCCCACTCATCATATTCCAATGGCTGATGGGGCTTTGGGAGGGTGGTCTCCGAGTGTGGTCGGTCTCCTTTCGCGTGTCTCGGCAATTCGGGGAGAAACCTGTCAAAACCCTGTCCCGAACTACACACATGGGTGAGAGAAAGAGAGAGAGAGAGAGAGAGATGACGACGGAAAGAAGCCGCAGGATCACGAAGATTAAAACCCCACCGGACAGGGAGGCCATCGTCTTCCGACTACCGACCCGCCGAGCAGGGCGGCCCGACTTCTCCAGGAGAGTGAAATTATCGAGCCAGCCGCAAGACCACACACATCCTCGGCTTGGCCGCATCTGATGCGGTGAACAACGATCCGCACCTCTCCAGATGCGTGACCGCCAGTTTGCCCTGCCACTTATCCCGTCAAGTAATGGCCGCGCGCGCACGTGTATAGGTGCTGGGCGGTGGACGGCCCGTCATTGTCAGAGGTTGGGTGGTCGGTGTGTACATGCTGTGTGTTGTGTCGTGTTGCGTTGCTGTCCACGGGTAGATAAGTGAGCAATCAATGGGTTAGGCCTCCATGCATGAGCAAGCAACTCCATACCATCCATACCTACTACATTCCTGGGCCATGCACACAGCTCTATCCCCTGCCTGTCACAGTTTCGAACTCGTCCCTCCCACCGAACAAGCAAGTAAGTACCTTGCCTCCTCGTCGTCGCCGCCGCCGCCGCCAGAAAGCATGGTACGTAGTTGTATACCTAGGTAGTAGATAAATATGTGAAAAGTATTTGTATCGAATATGTGCATGGTATTGTTCTTGGTATGCGACTAAAATCAGCATGGTGTGCTGCGCGCCTGTAGCGCTTCCCCCACGATCCTTCCATGCGTATTCTGATGCCGCATTGCCTGATTCCCATGCTTGTACTCCTGTCAATGCTGCTGGCTGCTGCGGCGGCTGCTGCTGCTATGCGCCCCTAAACACAATCAACCGTGCGCTATCACCTCCTCGCGAAAAAGGGAAGAAAAAAAAAACCTGCCAAACTCCAAAGCAACTCCGAATTTGATGTGTCGTCACAAGTCTCATGCAATCGGTATGCAGAGATAGATAAGGGGAGATTAACACCCCAGCCCTGTCCTCCTCTTTCTGTTGTGTATGTGTATGTGTGTACGCATATCCCTGACTCATACCGCTGCTGGTTCGGCTTGCTCATTTTGGATTACAACTCGTCCTCCATTTCACATGCGAGGACCGAGCCAAACACCCGTCAAGGCATGGACTGTTCCGGCATGGGAAACACCCCAAGGAGCTGGGTCCGATCAAGCGTCCCCGCAGGCCGCAAACTCCGACTTCTTGCCGTGTGTCAAGTGTGAACTTGTCTGTTCCGAGTGGATTCGAACCCACCCACGAGTCTTGCCTCAAAGAGCTGGGCCTCGATGTATGTCGTTTGGTCCAGCACATAGTCGACCCAAGGGGGGAATGCGGAAAATGATATAAACAGATTAAAAAAAAAAAGACAGAAAAAAAAGAGACAAGAATAAGACCCAAAATCGCCTATGCATGCGCCCCCTCAAATGCTCATCGTCCTAACCCATCGCTATGCATGTGGTGTCGAAGAAGGTAAAGGAAATCAAAAAGTGTCGTGTGGATGGTCCTGGATCCCTCGAGGGATGGAAAACCATGTCGGTAGTGCTGGTACGAATCCGTCGTCGCATGTCGGTGGCATCGGGTCACATCCTCGGAACCGGACCGTGGGGCAAGCAGTCGCGTGTGTACGGTATGAAGGCTTGGCGATGTGTGTGTGTGCGCGTGCGCGTGATGCGTGTTGGACGTGTGTCCCATCTCGCACCTCTTGCCTCTTTTTTCTTCTTTCTTTTCTTGGTCTCGTTGGATTTGCTCCGCCCCCTGTTTCATATGCCTCGAAAATGACTGCCGGCGTGGTTCGCCATCCTCAGCTCGGCTGCGTAGACGATGCTCGTTTCTAGAAGAAGAAGAAAAGAAAAAAAAGCCGACCAATGGAGCAGGTGGTGCCGACCAGCTCAGGTCACAAATGGACTGCTGCTGCTGATGCTCGGTCCAATTTCGAAAGGAAAATCCTATGGCGGGTGGCAAAAGTCCCTCGACCATATCCGGGCGGTGGGCGAAATGCGAAACGCCCTCTGAGCTATTACCAAACAGTAAGGTAGTAGCATAGGGGAAGAAAAAAAAAAGGCCCGCAGCGCAAGTGACCAAGGAACAAGAAAAGAGGAAACCACGGGTAGTCTCTTCTCGGTGCCGGTTCAGTCAAGCAATTTCGACCATTCGAGCAGAAAATGGAACCCTCCCTCGGCCGGGGGGAGCCCACAGCGTCAGACGCGCGATGATGCTGACCATTCCGCGGTAACGGATAAGGCAGGCACTTAAACGTCGGGCCCCTGGTCGCTCAGGAATGTGAAAGTGCGGGTACGAACGCTCCCCCGTAGGTTGGTGTCTTGGGGGCGTGCCTTGCTGAATGACGATTCCACCCCGGCGGACGCGCTGCAATCAGGGAACCTGGCACGCAATGTGCCGAACCCCAGACCCTCCCCTCCCTTGTTTCTGACTTCTCCGCGGAGAACACAGTCGCGCTGTGCTGCACATCCGCACGCCCGAGGGAGAGAGGAAACCATGGCACATCGACAAGAAAAACAAGCTTGCCGTCGGCCGCGGGACCTTTGGGCCCCATAGATTTGTGACGTGCTCGCGTCGTGGAATCCGGATATGGGACAATGCGATTTCGGCGCGCTCTGCGGTTTCTTTGGATAATCGCATCATCCAAGTCGTGGCCCGTGGCCACAAGAGTGCAGTCCGACACACCTGCATCATCCAGTGTCGGTTTCACTGCGACATCGGGATCCAGCGTGCGGGGACGCCGTCGGGGCCAACTTCGTAAGCCCGTACGCTGCCTTTTCGTGGAGGCAAGGCCCAGCGGGCGCGGCCTGGTCGTTGGTCGTCGAGCTTGCCCAGCTTGCGCATCGCCATCTCCATGACGGCGATGCGGATAAAGTCTGAGTTCTCCCGCATCTCCCGCTGCCGCATACCTCCAGGAGGATACGTGAATGCTGTCTGGTTCGGGGTTTGGGTGGGGGGCTGATAAGGCGTCGACTGAGTCATGCCAGCAGCCGATACCGTCGCAGAGGGGCTCCGGGTTGATGTGGTTGGTGCGCTGCGGCTTCGCTGAACCTTGTACGTCTGCATCTGGATCGAGGCAGTAAAGCTTCGCGTGCCCGTAGGCGTGGCCGTGGTCGAGTGGGGCTCGATCCGAGCGCTGGTCGTGGGGTTCAAGTACCGGCGCAAAGCGGCAGACGGCTCCTCTTCCAGCACTGGCGGTCGACGCTCATCCGTGTACGGCACCTTGGGGTCGATTGTGAGAATAGACCTGGTGAGAAAGTCGTCGGGCGGAATCGAGGAGAAGTTGATGGCCGAGATGGATCGCGCAGCTGAGCGCAGTGCGCGCAGCGATGCCGTCAGGTTGGACTTGAAGGCCGACTTTAGGGGACGGAGAGGAAACGTGTAGTCAGAGAAGGACAACTCCGACTTGGTGTCTTCCTCGTCCTGGGATTCATCGTACACTCGGAAGTCGAGATCATCCACGCTCACCCGGTCGCGAGACAACGGGTGGTCCTCGGGCTGACCGGGAGGGGACGAGATGGGCTCCAAAGAGCGCCGGGGTTGACGAGATCGCTTCCTGCGCGGGCTGCATGCGTAAGGCGAGCCGACGGACGATAACGTGTCGGTTGAGAAGGAGTCACCCAAGGAGGGTACCGACTCCATTGACACTGTCCTGGTGGAGAGAACGGAACCGAGACCGCCATCGCTGATGGACATGTCGTCGTCGGTCAGGTCATCGGGGGGTGAGAGCAACAAGTCCATAGGACTCTTGTTGCCAAAGGTGAGGCTCAGCTCCTTCTCGCACACCTGCTGCCTCTCAATGACAGCCTCGAGGGTCATGGTCTGGTCTCTGGCGAGCCTCTGCCTCAAGCTCCGGCGGGGCCTGGGGATGTCGGTCACGGCCAGCAGAGCCAGCATGGCAGGGGGGACGGCATCTGGCGAGTGGACATCCCTTGGGCGTGAGGGCTTCCGTTGAGCATGGCGATGTGAGGCGTGAAACGAATTCGACGACTTTTGTTTTGAAGGAATCTGAACCGGCGTGGTGGGCGTGGTGGGCCTGGTGGTTAGGCCGGTGGTTGTCCGGGGAGGGCTCGACGGCGCCAGCTTAGACGTTTCGCGACGAGCATCCTTCCTTTTGGCCATGGCAGCTGAGGTGGTAGTGGGAGTAGTAAGGACAGGTGTGACGGTGAAAGAGACGTTCTGGGCATCCTTTTTCCGATCCAGTAGGGCAGAAGGCAGAGCCGTTCTGGAAGAGATGGTCGGGGCGGTCGGCGTTGTCTTCGTCGTCGTCGTCGTCTTCTTGACGGGAATAGATATGGAGCTGGCGTCGTAGCTGTTGTTAGTGGCCGGATTGTGCGCGAGTGGCGATGAGGGAAGAGGGGACGATGAAGGTGTGGTGGTCAAGGCCGAGGGCTGTTTATTGTAGTAAAGGAAACTCCTTGGGGACATCATGGCAGCGTCTGGACATGCCCCTTGTTGCGCCAGTGGCTCGGCGGGGCAAGCCGGACCCAACAAGCAAGACAGGTTGACAGGGAAGGGGTGTGGAAGGGAACCAGACCAGGCACAACTGCGCACAAGCAACTTGGGGCCGCAGTGCAGTGCAGGACAGGGCAGGGGTGGAGCCGGGATTTGCAAGTATGACAATGACTTTTGGAGGGGGGGGGTGTAGGTGACTGGAGCTAATAGCAGGTAGGCACACACTCGAAAGAAGAAGCAAATGGGCTCAGCATAAACCCCCGGCGGTCCAAATTACCGGCACCAAGGGATAAACAGTAAGATGCCCACTGGCTGAGCTGTGAAAGCTGGAGGCTTTGGAGATTGGCTATGGGCGTGTGGGCGAGGAAGGGCGTGTGATGTTTTTGGTAGGGAGTGGGCGTTTGGGCGTGGCGGGCTGTCTCGCTCTACTCGTGGAGATAGACACGAAGGGACAGCGCACAATTAGGGGACCAGTTCGACCAGTTTTGGGCGTGGTGGACTTGGTGGAGGAACGGACGTGCTCGTCTGGCCTTTTGCTTTCCTCCTGTTCCTCTTTTCGGAGCTGCCTTGTGTCGTGTGCCGGGGACAGGGGTCCCGTATGTTTTGGTCACGTAAAGTTAACGGTGTAACGGCTAATCAGCGTTGAAGGTTTGCAGATGAGCCGACAAGGAACCGCGGAAGAACTTTGAAGGGCAATGGTTGCCAGGAAGGGTGATGCAGCGGAGCACGGGTGCTAAGGCTTGTATCGTGTTAGAACTAGCATCAAGTGCGAGTGCGATGCGCGGTTCCTTCGGGGAACCCGGGCTCTGCTGATTTTGTCGGGAGCTGCAGGTCGATTCCGAGTCCCTTTGGTCGAGAGATGTGGGAACGAGGAAGCAGGCGATGGAAACCACTGCCGGTGGCCTTGCAGATTGACCAAGAGCGCGTTGTCCTGTGTGTATGTGTGTGTGTGTGTGTGTGTGTGTAGGTACGGAAAGTTACCTAAGCCGGGCTCGGGAGTGGGTGCGATCTGGGTAAAGTTGTGGAGAGCGGGAATGCACGCGAGTCGGGTCGGTTGTTCGAGGTTAAGGGATGACGATGTTCTGTTGCAGCGGTGATAAGCCACCCGCAAGGAAAGGCCTGGCGGTAGTTGGGACGACGATGGATGGCTGTGGTCTTGGCTTATCGTAGGGGATCGAGACTCGGGACGACGACGGTAATGATTGGTATTAGGTTTGAACAATCGAGATTCGGGTCGGAGGACCTAGAGTTTGTTCGCGATTGTCCGGAATTAAGGTATCCTCAATAGGTATCGTCGTCGGCGGCAGGCAATGTGATGGGCGCGGGTGAAGAGAGAGTCAGGTAGGTAGGTAGCAGGTACTTGACGCTCTGTGCTTGCCTTGGAGCGACGCGGATGACGAAAGAGGCCGAGAGTCGGAAGTCGGAAATCAAATGGTGGCGAAATCAGAGGCGCGATGCAGCACGGAGTGGAAAGAGAGGCAGGCAGGCAGGCAGCACAGGAAAGAGAAGCGAGGACATTGGAGATGGATGGGAGACACTTGGTTTTGGATGGATAGAGAGAGATTGGGAAAACAATCAGGCACACACAAGGTACACATTAAACCAAGGCTTCGGCGTCAACTGATTAATACACCAACATGACACCTCTGGAAGGGCATAGATAGATACGGAGCTGGAGGGGAGGGAGGGAGCATTGATACTGATACGGTACGGGACGGGACGGGGGCCGAGATGGAAGCTGAAGAGATAAGGACACACGCGCACACTCACACTCACACACAGACACACGCACACACACACACACACACACACACCCTCTCTCTTCCCATCTCTCCTCCTATAAGCCTCAACCTCAACCTCAACCTCTATAGCGTGTTTGAGTGGTTTCGGCCACTTCGGCCGATGACAGAGACTATACATCGTGTACAACCTCAGTTGAGGGCAACCGACTGCCGACTATCGAATGACTAGAGACACGGGGGGCGAGGGAGGAAAGAGGAGGGTGGGTAACCTCGTTCTTGCTTGTTCTGTCTGTCCTGCCTAGGTAGGTATTTTCCATCTGTTCGCTGCTGCCAAGGCAGTCGCGAGTGAAATGGCTGGTTGCTTGCTTCCTTCTTCCTGCTCGCCCAGGTACTTGCCCGATTGGGGAGCTGGTTCTTTCCCAAGGCAGGCAGGCATATCTTGGGAAGGAACACCGGTGAAGGTCACTGATAAGGAACCCATCCTCTAGAGTCGTACACGTGTGCGTACCGGTAGACTTTTGAAGGGGGGTGAAGCGACGAGTCGTAACTGCCCGGTCGACGTTACCTTACACCTGCAGCACATGTTTGGGCTTAGAGTTTGGAGTGACACGAGATTTGGGGGTCCAAAGGCCAAGCAAGGGGGCTGGCTGGCTGGCTGTCAAGACGGAGGAATGGAGTCCACGGGGGCCACACTCTGTGACTCTCGACCTCTTACAATCTAGTATTTCTCATCATCGTCTCTCTCTCTCTCTCTCTCTTTCTCTCTCTCGCCGCGGTTCCGCTTCCAAGTCACGCGCACGATTGTGCCCATTGAGGAGTGCACATGGAGCATTCAATTCAGCTTCCCTTCCCTCATACATCAATCAAATCACCCTCGAGTCCGTCAGAACAGCTATGCCTCCCTCCCAAGTCCATCGGCTGCAGCCAATGGGAGTCTCTGGATTGCTTGGGCATGGGATAAATAGAACGCGGGTCCGTGCTTATGTAAGTCGTCCTGGTGACACGGAAGCTCCGCCTGCCCTAGGTAGGTAAGTACCCACGTACTTAGGCAGGTACGTAGGTACTTGGCACTTACCTACTTCCCAGTTCCCACTCAGTTCTGCCGTGTCTTGGCCCACCTCGCCTCCGAAACTGGAAAGTACTCTGCACACTTTGCACACACATTGGAACGTCCTGCCCGGTTATGCCAAGGTTCCTTGTTATGCGCAACACAACCTCGAGCCTGTGCCTCCATTTCCTTATCAACAACACCCACATAAACAACGTCGCTGCTGACACTCCCCACCGAATAACTCCGTGACCTCCTTGTTGGATGTAGCGTACACGATCAATACACACACACACATAGCCAGCTTAGTGTAGACCAACGAAACAGGACCTAGTCGATTCCGAGTGTGACAACCTGCTCCCAGCCCAGCAGGCTTAGGACACCCTCTCAGCCTGCTGCTGCTGCTGCTTCCTACTACTCATCGTTGACTGGCGATTCATGAGGGAGACGTGCTCGGCACTCATCACTGGAAGTCTGCCTTATCTTCCGGCCCTTGACTCCGGACAGATATTGTGGATGCGAGATGGCCCGGTCTGACCTGGTGCCTGGTCTGGACCTTCATCCGGCCACGACGGCACGTCTTGAGTCACCTACATCGTACTCGAATATTCGTATGCTACTCACCACTGTGTCACCTGCAACACTCGGCAACGGCTCCTATCGACCTCCTCCGACCCCAGACAAAGCCAGCTGCTGCGTCGGTGTGTGCCCGTCCATCTCCACAGCTCTGCAGAAGTTCCCGACCGTCGCCTTTTCCCCTTCTCCATCCTCCAATCCCTGCCAACCTATGCCATTTGCTTTCATCGACGAGGCAGGCCGACGAGAGAAGCACCTACGCCCCCTCGTACTGATC
The DNA here is from genome assembly GCA_016618095.1 of Colletotrichum echinochloae. NCBI lineage: Eukaryota > Fungi > Ascomycota > Sordariomycetes > Glomerellales > Glomerellaceae > Colletotrichum > Colletotrichum echinochloae. Next base: position 5,637,021 of record JADEZT010000004.1, read on the forward strand.
CCCACGGACCTGATCCTAGCGTTCCTCTCATTCCTCCTCCGTCCTATTCCATCTTAGCCGCCATTGCCTCCCCTTTGGCTCGCTCGCTTGCCCTGTCCAATAGGACCAAGAAAGTTGCGCCGAGATGGTACTCGAGAAACCGGTACGGGATACCCACACTAAAGCGACGACTGGGTTCCGTCGATCGACTTGACGCCTCTCCCGCTTTCAGCACCCATCATCACTCTTCTTGTACGCAGCACATAACATCTAAAAGCTTGTACAGAGAAGCGCTGGAGACCAACTGCCCAACGACCGACGACACCGAACTCTAGTCAAATATCATACCATGTAGATACCGCGCCATGTTGCTTCTTCGACTCGTCCCTAGGCCCTTTGCCTGCACCAAGACTCAAGTCGTCCTATCTCTCGCAGCCACGAAGTCAATCTTTGGGTATGCGGGACGGGATTGGGGCTGATTCGTCGCTCGATCCAAGAACCCGTTTTGTTGCGCCTCCCTTGCACAACTTTTCTTCCTCCACAAATCACCCATCGGCATAACTGCCATGCCGCCGCCATGTCCCTTCTCGGCCGACTTCTCCAGCCATACCGGCCATGGCAAATGATATTCAGGACCGTCTCAGTGAACAGTGTCTCACTCATCTTGTCCGCCTTACCCCGCCGTCTTGGCCTTGTCCATCACTTGCCCCGACCTATCAAGGCCGCAAACATCCAACCACCGGTTTTGATCTTCTGCATCAGTCATCGATGCCTGAATGAGACAATCTCAACAGCCTCCCCTCCGGACCGCCCGCTTTAGGCAGAGATCCGATGGAGGGACCCGCCACTTATTCTCTACATTGGCACATCAATATGCAAATGCAGCTGTGCTCAAGGGCGAGCAAAGCCAAGCCAGGTATATCGCCCAACGACGACTGATTGCCGCCGGTGCAGGCAGGGCAGATAGACATAGTACGCTACCTACAGTACCGTGGACTCACAAAGCGACCAAACCAACACACGGTCGGCGCTAGCAAGAGTCATCGTCAATGCACCACCCCTCCTCCGGATCCAACAGCGCCATCCCACACACCCCTCATGGGGAGTTCTCAGACGCTTCCTTATCGCCGCTTGCTGATTCGCCGGCCTTTACCCCGGCCCTGCGTCATACAATGCCAGCATCATCGACCGGCGCTGGCACTGGTGTGGGTGTGCGGACGGGGATGGCGGCCGTAAGACTATTGGAGGTCAAACTAGGACTTGAGTCGGGCGCGCCATCCCAAGATATGTCCTGATCTCTACATAGTACACAGTTTGCAGGCAGGCTTGCAAGTATGCTTTTTGCGGGGTAGAAACGTCCAAGAATGCAAACAACAAGGCATGCAAGGGGTCTCGCCCGGCCATCGAAACTTTCCCTCTCTCTTTCTCCCCCCCCTCTCCATCCATCTCTGTGCTCCAGGGACGACGTCCTTCGGCCGATCCTCCTCGAGCTCGCTGCTGCTCACTCTTCTAGCATGGAGCCAAGACGGCGCGCATGGCGTCCCCCATCGTACGGGATGAAGGCACGAGCAATCGCGGGCCGCACACGCTCTGATGCAGGCCACATCGATTGTATTTGTGTTGCCCAAGTTACGGCGACACGAGCTGACTGCTTGAAGCAGGTCCGACCCCAACCAACATCGGCGCCAAGACCCCAAGACACGGCTTTGGATTTCAACGGCGTCCTCTCCAGCAGGCACGGACGGCCCTCGTCCAGAACAAACCGAACCCCCCCCTCCCGCGCTTTCGCAGTCTTTTCCCCAATCCTCCCCATAGGTAGTTAGCCCGAGATACCCTCCCTACACCTGGCCGTCGTTGTAGCCCCGTCCATTCCGTTGCTCTTTTCTCCTCTCTCCCTTCAAGCGACCATGTCTGATCCGTGTGGCCCGACACACCCTCACGCGCTCAATAACCATACGCAGTTAATCGTATCGTGACCATTCCTCCCCCCCCCCCATATCACGTTGTGGTACTATCAATATCCATCTGAACATGGGCAATGCTAGCAATCTCATGTGTATGGGCTGTCACGCTCTTCCTTTGCCTCGACCACGCGGCGCCCCGCAGGCACGAGCTTCTCATCGCTGAAACAACTTCGCACCACATCCGGCGCCGACAGAAACCCCCCCTCCTCCTGCGCGAGGTTTTGTGACATGCCAAGTGAGCTTCGGGAGCTTTGCGAATCCCCATGGCTAAAACTCATATTACGGGACCACGCTGCCCGATACTGTCCGTCCTCTCCCCACCCTCCGCATCCTTGGCGCTGCCGCCAATGAGAGAGGGAGAGAGAGAGAGAGAGAGAGAGAGCATGCGGTCCCAACGAACCTCACGTGGGAAAGTCAACCACATGCCTCCTCCTCCTCCAAACCGGCGAGCCCAAGTTCCATGATTTCAGATGTGCGTACGGGGGGCGGAGGCATGCCCGCTTCGAAAAGTAATGATGCATTGCTTCACCTTGCTCTCGGCGTTTCTGGAATGCGCATCTCCCTTGGCTCCCCCCCCCCCTTATGCCAATACGAGAACCAACTTGCGTTCCCTGCGATTCTGTGCCGCCTCGTGACTAGAAAGCATCAGTCGACTGTCTTCCCCCTTCCCTTAATGTACTCATCCCTACGGTAAGGGGAGATTGGCATGAACCCCCCCTCCCCAAACCAAACCAAAGAAAGGGCTCAAGCAGCAGTCCTCGGGATCGCTGACGAGCATCTCCCACGCCGTGGAGTTATGCGCTATAGATCAGCATAGATGGGACTGCCAAAGGGAAAACTTCGGTCCAGACATCGTGGCTATCCCGCGTGGGGGGGGGGGGGGTCTGATCTACTCGAGGCCTACTGAGGAAATGGTTTTGGTACGGCCTGTTCTGTTCTGAACCCGTGGACGGGCTCGGCATGGCTGGACAAAATTGTCGTTCGAACACGTCTATAAGCTGGGGTGCTACATAATCCAAAAGTAACTGTTGATACGCCACAGCTGGACATGTTTTTTTTTTTAAAAAAAAAAGATTTTCCAACCCAGACTAACTCATGTTTCTCTTATGATAAAATAGATAAACAAATCATATATTCGTCTACGCTTGACATCTCTTCCTGCGTCTCTATGGTTCCGCTGGTTGAATCCCCTCACAAGTCTCTTCTCTTTCTACTCGTACAAGAGAAGAAACAACAACACAGTCCTTCCCGAATCCCCCCGTGATGTAAGGTATACATACCAGAGACAGATTCGGCAAGCAGACCGTTTGTACGATTCGCTCTCATCTCACACCCCCCTCCCCGCGTCCCCGGGGTGCTCGCTTCCGCCTCAGCAATACTATATATAGTGCATAATGATAAAAAGGCCGACGATGTAAGGGCCTGCGCTTGCGATAATATCTGTAGGTGTGTGTGTGTGTGTCTGTGTTTGGGAACCGCTAACGCCGAGTATCGCCAGAAGACGAATAAATAAATGAAAATGAACGAATCCAACGTTTGCCTCCCCGTTCCTGCCCCGTGGCGGGCCCCAGTCTAGATATCCAGCACGCATGCTTAAGTTTTCCCCCTCATCCTTGTTTTTATAGATCCCCTCGCACTGATTTGATTGCCGGCCCCGATGATCACTGCCAAGGCCTCGTTCGTTTCTACTATCCCGTTTTGACCCGGCTGCTCATCCCAGAAAACAGTTTCGAGCTCTTGGGGCTATCCGGGACAGTGCTGTTCGGGTCCTCATCCCTCTCTGGCGTTGCCTCTCTCTGGTTCTCTTGCTTTTGGCTGCTGTCCCTCTGAGCCGCGTCGCGCTTCCGGTTTGTGAGTTGGTTGAGCTTGTCGCGGAGGAACGCGCTACCCCCCGACCTTCGACGATCGCCCGCTTCCCCCCCACCCGTTCCCGACCGCGACACCGATCTCATGGTTCCACCGCCGGCCTGATCGAACGGCGCCGGACTGTTGTTCCTAGAAGTGGGGCGCAGCAGCTCAAAGCCGACTTGTGTCGATGTGCGGCTGTCCAACGGCGTTGGCGGCGTCATCATGAGGAAACTGGGCACGCTGGGCTGTTGGTTGCTGGATCCCCCACCGGTCTGTTGCGAGCGGCCACTCGCGATACTAGAGCTTCTACTCGTGGAACGCGGTATCGGGATACTGCTAGCCGAGCTGCCGTGGTAGGAGCGTGGGGGCGATCGGGAGTAGTCCACCGGCGAGTTACCAAACAAGCTTGACGAGTCGTCGCTGTTGTTGACGCTGTCGGCGTCATGCTGTGACGATATCGAAGGCGTCGGTGCTGTGAGAGAAGAGCCGGTCGCCAGTTCCCGAAGCTTGCTGGCTTGTGCGCCGCTTGGACGGTACTTGAATTTGTTACCAATGATGGCGCCCGTATGCGAGATGAGAGCTTTGATGACTGCTTTCTTGAGAGCGAGAGCGAGGTCCAGGTTGGACCACGTCTTGTTACGCCACTCGACCGCCGGCATGCGGAAGACAAAGTCATGCACGTCCTCAACGTTGCGGTTGTCCTTGCCCTTGTAGCTGAGGCATAACACCACCGATGGCATCTTGATGTGCGCAAAGGTCATGTAGTTGCTCGCACGCGACATCATCTTAGTGAGGTCGTCGGACGGCTTGGCCTCTTCGGCCTTGGACTCCTTGCGTAGTCCGAAACGCGACTTCTTGCCGTCGTTGGCGGCCGTGCTTTCCTTTGAGGAGAAGCCGGTCGACGTACGGCCGATGCCGGGACGAGGTTCCTTCGTTGACTTGAGCGACTCGTACGAAGGCTTCCTTGACATGGTCTTGCCGGTGCCTACAGATCGGAAGAGGCGGAACGTGTGGCCTTGGCCTTCGCCGGTGTTGACTGTGAGAGACTTCTTGCTGCCGATCGATTTGGTCGGGGAGTCGGAGTTCAGCGTTGGGTGAAGACGCAGCTCAAGGGAGCCTGGCCTGGTGTTGAACCCGTCCTTGTCGCTAGCAGTAAGGCGGCCAGACCCAGACAGCGAGTCGTCGTCGCCCTCCTCGTCGTCTTCCGTGGGCATGTGCTTCAGCATGAACGGCGAATCGTTCTTGGCCTTGTTCTCGCCGTCGATGCCAGGAAAGATGTACTCAAAGATGCGCTTGCCCACCTCGCGCTCAAGCTGGATCTTCATCGGGAACAGGTTGACTTCGAAATGGTCCATGACTGGGATGCCGGCGATAGCTTCGAGCATGTACCAGTAGACTCGGATCATTTCTTGGCTGCCGAGGTCGGCCGCGCCCTTGTCGTCCTCGACGTAAGGCGCAATGATTTCTGGGTACATGGCATCGGGAAGAAGGTTCAGTCCAAAGACCTTGCCAACTCGGATCAAGTTGATGTGCGACCCGTCCGCGTTATCGGTTCGGTCGTACTCCACGTCCTTGAGCTGCAGCTCCACGAGCGGCTCCTTGTTGTCTCGGAGCATATGCCAAACCGTGTCTCGTGCAGTGATGCTCCACTTCAAGAGGGCGTTGCTGTCAGAGTTCGTCTCGTACCTGCGCTGCGAAGACGTAATGGCCTTCATCATGAAGAACAGCTCGTCCTCGCAGGCCGCCAGGTCCCGTTCGAGGAGAAGGCGGTCCTCCCAGCCCTGCTGATCCATGTACTTGGAGTAGATCTGGAAGTGGGACTTGATGTCGTGCAGTTGGCGGATGCGCTCCTGTAGCTTCTCCACCATCTCCGGCGTGCCGCTGAGATCGCTAAAGTCCGAGGCCAGCATGATCTTCTCCAGGCGCTCGCTCCGCGTCTTTTCGAGAGGCTCATTGTACATGAGCAGATCCAGCACAATCACGTACATGGCGTAGTAGTCGCCAGAGTTGCAAAGAGCTCTGGCATGCGGGAACTCGACCCAGAGATTGTCCATCTTCCTCTCGTTGCTCGGCTGCGACGAATCGCCGCCGCCGCCGCCGCCGTCGGTGTTGACCTCGTCATTGTATTTCAGACGCAGGGTGTTGTACTTCTCGTACCGAAGCATGGCCGAGGTCTTCTGCACCACGCGGTTGAAGCCGAAAGGATCGGTCTCGAAATCGAACATGACTTCCATGGGAACCCACGGCGGCCACGACGACGTGGCAGGGGTGCCGTATCGACTGCCGGCATAGGTCGTGACGATTTCCGAAAAGTACGATTGATGAGTGACGAAGAACTGAGTGCTGTCCATGTTGACGAGGAATCTTCGCTGCACGAGACCGCTGACCACGTCTGCGATTCTTTTCTTGTCCATGACCTCGACGACCTTGAGTTCCATGCCTTTCGATGTGAGAATGACCACGTTCTTCTTGTTCTTGTCGCTCTGCAGCTGGATCTGCGGAGCAATGAGTCGGACGTGGTAGCTGTTTTGCGGCGCGAACTCGTCCGAAATACCGCTCGACAGGTCTTCAAGCAGCAAATTGGGAACATCATCGTCGGTCTCTCCGCCAGCATCAACGTACTTCTTGCCGTCCTTCAGAATGCTCTTGATGCGGTCCTCGATGTCTTGCTTGAACTCGCGCTCTGCGGCGTCGAGATCAGGGGAAGTGCTGGCCGTGGCGCCCCCCGTGGGGGTTCTATTCTTGCCTGCTGGTTTCGGGTTCTGTTTGGCCTTGTACTGCTCCTCCACGATATCCAATATGAATTTGACTGCGGGTCGAGATAAGTAGTAGACGAAACCCCTCCGCTGGCTGACCTGGTGTATGTATCGAAGGACAATGTTTCGAAGGGTGTTGTTCCACTTAAAATGAAGGTTATGAATGACAAATCGGTTGTTAAAATCACTTTCAAACTCCGCGCCGGAGGGTATCGTCAAGGAGTCGTCGTGCTCGAGCTCCATCGACTGTGCGGACTTGCTGCCGCCGCTGCCGCTCTCGCGCTTGAACATGTTGCTGCCGTCTACGGGCGACTTGCTATTCATCTGACGGAGCATGTTCTGTAGGTAAGTTTTCTTCTTCTGCAAAATGGCGCCTTGCTGCTGCAGACTCTCGAACGCAGCGACGAGTTTGGGGTCCTTGCCATCGTCGCGCACAACTCTAAGTTCGGCGTCCCCGAGGCTTCGGCCATAGTTCTCGATCTGGACCTCCAGCTGAACCAGACGTTCCTGGATGAGCTGTGCCTGGACTCGTCGGGGATCGTCATCATGGCTCATGATGCAGAAATGCGTCGGCTCGTCACCAAAGGGGCTTCTGCGGTCCGGATCGCCTGCAATGACGCCGCCAATGTCCGTTTGCCGGAAATAGGTGAGACGAGGCGCGAAGGCAAGGGGGAGGATCTTGGTGTCCGGGTTGGGCTCCGTTGGCAGAATCCAGTCCAATTCCACAAAGTCGTCCATGTCGATCCAACTCAAGTCGTTGTCGGGAATGGTGAAACGTGAAGGGTCGGCGCCTTCATCTTGCTGATGTGCTGCCAGATTGGCCATGCTACCCTTCTTGATGGCTTCCGTCGTTGTACCCCGTATACTTGCCGAAACGGCGCGGACATCAGCTGCTGCCAGGTCAAGCTGGGCCGCATGAAGCTTGATGCCGCTCGTCTTCCCCTTGGTTTTACGACCGCCGTCTCGCGTGTTGAACTCTTCACGCCTTTGATGCAGATCCAACATGAAGCTGTCGAAGCGGACCTTGAGGCCGGTCGCGGAAACGCCGCTGTCCGAAGCATCTTCAATATCTTTATGCTTGTAGATGTGACTGAGGAACAGAGGGGCCAGCAAGAGGTTATACTTTATGGTGGAGAGGTGCTTGCCAAACTTTTTGCTGTTTCGCTCCCGGCCCGGCCACAGAGATCCTTGGCGAATGGGCAACGCCATGGCGCCGCCAAACAAGGACCACCACGCAAAGAAGTGGGTGAAGAAGCGAGGCGTGCAATGGACAGTGTTGTAGCTCCTCGATGACTCCACGTTGTCCGCCATCCAGTCACGGTCCACGGGGGCCCTGACTGCGATCGACAGATGGATGTGCTGGCTTCTGAATCCCCGGAACGCATCGTACGGCTGGTCCTCGGGCTTGACGTGATGAGGAGCCCGCAGCACAATGTCGTAATGAGGCCGGAAATCAAAGCTGCGCTGTCCGTCCTGGATCGCGCGTTCGAAAACGAGGCCAGTCATCCACTGAACCTTGCCGGAGAGCTTCATCACCACTTTCTTGAAGGATGCCCCGGACTTGTAGTTGTCTTCGCTCACGAGGCTTTCGTCCTCTCCCGTCCGTCTCGCGGCCTCTCGGACCTGGTGGCTGTAGTCGGGGATTGCCAAGACGTACTCGCCAGAGTCGACAGTCATGAATCGCTTCGGATCGTCGTCGGCATTGATGTTCCACTTGACGTCGTTGCGCCAGCACATCAGAAAGCCTGCACCGTTCCCCGTCACGCAGTAGGGGTCGCGCATTCCTTTGAGGGCAAGATGCATGTCGCCGTCGCCCCTCCACGCCACGTGTATCCTGGAGTGGAAGTTGAGGCGTATCTTGTCCCAGAAACCAACTCTTTCGGAAAGATCGACTTGGGGTTTGGTAAAAGACTCGATAACCATCATCATGTCTTGAATGGCCGGCTGGTAGGCTGGACCCCACGTAATTCTTGTCGGCAGAGCTGTGTTGATTTCAACGCGCATGTTCGAGTATGACTTGACTGGTCCGATTGTGCGACGGACGTCAATGGCAAAACCGCCTTCGTTGCTGCCGCCAGGCTCGTGATTCCGAGGGGGGACGATGTTGACCTTGATACGGCGCGTAGACTCCATCCCGCGGAACTCTTCTGCTATCACAAAGTTTGTTTTCAGGGACATGGCCGGGAGCCTCGTCGACTGGCCCGTCTTCAGGCTGGGTATGTGCATGAGGGGAAGCGGATAGTCTCGCAGGGAAACTCGAGCCTCGCCAAGGTCGATCGACACATGCATCGGAACGAGCAAGCCATACTTCATGTCCTTGGGCATCCCTTTTCCGACAGAGTGTATGAAGTCTGGCAAGTCTTCCATCGCAAAGGTCGGCTTATCGATGACGAACTGGAGATCGGTGATGAGCGCGGACATGAGGGCGGGTCGTTGTGGCACCTCGAGAATATTCTCCGTGTCCTCCAAATCGTCGGGAAGTTGATCAGGGCCCCAGAAGAGACCGCGGATTTCCTTCATGCCGTTCTTTGCCATGACATAGAACCGATCGATGCGCTTCTTCCAGCTCTGCGCGTTGTAAGCATCCAGCCGTGCCCGTGCCTCCTGCTCCGCGATCGAGGCTGAACCTGTGAGACCGACGCCTCCGCCGTCAGGGTCGTATCTCGGTGCTCTGCCTCTTACGCGCTCGCTGGAACTGGGTCGTCTTCCGTCTGCGCTTTGGCTTCGGGCCCACGAAGCTCCGGCCTGCTGCCGCCCACGGTTGAAGACCGAACGAGCTCGTATCTTGCCCGCCTCTTTTCTTGACTCTTCCTCGCGGACCTTTTTCCTTTTGACCTCAAAAGCTTCCTCTCGGGCAAGTCGCTGCATTTGCTCAACCCTGCCTGCGCGATAGATCATTCCGAGCTTCCACTCGAAAGCACCGTCCTCAAGCTCGAAGAGCAGTGAGCGCGTTCGGACAGACACCTTGGGAACGTTCTTGGGGCCACCCGGGACTTTGTCAAGGATGTACTCATTTGTGCCGGTTTTGAAGCGGTGATGAAGCTGCTTGACAGCCTTCAGGGTATTGATGATGTTATCCGAAATTTTGTTAACCTGAACCTCGTGCGGCACAGCGAACCTTATAGCGTCCGAGTTGATGTCGATCATCTTGTCCTCGTGGTAGCTGCCGTTATGAAGCTTCCGTCGAGACTTGCGGTAATCAATCCTGCCTCCCTTGATGCTGATCATCCTGGCCCATGTGGTTCGCATTCTGGGGGGTTTGACGTAAACACGAACGAGCTTCGACATCAAGTAAGGTGCGGACCATCTGTGTCGACCGGCCTCAACCCCGTAGACCTGCAGCATCAAGTGGGGATCGTTAGGCAGCTCGGCCTTGACCTGCACAAGGGCCGCCTTGAGGTCAATGGCTATCAGCTCCGGCGTGGCCGTTGAGTACTCGCTCATGTCGATGAAAGAGTCTGGCGACATGGGAGGCGCAAGAAAGTCGCTGGCCTCCTTCCGCGGTGTCGTCGGCGACATGGGTGGCGAGCTGGTATCCTGACTAGGCCTCATGAAGGCTTTTCGCAAGATCATGATGGCCACGCCGACCGAGTAATGGCGGAAAAGGGAGTATTGCAGTAGGACGGTACGGATTCCGGCATGGATGTGGAAGACCGGCCCTTGCTGGTCACTCAAAGCTTGGAAAGCGACTTCGAACCGCGGCATGTTGACAAACGGCTCCAGCTCGACCCTGTCTTCGGATTCGACGACGTAGGCCTCCAGGCCTCTGACGTGGAACGTGACTCTCCGCCCGTCACCCGGAGTTTGCTGCTTCTTTCTGGGTGGCGGTGAGATGGGGCTCCTGAACAGGTCCGAGTCGGGGGCCACGCTACGGCTGTTAGCCCTCCGCCGTGACGACCGTCGCTGGAGTCCGTCCAGCCTCTGCGCGCGGTACTCTGCCGAGAACTCGTCGAGCTGCAGAGACACGCCACGGGTGTCATCGGAAATGTCTTCGTCGATGCCGGCAATCTCGAGGCTGAAATCTGATGCTTGGAGCTGAAACTGCAAAAGCCAAGATGGCGTTGCGCGCAGGAAGTTTTGCTGCTTGGCGGATGTGTGTCGGTTAGAGCGCTTCTCGGGTTCCACATTCATCCTCAGCTGTCGCACAATCTGCCTGAGACCGTCGGTGATCTCGGGTCGCACCATCTTGACGGAGGAGGTCTGCAAGTTGCCCGATGCAACAACATGAACGTCTGGCGTCGCGCTGAGTTGCACCTTCAGCTCGAACGACTCGGTCTTGATCAAATCGAACCGGTTGCTCGACGAAGTTTGGTAGTACAACTCGTGTGACTGGATTCTCATGGTCGACGCAAGTGAGTAGTGCAGGTCTTCCACAGTTGAGTGGAACGACTCCATGTCGAGGGAAATGGACGAGATAGAAGATATAATTAAATCAAAATCGTCAGAAGCGGCGTGTTGGTCCACGGCTGGAAGAGTAACGCGGAGGACTGGTTCGTGCATGGTGAACTTGATATTGGCCTTCGGCAACAGCCTCGAAATGAGCATATGACGGGGTTGGTGATTAGTACGTCGCCTTTTCGAGGACTTGGGCTTCAGCATTGCGATAATGAGCGGCAGGTGACGAGGGTCAAGGTCCACCGAAGGAGACGTTACTACGGAATTGGCGAAGAGGATGTTTGCATTCCTCTCCTCGGCTCCCACGTCCTGCGTCATCTCGACCGTCTTGGAGGGTAAAGTGGTCTTGACGGTGGTTGTTGCCATTGGGATATAGATCAGCCTCTCGGGCTTGCCGTCGCCGTCGTCCACGCCGACAGAGATGGACAGGGCTGCGGCGAGAGCCTCGTGAGCGATGTCCTTGGACGGGAAGTACATTCTGTGAGAGGGTGACTTGGGGTCCAGGCGGTGCAAGTCGATACCGACTTCTTTCATGGAAGCATTCAGCAAGACGGGCTTGGCACTGGGCTTGACGGACTCCACCCTCTTGGTCAGGCCGACAAAACTGACAGCGAACTGGACCTCCTTAACGCCTCTCAGGATCGAGCTGATGAATTCCTTCGAATCAGATACGGCCTGAATCAGTTCTTGGTGTGTGCTGCCCGGCTGGGCTACCTCGTGTATGACCTTATCCATAAACACGTCGGCCGGCTCGTCCGATAGCGTGGACGAGCGCGCCGCCAACTTACATTGCTCAAGCCTATCGGCGCAGAGCCGGACATCGTCGTAAGGTATATGAACACGGCCCAGCTTGAGGGCGATGGCAGCATCTCTCAGCCCGTCCAGCGCTTCGTACAGAAATCCGTGAATGTTCAGCGTTGCGTTGTCGAGGATTTCGAGAGATTCCTTGTCCTGCGGGGTGAAGAGAACACTGCGCAAAGTCATTATCCACTCCGCCTGGCGCTGTTTCTGCTTGTTTCTATCGGTCCGAGACTGGAAGAAGAAGCGTGCGCGGTCTACCATCTTACGCCGCGTGTCGACGGCGACAGTCAGGCTTCCTAGCTGCACATCCCCCACGTCGACGACCTTGATGGTGGAATTGGTCGCGACGACGTCGACCATGCGTAGCCAGTTGAGCTTGCGGTGGGCCCTCTTTATCCGGTCCTTCAGTTTCATCAGGTGTTTCCAGGCCTGGCTCCGAGGCGGAGGGCCGCCGTTCCGACGGAGCAGCGGGACCTTGGGCTGCTCGGGGGGCTGTGTCTCGACCTCTTCCTCCGCATCGGTACTGTCCGAGTCAGTCGAACTCTCGTCGGTCTTCTTTCCCTCGAGCTCGGCAATGTCGACCGTGACGGTCAGCTCGCTAATGACGACGCTCAGCCACGTGGGCTGGGCAAAGGTTGGGCGATGGACGTTGAGCCCCAGGCCGCGGACCTCGATCTTGCAGCCATCTCGTGGCGTGTATGCGAGCCGGCGGAGGGAGAAATAGCCTATTCTCTGTATGGATATGCCGGTAAGAATGCGGACGACGGCGAAGAGGATAAAGGAGGACAGGTAGAGGAGGACGACGACGCCGAAGATGAAGGTCGGGTTGAGCAGAGCCATGGTGAGCCCGCAAACGGCTCGCGCGATCGGTCGGTTCGCTATCTGCACCACCACCAACAACAACAGCAGGATGTTAGCCCGAAAGATATCTAGACGAAGTGGCCAGAATTGAAGTGAAGGAGAGCCAGCGAAATCAAGAGGCGAGGCGAAGCGAAGCAGGGCGACTTGCCTAGAGAGAACCGGATCTCTGTGGTATCCCGCACGTTTACTTCCGCTTCCAACGATCCGAGCGCGCCATGTCGTCGAAGGCCAGTCCTGGAATATGTTTGTGGGCGAGTGATTGACAGGGTAGTGTATACTCGGCTTGGTGCAGCAGAGTTCGGCGCCCGCGCAGTGCAGATCCGGCGAGGTGTGTATTACTAGCGCAAGTGCTCGGGAGCGAGGATAAGAAGAAATTGTCTTGCGGAGGGTTGGCAGGAACAGCGGCTGAGCGGAGGGCGAAAGCAGGTGGGATAGCGATCGGATCCCTTGTTGGCTAGTTGGCAGGAAAGGGAGAAACAAGCACTATCGGCGGTTTGTGGGGGGATCTGGCGTCGTGACGGCCACGGTAAAGGCGTGTGTGGTGGGCAGTTTAATACGTACACATGGCCAGAAAAAAGAAAATATATCGACGATACGATGCGGAGTACACGTTGTGTTGGGAGGGCAGAGAAAGGACAGACAGTGAGACGGGAAGTTGAGTGTGGACGGGCAGCTGGTGTGTCCCAAGTGTGGTTGTGTGGTTGTGTGTGTTTGGACTGTTGATCCGAGGTGGAGGATTTGCTTGCAGCAAGAGTGACGCAGTCGTCTGAGCCCCTTGTCCGTCTGTAATAGTTCTATTCCCTCTTACTGATCCCTCAACGCGAGGTGGAGGTGACTTTGCAGACGGAACCCTGCAACCACTTTGCTGCTCCTGGGGGCCTGCTGTCGGCTCCTGATCCTGGGCGGAAGAGGAGGGATTCGTAAGGTTACGGCACGGGATTTCTCGGTGGGGGAAAGAGAGAGAAAGATTGTGTGCGTGTGTGTGCAAGCAAGTTGGTATTGGTATTGGTCGGGCGGTCGGATATTCGGATAGCTGAGATGACTGGGCGCAGAAAGGGTGAGCGGTCCGATCTATAACAAGCGGTTTACTGCAATGGAAAGATAACGGCGTCGGCCTACCTACCCAGCTATCAACTCAACACACGACCGAGGGATAAGTATCTGTAGAGATTGGTTGCTAAGACACAGCCTGGACGAAATAAGAATGACAATGAAAAAAGGGCAGGACAGGAGAAGACAGGACAGGAGACTCTCGCGCTCGGCTTAGTAGGGATAAAAAAATAAAAATAAAATAAAAAAGGGACGGAACGACGGAATCCAGGAACAGGGCAGCTGGGGAATTTCGCGGGTGGAAATGATAGGAAGCCCACCCCCCTTAGCGGTAAGCAGGTACCGCGTCATTGCTCTCTCGGTGAGAAGGTACATGCCGTCGGTGCGCGCCCAATTACGAGCCCTTCCAGCCCCGGCACCAATGCATAGCATTCCATCACTCTTGATTAATTCCTGCCCTGCCGGATGGAATGCTCGGCCACTCTTCCGGATTCTCGGCGCTTCCGTTGGCCATTCGTCCATCTGTTCCATCTGATTGTGGATCTTTCCGATTGCCAGGTGTCCACAATCTACATCGTAGCTCTTATCCCATCGCTGGATAGTACGTACCGGTATACCTATCCACCAGTACCTGTACACTACCTACCTACCTCCCTATCTCGTCGGGATTGGGGATTTCATCATTCAACAATTACTTGCATCCGCATCACTAGCACCAAAAGGACCGTGCTCCCTTTGCTCATCACTGCATAGCTAAGTGTGTGTGTATTGGATCATCATTTGGATGAGAAACTGTGGCGCCGGAGCTAGGGCTAGTCTAGCTGTCTAGCTACCTACTCGGGTGCAGTAAGCGTCACTTCGCCCCTCCGTAGACCCCAGAGCTAGCTATCATCTCTGCCCATGGCTTCGGATTCACCAGATCCAATTTCTCCGTCTCCCCTTCCTCCGTATCGTACACTAGATTCATGGATTCATGGATCCGTACATCATAGATGGATGGCTCAAGTATTGTCTCGGTGGGTTAGATAAGCCGCGCAAGGGACATGGATTTGTGCAGGGACCAGGAGAAGGTCGGGCCCTCTCCCGCGTCTGTTCTCCAAAGTACCGGCATACCTACCTAGTTATACTTCTCCAAACCGAACCAAGACCTTCAGCCTCATCATGGCCTACAAGCCCATGCCTGGTCGTCCCCTGGGCCTTGGCTAACTGCCCGGGAGTACTGAGGATGCCTGTGCTGGGTTCAAACTTGGGTCCGGCTGGTCAAAAGATCGTCTTTTCGGCTTCTAACCCATCGAACCATGCCCAAGTGTTAGCCAAAAGGGCCCGTTCGATTGACGTTCGCATATCAGACCGCGTAGCAAACCTACAGATTGACGCTTCTTGTTTCAGCTCCAACTTTGTCACCTCGTCCTGCCCTCCTCTCTTGATTGTAGTAATCCGCCTGACACGAACCCATGCCATGTCATGCCAGTCCGCAGCGAAATCAATTACCCATTTTACGAGCATCTCTTTCAGTCCTTTGACATGGGGTTTTGCAGCTTGCTTGACGCTTATTCAGGTACGGATTTTCTCCTGGTCTGTAAACCAAGGCGAAAGCTGGTTCGGTTATTGTGTTGGTTGGGTATGAGCACCGTGTTGAATATTTCCCCGAATGAAGCTCGTTGGGGTGAAGTCGCGCCTGAAGTTCCATCTTATGCCTGACGGAAAGTTAATTCTAGTCGGTTTAAGGCCAGATGGACCCAGAGAGTATTTTTTTTGCTTTCCGGGGCACTCGGGACAGCATCCGGTGACACTATGGCAAGTAGACTTTGAGACTCATGACATGGGCGGGTTGCTAGACAAAGAACCAAGTTCTTCATGAATAATTCACTTTTCTACGGTCTGCGGAGTCTGGTCGCTCCTACAACCCGGCTCAACCTGGAAGGCAATCTCACATGACCAGGAAGCGGGCGAGCCCGGTACTAGAGAATAGATCCAGTAGCTGGAGGGAACCTATCATCTGCATCCACTGCACGAAAGACATGCCGTGGTCTGTCGAGACATGCATGAAAGTCCCTTAAAACGTTGGGCTATCCTCACTATGCGGAGGGAGCATTTTTGACGTTGAGAACGCCAAACAGACAAGGGTCATGTTGCCTAGATGTGTTGCGTAATGGCTGAGGCCTGAGATATCCTCAGTATAAACGCGAGCGGAGGAGACTTGTCGCGTAAGCGTTGTGTAAATGTCGGTAGTGGCGGTGATTCTGGCGAGTATTTCCTTGTTGCCTAGTTGCTGGTGCCAAACTCCATACCTTGCGGTGCCTGGAACTCCTCGTGATGTCAAACCACTGGTCAATCATCAATACCCCACTAGCTTCCCGCTGTCTGGTACGCGCTCATAGTGTCATGGAAACCGCGGCTGACATCAGTTTGGGCCTCCCCGTTGCCACGCTTGGGAGAAGGGTGTGGCTCGAAGCGAAGAAGAGATCGAAATATTACCAGACATCTTTAATATGCAGGGTATGCTTGTTAATACATGATACTAATACAATGGAGACGAAAGTCTGTGCATAGAGGACCGGCCTGTACCAGCTCAACTCCTGGGTGCCGGCGGCTGTGTTACCTCCTGGCGAGGCGGCGAGGGGTTGGCCTGTTTTGCTGCGCGCAATTCGGCAATCTTGTCGTCGATGAGAGCGATCTCGGCATCGATCTTGAGCATCTTCTCATCAATCATCTCACGGTACTCGTCATCCGAGAGTTTCTTCAGAGGACTCCAGCTCGACTCGAAGAAGCTCTTCTTCTTCTCCGTGACCTCGGGCCGGTCCTGCATGCTGTTGTACAACGCCTGGCCGGTTCCTCCGATGAGCGAGAAGACAATGACGCCGGGCACGATATTTTTCGGCCCGCCTACATAGCGTCAGACCAGATGGTGGACCCATTGAAACAGGATACTTACGGATCAAGCCTCCGACCATGCCCGCTGTGCCTCCCGCGATAGCACTTGCCTGGGTCTTGGAGGAGTTGGAGAGCTTGTCGTCACCACCCCACGCGCTCGTCACCACCGTCCTCGAGACTAACAAGAGAGGTCAGCGTGCCGTTTTACAGAATGAGATATTCAGGCCACTTGCGCCAGTAACTTGACCCGAGGGCGAACCATTGGATGCCGGATGCCAAGGCGAACAGAGCTGGCGTGGAGTCACGGATAATGCCGGCGGCGATGCCACTGAACATGCCAATTGTACCTGTGAAAGAGGCGTTAGCCATAGTGTTCTGAATCAAAACGGCTGAAGTGACAGCTTAACGGCAAGTCTCACGCCATCTTTCTCCGATATCTCACTCACCAGTCAAGGCGCCAACTTTCAGGGGCGGACTCATGAGGTCAACTAGACCAGGCGGCAGCAGGCCACGACGAGGCCGGCCTTGCTGCTCCGTTGGGCCGTTCCTCGTATCATCTGCCATAGTGGATGCAGCGGCAGGGTGCAGCGGGATACCGATGAGATCGCAAAGGGACTGCTGGGGGTCGTACAGGTAGATGCAGTCGGGAAGCTGTCGTCGAGCAAGACCGTACATGCACTAAGCGGGGCGAAAACGAACAAGCGAGGTTGCATTGCATATGAAATATGTTTCGTGCAGTTTCAAAAGCGTGCATACCTGGTAGATGCATGGAAGGTGGGGTGTCGAAACATGGTTCACCTTTTTTTTTTCTTTTTCTTTTTTTCTTTCTCCTTTCCATCTCAGTGAAAGGTAGGGTCTCGTTGCTGTGGTACGTACTCGTACGGGGGGGCAGCAGAGCAGGCTGAGTGAAGTTGGGCGGGAGGGGTTGGGGAGGGGATTGCCTAGGTAGGTAGGTAGAGAGGGAGGGGCTCACGCGCTGAATGCCCGCCCAGGTGCCTGCCTCACAGCCTACAGGTGAAGTCACCAGAAGTGTCAGGGAGAGAGAGCACTTGGCCCTCCGGAAGCCCCTCTCCACTGATGGGATTGTTCAATCACGGGTTTTCCCGGTCTGGCTGGCCCAAGCGTCTTTGGCGGGGCGCTAGGTAGAAAAAACCAAGCTAGCCACGGCGGGGCTAGTGCCTCCCACTCCTGGAAAATTATCCAACCCTCACAAACTTTGAATCTACCCTTTTGCCTTCTGCTCTGCGCGGGTAAAACTTCGACCTTTCCTCCAAAGACTCCAGCCCCAGCAAACCACCGCAAGCTGGGCCATACAAGTCTATCGCATACCCTCTGACGTATCGCCAACCCGACGGCTTACTACACCCATCCGTACACGAGATTCCCTCCGACATCTCACCCTACGGAATATCCCTCGGAGATCCAACCTAGCCCTCTCTCTCTCTTCCTCCCCCCTCGCTCTCCGCACCCTTAGCGAATAGCCGCACCGTTCGGCTTCCCTACCAACTCCCCGCATCGCGCATCGATCGTATTCGACGCGCGAAGCCACCTCAACACCGCAATCATGGGTTCGTACCCCCCTCGCTCTTCTGTCGCGGAACATGTTGTTGCGTCGCCTCCGATCCGGACAAAAGACTAACCCGTATCATCATAGCGCCCAAGAAGAAGGAGCAGGTGAAGATGGCGCTTGGCGACTTCCTCCAGGACTCAAGTCAGTCGCACCCCCTCTCCGACGACCGTCTCTCTGCAGAGACCCCCGACTGCCGCAGAGTCGGCCCTTGACAAGACTTGATGTATTATTGCGCACATTGTCGACATCGACTGACAACTGGCAGGCTACGGAGGATCGTGGGCTGATGAGGTTGAGGATACGTTCAGTGAGTTTCTGCCGTTGCCAATCTTCGTTTCCGGAGTTTTTCTAACAATTCTTTAGCCGGTACGCCACTATTCCATCCGTCGCCATTGTACTCCAAAATTTCGTCTCCGCTGACATGTGCTCGCAGGCACTCAGGCTCTGCCTGCCCCCGAGCGCGCTGGCTACCGTCCCAGCCAAGGTGGCTGGGGTAGCAGCGGCGCCGGCGCTGGTGGCGACCGATCCGAGCGAAGTGAGTTGACTATTCAGACGAACGCAGCCGCATCTCACCTAACCGTTGCGCAGGAGACTACGGCGGCTACTCCTCCATTCGCGAAAACCTTCCTCAGAAGCTTCCCGAGAGACCCCCTTACACCGCCCACCTTGGCAACCTGTCGTACGATGCCACCGAAGAGACCGTCAACGACTTCTTTGAGGGTTGCGATATTGTCAGCGTCCGCATCATCGAGGACCGCGAGCAGCAGCGCCCCAAGGGTTTCGCCTACGCCGAGTTCAAGGATCTCGAGGGATTGAAGCAGGCTCTGACTCTGGATGGCCAGACCTTCCAGGGACGTGCTATTAGAATCAAGGTCGCCGATCCTCGTAAGTAATCCTCGTTGAACGAATGCTCTTGCAGCCGCTGACATGACACCAGCCCGCAGCGGTGACCGTGGCGGCGAGTCCAACCGTGACTTCAGCGACTGGTCTCGCAAGGGACCCCTCCCCGATCTGCCTGGACGTGGCGGCAACGACCGCCGCCCCTCGGACTTCGGCGAGCGTCGTGGACCTCGTGAGCCCCGCGAGCCCCGCGAGGATGACGGCAAGGTCCGTGATTTCGGCAACTGGGAGCGTAGAGGCCCTCTCTCCCCCGTTGCCCCCAAGGAGACCGGCTCCCGCGAAGGCAGCCGCCCCCGTACCAACGACGGACCCCGCGAGTTCCGCGACCGCCGCGAGTCTCCCGCCGCTTGGGGCGAAGGCCAGGCCCCCCGCCAGGACTCTCGCCCTCCCCGCCCTGAGCGCGTCCCCACTGCTGCCGACAAGGACAACCAGTGGAGGTCCAGCATGCGCCCCGACGCCGCTGGCAAGTCCGGCAGCCAATCTCGTGACGGCAGCGAGGCCCCCTCTTCCCCTGCCGCTGCTCCCGCCGCTCCCGTTGGCCGTCCCAAGTTGAACCTGGCCAAGCGTACCGTGTCCGAGGCTCCCGACGCCATGTCCCCCTCCGCAACCGACTCCAAGGCCAGCCCCTTCGGTGCCGCCCGTCCTATCGACACTGCCGCAAAGGAGCGTCTTATTGAGGAGAAGAAGCAGCAGCAGTTGAAGGAGAAGCGCGAGGCCGAGGAGAAGGCCAAAGAAGAGCGCCGTCTCGCCAAGGAGGCTGCCGCCAAGGAGGCTGAAGAGAAGGCTCAGCGCGAGGCTGCCGCCGCCGCCAACGGCGAGGACAAGAAGGCCGAGGAGGCCCCTAAGGAGGAGGCTGCGCAGGAAGGCGAGGCCCCCAAGGAAACCACCGGCTCCGACGAGCAGAAAGTGCCCATCCGATCCAGGGAGCCCCGGGAGCCTAAGGAGGCGCCCAAGTCCCGCGCCACCGAGGCCAACAGCTGGAGATCTTCGGGCGCTCCTCGTGGACCCCCGGCTGGACCCCGCGGTGGTCGCGGTGGAGCCCGTGGCGGCGGTCGATTCGAGGGCGCTCGCGAGGGCGGACGCGAGGGTGGTCGCGCTCCCCGCTCCAACGGACCTCCCGCCGAGAAGCAGTCACCTGATTCTCCGTCCGCCGAGGCTGCCGACTCTTCCGCCCCTGTCGAAGATGACGGTTGGACCACGGTCCCTAACAAGGGCCGTCGCAACGTTGGCCCCCGTGGCCCCGTCTAGAGGGCGAGCGTGCGCAGTCCGATCATCCTTCAGCGTCCAGCCGGACCCGGTGGGGTTGAGTCCAGATGTGTCGCCGAGAAGATGCGCCCGCGTATATGCTTGCGCGGCCTAGACGATGTTTCTCGTCACATATACCCAGATGACTCCGAATACGATTGTGACGAACGACTTTACGCCACGAACCGCTTACTTGGGGCTTGAAGGGCATGATTTTCTCTTCTTTCTCGATACCTTGCTTCCCTCCAACGAACTAAACCCGGCTCATTACGGATCTGCTGAAGGAAAAAAAAAACACGTTTTCTTTTAACTCGGCACCCTCTGCGGTTCTCGCTTTCAACGGCTTGTCATTGTGGGCAAGGCAACGTCTCCTCGACTCTCAAAGCCTGGAGAAGGCGCGCAATCTCGCACGCATTCATCGGAGTTTGCGAAGTGGTTACTAAAAAAGTTGGCGGCTCATGGATGTTGGAAGGAAAGGGGCTCATGACCATGTTTTTTACCTTTCCTTCTTGCTCATTGTTCTCTCTCGTTTCCTTTGTTCTCTCCCCTCTGCTGTACTCGGAACCTCGTCCGAAAAGAAAGAAAGGGGTCTCAAAGATCAGCGAAACCTCTCCGCCAGGATTTTTCTGCTCCCAGTGATAAAAAGGGAGCATAGGGAATCCACACAAATTTCAACCAAAGTTTACTACTACCACTCTCGGCTTTCTCCCATCAAACCCATCCCTTCTTGGCGGAACACGACGCGCAGTGCAACGATAGATGATGACCCGCTCCCAGAGTTGACGGACTTTTTTGTTACTTTTTCTTTTTCCATTAAAAAGATGTATGGACGCTTGTTCGAAGACTGATGAGTTCTAGCCCTACGCTCCGTCTCCTCTCTTCTTGATTCGAAAACACCCTCTTGTGTGTTTTGTTGATTGTTTCTTTGCGAGATGACCATTTTCCCCTGTTCTCGTCTCTCTCTTTTCTCCCCACCCCCCACCCTTCCGATACCAAAAGATTGACGGCGAGCACAAGCTCCGGCGACGGGATAGGGCAAACGAGATGAACGCGGAGGGATGTGTGTTTTGTTCGTGTTCCGGCTGAGGTCGTTGGGAACGGTTGCGGGTAATTTTGGGAATACGAGCGCACCCTCCCGCCCATCCTAGGGCCAGGTGCAAAAATAGATGATAGGCGAGAGTGAATGAATCGAACACAGTACAAGTATTTTGTCGTGTCCCGCGACGAGCAGTACGTGATGAATGGCATGGCGCATAAGTCAGTGATTTATGTATATCAACACGCCTCATGCATCCTCATGCTGTAGTTGGAAACGCTGGCAACTAAAAATCAACTACACAACGTGTTGGTGCCGCCCGATTTTTGATGGGACGACAACAAGTGTGTGCGCTCTGTTGCTTCGAATCCTCGTTGAAATCATGTTTCTACTGCTTGCTCCAACATTCTACTCTCTTGTAAAAAATTCTAGCCTCCCCAAGATTTCCCCCCGCAACGCCATTACACCCACCACTACCTCTTCAACGTCTTCTGCTTCTCGGCGTCTCTCGCGACGTTCCTCCCCTCGACCAGCAGTCCCTTCTTCCTCCGCACGCCGTCCATGTAGCGCTTGGCGACGTTCTCCTTGTCGGCCAGCTCGCCGAGGTCCTCGAGGTCGTCCTCGGTGAAGGGGACCCAGAAGGGGTCCTCGTCGAGGACCTCGTAGCCAGCGAAGATGAGCTGCGGCTGGGCGGCGCCGCTGGTGCGCTTGCGCATCTCGTCGGCGAAGCCAAAGGACTCGGCGACGGGGAGGACGGACTGGATGGTGAAGAAGGGGGTGCCCTCCTTCATGGCCTCGGAGAGGACGCGGCCGCGGCGGCGCGTGAGCACGTCGTAGACGCGGCCGAGGACCTCGGTCGACGCCTGGATCTCGACGCTGTACATGGCCAGCATCAGCCGCGGCGACCAATCGAGCATGCCGGCGCGCAGGGACGCCGTGAAGGTCTTGATGACCTCGCCCGTGAGGCGCGGGAGGCGGTCGCGCGCCGTCGCGGGCTCGTCCTCGGTCGCGTTGATCGCGACGTCCTCGACGAAGACGGCGATGCCCTGCACGGGCTCGTGGCAGAGTAGGCCTTGGGCCGTCGCGAGCTGGAAGGCGTAGGGGATCTTGTCGGCGACGTGGATGGGGCGGAGAGCCTCGTCGGCCTGGGGCGCGGTCGCGGCGGCGGCGGCGGGCGAGAAAAGCTTCGTGAGGAGGCCTTCCTTGGTCGCGTCGATGAGGAGGTTGGGACCCGTGCGACGGGGGCCGAAGGAGGCGATGCGGTCGACGGCGGACTTGAAGTGCTCGCGGCCGCCACGGGTAGACTCGAGGGCGGCCTGGAGGCCGCTCTTGAAGTCGTCTAGCGACATGATCTTGGCGGCCGTCAGGTCCGTGTCGATGTCAATCTTCTCCTCGCCGTTGGCGGCGGCGGCGGCGGCGGCGCCAGGCTCGGGGGAGTGCCCCTCCGACGTGTCGCCCTGCGAAGCGGCGGTGCGGTCCGAGTACATGCGCTTGACGACATCTCCGTTCTTCAAAAGGAAGTCGGTGGCATCGGCGGGCAGGGGGCGGACCTGGAGGCGGATGGAGACCTGCTTGGAGGACGTGGTGCCGACGACGACGCCGCGGCCGAGCTCCTTGTTGGCCGGGGGCCGCATCTCCTCGGCGCGGACAATGGTCTCGCGGTAGGGGACGATGGGGGCGCCGGCCTGGATGTCGCAGCGGGCGAAGCGCTCTTTGAGGTCCGTCAGGCAGCGCTCGAGGTGCAGCTCGCCGGCCGTCAGGAGGACGTGCTCGCCGCTGCCGAACTGCTCGTACTCGGCGCAGGGGTCAGATTGGACGAGCAGCTGCAGTCCGTGGATCATCTTGTCGAGGTCGGCCGGGTTGACGGGCTCGAGGGCGACGCGGACGATGGGCTTGCCGAGGTTGGCGACGCCCGCGAGGTTGACAGCGCCCTCGAGTTTGCTGCACAGGGTGCCGTTCTTGAGCAGGTGGCCCTCGAGGCCGCCGATGCCGAAGACGACGCCCGCGGGGACGGACTCGAGGGACTCGAGGTTACGGCCCATGAGCATGTAGAGAGCCGTGACGGTGATTTGCTTCGGCTGCGGGCTGGCGCCGGGGTTCGCGGGGGACCACTTGGGCGGGACGACCCAAAGGGAGTCGCCGACGGAGAGGATGCCGGAGTACATGCGCGCGAAGCCGATGAGGTGCTCCGGGTCGACCTCCTTCTCTTCGTGCTCGGGTGCGTAGCCGTCCAGATCGACCTCCTCGAGGGCCGTCGTGAGGTCGTCGACGCCGTTGGCGCCGGACGGGGCCGCGGCCTGGGCGCGCGCCGCCTCCGCCCGCTTCTTCCGCGCGAGCTCCCTCGCCTCGTCGGCCGTCAACTGACCGGGCTTGCGTTTGTTGTGGGGCAGCTCGCTCTCGGGGACGGAGACCATCTTGCTGACGTACGCGACGACGGGGTCCGAGGGGCCCGTCTTGAAGGACACCATGGCGTCCTTGATCGCCTCGTCGACAGAGCCCGCGCCGGGGACGTGCTCGAGTATCTCGGGCAGGCGCTCGGCCTGAGCCGCCGGCGGTGACGGGAGGGACTCGATGACGGAGACCAGCATCGCCGTCGACAGCGGGAGCCATGACGAGAAGACGGTCGTCAGGAGCAGCCGGGGGTCCCTGGAGCGCATGATGTGGGGAGGAATGGTGAGCCCGAGGGATTTCGTGATCTTCTCGAGCAACGCCGGGTCCCCGCGACCCTGGTCGCCGCCGACGGTGGCCTGGTAGACGGTCCAGATGGGCTCCAGCACCAGCTGGACGAACATGGGCTTCAGGTTCCTCCCCTTAAGATGCTTCTGGCCCAGAATCTTCTTGGTTTTGGGGTCGAGGTAGAAGCTGCCCCAGAGAACCTTCTCCATCGTACCTCTCTTGATGCCGAGCTTCTTCTCATACAAGCTCGCGAACTGCCTGACGGTAAAGGCCCACCCGTCGATGGCGCTGCTGAAGATGACGTTGTTTCTCTCCGGCGCGAAGTAGAGGTCCTCGTCGTCGCGCTCCTGGAACTGTAACTCGCCCGAATCCGTCGTCGTCGTCGTCGTCGAGTCCGCTCCGGCCTCCCTGGCAGCGGCGGCTTGGACGCGCTCCTCCATGCGCTCGCGCCAGTTGAGGTCCTCCTCCATGCGCTCTCCCTGGAAGAAACTGCCCAGCACGGCATTGACCTGCTCAAGGATCTTGCTGAGGTGGGTGTAGGCCTCGGCGGGGGACATCTTGAGCTCGGTGACGAGGCGGTCGATCTTGTTGACGACGAGGAGGGGCTTGAGCTTCTCGGTCCACGTCTGTCTCAAGACGGTGACGGTCTGGCTGCAGACGCCTTCGACGGCGTCAACGAGGACGACGGCGCCGTCGCACAGGCGCGAGGCGGTCGAGACCTCGCTGCTGAAGTCGATGTGGCCGGGCGAGTCGATGAGGTTGATGAGGTACTCCTTGGCCTCAGGCTCGGCGTCCGGGGCGGAGCGACGCAGCATGGAGAAGTAGAGAGAGATGGCGGAGGATTCCATGGTGATGCCGCGCAGCTGCTCGTCTGGCCGCGAATCGAGATAGCGGATCTTGCCGGCGAGCTTGGGGGAGATGATGCCGTTTGTGGCCAGGAGGGCGTCTGTCAGGGACGTCTTGCCATGGTCTACGTGTGCCAGGATGCAAATCTGGGAGGGCTTGTTAGTGACAATTGGCAGACATGGGGAATCAGGAGAGCTCACATTCCGCACATCATTGGCATGCCTCTGCAGGCTGGCCAACTTATCGGGGGTGACGACAGGCATGATGGGCGGTAATAGCGTCAAGTAAGAAAGTAAGAAAGCAAGGAAGGGTAGTGAGGGGGCTGAACGGGGGTATCAAAAGACGTATGGACAGAAAGAAATGGCAGATGAAAGAACCAGGGAAGGGGAACGAGGAGAGCAGGCCTTTAGTCTATGTATGTGTGGATTCTGCCAAATAGCCCTCGAGGTCTGTAACGCAAGTGCTCAAGTAAGAGAGGCGTCTCTCCAAGGCGAAGATTGATGTCGACGCTGGCGCTGATGGTGGTGGTGGTGATGATGATGATGGTGCTGTTTCGGCACAAGTAATTGGTCCTGGCTTGTGACTAATAGGCCGGGTTTGCAAACGAAACGGAACTAAAGAAAAGAGAAATGAAGCGCTGTGATTCGCCACCGTTGTAAGGAGTTTTGCACGGATGCCAATGACTCTCTGTTTCTAGAACCAGTAACCTTTGTCAAGACCAAGGGGATGATGGGAGGGGGAGGGTGGTTATGGACCTCGAGGTCAGCTCAAAGCAGTTGGATGCTCCGATGAGCGATGAGTAATTCTGTATAGTGTATGTATATATGCAACTTTGCTGGTCTTTCCATCTGTTCTGTTGCCGTTTACTAGGGAGGGGGGGATGGGTGAATCAACGAACTCAGCGGGCCCGCCGTTTCTACCCCGCCACGACTACGATTAGAAAAAAGAAAAAAAGAAAAAACAGCACAACATGACTCCCCGCCAAAACACCGCTTAGACGGATTAACCACGCTTATCGCATATCATACTAACGGGGAACCACTGGGGGAACCGAACCCTAATCGTAAAAAGGACTCTCACTTTGCGATACCTACCTCAGCAAACGCGCGCCCCAGAGGAGAGTAGAGGAAATTTTTCGTCGAGAAACCCCCCCCACCCAATCCCTCTCCTTCGACCGAACCCCTCCCGACCGTCCGCCCGTCCACCCATCTGTCCTCAACACCAAGAGTTGACGGCATCACGACGCTCGCCTAGTCACACCCCTACCCTTCGGATCAGACAATTTCCTTCCCTGGTGGGAAAAAGATCCGGCTCGCACGCACACACATACATACACCCACACACACCCACACCCACACCGACCACCCATCATGAGCGGCTACCAGAACGGAGAGCGGCCCGCCCGCGCCATCGACGACGATAGCGACGTCGAGGAGGAGGCCCTTGTCAACGACTACAAGGAGCAGGTTCAATACGAGGACATTGGTGATGACCTCGACCAGTCCAGCTCCCTGACCATGGCTCAGCAGACGGACGATATCCAGTCGCGCCTCGCCGCCGCCGCCCAGCCCCTCGACTTCTCCGCGCCCCTCGAGGTCAAGTTCCAGAGCTACGACTCGTACTGCAGTCTTTTCCATTTCATCCTGAACAGTGAGGGTCCCGTCGACCTCGAGCCACCCTCGGTATGTCTCCACTCCCTCTCCCTCCTCCACCTTGTCGCGATTGCCACCGCCACGCACGCATAGGCGATGGGGGGGAAATAATGGAAAGAAGAATTAAAGCAAAAAGAAGAAAAGAAAGAAAAAACGTAAAGCTAACAGTGCATGTGCCGTAGTATTACTGGGCGTGGGACGTCATCGACGAGTTCATTTACCAGTTCAACTCCTTCTCCTCCTACCGCATGCGCATCGCCCGCCAGGGCAACAACGAGGAGGAGATGCAGGTCCTCAAGGACAACCCCAACACCTGGGGCTGCTACTCGGTCCTCAACGTCCTCTACTCGCTCATCCAGCGCTCCCAGATCACCGAGCAGCTGGCCGCCATGCGCCGCAACGAGGACCCCATGGCCGTCGCCGGCGAGTACGGCAACAAGAACCTGTACCGCATGTTGGGCTACTTCTCCATCATCGGCTTGTTGCGCGTCCACTGCCTGCTCGGCGACTTCAGCCTCGCCCTCAAGACGCTCGACGACATTGAGCTCAATAAGAAGGCCATGTTCGCCCGCGTCATGGCCGCCCACTTCACCACGTACTACTACGTCGGTTTCTCCTACATGATGATGCACCGCTACGCCGATGCCATCAAGATGTTCAGCCACATCCTGGTTTACGTCTCCCGCACCAAGAACTTCCAGAAGAACGCTCAGTACGACTCCATCACCAAGAAGAACGATCAGATGTACGCCCTCATTGCCATCTGCGTCGCCTTCCACCCCACCCGCCTCGACGACACCATCCACTCGGCCCTGCGCGAGAAGTACGGCGACCAGCTCCTCAAGCTCCAGCGCGGCGGCCCCGAGTCCCTGCCCATCTTCGAGGAGCTCTTCCGCTCCGCCTGCCCCAAGTTCATCTCTCCCGTGCCCCCCGACTTTGAGAACCCCGAGTCCAACATCGACCCCGTCGAGCACCACCTGGCCGTCTTCATGGAGGAGGTCAAGATCAACATGTGGAGCCCCACCGTCAAGTCCTACCTCCGCCTGTACACCACCATGGACCTCAACAAGCTGGCCGGCTTCCTCGAGGTCAAGCCCGACGAGCTCCGCTCCTGGCTCCTCGTCAACAAGCAGCGCACCAAGCAGTTGCGCTGGACCGACCACCCGAGCCTGCTCGACGGCGACCTCGTCAACATCAGCGACCTGGACTACGCTATGCAGGGTGTAAGTAGCTCCCCCGCCTTCAAAACCTTTTTTTTGGTCTATATTAAAAACCGTTTACTAACCCGGCTCATGTAGGACCTCATTCACATCTCGGAAGCCAAGGTGGGTCGCAAGCTGGTGGACTGGTACCTCCGCAACCTGTCTCGCACGTACGCTTGAGCGATCGTAGCGCGCTACGGTCTACGCAACCCCAGGAAAGGGGCAAGGATGGGGGGAGCTGGCCGCGCAAAGGGAAGGAAAATCGAGCACGAAGACGAAAAAGAGTTTTTTCTTTTTTTTTTTCTTAAAGAAAAGAAATCTGGCGAGTGTTGGCGGGGGGCACATGTGTCCTGCGCGTGTGTAGTTACCAAAGACCTGCCAGCGGAATGAGAGGGAAGAAACAACCTCTTCCTCGCCCGCTTGACGATACAAGTGGATGCCGAGGCAAAGAGAGAGAGAGAGAGAGAGCGACAGAGGCAGAGAGAAGTGGACGAAAGAAAAGAACACTTGGGAAGTGAACGGGAGGGCCCCGGCAGAGGGATGCTCGCATTGTTACGGCGTTCAGGCGTCTTTGCTTCCTGGAACACTGGACCTGGTTCTCGGCTGGGGGGCGGGATGAAGTGAACCAAAGGAAAATAAATTAGAATTCAAAGTACAATGTCCGACCGAAGCTATTCTTCTTTTCTCCGAGGCGAGACTTGCATTGCCGACGCCGAGGGTTGAAGTGGGGCCAGAGTTTGATTCAATTCAAAATAGTCATAGCCAGATACCTTGCCTTGCCTCGCCTCTTTCGCAAGAAGAAGAAGAAGAAGAAGAAGAAGAAGAAGAAGAAGACGACGACGAAGACGAAGGAATAGAAGAAAGAAAAGAGGGAAGCAGAGCGGGAGGGGGGCATTGGCGATTGCCGTCGTGGTTTGTCGTTTTCCCGCGATACGCCCCTGACGCTGATCAACCCCCCCGCCCGCCGCGAGGAGCGCAAAGGAGATGAAGACTGCTGTAGTCCCGTAAATGAACACGCGGCCAGGCCCGTTTATCCGGGGAAGACTGCATGCAACGTCTGCTTTGACAAGCATTAACGGTTCAGATGCACAGGAGGCTTGGTAACGGGTGTGTTGCCAAGGCCGATATCAAGAAAGAAGAGACGGCAGATGGAGAAATGCAGGACAATGAGGGGCTATCCTGGCCCACGTCGGCATGTCGAGAAAGGGGGAAGGGAGACTGGTGTCCAAACGATTAGATGGATAAGGGGAAACGACACTGGAATCGCCCCCCCTCCCCCCCTCCTCCCCAGTCACTCGAGGCATCCCGCATTTCTTATGTTTTATCTGCGACTAAGTTTGAGCGGATCCTGTGGGGGAGAATCCTCCGTTTCGGGCATTGCTTCCGTAGCCGCCGCGTCGGCAGAACGGGAAAATGGTCGGTCGGCCGGGGACGGGGACGGGATGGACCGCAGGGAAGACTGGAATACTGCGTGTGTGTGTGTGTGTGTGTGTGTGTTTTTGGTGTGACTTTCCGAGTCCCTCTCGAGTTCTCCAGCCCAGTGTGGGTGGTGGCTACGGGCGCATGTGCCACTTGCGGCGAGGCTAGTTTGTTTAACGTTGGCCTGTGTCTCACGTTATTCTTCGTAGCTGACCCAGAGCTGTGCTCTTAGAGTCTTGGCCAACTTCTCTGCGAGTCAGATTTCGCTCCGTGTGCGTGCGTGTGCCCTTCTCTGCAAGTGCTAGGGCTGCCAAGACCCTGCTGGACTCTTTGAAGGCGCGCGGAGTCGGAGAGCCTGGGTAAGAGGTAAACGACACAGGTCGCGCCTGATGTTGGCCTCCCTCCGTCCCCGGCACAAATCAGTATCGCGCCCCCCGCACCAGCTACTGTGATGCCGGACGGATGAGCATGGTGACATGGTCTATGAACGGTCGTTACTCGGCTATCGTAGGCATATCGGCATGCACGCCAACCATTTACAGAGGATTACGACTGAACTTACGCAACCGATCGCGGGACTAGCAGATGTGGTTGCAATTGCCCACCCAATCTCGACTTGGCAGGCATGAGGCGCCGGTGTTGGTAGGCGCTGGTTGTCTTCCAGATAGGAACGCTGCACTGAGCAAGCAGGTAAGAGGTCGCACTGGCGAGGTGGCTGATTGCGTGCCGCAGGACTCCGGCTTGGACGCGGGCCACAAGGCCCGCCGATAGGTCTCACACCGCATCGGGTTCTGGACATGACCGTCATGCGTGACGGCAAGAAGCGGAAAGACATACATCCTACATGACGGCGATGTGACTTGCTCGGGCTGTCCGGTCAACGACCAGCTGGGCCTCCAGGAGAATCCTTATCTTTAGAGGCTCTCGGTTATGCGCCCTGTCGATCGACAGCAGCGGTTGGGGAGGAGGGGGGAAGGAGCAAGCAAGCTACCTCTTCAAGCTTAGAATCGACTATCAATCATCACGCTTGTCATTCCCAATTCAACACAGACAAACCGAGATTTGATGGACGGCAAGCGGGCGCGGGTCCCTGTCGGGCTCGTGGTTCGGATGGACGATATGGCTGGTCCATCAATCATGTCCGAGAAGAAACCTTGCGACGGTTTGTTTCGGTGAGACTGCAGGACGCAGACGGCGGTGAGTTTTGCCATGGCGGCCATGGTGCCGGCGAGGGGTGATACAGCCACACCGGAGCATTGTCAACGACAAAAAGCAACGCCGGAAGATCGGGACGGTTTGCTAGGCGGGAGAGTGGGCTGCGAATGGCATCATATCAGTTACCAAGGAGCTGTCGAATGCCACGGAAAGGCTAAAGAGACTTCGGCTGTCGGCTGTCACCATCGTCGTCGTCGTAGTCGTTGTTGTCGTTGTACCCTCCTTGGCATGGGCTGCCTCTTTTTCCCGACCGCTTGTGCCTGCCGGCTTGGTGTCTTGTAAGTGCATCCACTCTGGGGGTCTCTGTCGGTGATTCCCTTCTCAGGACTGCATCACCGATTGTCTCGCCTGTACTTTTGTGCTCTGTAGCGTGCAACATGGTCCGACTGACCCCTCAAAACCGCACCACGGCGACCAAGACAGGTCCTCGCAAAATCAATGGGTCCTTGCCAAGACATTCGCGTGCCGAAGATAAAAAAAAAGGGGACTGTGGGACACATGAGCTTCCGTCAGCTACAATACGGAGAGTTCCAGTCCACCAAGCCTGGCGTTGGACCATGCTGTGTCCGTAAGTCGAAGAGGAGACGCAGAAGCCGTGGGCCCCCGTGAGCAAAGGCAAAGAGATACATCTGGCTTGGCAGAGGCTTGGCGTTGGGCATGAAGTGTGGATGAGACGGGGCTAGGTTGCGAAGCTGCGGACGGACCAGGGCTCAGCGACGAGAGGTAGGTATGGTATCTCGTTAACGAGAAGAAATGAGAAGAAGCAAGGCCCGAAGTAAGAAAGCAGCCTAGGGCGTGCGAGCACGCGCGCGCGCACACACACACACACACACACACACCGACTCGGAGCCAGGCCCAGAGTCAGACTTTTCACTTAATCCCTTGCCCTGGGAGCCGGGAAAGATTGGCCGCCATGTTTGTGTGGTTTGCCAAGACCAAGTTGGAGGTGGACGAGTGGTCGAGAGAAACGAGAGGGCGGGATGAAGTTGCGATGAGTTGGGTAAAGGTTGCAGAGGCGATAATCTTAGCACACAGAGCCGGCTGGGCAGACGTGGATGTGCATCGAAGGTGACGAACCGGTGCTGATGGGCGTACCCTTTGGGAGAGCCGCCAGCGGCGATAATCAGCTTGGCGTGCCACGCTGCCATATGCCGCCATCCACGCTGGTGGGATTATTATTATTTTTTTTTTGGGGGGGGGGGGAGTTGACAAGTTTGTACTAGTAAGACGGGATTGGAGGACGACTGGGGAGATTGATGGGCCACAGCGGTGAACTCTGCGTCTGGATTACTGTCTTGTGGGGTCGTGGCATGGGCAGAGTTCTGGTTGGAGCTATCCGTCAGGACGTCTGAGGGTACGACAACGTTAGCTAGGTGGCATAGGGTGCCTCTAAGAGGGGAACCACTGATGGAGGAGACATTGCACACCCCCCACCTGCGAGCGTGATCATGTCATGTCATGACACTGCAGGATTATGACACGAGCGTACAGCAGACGACAAACAGAGAGCGGGCGACTGGCGGTAGGTAGTCTGAAGGGGGCCGTCTGCTCTTGTGCGTGCGCTCTGTTGTAGGCCGTGCGTGTTGTGCGGAGGTGCAGGAAACAGATGGATGGGAGGGACCAGAGAAGCTTGATGCTGTGCTGTGCTGTGAGATGTGGGATTAGAGCCCGGCGGAGGCATTAGAGGCGTCTTGGGAGCATGGTTGGGTTCGGTAGTTGATGTGGTCTTGGCGAGGGTTGAATCATGTTCTCAGGTTTATTTTGGGGGCCTGGGGCCTCTCTGCTCACTAAGGCCGGCATGTCATGTCTGTGGCGAGGAAGAGTACAGTGCACATAGTAAGTCGCTGTCGTGGATCAGATTTGTCGAGCAAGGACCTGCTTGCTTGTAAGGGTGCTGAGGAGCATTTAGTGTAGAGCAGACCCGAGAAGAGATTTGGCATGTTGGATGCGGCTGCTCTTCGACATGTGTCGATGAACCAAAGTTTATCCTGGGCATGGGTAGGAGAGCGCAGACTAACCAGCTCCAATAATAAATCGTCTGACATACTAGGTAGGTAGGTACAGTAGGTAGCAACTTTGACCTTGAGAGATGATCTGCTTCGTGTGGAAGGAAGGTTCCGTTTCTGTTCTACGTGTCTTCCAAATGAGAGTTGCAGCCCACCGCCGCGGCAAGAAAGCGCACCTATCTACCTGCCTGTGCCTGCCTGGTACCTACCTAGGTATAGATGGTATGGTATGGTCCTAGCTCCCACAACCCCACTTCACCTTGCTCGCCCTTTGCTTTTCTTGAGTTCAGCTGAAATGTCTGTTTTTGGACAGAGGCAGGAGGCAGGAGGCAGGGTGACAGACAGCCAGCAGATAGACAAAGCAGGCACCTTGATGTCCCCTTGCCTTGCCGGGCAACATCCAACGAAAGCAACTCATGGTTCCTTCCGTAGATTTGTAGCTCTCTGGCATATGAGGGTAGCTACCTAGGTATCTGCAGACTGTACGTAGTATCCGTAGAAGAATGCAGTACGGATACCTAAGGTAGGTAGTTAGGTAGTGGTGAGCAAAAACCACCTACCTAGGAAATGACATGAGGGGTACATAGTCCACCCGCAAATCTTGTTGCACACCCAAGTCTCGTATGAGACCGACCTGATCGAACAGCCTCTGGCTAGCCTAGCCACCCCACCCCACCCCACCCCCTGCTGCTCCTTCCGGCTTGCGCTTCACCTCCATCCATCCGTCCTTGCTAGGCTCCTCGGCCCCTCCAGGTCTCTCCCTCTCTTTCCCTAGGTACCACCCACCACCCACCGCCAATCGTATAATTACACTACCATCCCAGAGAAAGACCAGGCCCGAGTCCGACATACCCTAGCTAGAACCAGAGCAACATCCACCACAAACCCCTGCCCTGCTTGCTTACTTGCCCGCCTGTTCTCAGTTCTCATTCTCCCTTGACGGCTTGTCACACCCAAGATTTGCATAAGCTCCATGCTGGGAGGGTCCGACTGCTGGAGCTTTCCCGGGCACTGCAGCACAGCAAACGTACAATATCCACCCTTTCCCCTCTGAGACCTACCTGTACCTAGGTACTTAGACCAGAGCAACTCTCCCCCTTCGCGCCCTCCGGTTCGTTGTTTGTCTCTCCGTACCAGTTTCGAAGCCAATTCGAAAGGAAAAGAAAGTGAGGAACACGAGAGAGAGACAGAGAGAGAGAGAAAGGAAGAAAGAAAGAAAGAAAGAAAGAAAGAAAGAAAAAATACGCATCATTACAGAACGACGTACGCCCAGCCCTTCTAACCCTATTTCTAGACATCCTTTCCGTCAACACCGTCTCATCATCTCACGGTTCTAATCCCAACTTCACACTACACACAATCTCGCATTCCCCCGCATCCTGTTGCTTGCAGGCTCGCGCGATCACAAATTTTGTTATAGAGAGTATTAGACCGACTTTCCCATCGATTCTTTACCATCTTACTATACCTCTTCACCATACGCGAACCAAGCTCAGCTTTCTCGCCCACCTTCATCCCCGCCCCTTATTGGAGTAGTAGCTGGCATAACCAACCGATCGACTAAGTAACATCACCTGCTCACTGACGGACCCCGTCTGCCGTCACCAGAGACACTCGACCCTCAACCTGGCGCCGACGCTACGCCACAACACCCGTCTCCTCGACTTCGTCGACAACAACACCATCTTCGGCCGTTTCTGTACCTTGTGAGGCCCCCGCAAGTCTTGGCGGAATCGCCCCCTACGCCCTGTCTCTTGTTCAATAAGAGAGCCCCGTCTTTCTTAAAACCACCGTCCGCGCTCGCGAGCATTGCCTCGCTGGCATTGCTAGGCATTCCCTTGGATCCAAACAACCAATCCTTTCCACCAGCCTCTCTCCCGCTTACAACTTCGTGGAAACGACACACCAAGAACCCCAGCACACTACCGAATCAGCATTGTCCGCATTAGGAGGGGGTCGTTTGATTTCTGTTCATGGGAGGAATCACAAACATTCGATTCCTCTGCACTAATACCACCTTTCCTACACCCATCGATACCTCTCGCAATTATTGAGCTGTCCACATAGCATACTCGAGGACGCAACGCTCTAGCCGTGTGCCCTCCCATTCGATATACCACCCCAGGTCGATAGAAGACGCCCCTTTTCCATCTTTAGACGGTGTGGTCAGTCCACCAACTTGCTCGCGCAAAACACCTTTGCCCTTTGGCACGTTGCTTTTTAGTTCCTGCCAGAACGCATCGCCCTGCCCTTATTGTTGGCGGTCTCTTCACTGCTGTATTTGCTTCGTTCTGGCATCGGCTGGTGTCGATTACGTGCTTGCCTGCCGTCCCATGCTGACCCCGGTCACACAGCAACCACAGAGCCTTCAATGAGGCCTTTGGACAACTGGCGCAGCGTATTCCTGCTTTCGCAAAGCGGCAAAAAGAAGAAGAGCAACGGCAACAAAGATATTCCCTCACCAACACTGCCAAGAATCGCCTTTCCGAAAACCCAGTGGGACCCGCAACCTACGCAGCAGCGTCGACACACAATGTCGGGACCCGGTCCACAGTCGATGCTCGACGTCGACAGTCCTGGCTCCGACATCTCGCCCAAGACACCGGCGCAGCCTTCGGACAAGGCCAAATCGGACTATTTCTCCATTGAGTCGCAACCGCCCAAGAAAGAAGACAACACCGACGCCGCCGATGCAGAGCCCTTGAGCCGTGTAACGACGCTTTCGAGCTATGCAAGTCCTTCCCCGGAGAGCGCAACAGGGAGCTTCTCCGCCGAATCGTCGAGGGCTGAGTCGTCTGGAGGGAGACCTAGAGGGTCATCGGTCGCATCGCTTGCTTTCGCGCCCCCGCGAAATCCGTCACTGCCGCAGGGCACCCAGAAAAAGACTGGCAAGGACCGTATCCGGGCATCATCACCTCCTCCTGAAAGGTAAGCGCATGGCGTTTCTGTTTGTTCAAGTTGTCCCTCCCCTCAAAAAGACTCAATCTGCGAACCCCACACCTCGCACACCCCGTCCGTCGTGTCTTGCAAGGCTTGAGACTTTGACGCGTGAGAGCCAGACGGGACGCAAGTGCGTTACCGGAAAAGCGGATAGTTTATCTGCAGCTTAGCTCCCGGGACAGCCTCCTATATGTGCCACCCTTGATTCTGCAGCCTTTCCAATCGTCGGAATAGACCGGTCAAACTGTCCAATCGCCGGCTGTCCTCGCAGCGCTGTCCAATCCCAATTTGCCAGGTCCCTTGTGGACGATGACTTGGCGGGATGCCGCCTCTTCGTCCCTCCCTTCTCCCCTCCCGCCCGACGGCTGTCAAAGGCCACAGAAATGCGCATTCATTGTATGCGGGGGAGCTGCATCGGAGGACGGCGGGATGGGGAGGGCGGTGCTGACTTCAGCGTCTGGGCCAATCTTTTTTTCTTTTCTTTTTTGTGGGGTCGGACGATTCAATCAACTCCGCGACGAATTCGACTCTGATACCCGACGCCTTATACTCCTTCGGTGACGACGGCGTCGCTGTGAGGACCCATACATTCGCCAGTAGGCATCACTCGGGCACCCTCTGCTCTCGTCGCTGGGCACCTCACTGAGCGCTCGTGTACGTGTACACGGAGCTCGCATCGCGTCTAATCCGCACTTCTGCCCGGATGCAACTTTCCATCGGGCCTCACACGACAGCCACCTCTCTGGCCCAGCATGCACAGCCATTCACCGGCGTTCCACTTCGCTACCCCACTACCCCGCTGCATGCACCTGTACCTCTTTGGCGGGCTCTTCACAAAGAAAGCCAGGCGGAGGGGACCTGGGCGAGGCACCAACCCGAAAGAGGCACCTAAAGCGCCCATTAAATCATCCCCACAGCCACCCTTAGCCTGAAGGAACTGTGACGTCCCCGCAGAAAGCGGGAAACCGCTGTCATTGCTGTCGCAATTCGTTCGCTCGCTTTCCTGATTTCGGGTTGCCTCTCGCCAAACTACAACAGCCTTTCCCCCCTGACTTAGACCAGTGGTCTATTCGCGTTCTCGCCTTTCCATCGCTCCTGTCTGAAGCATCACATATCATCCACTTTGACATTTGTTTTGCGGACGCCACCCGGCAGTTACCCTAGAAGACATTAATGGCGATGCTAACTCGAACTCCTTTGCCGGACAGATTCCAGTCACACGTCGCATTCGACAACCTGCCGCTGGGCGAAGCAACCAAGAACAACACGCTCTCGCTGACGCTTGATGTCCGACATAAGGGTTACCAGGCACAACGACGATCGCGCACCTTCATGGTAGGCGTCGACGAACACGCCTATTCCAATTATGCGTTGCAATGGCTGCTTGACGAGCTTGTTGACGACGGAGACGAGGTTGTGTGCGTGCGCGTGATCGAGAAGGAGCTCCGAGGTGCCGACACCAACAAGGCCTACCAGGACGAGGCACAAAAGGTCATGGACAGCATCGTCCAGCGCAACGGCCTTAACCGCGCCATCAGAATCGTGCTGGAGTATGCGAGCGGCAAGCTGCACTCAACGTTTCAACGACTGGTGAGTCGTCCCATATCATCAGCCACTATGGAGCAGCTGCTGACAGACATGGCGATTGCCAGATCCAAATCCACTCACCTGCTATGCTCATCGTAGGTACGAGAGGGAGGTCGCTGGGTGGCCTCCAGGGCCTGGTCAACACGCGCAACTCCTTTTCGAAATATTGTTTACAGTATTCGCCCGTCCCCGTCGTCGTGGTTCGACCGACCGAGAAGCGGGAGAAGAAGAAGTCTAAGAGGAAGAACGACTCGGAACGTCAGACGTACGTCCGCATGCTATCAGCGACTGGCGGCAAGCATGAGGCCGACAGCGCTAGGAGCGGCATGTACAGTGTGGAAGTTAACAACACGGCCGACGAAGAGGCCCACAAGGTCGCCCAAGCCCTGGGGCTGCCGGCAATCTTCGACCCGACCATCAAGCCGGTCGATCTCAACGCTCTTTTGCATCCCAGGACCCAGTCAATGCCATCTGGCCCCTCTCAATCGAGCACAGCGGACCCCGACACATCCTCTGCACCGGCTAGCGCTGCCGGTGACAGCGACGACGATGACGACGACGACGAAGATGACGAATTCGAGGTCTTCTCGGGCGAACAAGCCATCAACTTTACGCAAATGGACAAGCTTCACAAGATGGAGGCCAACGAGGCGGCGGCTCTTAGGGAGAACCGGAAATCCAGTCTCGACTCGAGTGCCAGCGGGGCGGACGACGACGAAGATGGGGGGTCAAAGGTGTCTGGAAATAGCGGCAACAGCTGATCTGGCGTGCCCTAGTGGAGAGACGGCCGTCAAACAGGGGAGTGTTTGTTCACGAGTCAAAAGCTCCTTGTTGATTGTGTATACATGGCTACTCTTAAGAGAGGGCGGGCGTTTGGTCGATGGCGTGGGCATGATTTCCATGTTGGGGGAGGACGCCGCACAATGTTATCGGCGGTTTCGTTGGAATTCGTCCAGACAGACGGTATAGTAGCACTCCCTTTCCATGGGGGGGAGCCTCCCCTCCGCATTGATACCCAATAAAGACTTGAATTAAGCAGAGACGGGATATGGTTAATAGTCGCATTCGCACGCTTGCCGCTCATAGTGTACATCGTCCAGTGAGTCTTTCCACAATGGCCATTGGCCACTTCGTCTCACCATGTGGGGTCGTTGTTAAGCGAAGAATGTGGCTGGTGTGGCTGAAGCTCACGCTGGGGCCATCTTGTAAGGACCTGGATATGTGGCTGAATCGGACTCCCGACACAGACCACGACGCAGGTTACGAATGCTGTCGCTCTGCAGCGGTTATGTTCAAACTCACCGACTACATTCCATACCATGTCGAAGTAAGCCTCAATGATTCCTCGCTAAAAAGTACACTTGGTCAACACCGCCGTAGTTCCCAACCCACCCGAGTAGGATGAATACTGCTCCATTCAAAAACCAAACGCACATGTCTTTTCGATCGCGCGCAAACGCCCCACCAAGCCGCCCTAGATGCCCTGGTTCAGCTCCTCCTGCGACGAGTCCGCTTGCGCTGCCGTAGACCCCAATGCCCCGTCGACGGCCGGGTTGCTATTTTCGCTTCTGCCATTCGTTGCTACCTTCGCCGCCGTTGCCGTCGTTGCGAACCAAAAGATTTTCCCCAAGCTCGCGAGGGTACACGACGCCCACGATGGCGAAGACCACTACCTGCCGTCGCACGCACCGCCCAGCCTGCGGCAGGCGCACGCCGAACACGGACAAAAGAGCCCGAGGAGGAGAGTGGCTGCCGTCGTCTTCTCGACAACCATCGCGCTGGCCACGGTGCTGGGGGAGTTGATACTGAGCGAGATCTCGGACCTGGTCAGCCGCCGCGCGCGGGAGGTGGGGTTGCGCTTCACGGTACCCACGCTCCTGGTGCTGCTCGTCGGCATCATCCCCTTCTTGGAGATCCAGAGCGTCATTTCGGGACTCGGGTGGAAGTTTCAGAGGAACAGCAAGGGCAAGATCCCGCACTTTGCTTGGGGGGTTCTGCTGCTGGTGTTTTCCGGGTGGCTGTTTGCCTTTTGGAGTCTGGGCAGCCTGGTCGGCCTCGACAAGACGACGACCGCGGGCGGAGGCGTGCTGCGCGCCTGTCTCGAGAGAATCGGCGTCATTGGCATCTCTTTGATGGCCATGCTCAGCGGCTTCGCGGCCGTATCGAGTCCCTGGCACACTCTCAGCGTCGTCTCGGAGAGGAGGAAGCGGCCCGTCACGGAAGCAGACATCTCGAGGAAGGAGGCCGGGCTGGACGCCACCAACGAAATGCTGTTGACGAAGCGGCACCGTCTCCAGGCGCTGGAGCGCAAGGCCTCGGAGGCACAGGCGGCATCGTCCAGCTCTGGCGGGTTCATGGGCAAAATGATGGGCGCGGTGCGCGGCATGGGCGGGGACGAGGCCGAGATGCGCGCGCTGCGGCTGGAGATCGCCGGCCTGGAGGCGATGGAGGCGAACCTCGGCTCGTCTCTGGGCGTGATGCGCTCACGCCAGGCCGCCGACGCCCGCGCCGCGACGCCGCTGGGGAAGCTGCTCGCCGTGCCCCACTACATTTTCAGCCTCTACTGCCTATACCGGATCATGGCCACGACGCTGGCAATGCTGCGGAGGGCCTACTACCCCAGCTCGAGCTTCAGCTCGTCGGACCCGATCAATCGCTTCCTGGGCCTGCTCGCGCGGCACTGGGACCCCAAGCTGGACCAGATCGCCTGGGCGCGCCAGATCAGCTTCCTGCTGTCCGGCGTCATCCTCGCGGCGAGCGCCAACAGCGTGCTGCAGACGTTCCACCTCTTCTCCAAGTGGTTGCCGGGCCTGCTGTACCAGGCACAGGCGAACCTGGCGCTGCTGATCGGGCAGATCGCCGCCGTCTACGTCATCAGCGCGGCGCTGCTGCTGCGGAGCAACCTGCCGAGGGAGATGGGCAGCGCCGTCGGGGACGCGCTCGAAGGGGCGCTGGAGCCGCGCTTCGTGGACTGGTGGTTCGAGGGCTGGTTCCTGATGAGTTGCGCCGTCACCGGGCTGGGCGTGTGGATTTCGAGAAAGATTGGCCGGGAGGACTGGGATGAGTACGGGTCCGAGGAGATGGGCGCCAAGAGAATGTAGAGAAGAAGAGGCTTTTTGAGAGAGGCTCGCAGCGTTGCCCTGATATATGGTTGGCTGACCATTATGAAATGCTTTTTGATATCTGTCATGTGGAGTTTTGGGCGTACATGTCACAATATCCATGGGGATATAAGAGGGCCTTGTAAAACTTTCACTTGTGGAATAAGTCGAGCGACGGAGATGTAACCTTTCAGATATTTGCGCTTTCCCCCCCAAAAACATTGATGAATTGGCTCCAATAATAACAAACCCTTTGATGCCCCAGGAAGCACCATGCAGAACATGCAGAAAGCTCTTCTTCCCCAGAGAAACTGTCCCATCTCATGAATCCATGCGTTCGGTTTACGCCCCCCCGCCTGTCGCCGAAATCGTACACTCTCACCGCCAACCCCACTTTCCTCATTTCCCCACGTCCTTCCTCCAAGTCCTCTTGACCTCCTCGAGCATGCCCTTCTGGGTAAATAGGTCCATGGCCACCCCGGCCAGCCCCTTGCCCGCCCGCAGGCTCTTTTCGAAGGCCACCCTCGTGCCCGCCGATTCGGCGAAGTGGGGATTGTGCGGGCCCTGTCCGCCTTCGCCGGGGGGGATGGCGAAGCCGACGCTTAGGCTCGGCATGGCGTAGCTCACGTCGCCCTGGTCGGTGCTCGCCATGGAGCGCCCGCGGATCTCGTCGACGTCCTGGTCGAGGGGGATGCGGGCCTCGCCGTGCGGGACGAGGGCGTTGAAGTGGCGCGCGTAGGAGCGGCCGAGGACGCGGTTGGGGACGTGGTCCATGTAGGCCATGGTCGGGGTGAGGCGGAGGGTGGCGCCGGTGGCCTCGGCGCCGGCGGCGAAGCAGCGCTCGACCTTGGCGCGCAGCTCGGCGAGGCGGGCGCGGGAGTCGGCGCGGACGACGAAGAGGCCGGCGGCGTAGGCGTGGATGATGTTGGGGCGGGCGCCGCCGTGGGTGATGTGGCCCTGGACGACGTCGCCGGGCATGGTCTGCTGGCGGAGGACGGAGACGGCGTTGTAGGCGGTGACGAGGGCGTCGAGAGCGTTGACGCCGAGCCAGGGGTTGGCG
The DNA here is from genome assembly GCA_016618095.1 of Colletotrichum echinochloae. Lineage (NCBI taxonomy): Eukaryota > Fungi > Ascomycota > Sordariomycetes > Glomerellales > Glomerellaceae > Colletotrichum > Colletotrichum echinochloae. The sequence goes on from JADEZT010000004.1 coordinate 5,678,004, forward strand.
GCGGCGTGGGCCTCGCGGCCAAAGTACTCGGCGCGGAAGGCGGCGTAGGCCGAGGTGCGCATGAGGGCGGTGTCGGCGACGATGCCCGGGTGGGAGATGAGGTTGAGGTCGACGCCGTGGTCGGCGTAGGCGCCGGCGCGGAGGAGGCGGATCTTGCCGCCGCCGCCCTCCTCCGCGGGGGTGCCGAAGAGGACGACCTTGCCGGGGAGGCGGTGGCGCGCGAGGAGGGTGGCGGCGGCGAGGGCGGCGGCGAGGGAGGTCGTCGCGATGAGGTTGTGGCCGCAGGCGTGGCCGATGCCGGGGAGGCAGTCTTTTGTGTGTGTGCGTGTTTGGTCAGTTTCGTGGGGGGGGATCTTTTTTTGCTCTTTGAACATGGTCTTGACCGGAAAAGGAGGAGGGGGGGTTGCGTAAGAATGGGAACGAGAGACAGAGAAAAGAAGATCGGGAAGAGGAAGAACTCACCCATCTCGGCGTTGAAGGAGACGACAGGCCCTTTCTTGCCGCTGTCCCACACGGCGACCCAGGCCGTCTTCATGCCGTACGCCGAGGGCGTGACCTTCCAGCCGGGCTGGGTGCGCATGAAGGCGGTGAGGGTGTCGTGAGCGAGGACCTCGTGGTATCCGAGCTCCGGGTTGTCGTGGATGGTCTTGTTGACGGGCCACAGGCTCTCGGCGAGGTCGGCGACGACGGCGGAGATCTCGTCCAGGTACTCGGGCGTGGAGGAGGGTCCCGCGGGGGACAAAGGGTGGGCGTCGGCATGGGAGATGAGGACGAAGTCGTCGCCGTCGTCTTCAGCAAGGGACATTGTGAGGTTTCAATTGAGCTGGGGCTCTCTCTCTCTCTCTCTGTGTGTGTGTATGTGTGTGTATGGGTGTGAGGGGTCCGGCGTTCCAGGAGGCGGCGGCGGCGGGCGAAACGGGACCAAGGTTTGAATCGAATGAGGCTCAGTGAGCTTGGTTCTTTGGTTGAGACCAGTTGGGCGACGGGACGTGATGAGTCAAGGTTCGAAAATGATCCCCCTCCTCCGCATGAGGGGAATGAATGAACGTTGGATGATGGGACGGTTCCGAGCGGCGTGGCTCCGACCACCGGCCCGGTTATCTCTCCCGGCGCCGCGGGTGCGGTGCGATAGCTACCTAGTTTCCTGTTTCGGCTAGCGCACTCGCCGTGTTAGATGCTGGGATGCGCCGGGAGCATAACTCGGTTTAGCATATGATAATTGCTTGTCACCCGTGTCAGGCCGAGAGGAGAAGTACAACCTTAACTATAGTTAAAGTAAAATCTAAGTCAGTATTTACTCTGACTTATTGGGTATCTATAACGCATTGAATCATTGAGATATGGTATAGGTTAGAAGTACTTTTATAGGGTTAAACGTACTGTGATTTTACTATATCGGGTGAACTGGTCTAGGCTGCCTATGGCGGTCGAGAACGATTCAATTACATAGATACGATCACATATGCCAATGGGCAGCATGGGGTAATTCGCTCCAGGCCATGGTTGAAGTGAGGTCTAAGTGGGCAGTTGCTCTGACTTACTAGGTATCCGTAACGAATTGAAGCAATGAGATTGTTAGATTCCTAAAAGTAGTACTGGCTTTGGGGCCAGCGGGGCACTAGGTGGGGCCTGGGGGATACTGTAGAATAGAATAATATTATGCTGAAGGGTATATAAAAGGGGTTTTTATAATAGTATCAAGGTTTAGAGAGGAGATAGATTAGAATAATAGTTATTAGTAACCTCTAACTACTCTCCTATTAACTCCTTTACTTAGTATTATATAGCCTCTAATATATTTTAATCTCTTTTTATTTATAGGTATACTAATTATTAAAATAGTAATAGTACTAATATAATTAACCAAATCTTAATTTATTACTTAGTAAAATAGCTTAGTAATATAGTAGCTTATATTAGATACTAGTAAAACTGTAGTAGAGAAGTAGTATATAACTAACCTTAATAGGTTAATAGAGAAATAACTAAAGGCTTTTTTTAATAATAAAGTAGCTAAAGTAAAAAAGAGAAAGACAATTAAATGAATTATAGCTCTTAGAAATAAGAAGTTTATTAATAATATATATATAATTAGTAAAGAACCTATAGCTATCTAGCTAGAGCTTAAGTACCTATATACTAATACCCTTATTAAGTAATTAGTTTCTATTTAATATAAGAGAGGTAACTAAAATAACCTTAAAGACTTCTTTTTTAAGTTATAAGACTAATTCTCTATTACTAAAAAAGAATTTATAGCTAATAAGAGTAAAGTTTAGTTTATAGAGGTCTATTTAAAGGGTAACCTATTATATAGCTAGAGAAGCTATATTAACCTCTAGTATAGTAGTAATATTAGCTTAATTACCTAGAAATAGATAGAGGCTTAGCTCTATAATAGTATTATTAATAATAATATATAGGCTTTTAGTATAGCTATAAAGCTAAATAAGATATAGTAGAAACCTAAGTAGATATACTAGTAATTTATTAACTAGTATAAAATAGTTAAGGTAGAGATTCTAAACCTCTAACTAAAGAAGTAATAAGTAATCTATATCTTAAACTAATTGCTTCTAGACTTATAAAGCTATATCCTAGTATATAAGCTACTAGCTACTTATTAAGAGCTAAATAATATAGTAAAAAGGGTAGAGATACTTATAAAGATATATACTAAGATAATAATAAAAGACTAATAAAGGCTATAAGAGAGAAGGAACTAGTAGACTCTAGCTATTACCCTAGTACTAGTATTAGCTACCCCCTTAGATAAATTAAAAGGGTAATAGTTAGTCTTAATACCTAGGGTAGCTATATATATACCTATACCTAAGCTATAGGTTAAGTAGGAATAAGGAGGGTATAGATAACTTCTAAGGCACTCCTAAGACTCTTCTATATACTTTAACTATAGCAAGCTAGGATATATATTAATAGAGTATATAGAGGAGAAGTACTATAAGTATAACCAGCCTTATTATATAAGTAGGCGCTGTATACTAGCAGCCTAGCTAGTAGCTATAGGGGTTAATAGTATATAGATCCCCTAGGAAGAGGAACTATATTACTACTTTAAGGTAGACTTCTATATTAGAGTAACTAGTATATAGAGAAAAAGAAGGGTATTAATTAACCCCAGGGTAGATGAGAATATTATATATTAGAGGATATTATATAAGGAGGTACTACTAGAGGTTTATAGAAAGGGAGTAGGGTTACTAGGGATATAAAGAGGTAAGGTACCTAACTATAGGGTAGTAGTATTAGTAATAAAAGTAATAAATAATATAGAGGTAAGAAAGGTATAGTCTTATACCTACTAAGTAAGTAATATAGGTATATATAATACTATTCTAGAGATCTCCTAGAGGTAAAAGGTATAGTTAAATCTTAAATAGATAATAATTAAGTAAACTTACTTACTAAGAAAAGGCTACTTATAACTTATTTAGAAAAAAAAGATATTAAAGAGAGTATAAAGAGAGGTAGTAATAATACTAGTATATAACCTATTAGTTTACTACTTATATATAGGGGGAGCTAAGGGGGTACTAGAGCTACTACCTTATATAAGAGAGAGAAAAAAGGGAGAGGAGATAAAGAGATTTAAGCTACTAAAAGAATATTAAGAATAGGTATATATATTTAATTTAAACCTAGTAGCTAAACTAGCTAGAAATAAAGGTTACTTCTATACTATTAACATTAAGCTAGAGGTAGAACTACTATTTAGTTTTATTTACCCTCTTATAGGGAAGGAATTAAAAGAGCTAAGAAAGTATATTAATAATATACTAGGTAAAGGGTAGATCTAGCCCTTATAAAGCTCTATAGAGGTACTAATTCTATTTATACTAAAGAAGGGAGGTAAGTTATACCTCTATATAGACTATTATAGCCTTAATAAGGTTATAGTTAAGAACTATATACTATTACTATTAATTAGAGAGATTCTTAACTACTTAAGAGAATAAAGTATTTTATTAAGCTTAACTTTAACAATATATATTACTAAGTAAGGATCTATATTAATAATAAGTAAAAAATAGTATTCGAGATATAGTATAAGTACTTTAAGTATTATATTATACCTTTTAAGCTAGTTAATATATTAATAACCTTTTAAGTATATATAAATAATACTCTAGCTAGGCTAGTAGATATTATCTATATTACATACCTTAATAATATCTTAATCTTTACTAAGGATAAGGCTAGTTATATAGAAGTAGTAAAAGAGGTATTATACTAATTAGATATTACTAACTTATATACTAACCTAGAGAAGTATATTTTCTATACTAAGATAATTAAGTTTCTAGGGTTTATAGTATCTCTAGAGAGTATTACTATAGAGTAAGACTATATAGAGGTAATCACCTAACAGCTACTCCCTACTAGTATTAAAAATATATAGGTCTTTCTTAGGTTTATAAGGTTCTATTAATACTTTAATAAGAACTACTCTAAGGTATATACTTCTCTTATAGATTAACTAATAGCTAAGATAGTAAAAGAGAAGGTAATACCTAAAGAGGTAATTAAAGCCTTTTATAAGTTCTAAGTTATATTTACCTAAGCCTCCATCTTATAATACTTTAATCTAGTATTACTAATATAGGTAGAGATAGATATATTAAACTTTATAATTAGAGCTATCTTATTATAGCTAGTAAAGAACTAGTAGTACCTTATTACCTTTTTATCTAAAAAGCTAAAAGGTATTAAACTATAGTATAATATACTAGAGACTAAATTACTTATAATCTAAGAGGTAGCTATATACTAGAGATACTACCTCTTATATACTTAGAATAAGATTATATTCTTAATAGATTACTTAAGATACTATTACTTTATTAATAAGCTCTAGCTTAATAATTAGTAAGTAAGGTTACTTTAGAACCTATCTCTCTTTAACTTTAAAATTAATTACTAGCTAGAAAAAGAAAATATAGCTAATAGGTTATTATAGTAGCTAGATTATTAGCTCTTAATTATAGAAGACTAAGAGGTATAGAGTATATTTCTAAAAAGCTTTCTAAGTAAGTTTACCTAGAGAGTAGTAGTAATTATTAGTAGTAGGTTAATAGAGGTATACTTATTACTATTAAAAGAACTTATTCTAAGTCTAGAGAAGGAAACTATAGTAGTATAGTAAGCTAATAAAGTAATTACCTCTAAGGAGTAGTAAAAGCTAGAGAATAACTAATTAGAGAGAGAGAATAGGGTCCTTAGGTATAAGAGTAAAGTAGTTATCTTAAAAGGGTATATACTAAGAATAAAGATTATAGTAGTATTCTATAATAAGCTAGCTAGAGGGTACTTAAAGGTAACCTATATACTTAAAAGAATTAGATGGATATTCTTCTAGAGATTAATAAAAAAAGATATAATAAAGTATATTTAAATATATATAACCTATTAATAAATAAAGCTATACTACTACTTATTCTATAGAGAACTAGTACCTCTATTACTACCTAGCTAATTATAGAAATAGGTTACTTTGGATTTTATTACTAAGCTACCTAAGTTAAAAGAATTTACTAAAGAGAACTATAATAATATCCTAATTATAGTAAACTAACTTATAAAGTATATATTATATATACTTATATAAGATACTCTAATAATAAACTAGTTAGTATCTCTTCTAGTTAAAAGGGTATTCTTATAATTTAATATCTTGGTAGTAATAGTATCTAACTAAGAATCTCTCTTTACTAGCTATTTCTAGTTAGTAATATACTACCTACTAGCTATTAAGTAAAAGCTAAGTATAGCTTACTACCTATAGATAGATAGCTAGATAGAGTAATAAAATTAAAATATTAAGTACTTTCTTTAAGCTTTTTATAGCTTAGAATAAGATAATTAGATAAAGTAACTACTAATAGCTAAGTTTATCTATAATAGTACTTAGTATAGTATAACTTAGATAGTACTAGTAGAAGCTCTAATAAGCTATATACTATATAATATAAATAATATAAAGCTAGAAGAAGTCTTACTAATAGAGGTCTTATTAGTAAGAGACTAAGTATAGTAACTATAGAGCTAGTAGACTATAATTCTCTAGATACTAGAGATAGCTAATAAGAATTATAAGAGGTAGTATAATATAAAGCAATCTATAGTAGTATTTAAGGTAGAGGAGAAAGTTTTACTATTAATAAGGTTTATATAGTAAAAGTACCTTATAAAGAAGCTCTTAGATAAGTATCTAAAGCTATTTATAATTATGTAAGTAGTTAGTAAAGAAAAAGTATATAAGCTTAACTTAGAGATATAATACTATATCTATAATATATTCTTATTATTATAGTTAGAAAAGTTCTATAGAGTAGTAATAGAGCTATAGGTAGTCTCTATTAAGGAAAAAGAGAAGGATATATACTAGGTAGAGAGAATAATTATATACAAGAGCCCCTAGAGAAACTAATAGTATCTAATAAAGTAATAAAGGTATAGAGAAAAGGAGAACTCTTAAGAATTATAATAAAATATAATAAAAGAACTATAGTAAGATTATAAATAAAGAATTACTAAAAGCTTATTAGAGAAGAACTAAGTTAATAATTATATAGCTATAAAGTAACTAGGTTTTATTATCTCTTTAATACTAAAGCTAAAGAGTAAAGAGGCTTAAGAACTAGGTATTCTAAGCTTAGAGATAAGTAACTAATTAAATAAATAATAAAGGGGTATTAGTAAGGTACTAGAGAGGCATATAGAGAGTACTAAGGCTTACTAGTTAGACTTCTTCTTATGACTATTAGTAATATTTTTTCTAAGATCTAATCTATTAGTTTAAAAGTTAATCTTATTAGTATACGAGAGGCTATTATTAGTACTATAAGGGAGTACTAAGGAGGTATTAGAGTAAAGAAAGGATATATAATATAGGTATAAGACTTAGTTTAGTCTAAAAAGAGAGTACTTTAGGTTTTAATAGCCTTAATCTACTTATAAAGTATAATAACTTAGTCCTAAGTAGTAGTAGTAATAATCTTAGTACTCTTAGCTAATAATTTAGTCTACTTAGCTTATTATTTTATAATAAAGTAAGTACTTTTAAGGGTAAGAACCTTATATTAGTAGAAAAGCTACTTCTCCTCTTTTTATACTACCTTATACTTAGTATTAGAGATTAATATATTAGAAGTCTTTATCTAAAGGGCTTTTAAACTTATAGGCTAGGCCTTCTTAATCTCCTCTTAGAAAGGGTTAGGCTAAGAGGTAATAGAGAAGTATAGAGATATCTATATACTTATAAGGTAGTAATAGAAGTAAGGGTCAGTCTCTTTATAGAGGTTCTTAAAAATTACCTTAAGAGTAAGAGTAATAGTAGTAGTAGTATATAAGGCTTACTATAGGTTAGTAATAGACTAATAGCTATAAAAGTAATAATAGTAAGAGAGAGAGATAAGCTTATAGAGATATAAGGCTTATTATATTAGTTAGTATAGTAAGAATACTTATTACTAGTAGTTAGAATAGTTAGAATAGTAGAGAGGTAGTAAGAGAGTACTAGAGAGATAAGTATATACTCTAAATCTTAATATAATAAAAAAGATAGGTAATAGTATTTTTTATATTAGGCTATTACTTTATTATAATCTAAAAGTAGTAATAGTAAGAGATCTTATATATAATAATAAGATTAATAATACTAGAAGTATTAAAGTAGTTATTATTAATAGAGAGAGCTACTAGAGAGAGACTAGGGAGAGTACTAGAGCTACTTAGGATAGTAGGATTAGTAGGGGGTATAAAAGATATAATAGTAGTAGTAGGGGAGTAGCTAGTATTAGTACTATTACTAGTATTACTATTACTAGTACTACTATTATTACTATAGTAGTAGAGATATAAAATAAAAATAATAATAATAATAATATAAGAATATTATAAAAAAAAAGAAAAAGAAGAAAAATAAGTAAAAAGTAAAAAAGAAAAGGTAGGCTTAGCTATTCTACTAGGTAGTATATATATAAGTAAGTAATAATAATAACTCTAGCTTATAAAGAAATAATAATACCTTTAGAAAGAAAAAGAGATAAGAGATACTAAAGAGGTATTAATATCTCTTTTACTACTATAAATTATATTCTTATTATTATACTAAGAATAATATAACTTAGAACTTAATTACTAAAGAAATAAAGATATAAGTAATAAAGGCTAATTATATTACTTTATAAATAATAAAATACTAAGCTATAAGAAAGAGAAAGAAGTAAGTAACTAAAGTAATACTATAAGTAAGTAAGGTACCTCTATAGTAAAGTAAGTAGCCTCTTACTAATAGTAATAAGAGCTTAAGACTTATACCTTAAGTATAAGATAGTTAGGCTTAATAAGGTACTAGAGAGGCTATTAGTTATATTAGGCTACTATAAAATAAGAATAAGGTTAAGAATAAGTAATTAGCTAGAGAGATAACTACCTATTTAATAGTCTATTAGGCTTAGTAGAGTTCTTAGACTTTACTAAAGTATAAGTAATATTATAAGTAGGGTACTAGAGTACTAATAGAGGGGCTAACTAATTAACTACTAGGTCCTAAGGATAGGACCTTAGAGGGGGGAGATCATATTAGGTTCCTAAAAGTAGTACTAGCTTTAGAGCTAGCGGGGTACTAGGTAGGGCCTGGGGGATATTATGGAATAGAATAATGTTATACTAAAGGGTATATAAAAGGGGTTTTTACGATAGTATTAAGGTTTAGGGAGGAAACAGATTAGAATAACAGTTACTAGCAACCCCTAACTGCCCTCCTACTGACTCCTTTACTTGGTACTACACAGCCTCTGACAGAGATAAAGCACAGGCCAGAGGTGCTTTTGTAGGGTTAAACGTACTGTGGTTTTACCATATACCGGGCGAATTGGTTTAGGCTACCTATGGTGGTCTAGAACGATTATATACAATATATACGATGACATGTTTTTACGTATAGATGTTTTTTCTTTCTCCTCGTCCCCCCCCACCCAAGTCCTGGACGCCGTCGATATAACAGACTGCATTCGTGCCTTGCTGTTTATTCTCCAAGATTAAAGCTGCAAATTGCTGGGGTGTGACCCGAGTATGTGCTTGCGACATAGCTCAGAGTCTCATTCCCAAGTGATCTCGCCCAGAACGAAATTACTCTCATTCAAGATTCCCGTTGCGATTCAATCTCCATACTCGTGAATGTCATACGTTTATCTGCTGTATAGCGCCGCACCTGAGGAAGATATGGCGACTGCTGACGGGCGACCGCCAACAGGCGACTCTAGCCACCGGTTCTTGAGCGTGATAGGTTTCAACTGGCCCCAAGATCGGCGACTCACGGTCAACAAATTCGATCGCATGGACGACCCGAGGCTGGCCAAGCTTTTCCACCAGGTACTCTTCCGTTCAAGGCAAAACCAGGAGAGTATCATGGATGAAGCATGCCTGCTGTTCATTGAGCCCTGATTTATGGCCCAGTTGACACACTACGGGATCGAATTTCCTGCAAAGGCCGCAAAAGACCGGCTCTGGGGCGTTCTCGAAAAGACGTCGATTCGGAAAATTTAAGTGGTGCACTGCTCACTTTGACACGCAGAAGGCGAACTGGTGGTCGAAACCAGTATGTTTCGGTCCCTGAAGCAGTCTCACAAATGCAGCAGAGCATGCGGAACAACTACGAAATCAGATTCCGAAAGTGGGAGGGCGATGCTCACTTATGGGACGAGGCCAGGAAAAGGCGAGCCGACGAATGTTTTGCCAAGTACACGATACCGGTGCAGAAGGCCGCTTGCGACCCGGATTAGTTCATGGTTCATTCCGTCTTGGCGGGGTCCAACCCCGACCGGAGAAAAGCCCCTATGCCGCTGGTCCTATATGGGTTCAAGAAACACTCGGCGCTCAAAGTCCAGGTTGACCTTGTGTCCGGCCTTCATACGGCCACAGCTTGAATCTCCATGTCCTTTTGCATCGGCTGGGACCGGCTGTACCTCATGGACCTCGCTTCTCAGGCATATGGCCAAGCTGTCCGAGAGGAGAAGAACAGGCTGCGGGCATTTTGAGAGGGGGTTTATGTAGTCTGGTCGGTGACACATGTCTCAGCAGGCCAAGGGCGGCAGCAGGAAGTGCAAGTCGGCCAAGACGGAGGCGCGACGAGACTTTGAACTCGAACCGCTCCAAGGTTCCTACATATTGGGCTACAAAAGAGGCTACAAAAGAGGTGGAAGACCACCAAGACGACGAATCAGAGGTGCTATTCACTTTCGAAATATACGACGGAAAAGATGGACTGCTCATGGCCGCGCACAATTTCGGCCTGCTTGAAAAGAACAATGAATATTTGAGCCTCACGGGAGAAAAGCTCACGGTGCTGGACGAGATCGAAGGTGAGGAGGATTCCGACCAAGACTCGTATGCCTACGGGTATCAAGACGCGGAGGAAGAGGACCGTAAGAACAAGTGGCCGAGCCTAGCGAAGGTGGTGATATGATGGGCTCCGGCAGATATTCCCGGCCCAGGCTCGTTGTTTCTTGATATAGAGCGGTCTGGAAGCTCAGGATAGTTAACCGCTTTTAACTTTTTGATTCTACACAGGCATATTCGACCTGTTACTGCTCTCGTGCGTCTCATATCGGCAAAAAAAAAACCCCCCATGACATTTTCCGCATGCGAGCCTCGTTACGGTGGCCTACATATTATACTGTGACGCGTCGGCTAGCCTAAGAAAAGACAGCAAAGCACCCAAGCCCCCGAAAATGGACACAACCTCCTGCCTGAACTTTGATCAAGCTTCCCAATCGCGACTATCCACAAAGCCACGATCATCTCCCCGAGGTGAAGGACTGGAAGAGCCTGATGAGCTTCGCCGACGTCTCGGCCCAGTGTGCGAGGAGCATCGGCGTGAGATAGATGATGACGGTGACGAAGATGATCCGGCGGACCCAGGGGGGAGGCACGAAAAGGGCGGCCACCCGCCCGAGCTGCGTCGACGTGCCGTTGTCCCCGGTCTGCTGTGTCGCCGGGGCGGCATCGTCACCAGCCTCTGACGAGGAGGCGACGGGGGCCGTCTTTTGCTTGGCCATTTTTGCGGTATGAATAGCTGGTTGGGAGAATTAGCGGTGCGCCCGATAGGAAAACGAAGGCGAAACAACAATCTCCTTACTTGATTGATAAGTGGCCTAGGGTAGAAAAAAACAAAAAACGGTAACGGTGGAATCCAAGGCTGGTGCGCTGAGGAGTTTTGTCGGGCTGTGGTGGTGGACCAAGACGGCGATGAAGCCACGAGGCCCTCTCCACCCCCGAGATGAGGCTGGCCACCCGACAGCGTTTGCCAAGGTGCTTGGCTGCTTTAGCCTCTACGAGCTTCCTCTTCGGGGAGGGGGGGGGGGCGTGGATTGGAGAATCCGTTTATGCAGATCAGATTGTGCAACGGCTTAAGGCGGCGACTTGTTGGACGGAAGCGGTCGTTCCCCGCAGGGAGAGATATCTACCCGCCGATCCCCTGCAACGGTATCTGAGGGCGACGGCCGGTCGCGCAGGTGCTCTTCTGGACTTGTCCGGAGAGAGTTGGGGAATCCATGATGCTCTTTCGCTTGCTAGGAAGTGAATGGACGGGGCTTTCATGGCTGGTGAAGAGCTCCCGGAGCAAATATTCAAGCCCGTGTACTCGTCAGTCGTTTGTATGAGACGGCTGCAAGACATTATTGAGGCTCTATACATGCTCGACGGAGGACACCCCCTTTAGGAAATCTTCGTTTGATAGAACCCGACCGATGGGTGATGCTCAAATATGAGCCGGGAGTGGCGGGGCCCGAAGGGAAGGACAGACAAGACGCGAGATAAGAAGATTGGACGCTTCCATCCGGTTGCCGGTGGTCGGATCTCCCCCGATAGCCAATGACCCCACAAGGTCCCTTGCAGAAGAGCGTGATGTCGATAAAAAGGAGTCGAGGGCTCCCAGGAACCCGGGTGGAAAAGACGTGCTCGACGTCCGCGCAAGCGAGGAGCACTCTTCAGAAACCCCGATAGCCCTCGTGACTATTCGTCTGCGTTGCCCCCCCCCCCAGTCCGTCGGCTCAATCCAGAATGGCACCCGCCGAAGCCCCCGGCCCGAATCCGGAGAAGCGGGCAGCCCCGTCAGACGCCATCAAACCGGCCTCCGACCCCGTCCCGAAGCACCACATCGCCGACGAGAGCGGGGCGCTCGCGGCCTCGGCGCTCAGCTCGGCGCCGCTGGACGAGGCGCGGTCCCGCTCGGTGCTGAGGAAGCTGGACCGGCGGATCCTCCCGTTCCTGTGCGTCACGTACGCGCTGCAGTTCATCGACAAGACGTCGCTGGGGTACAGCTCCGTCTACGGCCTCATCCCCGACAACGGGCTCGCGGGCCAGCAGTACAGCTGGGCGAGCAGCGTCTTCTACTTTGGCTACCTGGCGGCCGAGTGGCCCGGCGTGGCCGTGCTACAGCGCTTCCCCGTCGCGAGGTTCCTCGGCGCCAACATCGTCCTCTGGGGCGCCATCCTCATGGCGACGGCGGCGTGCGGCTCCTTCGCCGGGCTGGCGTCGGTGCGGTTCCTCCTCGGCGCCGCCGAGGCGACCATCTCGCCGGGCTTCGTGGCCGTCACGGGCATGTGGTGGACGCGGCGGGAGCAGGCGGGCCGCTCGGCGCTCTGGGTCTCGTTCCTCGGCGTCGGCAGCTTCGTCGGCACGCTGATGGCCTACGGAATCGGCCACATCGGGGGCTCGTTGGCGCCGTGGAGGTACATCTTCCTCATCCTCGGCGGCATGACGGTCGTCTGGGGCGTCGTCTTCGCCCTGTGCGTGCCCGACGGCCCGGCCCGGGTCGGGTGGCTGACGGAGCAGGAAAAGATCGTCGCCGTGCAGAGGGTCGCCGAGAACAAGACGGGAACGGGCCGGAGCCGGACGTTTGTCGTGGCGCAGGTCGTCGAGGCGGCCAGGGACCCGGCGGTCATCGTCCTGGGGCTCATCTCCTTCATCAACGCCATCGCGTCGGGCGGCCTGGCCTTCGGGTCGTTGATCATCCAGGGCTTCGGGTTCAGTCCTCTGCAGACGACGCTGATGAACCTGCCGCTGTCCGCCGTCCAGGTCGTCGCGCAGCTCGGCGCCGGCTTTCTGACGAGCAAGATGCCGAGCTCGAGGCTGCACATCGCCACGGCCGCCATGGTCCCGCCGGTACGGACCTTTTGCCCCGACGCATTGTTGCCCCCCCCCCCCCCCTTTTAGATGCTGAATAAAACCTCACAGATCATTGGCACGCTGCTGATCAACCAGCTCCACTTGGACAACAAATGGGGCCGCCTCGCCGGCGTGTGGCTCCTGGGGTCGTATCCGGTCGGCTTCATGGTCATCCTCGGCCTCCTGTCGACCAACGTCGCCGGGGGCACGAAGCGGTCGGTGGCGTCGGGCTGGGTGTTTGTCTGCTACTGCGTCGGGCAGATCGCAGGCCCCCAGTTCTTCAGAAGCACAGAGGCCCCGGCCTACCACAACGGTATTGTGGCTATGCTGTGTGGGTTCATCCTGAACCTCGCCCTCAACCAGGTCCTCCGGTTCATCTACGTGGCAGAGAACAGGAGGCGGGACGGGCTGCTCGGAGGCAAGTCCGAGGAGAAGATTGCGGACATGGAGAGGGAGGGCGAGGTGCTGGGGTTCGAGGACGTGACGGACAAGGCCAACGTAAGTGATGCTTGCCCCCTCCCCCTCCCCGGGGCTACCGAGGTATGCGCCGGACACGGACTGACGACTGTGCAGCCCATGTTCCGTTATCTTCTCTGACAATGGAGAGAGAGAGAGAGAGGGAGAGAGAGAGAGAGAGACAGAGAGAGAGAGATCATCTGTTCCCAAGTCCTATGGAGCGGGCGTGGGATGAACCGAAGCGTAGAACAGACTGCAATATCACTCTAGGGTACAGTCTGTTGCGTTGGCAGTGTTGAAAACCTACTTTTTCGTCTATGCGTTAGCAACACCATCACTACCACCACCCTAGTTAGGGCCACGCAGGGGGGTTACCCTACTAAGTAACCATATATACCATATACTTTTATATAGATATTATAGTTATAAATAGCTTTAAGAGATTATTATTATTATTATTATTACTAGTATACTACTAAAAAAGAAAGGGTTAAATACCTCTAGTAGTATAGAGCTAGTATTATTAGTATTACTAACTAATAATATATAAGCTTATAAGGCTACTTATAAAGTATTATTAAGTACTAAAGTATTACTTATAATAAAAAATATATTAACTATTTAATCTCTTTTTAATTATATAGTTATTATGAAAAGCTATATTATAAAACTATTAAAGAAGTTAATGATAATTCTTAAGATACTAGAAAAATAAGTATTAATAAAGCTTTTATAAGTAGCTAAAGTAAGTAATAATAGTAATAATAGTAATAGTAGTAATAATAATAATCATAATAATAATAATAATAATAATAATAATAATAATAATAATAATAATAATAATAATAATAATAATAATAATAATAATAATAATAATAAGAATAAGAATAATAATAATAAGAATAATAAGAATAAGAATACTAATAATAAGAATGCTAATAATAAAGAGCTTATATAATAAGTACTCTTTTACTCTAACTCTTTTAATATTATATTATAAACCTTATTACTATTATAATAATAGTAATAAGTAACTATAGTAATAGCTATCCTACTACTACTACCTACTAAGGTAAATATCTATTTTATTATTAGTCTCTAATTTGGAGGTATTATATTAATACTATTAATCTAGCTCTTTTAAATAATATAGAAGTTAAGTTAATAAATAGCTAGTATAATAATAGAGTTATAATAAGAGAAAGAAATATTAAAAGATATAAAAAAGTATATTTAGATATAACTTAATAAATAATACTAGCTTTTAAAGTTATAAATAAGTATAAAGTTTAATAAAAAGTAGGTAACTACTAAAAGATTAATAATTATTTATTATAGTAATAACTTTACTATAAAGAAAGAGAAATAGCTAGCCTTACTATAGATTAATTTTAACCTCTAACTTAGTTAATTAGGTCACTAGACTCTAGAGATCTTCTTTAGTATAGAGCTTATATATAATACTAGTTTAATTATATTAGTATTTAATATACTATAGATAACTATATAATAAAAGTAATTATTTCTAGTAGTAAATAATATACTATATATAAAGTCTTTTAATAAGTAATAAAGCAATAATAATTAATAAGACTATAGTAGTTACCTACTAAAGTATATACTAAAAAAATAGTAATAAGTTTAATAAGAGAGAAGCTTAGTTAAGAGAAAGATATAAAAAAGGTTTTATAGAAAGATCTAATAAAGTATTATTAATATACTAACTAAGTAAGTTATTATAATAGTATCTAAAGTAGTAGTGATATAAATTAATACTTTATTATAAATAAAACTTATTATAAGTTACTTACTAGAGATATAGAGATATAATAAGAAGTAATACTTTATTAAGATACTAATATAAGCTTAAAGAACCTATTAATAAGCTTATTAATTATAATTAGTTAGCAGTAAATAAAAAGGTTATACTTATAAGAGATAAAGTAAGTAGTAACTTACTCTTTATAATTATACTTAAAGAAGAGAAAAATCTAGCTACTATTTTAGCTTTACTAACTACTAATAACTCTATTGGTAATATAGTAGTTAATTTATTATTTAGTAGTAATAAAAAAGCAAGCCCTTACCTCTAGTAACTATATGAATAACTATACTAGAGTTAGCTATTTTCTTAGCTATAGTATTATTACCTATTAATTAACCTATTATTACTTTAACTACTATAAACTCCTTATATAGTAAGAAGTATTAACCTAGTATTATTATTATTATTACTATAGTATAATAACTAGTTACTTATAATATAATTAGTTAAATTAAAAGATTTTATTAATTAGTTTATTAAAGTTAATAAGTAATATTAATAATATAAAGGTAGTGTTAATAAGGCTCTTAAGTAGCTTTAGAGCTTATTATCTAGCCTTATAATAATATAGTATATACTAAAAAAGTAGTATAAGGAGAAAGGTATACCTATATCTCTTATTGGCTAGATATAAAGGTTAATTAAGACTTTTATTCTTATATAGTAGTATTATAAGTATAGTAAATATAACTTTATTACTTCTAAGTAATAAAGTAAATTATTATATATTGGGTTAAATACTATAAATAGTAAAGTTAATAATTTATTACTTTTTATTACTATTATTAATAACTAAATAAATAACCTTAAGGATAGAAGATTGAATTAGTTAACTTTACTTTAGTTATTATTATTATAGTACTAACCTCTATAAATACTAGTCTTTTTATATCCTTACTTCTATAGCTAACTATTACTTCTTCTCTACTTCTCTACCTAAGTTAATATATCTCTTAATCTATATATAACTAATACCTTAAAGATAACAATAATAATACCTTTAACTTTAATAGATTATATAGTAATAGAATTAATAATCTAATTAAAGTAATAGATAATAAGTTATTAATAGTATTATATAATAGTAATAAGGAGTAATAAAGTAATAAGAAGTAATAATATAATAAGGCTAGTAGTAAGTAAAGTAGTAAAGCTAAATAAGTAATTACTTAAGAAGAATTTCTTTTAACTATTAATAATATATATATATATATTTATTATCTTAATAGTAGCACTTTCTTAATTATAGAGATAACTTTAACTTTACCCCTATTAATAATAACTATATTACTATTAATCAATCTTTTATTATTAAATATATATTATATATTATTAAAGTTAATAAAAGAATAGTAAAAGTAGTCTTTTATTTATTTTATTTTATAACTAACCTCTACTATATAGTTATAAAGTAGCTTCTTAAAGTCCAATATATTCTCTATATCTCTATTTTAAATAAGAAACTACTTATAAAAAAGCTTCTTAAGGTTATTAAATACCTTCTTAATAAAATTAAAGTTAGGTAAGTATAGTAATAGATATAATAGGTATATACTAACTAATTTATATACTTCTTAGATATTTTATTAATAATAAAAGCTAGTATTATTTATTATAATAACTAACTTTATAGTAAAAAAGATATTATACTTAGGTAGTACTCTCTCTCAAATCTATACTAAAAACCTATTACTATTAGTTATACTTAAGTATATTAATATATTAAAGATTTTATTTACTATAAAGGTTAGTAAGATCTAATACTACTACCTATATTTAAGTTTATCTTTATAATAAGGTACTAGGTCTTTTAATACCTAGCTTATTCTTTATATATTAGTATACTTATCTATACTTAACTTGTTAATAAAGATTAATTACTTTAAGTAGTATTAATAAATAGTATATACTTAGGTATATTATAATATATTATCTCTCTAAGTAGCAATAATATAGATAGATTTTAATAACTACTTAATATCTTAAAGCTACTAACTAATTATTAACTTATAAACCTTTATAATATATTATTTATAAAAAAAGTTTTATATCTCTTTAAAGCTAAGGTTATTATAATATATAAGAAGCTTTAATAACTTATATAATTACTATACTGCTAACTTTATATAACTTAGCTTACTTAAGGTATATATTCTTACTTACCTTATTATTTTATACTAATATTACTACTATTTAATTATATATATATTATAGCTTATTTGTATCATAATCTTAATATCTATTGTTTTCTTTAAAGTTTTTAATATTTATACTAGCTTTTTCTAATTATCTTTATTTAATTATAATACTATTATATTTATTTAATTTAATATATAACTTTTTATTTTATCTCTTATCTTATCTAATTAAGAGTAATAATAGTAATATAAGGATATTATAGACTTTAGAAGCTTTAGAGGCCTAAGGGCTAAGAGGTAATCTAAGGGCTAAGAGGTAATTAAGCCTTTTTATTCCTATTAAGCTACTACTTCTATTAAAGTCTAAGATTTAATTAGCTAGCTAATAAATTAACTAATAAAAAGCCTTATATAGGTCTTTAAAATAAGGATATTATAGACTTTAGAGCTTATATAGCTTACTTACTCTTATATACTATAATAATAAGTAATAAAGCTATATATTAATATCGTTTATATAATTTCTTTATTAAAGTAATAAAAAAGCTAAGAGGAATTAATTACTAATAAATTAACTAATAAAGAGCTCTATATAGATCTAAATAGCTTTACTTTTAGTATTAGTAGTAAGTAACTTTAAAAGAGAGACTACCTGATATTTAGATATAGTAGATTTTTAAATCTAGTAGCTAAAAATTGTAATTTTTTATAAGATTGTATTAGTAGGTTGCTAATGTTAAAGTACGTAGATAATTATAGTGAAAATCCCTAGTTAATTGCTGGTATATATATAACTATGTCACTATTTTCTATGGGATTCTCCGCATATTTATAGCTGTTGTATTACCTCAGGATCTAAATACACGTGGTCATTGGATTCTAGATATTTTAGCTAGCAAAATCCATTCCATAGATGTTAACTAACATTTTGCCGCAGACCTTTCCCAATCTAGCCCAATAGGCCTAGAGGTCTATACTATTTGCTAGCATATTGTACCTACTTTGATACGCCCTCTTAGATTAAAGCTATTTGCAGGTTTAATCTGACTGATTAATAGATAGGGTAATTGCTACCCTTTTATACCTTTCTTTTATATTCCTATAGGTCCTTGTGACTACTAATTACTTACTATAAAAGGTAGTAATTAACTAATTAATAATAATTAAAACTAAAGTATATATAGTCTAGCGGTATTACCCCCTACTAGATAGTTATAGTATAAGATAGTAACTTATACTAGAGCTCTAGGGTTTAATCTTAGGTAGAAGTAAAAAGACTTAATAGTAGTTATATCTATAAAGCCTACTAGCCCCCTTATATAAGTCTAAGCTTGATAATATAAATATATAGTAACCTAGGTCTTTTTACTTAATAAAGCTATATTATACTTATAATAGTCTTGGGCCTTATATACTTACTATTGTATTTAATATAGCTTCTATAGGTCTATATATATAATTATCCTTAAAGTATGGTTTTAACTATACTTTTATCTTTTATTATAACTTTCTAACTTGAAATAGTAGTCTTTTGTAATTAGATTTTATATTAACTTTTAGCTCTAATTAAGGTAATTATAATAATAAAATTACTAACTATATATATCGCTTAGTCATTAAGAAACTTATGGTTAAAGTTTTACTAGTTATATTAATAATTAATTATAATATTGGGGTTTACTAGTTATATCTCTATAATAATTTACTTTTACTAACTAATGTAACTATATAATTTAACCCTCCTAGTTAGAAGCTATACTAGCTAACTATTTATTACTATAGTACTTATTACTTTAATTATATTAATAATTTATCCTTAGCTAATTCTTTCTTATAGCTTTATATTAACTATGTAGTTTAGTTACTAAGATTTAATTACTATAGAAATACAGGCTATTTTTACTTTAGTAAAGCCTTTATTTAACTATCTACTATTAGCTTTACTAATAGAATATATAAGACTTTAATATAACCATCTATAATCTTCTAACATAACTAGTAGTAATATATATCTATATAACAAAGGCATGTTTATAATTAAACTAACTTCTTAGTTATAAGGCTAATTATCTATTAATTATTATATTATATTATAACCTTTAGTAATATATTTAAAGTATTATTACTAGTAATAAGCTTAGTAATTAATTAGCTTGTAAATATCAATTTTTTTGTAGCTTATAATAAAGCTAGTAAATCTACTTTAGTTATTAAAGTAGTTACTATCTACTACTTATTTACCCTCTATCTAATAAGTCTACTATATAGCTTAATAGCAAAAGCTTATAAGCTCTTATAGTTAATTAAGTTATCTCTAAAGCTTATATCTAATGTAATAATAAGCTCTCTATTAGGCTTAAACTTAAGGCAAAGGCTGGCTATATACCTAAGGTATTATAATACCTAGTTTACCACCCTCTAATAGGCTACTAATAGGTTATAATTAAATCTTACTAGCTAACTTACTATAAATATAATATTAGGTCTTATTATTACTGCTATATATAAGATTAATCTAACTTTTTACTAGTATCTCATATTTTTATAATTTGCTACTATTTACTATAAGGGTAGAAGTTCTTTATTACCTATTAGAGTATTATCTAGTAATAGCTAGGTTTTATTATTAATTAGCTTTACTATCTTTTTAATATATACTAACTATAATAGCTATATCTTTTATTATTATCGATTATAGAGAATTTCTATATTAAGGAACTATTGTATTTTATTACTATCCTCTAAGTAATATCTTTCTTTTATATTATTAATTACCTCATCAGCTTCCTATTATAATAACTTAGGGAATATAAAGACATAATTATTAATATAGAAGAAGAATATAATAGCTCCCTTTTACTAGTAGTATAGCTCTCTAGTAACTAGTATAAATCTAAGTTCTTAAAGTCCCTTTTCTAGGTACTTTTGTTATAGTAGTAGTAATCATCACAACCTATAGAGGGCTTTTTATAGGTAAATAATCTTATTACTACTATAACTTAGATATCCTAGAGGAAGTCTTATAAATACTATCTTATCTATATTAGTATATATAAATATATTTACTATATTAAATTAAGGTAATTCTAGATCTAACTTAGCTATAATTATAATAAGCAATTAAAACAAAAGTCCTACTAGTATTACTACATATATATTATATATTATATCTTTTAGTTACTAATTACTATAAATAATAAGGTAAATCTTAAACTTTATAAGAAATCCATATTTATTTAGCTTATAGGTATATACCTATTATTAGTTAAGTATCTAGTTATTACTAGCTTTCTCTATACTAACTGTAACCTAGCTATTTATAGTATTATAGCTCTATAAATAAGCTTTCTTAGCCTCTTAAAAATCCTCTATAAATAGGTAGTTTTTTAGGTTAGTATATACCTTTAGTAACCTAGGCAAATCCTTCTAGTATAGCCTTGCAACTAGCCTTATAGCTATATTTTAAGGTATTGCTATTTTATTACCAAAGTTAGATAGATCCTCTCTTATTATATCATTCTTCCTGATATTAGGGGGCTAGCCTATACTTTTACTAGGTAGGAGGTCTTACTTTAAGATTTTCTAGGGAATGTAGTAAGGACTATTAATAGTCCTAGCTATATAAGTAGCTTACTAGTTCTAGGTACTATAGTAAGGACTATTAATAGTTCTAGCTATAAATATAGCTTTCTAAGATTCTTATAAATATATTTACTTTTAATATATAATATAGTTAATATATTAAATTTTATTATAATATGGATGGTCTTCTTACTCTCTTATATTAAGTATATCTAATAGTAGTATAATAAATAAAGTATTTAGAGATTCTAATAGTATTATTAATATAAAGTATAACTTTATATATTTATAGACTTCTTTTAGTATTTTACTAGTAGTTTAGTTTAGAATTTCTACTATATCTTCTTTTATAATATCCTTACTATTAGTAATATTTATAAAGTTCTTTTTAGTTACTTTTTAGATCTATTTATTAATTATAGCCTTATCTACATTACTTAACTCATCTACCTATTTATCTTGTTTTCTAGAGAAGTATCTATCTTTATTAAATATTATATTATAAGATATAATAACTTTATTCTTTAGAGGGATATATATATAGTACTAGTTAGTTAATATATAACTAACTAAATAGCTAATATATATCTTTGCTTTAAAGTACTAGAGATAATTATAGCTAAGTTAAGTATCTAAAGTTATTATATATATACAGTAGCTAAATACTTATAAATAGCTAAGGTATAGTATAGATAATAGCTACCCTCTTGCTACGTACTAGATCTAATAGAGAGATCTCTAGCTATAAGATTTAGCTAGCATTTAATTATATAAGTATACTACTACTTTTAAAATCTCTAGCTATAGTAATACTAGTAATTTTAACTTTAGCCTTATTATATAGGCTTTCTCCTTAATTACTATAACAATCCTCTCTACACTACTATTTTATATTTATATATTAAGCACTAAGGCCTTAAATAGGATTTCTATACTTTCTATAGCTTGCTTTACCTGTAGATAGGTAGTTATAATCTTATTATTATACTTAATTACTTATACTTCTATTAATTTATATACTTTAATTAACCATATAAAGTCTACTAAAGCTATCTTAATAGCTTTAGAAGTATACTATTATAGGTAATAGTCTTATATAAAGCTAGATTTTTAGTTACTAAGTAGTAAAGCTAACTTATATTTACTATAGTCTTGTTTAAATAGGTAAAAATCTAACATAATATAATTACCTACCTCTACATAGTTAATTAACTTCTGTAGTTAACATGATATTTACTACTGTATTTTGCTTATTATATATACTTTATATAATATAATAGATATCTCTAGTATATCTCCTTTTATCTATATACTGCGAGCTTAGGTAGTTATTTTATAGAGTATATAGCTACCTAGGTAGCTAAGATAGTTATACTAGTGGTTAGCTTTAACTAGCCTACTCCTTTAGTAGCAGTCTATTAGTACTAAGGCTACTATAACTATATCTATATTCACTACTACTAGATATACTACTAATATAGTATAAAGACTATTATAGTTCTTACTAGCCTTAATAACCTATTAACTAGTAATTTTATCTATATTAAATACTATAGAGTAATCCTTTACTATATATATATATAATTATTAGTTAGACTATTATCTTACTACTAATTATTTCTTATTTTAAGTATTATATATAATACTAGGTTATATAATAGTAATAAATAATAAGTAACTCTTTTAAGTATAAATTATACTTAGTAATTACCCTATTTTATATAGATAAGTATATTACTCTATCCCTTAACTAGGATAGTAATATTACCTACCTAGATAAAGTTATCTAACTTTACTAGGGTTATCTTTAAAAAGTAATAGTAAGAGTAAAAGATATAAAGGGTTACCTCTAAATCTAAAATAATAAAGTCTTTAAGTAGATAGTTAGATATTATAAAGGTAGCTAACTATATAGATAAGGCTCTTTTACCCTTTACCTATGCCTTACCTTTACTACCTTCTAACTATCATTTAGCTAGAGGTACTACTACTACTACTACAGTAAATTTATCTAAGCAGGTATATATAGAGGCTAGTAATATATCTTTCTCTTTTAGCTTATCTTTTATATATTACTATATTAAAGCTTACTTTATATAGTTAATAATTACTCTATATAGTTACTATAGAAACCTTAAGCATATTTTACTTATAAAGTAATACCTTACTAGTAAGTGCTTAGGGATATTACATAGTAGGTACTTTTTATTACTATAGTTATTACTTTTGTTATTATAGTTATTATAGTAGTTATTATACTATTTTTCTTTTGTTAGCTCCTTTTATATATAATCCTCTATAATATTATTAGTAACTATTACTATAGTAATTAGGCTAAAGGCACCAGTTTTTACCTAGGGATACTCTAGCTCTGCAGTAATACAGGCCTATATTACTAACATTACTTTATAATACAGGAGCTAGTTATTAATAGCTCTTATATAGTTAGTACTTTTATATACCTCTACCTATACTACTAGTAGTATATACCTCAACGCCTTTATTAGTAGTAGGAACTATTTACTAGTCTTTATAGTTAAATGCTACTAGACTTATATACTATAAGAGAGTACTTTCTCCTAATTAGATATCTATTTCTCTACCTCTTTTATATCTATTACCTTATAATCTATAGCTCTTTTTATAACTTTCTTATACTTTACTATAGTAATTTCCTTTTCCTTATATAGAAGTAGACTAATATATACCTTAATATTATATATCTATATATATATTAACTTACTTATAAAGTAATACTCTATAACTACTATTAGATTTACTATTATATAGATCTAGGTAACTAAGTTACTAACTACCTTATAATCCTAATTATATTGCTATTATTTTTATATATATATCTTATTATTATATTTAAGTTACTTCTATCCTTTAGTTAATAGCTAGAATAGCTTTAAGGCCTATATATCTTTTAGATCTAGTAATTATTAGCTATTTACTATATTATCTATTACCTACCTAGTTATTACAGATAATATTACCAGGTAGTCTATAATATCTAAAGCTATTAGAGGCTTTACTAGTTATTTCATAATAGTACGCTATATATTATTAGCATTTAAGTTAATTAACTCCCATAGATTTAGGGCTACTACTTATTACTATAGCTAGATATACTAATTACTCTAATTAGCTAGGCTACTTAGAGTTACTAACATCATAGCTATCTTATTTTTAGTTATAATAATAGCTATAGTATATATTATATATACTATATATAGTACTTTAAGTAATATTAATTAGTACTTATAAACTTAGACTATTAATTATTAAAGTATATAGATAATTATAATAAAAATCTCTAGTTAATTACTAGTATATATATAACTATATTGCTATTTTCCATGGAATTCCCCGCACATTTATAGCTGTTGTATTGCCTCAGGATCCAAATGCACGTAGTCATCGGATTCCAGATATTTTGGCTGGCAAAATCCGTTCCATAGATGTCAACCGACATTTCGCCACAGACCTTTCCCAATCCGGCCCAATGGGCCTGGAGGTCCGTGCCATTCGCCGGCATATTGCACCCACTTTGACAGCTAACGCACAGACAAAAAAGTAGGTTTTCAACACTGCTAACGCAATAGACTGTATCGCCAAACCACAATGTCATGCAGTAGCTGGTATCAGCTAGATCCGCGTCTCAATCAGAGGCGGAGCTACGAATAGGGTTCATTCCGTTTCGTTCCTTGCATGTTTTTTTTTTTGCCTTTCTTTCAGCAATATCGAGTTGGGGACCGGTCACTGCCGGGTCTTGTTTGGCCCGGCGCTGAGGGGCGTCGTGGGCAGGGTTTGGGAGATGGAATTGATAA
This sequence comes from Colletotrichum echinochloae, assembly GCA_016618095.1. Taxonomy (NCBI): domain Eukaryota; kingdom Fungi; phylum Ascomycota; class Sordariomycetes; order Glomerellales; family Glomerellaceae; genus Colletotrichum; species Colletotrichum echinochloae. The sequence goes on from JADEZT010000004.1 coordinate 5,703,029, forward strand.
ATCACATTCCACGCTGGACTTTGTATGTATGTAAACGCGTCGCAAGGTTATCGGACCGAATACAAAACACGAGCGAGTTTTGAACACAAAACGCAAACTTTGAAGATTTTTATGTCTATGCACAACATGAGTTTTGGCGAACGAGTGAACGAGTTGAAGCCCTTCCCCAGGGGGGAGGGGAAACAAAATCCGGAAAGGTCCGATGGCGCCAGGAAGCGTGTCCAGCGTAGGATGCTGTTACATAAACTTGGTCGTCAAAAAGTCTCCTCGCGTGATTTTCTTTCCTTGTAAATGTCTTCGTTGCCAGTCATTGCGTGGCGTGACGGGGGGAGGGAACTTGTGGTTTTGGTCAAACATTACCAGGAATGATGCGCTAGTAGCCACTAGCCCGAGCAGGATGCCCGGTCTACAATATACCAAACGCATATTTACTCGTGTGATTGTCACTCACAGATGCGTGGTGACATTGGATGGCGCTGAGAAGCCAGGGCTGTGCAGCTTGCTGTCGCTGGGTTGGTTCGGCGGCTCGGACGAAGGTGGGCGGCACCCGTGGATCGCCACTTTTTCCACAAAGGGAGATAGATCCCTTCTCCCCCTCCACAGCATACCATGCAAGCTTCATTCGCGGTTGCTATAACCTTTGCATTCCTCCGTGGTTGAATGTAACGGCGGGCTACCGGACTTGGGCTCTACACTATTCCAGGAACTCTCTTACGGCCCAGTGTCGCCTGGCCCGGCAAAGCCCGGCTCTCCCAAGCAAATCATGAACTCAAGAAACAAGACGCCTACAAAGTATTATCTTTGGGGGAGGGTTCAAGGATAATGTCCAAAAACAAGAATGCGCCGCGGCCCGACGGGACAGGGGGGAGGGGTGGTCTACTCGTCCCGGTTTCGTGCCTGTCCTGTTGAAGGGACATGAAAGCGTCCAAGACACGTACGTCCCTTCAGCCTTCGAGGGACCCTCCCCCCCGCACATGCGCACATGGAGGCGGGTTTGCATCTCTGGATATTGTACATTGTGTTCTGGAAGAATAAGACTTGCACAACTAGCACGTCCAAGCACCATTAACTTGACCGCCTGCCTACGTTTGGTCTCGCGTCTCTCCACGAAGCAGTCTTATTGCCGTCTAAGTTTGTCGTCGCTTCAACATCATTAGGCCAATGTGGAGAGAAAAAAGACATGGGAAGTGCTTCACTCAAGCCTATCGCTGCATTATGGATGCCCGAGGAACATTGCCACCCATAATATAGGTATGCTCGTGTCACGTATCCGCCAAGGGTTGCGGCCAATATTATCAAGATACAATGTCTCTGAGTGTGACACATATCCTTTTCGAGTGCTTTCGAGGGGGGGGGACAACTGACAATGTAGCTTCCGATACCCTTCTCTCTTTCACCACTAGACTGGATGGGGAGATTTGGAAATCTTATTTCCGCCCCCCACAGAGCACAGTAGGTACTCTTCCCTCTCGGCCGATCCCTGAACCAGTGACATTCTTTTTAGTTGAGACATCTAGCAACGATGATGTAAAAAGAAGGGGGGAAAAAAAAAGGAAAAAGAAAGGAAAAGAAGCCGCTTCTGCCATCCCTAAGCGGAATTAGTGCCGAAACCTATTCTGTATGGCCAGCGACCCATATCTTAGGCTTCTGTTGCCGCCCAAAAACGTCCTGGAGAAGCGACTGAGTCTCAAGCATCGCGTCCTTGGAGCCCGAGCAGCCAGTGAAACTGACGCGCCCCAGCCTGTCGAAGCGTCCCTCTCTCACCGCCCCCGCCAGGTTTGGCAGGCATGTCCTGGCTAGCTCTTGGAGACTGGCTCCCAGCCTGGTTATCTCCAGGTGCTCGAGGGCCCGAGGAAGCAGGGTTTCCAGGCTTCTGACTGTCCGGATCTGCTTCCCGGGGGCGTCGCACGCGATGCTGTTGGTGTTGATTGCCAGACGGCGCAGCTTTATAAAGTGCTGTAGGCTGCGGATGGTCTCCCCGGGGCCCCAGGGCTTCATGCGCTCGTAGATGGGAAAGTCCACAATCAGGGTCCGCAGCTGACGGTGGAGGTCCGGCAGCGCGGCCTTGACGAGCTGTCCCTTGCTGTTCAGGGGAGGGGGTTGGGTCAGCTCGTACTCGTTGCTCAGAAGGTGGCACAGCATCTGCGGGGTCAGGAGCGGTTGATTGTCCCCCGCCGGGCCCTTTGCTGAATGATGGTACTGGAAGTGAGTGATGTTGGGCACGGCCTGGAGGGTGGCCTTCATCGTGGCCCGGTCCATCGAGCTCTTGACGAACTTGAGCTCTCTCAGGGCCTCGAGACGACAGTGCTGCGGGGGCCTGAACAGAGCCGTGTCGTGGATTTCCAACGTTGCCAGGCAGGGCGCGCTGCTCATCACCAGCCTGAGACAGTTGAAGCTCCGGGCCTGGACGGACCGCAGATGTACCTTGAGGTGTCTGAGGTTGCGAAAGGGGCTCGCGTGCTCGTCCTTCTGTTGGGCGATCCATTTGTCGAGCAGGTCAAAGGTCCAGTTGAAGAGGAGCGTGATTTTCAGGCTGGTCAGGTCGGAAACGTACCGCAGCAGAAGCTGGTTGGCGTGTTCCGCGGCGTGGTCCCGCGGTTCCTTCTCGCCTTCCAGGCGAGGCCCGTCCCAGCCCCCCGGAAAGGGCATGCCGAGCGCGGCAGCCATTGCCTCGGTCCATGTGCGATCAGCACTCGCCGCTTGCTCTTCCGTCCACTCGACCCCGTAGAGGGTCCGGCGATCGATGTTGCCGTGGACGTCGACATGACGTACGAGCTGGCGTCGAGTGTCGTCGGGAGAGAGGTGTCTGGCATGGGGACCGCGATGGTATTCTTCGTTTCTGTGCGGGTCGAGCGCTTTGAGAAAACGGTATGCGTCAGAAGGATGCCAGAGCTGGTAGTAGCCCGAGTAGAGCACGCAGCCCGCCGCGTCGTGCAGGTTGCGACATGTCCTCATCAGCCGCGCCAGAGCGGCCCGGCACGTAAGGGCGTCGTCGGTCGACGGCTTCATGCTGGAACCGTGTCCATGCTGCTTACTGTGCATCGGGTGGACGAGATGGCGGCAAATCTCGACAAGTATCTCCGCCGGCAAGCCATCGAGCCCCTTCTTGGCCATTTTCTTATGAGTTTCCCGGGGGGGTAGCGTCAGGAGGCTTCGTCGGGATCGGCTACCGATGAGGGAGGGTCTCTTTTGGCAGAGCAAAAAAGGTTGACTGACTGACGCCTTTTGAGTTGGGAGGTTTACGAGACCCGGATAGCTGACGCTGGTATGAGTATCATGTCCAAATCATTCCAGAGAGCAAATTGGGCAGCATGCTGCTTTGTTTGTGTATTTGATCCCAGTGGAGATTCTAGTAACCTCAAGGGGCCGGCAACTGACGAATGTGAATACAGGAGCAGCAACACTTGCACGACCTCACGGCGCCAGGGACAAACAAAGGCTCTTTCACTTTGAGCCCGAAAATACATCTACTTGTTTTGTAGCAGCGCAGTGTATGTGATACGAGAGGGATGCCAAGAAGATGATTTGACGGCTTAAAACAGAACTTTGTTGAAACAGCAGCTCAAAGACATACAATGAGAAAGAAGTAAGCATTCACGGCCTCCTGTTTCTTTAGGGATAAATTGGGTGGTGGTTTGTCTAGCTGGATGGATGGGATGATAGATAGTAGTAGGTAGGTAGGTAGGTAGGTACGCAGAAGGTTGTAGACTCGTAGAAAGCAAAGAGAAAAAAAAGTACGATAAAAAGTCAAAAATGAAGAACCCGAAGGAATGATTGGATCAATCGCGATGAGGATTTGAGCCTCACGCGGGGGTCGAACCCGCAACCTTGAGATTAAGAGTCTCACGCTCTACCGATTGAGCTAGCAAGGCGGGTCTTGTTATTGAAGCAAATCTCTCTGATGAGTACCTATATAGACTGAGGATAACTCATGCAAGATTGATTTTCCACGATGTAGCAGCAAGCAACGCAAGGTCGAATATCCAATTAAAAAATAAAACTAAAGAAACGAGTTGTTTATGCCCACGGTCGTCGGCAACCTCTGGGGATTCTCAATCAAGACGCCAACTATGACACGTGTGACGTGTATAAGTGAGCTCCGTTCCGGTCACGGTGTCATGATGGTATTGTTCCCGGCAACGAACTGTTGGATCGTGCATCTCGCCATGGTAGAATTCTAAACGCTCCTCCTCTCTTGACCCCTGTTGAGCGGCCTTGTCGTCGCGATTTCGCTCTCTCGCCATTGTCAAGTCCTGCCATGTTTCGCTTGCCTGGGCAGACCGAAGCAGCCCGGGGGGGGCATCCGAGTGAGTGACGCTTGATCCCCTCCCCCTCCTTTTAGCGGAAAATGGACAAAACCCACCGAGTTCCTGGTCACCGAGCCTGGGGAGCGAGCACTGGAAAAAGCCTCAAAATTCCGGGGTCGGAAGTCGACGTTTGGTGTGGAATCATGTAGTGTACGATGCGATGCAATACGATACCTACGATACCTACGATGCCTTCTACCTTGTACCCCCTTCTATCTTGTGCCAAGAGAAGTGACCCATGTGAGCCGACCGCAGCGCACCGCAGCGCACCGCGGGCTGCAAGCAAGCAAGCAAGCAAGCAAGATATTACACTACAACATCGGGCAGCGTCTTTTTTTTTTTTCTTCTCGCAAGCGATATGCAAAGGATCGTGATGGATTGAGACATGTGCGTGCTGATCACACCCCTCCTTCTCCAGTTCTTGCCATGTCACCTACCTATTGAACGTAGTCGCACGCATCGCATTTGATACCGAATTCGGGAGGGTTAGCCAGGTATCATGCGGGCGGGGGCCTGCTTGATTTACGTTGCCTTCCAAGGGAGAAAGGCTAAGGCATCTACCGACGGTCCATTTCATTTTCGGCGGACCCCATCCATCAACGTAATGGAAAAGCCGCCTTTGCATAATAGCTCGTTATCTGACAGGGCGCGCGGGATGCCTCGCATTGTTTGTGTTTGAAATGTCTCAGTTGGACGCAATGCCATTGGTCCGGCCGTTGGCTTTGAATAAGCAGACCTGACCTTGACAGGACCCAGAACCCCAAAGAAACACAGACGTCAAATGTCAGTATCCGAACAGTCTGGCCCGGAAGAGGCAAATGGCCTGAGTTGGCGGGTCTGGTCATAACTGTGGTCGGGACATGGGGAGGGGGAGGGGACGGGGGATAGTAGTAGTGGTAGTAGTGGTCGTAGTGGTGGTGGTGGTGGTAGTAGTAGTAGTAGTAGTAGTAGTAGTAGTAGTAGTAGTAGTAGTAGTAGGGAACCTTGGACGATGCATTTCGTACGTATACTATCAAGTAGAAAGATGGGAACGAGACAAGATGGATACGAATCAAGCCGACTTTCCCGTACAAGGGACCAAGCAACCCCGACTTGGTTTCTTCGGGCCCAACGAGTTGCGACATGACAGAAGAACCAAACCCCTTCGCCCGTTCTACCGTACCGCTGTTCGTCTCTCTCCAACACACACACACACACTACACCCACACCCCCGGTCCTCGCCCGCTAAGTTTCCCTTGGTCACCACAAATTAGTGCGGCCAGAGTGAGTGAGAGAGCAAGGCCCTCAGGTGACAAGTGCAGGGGAGCCGAAATTCACTAGGGACAAGAAGCGCCGCCCGGTTGGTGGGTTAGGGACAGACGGAGACCCCCAAATTTGGACGAGACGAGGGGACTCCTTCTCGACGCAGGGAGGCGGGAGGGAAGTGACAAGTCGCGGGACTAGTCGCTAGTCGGAGATAAACATGCCGTCCACCACACTCACTCACACACTCAGACACACACACATACACACATACACGCACCACACACACACAAACACACATACAGAGCCCATCTCGTCTACGTCTGCCTCACAAGGCGCAGCTGGGTTTCTTACCCCTCCAACAAGAAAAAAGAAAAAACTTGAAACACAGCCTGCCCTATTTTTTTCTCCTCCTCTCTTGGAATCCAGCCAGATTGATGCCTCTTGTCAACAGGTTCCGCCGTCTTGGTACACTATTTGTTTTGACAAACACATCCTCTGTTTGAAGCTTTACAATCCGCTCTGTCGTGTATCCCTGGGTTTGCGGTCGGTACCTTTTTTTGGAGGGGGTCTGGTCCCTGGCCTTTATTTTTATTTCCCCCCCCCCTTCTCTTTCTTTCTTTTTTCTTGGTATAGTCGGGAAGCGACTTTGCCCCTCGGCCCGGGGCAGCAGTCATAATGACACGGAAAGGCCAGCCGAAGGTTCGGACCGGATGCTTGACATGCAAGTGAGTGACGGAAGACTACATCCCCCCCCCCCCTTCCTCTCTTTATTGTGTGCGGTTTTGCGTTTCCCTGCGCTCGACTTATTAGACGGCGATGAAATCATGCGACGAGGCTTAATGGTAATTGTATCGAGTCAGGCTGTTTGATGAGATGAGACTGGACGAACTCGGGAAGCCCGCCGTGTGTGTGACCAAAGCCCTCGCGGAGCTTCCTCCGTCGCCGATCCCACATCCAAACACCCCCCAAACAACGCCCGCCGTCCCTTTCTCCATTTCCACTCCCCCCCCCCCCCTCCCCCGCCACCTCCTCCACAACAAAACAAAAAACCTAACAGTCTCTTTTTTCTTACATAGGTCGCGCAAGGTGAAATGCGACGAAGCAAAGCCGGCGTGCGTTCGCTGCACCAGCACGGGGCGCAAATGCGAGGGCTACGCCGTCGTGGTTCCCAGCAACCGGGCCATAGCCCGCGCCCGGTCACGGACGACGCGGCTCAGGGATGCCCTCGCTCAGGCCCGCGCTGGATGGCAAGGGGGCGGCTCAGAGAGGGCCACCCTCGAGTACTTTGCCCGCGACGTCGCCCCCAAGCTGCCGCAGAACCTCGAGAACCACTTCTGGACCGTGGCCGTGCCGCGCATGGGTAAGTCGGAGCCCGCCATCCGCCGCCCTCTCCCCCCACCAAAAGATCGTCGAGTAACCCGAGCCAAGCCGGAAACCACCAGGCCGACGCCCACTACGCCGACGCCCTCCGCCTCATGGCCAGGAAAGTCGCCCCCGAGAGAGACGAGGGCCGCTATCACCGCCGCCCCTCCAACGACAGCAGACATCGCAACCCCTCCATGACCTCTCTCAGCAGCCGCTCCTCCCCGACCCTGACCACCGCCGGTCCGTCCTCCGCTATACACTCCCCCACCTCTCTCACGCCGACCGTCCACAGCATACCCGAACTGGCCGAGACTGATCGCTCCGCCAGCCGGCCGCCGACGAATCCTCTCGCCTCCCCCGACAGCCCGGAAGACGACGCCGCCGACGAAGAACCGAGCCGTCATAACGACGTCGACCTGGTGCTGTCGTGCTGCATACTCTTCATCGCCACAGAGTTCCTGCGCGGCAGCCTCGACGGCGCCATGCAGCACCTCGCCAACGGCATCGGCATCTTGAACAACGTCGACTACGCCGAGCTGGACCGGACCACCCTGGACGAGATCGTCCCCAAGTTCCACCGCCTCAGCATCATCCAGCTGTGCTTCTACGACAAACCAAACTTCCCCTCGCTCCACCTCCGGCACGGGCCCGGCTCCCGATACAACCTGGGGCCCTTTGACAAGAGCAGCAGCATATACCTGCCCAAGCGCGCCGTCGACCCCATCATCCTCGACGCCATACGCTACATCCGCGCGGCGGACCCGGGCTCGCAGACGGACTCGCGGCTGGCCTCGAGGGGGCCCGTCATGTCGGAGGAGCAGAAGAGCATCTGCGCCTCCCTGGACAGGTGGCACGCCGCCTTCCTCGCCTTCGTCGAGTTCCCCCGCAAGTTCGCCGACCCGCCGCTGCCGAGGCACCAGGGCCTCATCTGCGCCGAGACGGAGATGAAGTACCAGGCGGCCAAGATCTGCATCAGCGTCTGCCGCTCCCACGACGAGTCCGTCTACGACTGCTTCAAGGATATGTTCAGGCGCATCGTCACCCTCGCCCGGCTGATCCTGGACAGCTGCGCCCCCGACGGTGCCGCCGCCGCCGCCGACGACGACGACGACGCCGCTACTGCTGCCACGCCCGAGTTCCGATTCAACTTCACGACCAGCTACCTGCCGCTGCTCGAGTTCGTCATCGCAAAGTGCCGCTGGCTCGACATACGGTACGAGGCCTGGCTCATCGTCTGGACCCTCGCCGCGGAGCGAACTCCGGCGGCGGCGGCGGCGGCGGCGCCCGGCCGCCTCCACCTCGTCGGGGAGCGCATGATCGAGAGGGAGCACAACGTCAACATCGTCGAGGTGACGCGCGAAAACGCCGGCCTCTTCTCGTTGCCGGCCGAGGAGATGCGCGTCAAGGACTACACCGTCGACCCGCGCTTCGCCGACCTGGTCGCCGTCCCGGACGGGAACCCCGGGGCGCCGGTCAAGGTGCAGGTCCCCTACACGCAACGGCTGCTCCTCCGCTGCGGCAGCTGCGAGCTCGACGATCTCGCCGACTGGATGGAGGGGAAGCGTCCTCCTCCTCCCTCCTCTCCAATCTCGTTTTCTTGATAGACTCCCTTTTTATTCCATCTTCTCAATATTCTTCTCGTCACATTCATCATGTGTTATATATTTATCTGTCAGCGAAGGTTCAGAGGCATGATTCATGAGAAAAAAGCATTCCGACTGCGTGCGGCATACGGCCGTGGCCTTGTGTATCTTTTATAAGGAAAAAAAAAGCAGAATCGACTGCGTAACACCAGATCGGGGCGAGGTGGGCGAAGATGAAGAAAGAAGAGGGGAGAAAAAAAAAAGGTAGAGCATATTAGTGTACAACTTTCAAAGAACTTTTCTTCGCAACAACAGCAACAGCAACAGCAACAGGAACAACAAGTACCGCCCTCCGGTAGAGATCTTCTCCCCCTACCTGTGACGTACAAGTCACTCGCTATGCCGTTTTCCGTCACCACGTCGCCGTCCCGGCACACGAAATGGTCAAAAGTGAAAGGGACGAGACTCGAACTCGCGCGGGTTGCCCCACCAGGAAACAGATGTTAAGCTGACCTTAACCTGGCGCCATAACCAACTCGGCCACCCTTCCGTATTTGGTGTGTGTTGAGGATTTCCCACCTCTCCGGTGCCTTGTTCCCAGGCGTCTTCACATCCCGGCCGACGATCCCTGGTCATACCCCCACGTCGTCCCGGGAAGTCGGGACAAGCTCATGACTCGGAGGCTGGCCGATCCCCCTCCCACTGTCCCTGCCTTGCCCAGCCAAAAAGATTCCGGCCTCTGATTGTCAAGCGGCTCGGAGGCGACGGTGAGCTGCTCACGGCGAAGACCCTCGCCGCCTCGCAACGCACAAAGTACATAGCGGACCCTTCGGCCGCGGAGTCTCCCACGATACGCTTATCCGGTGGCCAACTATCCGACCAGAACAAGGAAGTGATCTGCCTTGAACGGCAGCGCCCCCCTTCCCGACGAGTCACGACAAGGGGTCCAAATAAGCTTTTCGGCGCAAGCCTTCCGCGATGCTACGTTCGTCTTGGCAGGGCCGGGCCCCGGGCCCGTTTAACCCGCATTCAGCCAACAGAGCCCATCTGATTGGGTTTACCTCCCCCCACCCTCGTGCTCTGTCTATCCCTCGCCGTGATACAGCCTTGCGGAGCCGGTTCTGGATTTCAGAGCAAGAGAGAGCAGAAAACATTGACGTATACCCAACGAAACTAACTCAACGGGAGTGGGGGGAGGAGAAGGAGGGGGGGGTTCAACGGATTTGCGGACTTGCGGGAACAACGTTGTCGCCCCTGATCCGACACGCTTTCGGAAGCCCACCCCCTCCACCCCCAATCCCCAAACCCCCCCCGGCTTCCGATCACGTTTGATGTAACGGATTGCGTTATCTAGTACATCTTATCAGACGTGGACGTTCTGCAACCAAGTCGAGTGACGTATTGATCAAAGTTGGAGTTTATTCGAGGGACGGGTTTTAACCTCCCCCCCGGCGGCCCCGAGCTTCGACGTCATCGTACATCCAAACTATGAAACAGGCGAACAAGCGAGGATAGAGTTCCAATCACTTCACTTTCCATCATGGACTCGTCGTCGTGGTCACCGTTCATCTTACAGAAGAGTCGTTCTCCCCCCCCCAAACAACAAGTCAAGAGGCAACACTTACACGCACACAACTTGTGTATTCAACAACCACAATGGGGCCGGTATATGAGGTCCTGGGGCATTCTTACCCCCCCGACGTGTCTGAGCAGCTCGCAGCGCGTGAAATCGCAAGTTCGACACCGGAACGCTCCGCGGTTCGGAGAGCCTTCGACGTCGGCCTTCCCCCCCACCTCCCCGCCCGAGCCGCCAGGGTAGCCTCAAGAGGACGAACGAAGAGCGGCCGCCCGGCGTGACGCCGAACCCAAGTCCATTCGTTCGGGTCCCGACGTCCCGTAGAAAGCGAAAGGGGGGGTCGGCGAGCTCGCGGTGTCGCCGACGATCGAGGCGGCAAACAGTAGCGGCTCACCAGGGCGAGGCACGTGCCGTCGGTGCTGTCTTCCCAGAGGTCGTCGCGGCCAGACGATTGTGTGTGCTTTTTGTCGGCGCGAACGTGTCGGTTTGGGGCTCGCAGTAAATGACCGTCGGTAAAGCTCACCAACGGGCGTCGTGTCCTTTGTCGGTCGACAGATCTACAGGCCACGGCAGACCCGAGAAGACCCATGGCGATCCGTGTGAGCTCTTGGGAGATACCCGCCGTCTCCGCCAATCGTGGAATGATCTCGGAGCAGAGTTGGGGCTCGTCGTAGGCCACGAGCCAAAAGCTAAACCCAGGCCCTCCCAACACAGCCGAGGAGGGGGGTGAGGTGGGGATCACCGCCGGAGCACACGCGGAGGCTGAAGCCTGCCATCGCGGCCTTCCAGGATGTGTTTTTGTAGACTTTGTGCAAGCAGATTCAACATTGCGAGCCGCCATGTATAGTCCTCTTTTACTGTGGCGGTGAACGAGGCAGAGAGTACATTGGCGGACGTGAATAAAATGTCGGGCAGATATTGCTCCGTTAGTCGCCTAGTAAATCCTCGGCCGAGTTGGAAGTGTTTGTGTGACCGGTTTGTCCTTTCACGACAGACGTGCCGCGCTCTTCGTGTGGGACACAGATCCGCAGGAAGCGGGCTAGCGGGAATCATTGACGGTACCTGGCTTGTCTGTATGAAAGGGAACAATTAAGGCTGACCAGTCAATATGGCCATTGATAATAGACTGACGAGTGGCGTGTGACAAACCCGCTCTAGTGGCATTGAGATAGGCGTACTTCCATCGTGCGTGTCTGAATGTGTAATGGAAGAGAAAGAGGACGGCAATTACTCATGTACAACGGCCGGGTTTCACAGTTTTTTGAACTTGATTACATGCTTCTGAGCCAACTCAAATTTACGATACGATCCGTCGCAGACCTTCTGTGTCGTTAACCACCCCTCATGTACATCTGCGATACGGCTCCCCTGGGTGTAAAAGCCTCCAGATCCTGTCAACAATCTCGTACACACCGTCCTCATCGTTCGCCTCCAAAGACTTCGCCCCGTCCTGGGCTGCCCCCATTCCAGCCTTCTCATCGTCGACCGCCGGCTTCTCTTCCGACCTGCGCACGTGGCAGGACTGCTCCTCCGTCTCGGCGGGCGTCTGCGTCTCTGCGATGTACTCGACGACCTCGGCGAACCTGACGGCCGGCTCCCGCTTTTCTTCCCCCTCGGACCAGGCCCCGGTCATCGGTCGCAGGAGACGCGCCCAGCCGGTCTCAACTGCGTGGCGCTGGTCGTACGACCTGACCTGCTCCCTCCTGCGAAATTGCAGGAAGGTGGCGCGGCTGATGCCGATGAGCTGCTCGTGGGAACCATCGTCTGCGGCGGGTCAGCTTGTGGACTTTGCTTTGTTTTTTTGGCGCGGGGGATAGGAGAAGCGCGTGAGGTCCTTATGAAGGGGAGGAAGGGAGACTTACAGTAGGAGCCCCAGGCGGTGATGGACTGAGGGCTTGTGCTTGGCTTGGTGCCCATGACGAAGGCGGGGTGCTTTGGGCTGGACATCTTGCGGACGGCTTCCCTGACGAGGGTGATGACGACGACGAGGAATGCGATGTCCCAGATGACTGGCATTAAACTGTTTGATTGGAAGTGTGATGCTGGGCTGGCGTATGGGTCTTATAGCGTGGATAGGTATGGATAGAGCTTTGAAAAAGCAGGCTAGAAAGAATCATTGACGGATCAAGGGCAATGGTAGATGTTGGTTTTGATTTCGAGGTATTGTAAACACTGTCCCGGACTTGATTTATGAACGACAGCAGACTGGCAGCGGAGATGAGTGGCAGACGTGTGAATCCATGGGCTTCTGATCAGCGGTCGTCGACCGTGAATAGCATTTCAGTTGTCGTAGGGGTTGATTTTGACCAAACGTGGTTGCCGCCAACCTTACCGGGAAAACCGACGAGTCACAAGATCAGCGCCTCCCAGATGGAGAAAGAAAATGAGTAGACTTGCACAGGGGGGTATTTTCATTTCTTCATCAGGCGTATCTTTTACATTACATGCCAGAGTAGGCGTTCAGCGCCAACTGGCCGCCCAGGTGGGCATACAGCACGTTGCTCCCTGCGGAGATCTCGCCGTTCTTGATCATGTGCATCAGGCCCGCCAAGCTCTTGCCCTCGTAGACGGGGTCGGTGATGAAGCCCTCGGTGCTGGCGCCGAACTTGATGGCGTCGATGGTGACCTGGTCAGGCACGCCGTAGATGCCGCCGTGGAAGCGGTCATCGAGGATAATGTCATCTTCCGTGATGTCGCTCTCGTCAAGGCCGATCTTGACCCCCGTGTTCTTTGCGATGCGCAGAATCTGGTCAAAGGTCTGCTTGACGGTGGCGGAGGCGTCGATACCGACGACGCGGCGCTTGGGCGAGCCGTTCTTCTTCTGGGCGAGCTTGAAGCCGGCGACCATGCCGGCCATGGTGGAGCCAGTGACGGCGCAGACGATGATGGTGTCGAAGAAGACGCCGAGTTCCTTCTCCTGGGCCTCAACTTCAAAGGCCCAGCGGGCGAAGCCGAGACCGCCAAGGGGGTGGTCGGAGGCGCCGGCGGGGATGTAGTAGGGCTTGCGGCCGGCGGCGAGGAGCTCGGCCTTGAGTTTCGCAAGGGTGTCCTTGTGCTCGATGCCAAAGGTGGAGGGGTCGAGGCGGACGTCGGCGCCCATGAGGCGCGACAACTGGAGGTTGCCGACCTTGTCGTAGACGACGTCCTCCCAGTCGACCCACTTCTCCTGGACGAGGGCAGCCTTGAGGCCGAGCTTGGCGGCGACGGCGGTGACCTGGCGAGTGTGGTTGGACTGTACGCCGCCGATGGATACGAGGGTGTCGCAGCCCTGGGCGAGAGCGTCGGAAGCGAGATATCTGGTCGTGTTAGTGGTTTGACGCGGAAGAGGAAGAGGGGAGGCGTCTTACTCGAGTTTGCGGGTCTTGTTACCGCCGTAGGCCAAGCCGGAGTTGCAGTCCTCGCGCTTGGCGTAGACGTTAACCTTGCCGCCGAGGGCAGCAGATATGCGAGGGAGAGGCTCGACGGGTGAGGGACCGAAGAGGAAACTTTCACGAGGGATGCTCGCGAAGGGTTCAGGGAGGAGAGACATGATGGATGGGCTTGTTCAAAGGTGTCTTTTCAAAAAAGGGGTATCAAAGGGAACAGAAAAATAAGAAGACTCGAGTGAGAGACAACATGACAAGAGAGAAGATGACGGCGAACAGGAGCGCGTTTAATAGTGAGCCGACGATGGCATGGCGAGAGCGACGTCGGATGGCGAGGCCAGGTCTCAGGCTGCTGACTCGAGGGGTTCGAGGCGGGCAAGTGGGTAAGAGGCCAAAGGGGCCTTTCTCTCTCCAGTCGGACGGTCCACCTTTATCTGCAACGGAATCGCGGGGTCGGCTGGTGATAGGGAATCATTGGCAGGCTCGAGGATATGTCAAGTTGGGTTTGTAGATTGGAGGAGCGAGTCTTTCTAGACTGGGCAAGGCGGATTTGTTGGTGACAGTCGGCGGTATAATCTCCATGGAGCGAGCAGCACCATTACATGGATGTCAGAGCGATTCAAGGGACCTGTTCCCCTGTGACTTGCCCCGCGTCGCGTGCTTTCCTTGCGAGGGGGTTCTTTCCTCTGGCGGGATAGTTCTTTCCTTCCCAACCACGGCAACTGTCCCAAAAGGGAAACAGCGGGAAATAACGGGAAACAACGGGAAACTCCGGAAAAGCCATTTTCCGCGGGAAACTTCGCCGAACTTCGCCAAACTCACCGCTGTCGCTTCCGTTTCTCGACATGTCCGCCAATCTCCCTCCTCCTACTCCTCCTCCTCCTCCTCCTCCTCCATCGCAGCACGTCGACAAGCAACCACACCACCTTTCCCGCATCATGGCGAAACTGTAGATACGAATAGCAACAACGCTGTGGGGGGGCTCTCTCGGTTATCCCCGACCATGCATCCCAGACGGCGTTCCGCGAGGACATGCATCATCATCACACCCTACGACCAAGGTCATTTGTCACTTGTTTTTTATTTTTTCCACTTGTTTGATTAGTGTGCCAATACCATCTAGGCTCACTCGACAATACATGAAACATCGTCTCTATTCAAGAAGCGCCGCCATCTCAGGTAGTTGGATGGCTCGCCGTGATTTGCTTACATTTTCCAACAAACACGCTATCAGTAAGACACCCAAAAGCTAATAAAAAAAATGGTCCAGCTCTCCTCTCCCGCCTCACTTCAGTCCTTCATCTACTCGGCGTCTAACGGCGCACGAGGCGGGGTGTTGTTGACCTGGATGCCGCCGCGCTTCAGCTCCTTACTGTCGGGGAAGGGTAGTGCCCACCCGCCCTCGGTCTCCGGCGTCGACAGCCAGAGCCGGAGGAGGTGACGGCGAGGTGCCGGGGGAGGGTAGTCTGGTTCACTTGTTAGCGGCCAATGCCCTGGTCCGGTCCGGGAAACGCCAAAACAGCGAAACGACGAGGACAAGAAACTCACCCTTGTACGCGGTCCTGGCATGTAGCAAGTGTGCGTTGCTCAGGAACTGGATGTCGCCGACCTCGAGGATCATGTGCAGCGCCAGCTTCTGGCACGTGTCCTCGAGCGTCTTGAGGGCGTGCAATTGCGCCTCGCTCAGCGGCGGGATGATGCCCTTGTCAGAGAAGCGCGTCAGGGAACGCACGTAATACGGATCCCACTTGCAGTACACCCGCCCCTTGCCGCCGTTCTCAATGTAGAAGACGGGCTGGCGCGTCCACTCCTCCTGGCCCTCGGAAACCTCGCCTTTACGGTCAAAGTACCAGATGGGCTTAGTCAGAAGCTCGGCGACGTCGGGGTGCGACCGCTGCAGCTCGTTCCACACGGCGTGGATGCTGACGAGGTCACTCTCGCCGCCCTCGGCCGCGCGGTGGACGCAGAGCAGCCCGACGAGGTCGCCGTCGTCGGCGTGGAAGAACTGTCGTGCCGTCGTGCGGTAGATGCGCACCTTGTCAATCTGCGTAGGGTCGTCCCCCACGTCCTTGACGTGGCCCAGCACGTGGCCGCGCCCGTTCTGAGACACGAAATAGCCAAGATACGTGCCGAGGCCCATGTACCCGACCGCCGTCTTGTGCGGGCCCCATTCCTGCGCGGGGAAGCCCTTAAAGAGGACAAAGCCCTTGCCGTTTATGAGGTCCTCGCGGAGGTCAATGAGGCGCTTGCCCAGCGTAGGGAGCGGGAAGTTGTCCTGCAGCGGTACCCGTGTCAGTTGTGTGCCGGGGTGGTGATGCGTCGGGCTGGTACGCGTCCGGGTTCGGTGAGAAACATACCTTGGAGATGCCCGTCAGAGGCGTGTTGCTGGCGATGAAGGCGTCGGAGGTGCGACCAAGTTCCTCAACTTCCTCGGGAGTGAATCGGTGCGTCCACTTATCGGGGTGCTGCTCAAACTCTTCCTTGTGCCAGACGGTCGGACCCGAGATCTCCTTGGGGAAGTCTTCGTACGGGCGCAATACGTCGTAAAGGGGGTTATGCTGGCCCGAAGTGCGGATGCCGTCGGGGAAGATATCCCTTGGGGCATCGTTGTTCTTACCCTTCCAAGGGCCCTGAGCGGGCTGGACGGGCTCGTCAATGAGGGCTCCCGGCGCCATGGTTGTGTGTTTGTGGGGGGGTATCAATTGGGTCGAAGCAGAAGAAATCAACGACGACTGAATGCGGTAACTGGCTGGCTTGGAAGACGAGAATTGGACAAGACAAGGTAAGACAAGTCTAGAAGGAAGTTGATCTAACCCCTCACTATTTCATACGTGCATGCGTGTATGTGTGTTTGTGTGTGTGTGTGTGTGTGTGTGTGTGCGTATGTTTGTGTGTGCGCGCTCAAGCTCTCTTATACTCTGCGACGCTCTGCCGGGGGCCCTGCAGCCTTTATCACAGCGGGCGACCGGCCGATTGGGAATTGAGATTTAGGGGTGTCGGGTTGGATCGCGTCTGCTGTCGAGCTCGATGCTTCGAATGGCGTGCTCAGGGACCCATATCGCGATAGTCGTCCGATGACGCGAGACACAACGGGTGTGGGGTTCATCTGGGGGATGGAGGGAGGGGATTTCACTTGTGAGGTCGAGAAATGCCCCGCACTGCACCGCACGCCGACGCCCAGTGGCTTTTCCTTGCGCAAAAGCTGCCTCCCGAGTTGAAAGCTGAAGTCTTGAGTGCCGTTCAAGGCCCCGGAGAGGGGAGAGGAGGGGTTGACTTATCCCCTTCTTCCCATCCTACCCGGTACCCTCTCCCGAAAGAAACATTGTATTGTTCTCGTTCCACGAACAAAAGCCGGTACCGGCCGTGGCGGGCTCAACTCCGACGTTGCATACCAAACCTTCGACAACTTACGGCCACTTGCTGTACTATACACTCACTACCTACCCTTGCTGCTAGTCGAAGTGGCATAATCGCCCCCCCTGTCGATTCTGCAACGGGGGCGCGAGCTGTCTTCCTGCTTGGGATTGCTACACTACCGGCACATACACTAACTACACCTGCATCTTTATGTTTACACTCCGGGTACAGTATGCGGCCTTTCGATGCTAGCTGGCATTTGCATAACGGGTCTCGGTATCTCGTGCCTACGTACCGCAATTGAAGGTTTTTCCTTATCCATCTGTTGGAACCTGCTCCGAAGCGAGCTTCCTGCTGCTAATTGGACCATGTCTGGCCTAGAACAATGTGCCGTCACCAAGGGTTATCAACGCATGCGCAATGATACACAAGAGGCATCTCATGCATTAGCCGCGTTAACCATGCCAGTCCCTCCGCGCGCGTCTAAGTGCCAAACTCTTCGATGACGCTTCTGGGCTTCTTGAACTTGCCGAGTGGCACATACTCCACATCATCCATGCCGAACCCCTTCGGCCCGCCGATCTCGATGCCCCGCGCCGTCGAGGTCCACTTCTCCGACGCCGTGATGCCGAGCACGACGACAAGCAGCCCGTACCGGTACTCCTGCGTGCCGATGGCCTCGCCGTTCTGCGCGTCGATGACGCACACAAGGTCCGGCACGATTGTTAGAATCTTTCACTGACGTGTTAGCCAGGGGAACCATGTCCGAATCGGTTTGCGGCCCGCTTTCTCTCACTCACCTCCTCCTTCCCGTCGCAGTGAACCTTTTTTGCGAGAATGTTCTCGTTCTTGAACGGGATCTTGAGCCTCTGCGCCCCCGTCCTCTCGCCGGACCACGCCCCGTTGGCCTCGATCACGACCTCACCATAAGCGTGCCCCGCCCTCGTCACCCTCTCGACGCCCACAATCTTGCCCCGGAACAGCACCCGTGCCGACTCCTCCCCGCCGACCTGGTCCACGATGGCCTCGGCGACCGAGTCCACGGTATTGGTGCACCGCGCCAGCGCCACCGCGCGCCCGATGCGCCACGACAGCGACACCGTGTTCTCCACGACCCAGGACTTTGTGTCGCGCCCGCTGACCGGGCCCTTGGCGCACCCGACGTGCGAGCCCATCTGCGAGAGGGCGGCGCGGAACGACCGCTCGGCGTCGAGCTCCGTGCGAGCTTTCGTCATGAGCTGTTCCAGTCAACCGTCGGCCAATTTTCCACGTCTTTACTGAGCCCCCTTCTTCGGAAGAAGTCGATGAGCTGGGGTGGTGGGAACCGTACCATTATCCTGCCGTTGCCATCTGAGATGCACGACGGGATCATCGTCGCCTTCTTCTCAAACACCACCGGCGTGGTCTGGTGCGACACGGGGTACGCCCTGCCCATCCAGTCCCCGTCGACGGTGGGCACGTCGAGGTTGGTGCTCGCGCCGAGGATCAACCCTTGGAGCCCGTTGCCGCCGCCGATCTCGAGCGAGATGACGGCCGTGGGTTTTGTGCCGAGATACGCATAGAGCTCTCTCTGCGACTCCATGATTCTGCCCGGCTCTCAGTTTGTGTTAGACGGCCGCAAATAGATGGGTCCTGCAGAAAGAACAGTGTGAACCCACTCGTCGCCATATGGCTTCTCGATCGACACCTGCGGAGAACCCTTGCCGCCACCGCAGGCTACGATATCGTCGTCCTTGAGGTCACATGGCGAGACGACCCGGACCGTCGCCCCGGCGCGCATCATCTCTCGGAGCCTGAGCATGTGCTGGTACGGCGACCCGCCACCGCCCGTGCCGAGTATGTAACAGCCGATCGTGATCCAGTCGAGGTCGGTCTCGGAAAGATGCCACTGGCGATCAATCACCTTGGGCCTGTAGCCGTCTATGTACGCCTTTGAGTAGCTTATGGATTGAGATGGGCACTCACTGTCGTCGCGACCACTGCTCTTCATCTGCCTGTCGTCGTCAGGGCTGGGCTCCTCGGTGTATTCTTCATCCGCGTCGAGAATTGGATCCGCGTCAGCGGTCCTGGCCTTGGAGAAGTCAAAGTCACCCACGGCTTTGATGATTATGCGTGCCTTGTTGGCAATGTACTGGGAACCCGTGTAAGCTAAGATGCTTGTCGGCGCGGCACGCCGCACAAGTAAAGACGGCCTTTACCTGGAGCGGGAAGCTCTCAATCTCCGCAAGGGTGACGGATTCTCTCAAGGCCCCGTTCTCAACCGCTTTCTCGACAGCCCGCTGCGACAGCTCCTTGATGACCTCGGCCGAGCTCTTCGTCTCCGTGCTCTCGATCGAGTCGACCACGCCGCTGACCCTGGCCGTCGCGGCTCCAATGGCGTTGGCAACGCCCGACCACTCCGGCTTGATCACCCTGCTCGCCCCGGCTAGCGCATCCGGCGCAATCACCGCGCCGCCGCCGACCAGCACAACGGGTATATCCTCTGGGGACGTCTTCATCGTGTCAATGATGCGCTCGAGCATTGCCTTGACCTTGGCCTTGAACTCTGGGAGGTCGTTCCCAAGACCGGAATTCTCCACCAAGGCCCGGTCTCCGATATCAACCTCGGGGTCCGCCAGGACGGTGTAGTCAGTCGTGGTCGCGACGTCGCCGCCAAACACCAACGCCTTTTGCCGGATCTGGTACCCGACGCTCTGCGGCCCGATCAGCAGGCCGCCGCCGCCGCCGCCGTCCCCTTTTCGGACGATGGACCCCCCTCCGAGCCCGATGCTCTTCACGTCGGGACACGAAAAGTTGGTTCTCACCCCCGCCACCTCGCTGTACGCCGCGGCCTGCCTCGGGAACCCGTTTGCCAGCAGCAGCCCGACGTCCGTCGTCGTCCCGCCAATGTCCACGACCATCATCGCCTCTCCTTCCTCCCCCGCCAGGTGCCTCGTCAGGAACGCCGCGCCGCGCATGCTGTTGGTCGGGCCGCTCGAGAAGGTCCGGATAGGCAGCCTCGCCGCGGCGGCGGCAGGCAGGACCGTCCCGTCGTTCTGCGTGACGAAGACGGGGCACGCCAGGCCGAGGCGAGCGACGGCGCGACGGAAAGCGCGGATGGTGCGCCGGGCCAAGGGGAGGATGGAGGCGTTGAGGATGGCCGCGTTCTCGCGCTCGAGGAAGCCGATGTGGGCCACGTCCCTGGACAGGACGACGTCGGCGGCCGGGTGGACCTGGCGGATGATGTCGGCCGCCCGCTCTTCCTGCCTGTGCACGACGTCGAGGGGGCTGAAGACGCCGACGACGACGACGCTGCGGATGCCCTTGGCCCTGACGGCCTCGGCCTCGCGCCGCACGGCGTCCTCGTCGAGCTCGTCGATGAGGTCGCCGTCGATCTCGAGCCCGCCGGCGACGAGGCCGCGGTGGGCGCAGACGACGGCGCGCAGGCGCGGCGGCCAGTCGACGCCGGCGGGGATGGCGGCCGAGAAGGGCCCGCACAGGCGCACGACGGCGACGGGGGCGAGGCGCGCGGCGTCGCCCTCGACGACGGCGTTGACAAAGTGCGTCGTGCCGACGGTGACGCTGGCGACGCTCGCCGGGTCGGCGGACGAGTCCCGGAGCAGCCGGGCGATGACGGCGGCGATGCCGTCGCTGGGGTCGGCGGTCGTGCTGGCCTTGTGGGCGGCGAGGATGCCGCGGCCCGGGGACGAGGCGGCCGTCGGGTCGAGGATGACGCCGTCCGTGTTTGTGCTTTTGGAAGAGGGGGTTGCGTGAGTAAAGTTGATGTTTAGTCTGGGACGGGAAGGGATCAGAACACACCCGCCCACGTCAACTCCGATCTTGAGAATCGGTGTGATCATTTTTTATTTATTTCTTTTTTATTCTTTTGCCCCTGACAGGCAGTTTATGCTGCCTCTTACTGGGGTTTTGTTTCCTTTTTGCTACGTCGGCTGTCGTCAAAAGCGGGTGAACTAGAAGAAGGGATCACGACTTCACAGCTCGCGGACTATTGGAGTGGTAGAATCGCGATGATGGGATCCCGTCGGCGGATGAGACGAAGGCGTGCATCATGCATCGGACGCCCTCCGACACGGCGCCGGCATCGGGCACCGGCCAACATCCGACCGCAAGGGCCGCGGGGTGGGAGCCAAACCTTAGTCTGCGGGTGTAATTCCTATCTTCCTAATCAACTGGATTGAACGTAGGCAACCGCCGTCTTTGATTCGCCATGGTCAGATGCTCTGCCTAGTCACTCATAGAAGAATAGATTGCAAGTGGCCCATCTGCCTTCGTATCACCGTCGGAGAAGGGTCCACTCGCCCGCATTCTTATCATTGGCATCGGAAAGATATCGACCGGGATAGCAGGTCGCATCAGGATCTCTCCAGAGGGGCAAAAATGCGGGAGAAGGGATCCGATCTTCGGGAGGGGGTGGTCATGCCTACCAGCTCTCAGGCTCGTTCGCCAAGCCGAACCCCCGAATAGTGGCTGTTTTCCCGGGGTCATTGGCAGATGGCGTACGCGGAGATGGAGAGACGGAAAGTAGTTCTATATCTGATGCACGACAACCTCTGGCGGAAGCCAACACCGGCTCCCGCCACGTTCTCCCTTCCATCAGCCAGCCCGCCCGCCGTACCCATCGTCGCGAAAATGGCGCAGAAAACCGTCCGCAGGATCAGAGAGGCGGCGACGCTCGACTTTGACGAGTCCCGCCACGAGGAGGTCAGCGCCTGGTCGAACCGCGACCTCATCCCGCTGCCGCCGTCCCGGCGTACCTGGGGTTGGTTCAACTTCTTCGGTTCCTGGTCGTTGTGAGCGCCCCCATGATAAACATCATAAAAAAAAACAGACGGGGAGGAGGGAGGGGGGGACCTAATGGCTTACTCTTACCACAACAGGTCTTCCCTGAACGTGGCGACATGGCAGACGCCCAACACCTTCCTGACCCAGGGTCTCTCGGTCGGCCAGGCCATGGCCGTCATTGTCGTCTCCCGGGCCCTGTGCTGCTTCTTCGCCATCCTCGTCGCCTGGTGCGGCCTGACGTGGCACATTGGCTTCACCGTCCAGAACAGGTACACCTGGGGGTTCCGCGCGAGTTATATCCCGTTGCTGCAGCGCATTCTGCTCAACTTTATCTGGAACGCAATTCAGTGTTGGTCTCTTCTCTTCTGTTCATTCTCCTCGGCTGGGTCGGTGTGGCCTCGTGTTGACTTTGGTTGAGCAGGCTGGAACGGAGGCAAGCTGGTGACGTGAGTGACATTTTTTGTTTTCTTTTCCTTTTCTCCCCCGCCCTCGTCAGGCCCGGCATCGCTGACGAGAACTTTGCCAGCGTATGCATTACAGCCATCTGGCCGGCGTTCGCCAAGATGCCCAACACTCTCAGCGCCGGTACGCCAACGACAACCTACGAGCTGATCGGCTTCATCGTCTTTTGGACCGTCTCCGTCCCGTTCCTCTTCATACGGCCCGAGAGGTTCAAGAAGCCCTTCTTTGTGTCCTCCGTCGCCTGCGGGGCGGGCATGGTCGCCCTCCTCGTCTGGTCCCTGGTGACGGCTGGAGGCGTCGGCCCGGTCTTTTACCAGGGCCAGAGCGTGTCCTCGGGCTCGCGGTGGAGCGCCTCGTGGCTCATGATGGCGGGCATCAACCAGGCCATCGGTCAAAAGGCCGCGGGCATGACCAACAGCAGCGACTTTTCGCGGTACGCCAAGAACAAGAGGGACTACATCATCGGCACCGTGTCGGTCTACTGGGTCACCGGGGTCCTTGTCTGTTTGGGCGGGCTGGTCACCACCGCGGCCTGCCAGAAGATCTACGGGCAGATCTGGTGGAACCCGCCGGACCTGCTGATGGTCATGATGGATCGTACGTCTTTGTCCCCCCCTTTCTGTAACCGATGAAGCGCCGGAACCTGACGTGAGAGAGTCCCGATCAGACGGACAAGGTTCGTCTGCGTCCCGCGCCGCCGTCTTCTTCCTCGCCCTCTCGTTCGCCTTCACCTCCATGTTCGAAAACGTCTGCTCCAACGCCGTCGCCGGCGGCATCGACCTCGCCGGCCTCTTCCCGCGCTACATCGACATACGCCGCGGCGCGCTCATCACCTTCTTCGCCGCCTGGGTCATCCAGCCCTGGCAGCTCATCAACCAGGCCGCCACCTTCGTCGCCGTCCTGAACTCGTTCGCCGTCTTCCTCGCGCCCGTCATGGGCGTCATGGTCTGCGACTACTTCCTCCTCCGCCGCAGGCGGATCCGGCTGTCGCACCTCTTCCGCCCGGAGGGCTCCGACTACTGGTACTGGCACGGCGTCAACTGGCGGGTGATGCCCTGCTGGGTCGCGGGCTGGGCGCCCACCGTCGGCGGCCTGGTCGTGAGCGCGAGGAAGGACGGGGGCGCCCCCGACGCGCTGTACGAGCTGTACTACGTCGCCTTCTTCATAGGGTTCCTCATATCGTTTGTCCTCTTTTACCTCGCCAACCTCGCGTTCCCCGTCGCGCGCCTCGGCGAGATCGACGAGGAGGACAAGTACGGGACCTTCACGGCGAGCGAGGCGGCCAAGCTGGGAGTGGCGCCCAACGACGCGGCCATCGCTTGCGGTCTCGGCAAAGAGGAGGGCGTCGCCCGAGTGAACGATGTTTCGGAGCCCGCGTCTGAAAAGGGCCATAAGTGGTGGGACTTCAGGCGGCGATGAACCAGCTTCGAGTCTTGACGCGTGTCAAGGGGGCCGACGTCAAAAAGAGAGAGAGTTCGGCCATGTTTATCCCGATAGTAAACTATTGCCCCAGACCACTTCCTTCTCTTCACCATGTATGCCTCTACGAGCGTCGTCGTATGCTTGAAATTTCTACAAAGCTTTTCGATGCTGGTAGCCAGTGATGGAATCTTTTACAGCGGATAGATGAACCCAAGGCGCTTATCCGTGGGGTCGCGATCTTTTGTCATTGACCCGGATTGCTTCTGTCACGAGATATAAGGTGTGAATAGTTACTGTCATACTGCCACGTAACTAGCGGTATCGTTTCGTTACATGGCAGCTTCGTTACCCATGCCAAACAGCTCCTCCTCGTCACTGCCTCCGTCGTCCTCCAGTAACCATGACTCTAAGCTGATGTCTTGAGTGCTTCAATGTTCCTGGGTCCATTAGGCCCCTCCTCGAGACCATTACCTCTTGGGGCACCCTCCCGCCAACGCCAATGAGGCCGCATGAAAGACGCGCTCTGGTCTCCGTACTGCAAGATGTCGGCTGCATGCTTTAAGGAGCGTCAACCAACAGCCGAGACCACACAACAGGCTCCTCGGACCTACCTCGCCGAGGACGGGGAGGAACTTGGCGCCGTGGCCGCTGCCCCCCGTTGCCACGAAAACGCTCTTGTCGGCGTAGGTGGGCACGTAGTCGATCTACAAGGATCAAGTTTGTCAATGCCCAAGGAGTGAGAAACCGGGTGTTCTTTTCCTGGGATTGAACATACAACAAAGGAATTGTCCAGCGAGTCGGTGTACCAGCATAGCTTGGTCGAGTTGAAGTCCACGCCGGCGAACTCTGGGAGGAAAACCGAAACAAACTTTCTGATGGACTCCCTAGCCGGTTCCGGGACCACGCGGCAGTCCGCTGGCGGCAGGGGGACCGACCATTTCCCATCTTGGCTGAATGATGCCCCAGAAGGGGCTGGTTGAGAGTTTGTGAACTGGGGGTTTTGTTTTCGTTAATTAGTCGCAGCTCATTCAAAGTCCAAACAACCGGAACAAGGTAACCTTTATCCCACGGAACCCGATTTTGATCAGGCCGTCGGCGGTCCTGGGCAGGACGTAAACGCTGCCCGAGTCTTTGCCGGTCGGGTTGCGCGGGGTGCTCCTCCATGTGATGACGGGGAAGCGCTCGGGGGAATACTTTTCCCACAGAGCCGAATCGGTCTTGTCAACCTTGAAGGTGACCACGCTGCCTGCTGAGGACTCGAGATGGTAGGACAGCTCGGGTAGGAGCTGTGTGGTGAAGGATCCCGCTGGGTTTTTTTTTTTGGCTCAGCATTCTCGAGACCTTGAGGGGGAGTGCTGGAATCGGGTTCACTGCTCACCAGCGATAACAACGACGTCGGCCTTATGACTAGTCCCGTCCTTGGTCCTCACTCCAACGGCTTTCTTTTGGCCTGGCGTTGACGGGCTTTCCTCGACGATGCTGTCAAACGCACCCTTTTCGGGACCAAAGTGAAACGTGACGCCCCGACGAAGGGCCAGCTTGTGAAAATAGGCGCACGCCTCGCTGCACTTCGTGAAGCCGGCAAGAGAGTCGAGGACGGCTTCGTAAGTCCGGGCCGGCGAGGATTCCGGGATTCCAAAGTCGAGAAGCTTCGCGTCCCAGCCGCGCTCGCGGGCCCGCTGGCGGTCAGCAGAGTCGCTCTTGACAAACTGCGTGTCTCTCAAGCGTTCCCGCTCAAAGTTGCTCAAGGTCTCGCGCTCGAGGGGGTCGAGACTATCGGCAGGCTGAACACGGAGCATGCCGCATCCGTCGAAGAGGTTCGCCCGTTGGTCCTCGTCTTCTTCACGGCGGCGTTGCTCGTTGATCATCTCCCAGGCAGCACGGCTTTCCATGGCGAGGCGCTGATAATGGAGCTCGGCCCCGTAAGAAGCTCGAAACTGCGCAAAAAATCTCGTGAGCCGACCCGTCAGCATGGCGGCTTCGGATTCGACAAGACTCACAATCTTGTTATGGTCAACAGAGGCAGCCTGAGTACTGCCGTCCAAGTCCGGGGCGTAGTCTGTCTCGTCGTAGCGGTATCTGTCGAAGACCGTTACGCGATATTCTGCGACGCCTCGTCAGCTTCACAGCCTGCCAGCGATCGGGGGGCCGATGCCTACGGCGCTTGCTGAGAGCAACGGCTAGAGACAGGCCGAAAACGCCCGCTGGCATGACGGTTAGCCACACGACAAGCTTTAGAGTCGGAATTATCCACGCACCACCGACAATAGCGACCGATTTTGGTTCCGACATGGTGCTTTTTTTTTTCTTTCAAATGCTTCTTCGGGATGAAGGGTGGCGAGTTGTCGAAAGCGGGCAGGAAGTTATACAAGGTGTGGAGGTGGGGGGTGTGACGATGGTTTGGCGAGGTAATTATACGGATATACGCTGATGGACTTTCTCCACCGAATCCTGCCAGTCAAAGTATGTTGGTCACGGATACCATCACCGGGGAACTCGGCAAACCGATGCAATCCGAGGCCGCCAACATTCAAGCTTATATGAGTGTGCAATTCTGATCAAGGCTACACCAGAGCATCACATCAGATGAGCGACCGCCGTTCAAGTCTTATCAATCGCGGGCATTCTTATCACGGTTGTATAGCCTCATAACCCTCTCCTCTTATCCTGATCAGATGCAAGACATGGTTGACACATGGGAAGGCTTAACGACGAAAAAGGTCCCAAGGTGTGGAGATGAGAAGAAAAGCAAGCAGCTCAAGACGAACTATGGAAAGCCGCGAACGTTACCCATTATATACCGCCCCCTTTACAAAGACGGCTGGACAGTTGAGGGGGGGGTATTCCAGGTTCGGGGGGGGTACCCGAGGTGGATACTCAAAGTTCGGGGGGGGGTATTTGTGGTGGGGCCGCTGAGTTATGAAAAAAGGCTACGTGCGAATATCAACGTAATATTAAGGGCGCACACAGTGAAGAATTTTCAATTAATTAACAGCCAATCAATTGACTTTGTTTACAGTATCCACTTTCAGCTTAGCGCCAGCTCACTCTCAGTATATGCTCAACTCCAGCTGAGAAAATTTCTCCTCTTCTTTTTCTTTTCTTCAAAACCCACGAAATCGCGAAGCAACAGCAGCAACAACAACAAGGTATTGACACAATCAATGCTCATCACATTCGCAGCATATGCTCACGATATTTCAGATGTCTGCTCCCAACTTCGCTGCCGCCGGCATCGCCAACGCGGCCAACCCCAGCAGCTTCGGCCATCACCATGGTGAGCATATGCACAATCCCTGTCGAGTGGTGACACGGCATATGCTAACCTCATGCAGGCCCCATCGTCAATCCAAACCCCGACTACATCCCTTCTGGTATGAACCCTGTCCCTGCTGATGCGACGCATATGTTGAGCACTGACTTGTCATGAAGATGTCCAGGAGGCCCATGACGCCGGTCGTTCTTGTAAGTTCCCAGCTTTATCCTGGTGCATGTCCAGCATATGCTAACTTCTCTCTCTGCAGATACCGTCACTGCCGAGATGAACGCAGGTTTGTCAATTCGAGGAGGATCAGGAATACCACCAGCATATGCTCACCACACGCCCAGCTGCCCCCAACGCCGGAGCCAAGCTCAGCTCGGTCAATACTGGAGTGTACGTGGACATGGACCCAGCATCGACCTTGCATATGCTGACTTGATGCCCAGCTGCGACATCGTCGTCACCCCCGAGACCGGCGCCATGTGCGGCACCGTTTTCAATTCTCAGCCGGCTGTAAGCATACTCTTTGCATATGCTCATTCTATGCTAACACAGCATCCAGCTTCGCCGCCACATGCGCACCGCCCACCCTGGCGCTAGTAAGTGTACCAACCAAGCATACACAGAGCATATGCTAACCATGTTCTAGTTGAGAACCGCCCCCGTGTCAATACCAACGTTGCGGAGGAGGCGGCTGGCAAACTGTATGTACCATGCATATGCATATCACATCCGCAGCATCCACTGAGCATATGCTGAATTCATACCAGCGCGATCCAGAACTGGGTTCGCTCCCTCGGCTGGCGTGAGGCGGATTACGTCCGTGAACCTGTGTATGTTCTCAACATCCCCTCAGCATATGTACAGCTAACACTAGATCAGTGCTGGTCCCCCTGGTGGCCTCCTCGAGGTCTACTGTGACGGCATGGAGGCGCTTGCGTAAGTATTTCCTGAGCCCATGCTTTGCATATGCTGAGCTAATGCCTGACATCAGCCGCACCGATGCCAACTTCGCCAACGCGTATGGCTACCACTTCCATCGCGAGGTAAGTACACACACACTGAGCATATGCTCGACACAAGTCCGGAGGATGCTATTTATTTTGCCATTTATTACAATTTACCTTTTGACATACTGACACACCTAGGCACCACCTGAAGGTGCCAGACTCCAGAGAGGGGTTGTTGTGGGGAAGGTGTTACAGGATGTACCAACGTCTACTGTCAATAGACGGGGCATGCATCCAGCATATGCTAGATGCATGCCTGGTAAATGCCCTGTACCATCCTCATCACGACAATCCCGATCTGTCTCAGAACCGGCCACAACCAAACACAAGCAGGGGATATGGGCAGCATATGCTGGAAACTCACAGGGCATATGTGGGATGCTAACAAGAAGACAGCGCGGCGGAGGATCTGCGCCCCTTCTTCTCGCAAGAGAAAGAATGTAAGTACATTTTGGCATTATCGCAGCATGGACCTAGCATATGCTAACAATATGTAGCGCCCTGGCCCTGCTCGTGAGGAGTCCCCTGAGACCCCCACCAAGCGCCCCGCCGTCGCGCCCAAGAAGAAGGCTGGTATGTTCTCAGCATTCGCCCAGCATATGCACAGTACTGACTTAGCATAGCTGCGCGCAAGACCCCGGTCAAGAAGAAGGGCGCCGCTGTTGCCCCGAAGAAGCACATGACTCGCAACCGTACGTATTCTAAACATGCTCCCAGCATATGCACAGCTAATGTCGAATAGAGTCCAAGGGTGTCCAGGAGGAAATCGAGTTCAAGGCTGACGAGGTTGATGGTGAGATCTGAGCATATGCTCGGCACCTTCTGCGCACCTTCTGAGGTCAAACTATGGACAAGCCAGGCATATACTGGGCCTGTGCTCCTACCATACTAGAATTGAGCTGGAGTTAAGGATGGACTGAACTTTACGTCAGCATATGCTGAATTCATACTGCACACTAGCTTTCTTATACGAATTGAGACGGTACTTTACACATACTATGCATATGCTGGTGATATGCTGACCCTATGCCTGGCTTAAATCCTGCTCAAGTCGCGCTACTTCTGCCTCTAATTCCTTAATCTGCTTTTCGCGTCTTAACCGCTCAACCTTATACTCTAGCTCCTGGATTCGGATTTCATCTTGCTCTCTTTCTGTACGAATACGCTGTTGTTGGGAACGGGCTTGTGTTCTTTGCATAAATGCAGAAACCTCCCGCTGGCCCATTGATTGAGAGTAGGTAGCTCGCTTCCGTGAATGTGAGCGTGACGTAAGTGGGGATGATGCTATGGGTGATGCTGGTAAGGGTGGAGATGATGCTAGGGATGGGGTTTGTGCGAGTGGGGTTGATGCCTGGGGAGTGGCGGGCATATGCTCAGGTGATGCTTGGGATATGCTGGGGCTTGCCTCAGTTCCTTCTACACTATCATCCGTACTATCTTCAATACTAATAATTGGGGTATCGTATGGGTTGTGTGGATTAAATGGAAGGGTAGGGTTTTCTTGACGTCGTTGGGCTTGAGTAACCTGTTTTTTTTGCGTTTTTGCTAATGCCCGGGTATAGCGCGCAGTCTGAGTTTTATTCCGCCACGATGACTTAATTCCAGTTGTAAGTTGGGCCTTAGTCTTAGCAGCTTGTTGGAATATATGTAGCTTAAGCCTAGGATATAGTTAGCATATACTCTACTATTATAAGGAATATACTATACCGTAATACAGCAGTTAGAAGTGGAAGCCGTTTTCCAACTGCCCAATTGTCTTGATTATGGCTGGATTCAACAATATTATCATACTTCCGTGCTAAGACCTTAGCATCAGGGTCAATATCGCCAATTTCTAATGCAAGCCCACACATAATCCATCGAGCCTTTTTTCCTTTAAACCAAGACTTAGTCTCAGGATATTGTGAGGTAATGCCTGCAATATGTGCTGCATATGCTGACGCTGTACGTGACTCCCATAATCTCCAAAGCTCATGCTCAGCTGGGTGGTCTGGGAATTTCTTACGCCAATTCCGCCGCACATGGACCTTACAGAAGATAAGGATATGGCAAAGGTGTTCATCCCAGGTCCATGAGGGGTAAAGTTCAGAGAGGTAATCCCCAAGACCTAGCATCTAGTTAGCATATTCTACGCATATGTCTAGCATATGTAGAGCTTACCCCCTGCTTGCTTCGCATCCATATCCATTGTAATTGCGTAGATTGGGAAGCTTCCAGTTGGATTAATGTGATACCAGTCTCTTCGGGTACCAGATACCTTATAAAGCTGCTAAAAGCATTCTTCAAATAAGACCTTATATCCATGCCGCGAGTGCCAGTTAGTCCAGGCGTAAACATATGAGTCGATATCTAAGTACTGTTAGTACATATGCGTAGCATATGCTGGGCATGGGTAAAGCATACTCTGAGTCTCCGCATTCCATCCACAGATCTTAAAGGTGTTGGTTTCTCCTTTCACCATCTTAAAAGATAGATCAACCTCAAGAAACTGTGCCTTTAAAAAGGCTATAGCCTGGGTCTGCTCAATACAGATAATAAGAAATCTACCATCTGGCCCAGAGATCACCTTACGAATCCATCTATCCTCTTTTAGCTGCCGCTGGTCAAAGGCATATTCACGCATAACACCTAGTAAATATTTAGTATATACTAAGTATTATTAGTCTATATGCCTAGCATATGCTACTTACCTGCAAAGTTACTACCAGCAGGGAAATTTAGTAGCCGAGCCCTACGAATAAGAACACCAATAATATCCTCATTCTGTAAGGATGTGTGAATGGCTTGGATTGCGCTTACGCCAAACCTACGGTATACCTCACGGATCCCTGGATTCATAAGTAGTAATCCTATATATAGTTAGTATGAATAGAGTATATACCTAGCATATGCGTAACTTACGTGGTGTTAAAGTTGCAATTTCTGGATCGTCCTTTAGGCTAAGTATAATACGGTCTGCCAGCCAAGGTGGAAGGGTTGTTGGTAGAGGTGGAATATGTGAATGGGACCCTCGGCAGAGTAATAAGACAAAAGGGAAGCGATTCTGGTTAATAGGGATATAAATATCCATTTTAACGTTACACTTATGCTTTTGAATACCTCCACGGCCTACGCCAGGAGGATGTTGGTAACCTAGATGTTAAGTTAGATCTAAGTATCTACTAAGCATATGCGTAGTATATGCTTACCACATGTTTTCCTTGTGCTTGACATTTTCCCAACCCAGACACACTTAGTACTCCAACCATGTACCCGACCTATTAAGCAAAGCTGTCGCAAATACTCAATATTAATCTGGCTTTGGAAGCGTGGAATACTATATGACGTATGCCAAGTCTCAGTATTACTTGATCGTGGGCAGCCAATAAAGGTAACCTATTTATTTTAGTTAGTATATAACTTAAGAGTAGCATATGCGTAGTATATACCTACCTCATTACGAGTATACACCTCAAACCTCTGTCCCTGACATGTGTAGGTGTCTAGATCACCATTCTGACCTAGTTGCTTGCATGGATGACTAATATCCCAAAGGTGTTTGATTGACTCAAAGTATCTAGAAAGAATAGGGTAAGCATATACATAGCATATACATAGCATATACAGTGCATAAGTGAAACTTACGCCTCAGTCTGAGACTGGATATGCTCTGGAAGTGTTGGAATAATTGCCATCCTTCGTTCCATCTGTTGTAGCCTTTGATGAACTTGGATAGTATTACCTCTATCAAAAAGCCTATGAGGCCTTAAGAGAGACGTGCGGGTAAATTTACAGTGTTTAACCCCACTACAGGCAAGGGATTGGTGCCAAACCTGATTATTATTAGGTGTATTTCT
This sequence comes from Colletotrichum echinochloae, assembly GCA_016618095.1. NCBI lineage: Eukaryota > Fungi > Ascomycota > Sordariomycetes > Glomerellales > Glomerellaceae > Colletotrichum > Colletotrichum echinochloae. The sequence goes on from JADEZT010000004.1 coordinate 5,734,601, forward strand.
AGTATAAGATTAGCATATACCTAGAATAAGTTAGGAATATTCTTAGTAAGTATTACCTTAATACCTGGCATGACTGTTTTGATATACGCTCCTTATACTTTGTTGAGTATTGGATAGTATCTGAAAGTACCCTAACAAGCTCTTTGGCCTCTTCTTCTGTAGTATCTTCTGTATTGGCACATGATGTAATACTATGAAGGATTCCAGTATGTGAGGTAGCTGGATAGAGGGGAGTAGTAAGATGGTCTTGAATAGACCTTGCAGCAGCCCTACCACGCCCTTTAGCACTAAGAAGAATGCCAAATCGCTTAATTGATTCCTAGAATAGTGTTAGTATATATAGAGTATAGGTACAGCATATGCTTAACTAGTACCTTTGTCTGACCCATATGGAATAGTAGGTCTGGGGCAGCAGAAGGGTAGCTGCCGTGGGGAAGCCCGTTTAGCCAAAAGGAATCCTATTAATATTAATATAGTAAGAGGTCTTAAATAGAGGATTTACTTACATCATTCAACCATCTACCTAACATATACTGAGCACCTGCTAGGCGACTACTTGTACCTGTAGTATCATCCCCAATGTCGTTATATCTAACATCATCTGCCCAATTTTCATCGTCAGATAACTCAGAGGGGTGAACAGAGGTAATAGAAAGACTGTTATCACTACTAGTACAGTCTGGAATGTCGTCCATAATCTGAACATAGGGGAAGGAGAAGTTAAGAAGAAGTTAAGCTCAATCTAAGCATATGCTGAGAAGATGCTCTTATATACACCTACTAAAGTATTACCGTTATTATAATTAATTTATAAGCCTTCTGAGTTTTCATCTGACCGCCTTTTTCTGTGCCCTTTGATCCTTGATTTAGATATTGTATAGTGGAGCATATGCAACGCATATGCTTAGGGTATGTTCCACTAATGCTACACTCATGACTCATTTCTAGCCTGTTATGACTCGTCCCCTGGCCTGTTGCTGAGATACTGTGCCACGTAATTTGTGCTCTGTATAAGGTGTGCATAAGTTTAATTCCCCCCTGGGAGCTTTCGGCGAAACCTCGGGTACCCCCCCCTCAACTTGGAATACCCCCCGACGAACTGAAAACCCTACAAAGACCACCCAGGATAGATGGATCAAACCATCCCAAAATTCAACCGTCAACTCCGTGCTGTGAATGTTGATGCAACCCTTTTTTGGTACAAACAGGAGCGTGCGCCGGCTTGCAGTGTTTTTTTTTTTTTACAAAAGAAAAAAGGTAAGAAACATGTTCCATATGAAGCCAACACACATACCGACCAGAGCCCTATACCCCACAGGCACCAGGGCAAAGTTGAACAGGGCCACCAGCGGCCAGAACTGCCAGGCGGCCTTGATCAGGTCGAAGATCCTCTCCCTCCAGATCTGGTAGACCAAGGGCGAGAAGCCGAGGCGCAGGGCCGAGGTGATGATGAGGAAGGCCGAGTTCATCATGAAGAGGCCGACGGTCTGGTCGACCAGGATCTTGCGGGCGACATTGAAGTAGTTCTTGGACGGCGGCCTGTCGGGCTTCTCGACCTTTGGCTCGACGATGGAGGCCTTCCTGCCGCGGCCCTTGGCGGCGGCGTTGTTGGGGAACCTGTCCTCGAGGAAGTGCTGCCACCAGTAGTTGATGTGGCCCTGGATGAAGCCAAAGGTCGCGAACTCGAGCACGCGGCGCACGTCGAGCGGGGGGCCGCCGGCCGAGTGCTGCTGCCTGTGCTGGTTGACGATCTGCGCCGTGAGGTTTGCGGTGCCCTTGAGCAGGGATGACTGGACCGCCGTGGCGAGGATGGAGGGCATTATTATGGCGGCGGCGGCGTCGTCGTCGAAGGGCTGGAATGCGAGGCGGCCTCGTCCGGCGTGTTTTCAAAAGAGTTCAAAAAAGTTGCGGTGTGTGTTTCCAATTGGGACCACGTTGTACACTTACCTAGGTACCTAGGGGGGGTACACTAGTACACTACATACATGCCACGGGAGAAGCCAATCTCGGTACGTCTACTGCTCCACAGGTGAGACAGGCAAGATTAGCCTACCCCTCGACCCTTGTAAAACTCCCCAGAGATCGACAATTCCGGGTGGGGGGGACCCTGACTGACGCAAATGAGAGTATACTTGTAGTACAGTAGTTAACTGGGTAAACTAGGATTTCAATCGGGGTCAGTAAAAGTATCGAAAGCACCCGTCGGTATGTAGAATATTTACGGTTTGCTCATTATACTACAAGAACCGTGTTTTGGGGGCTAATATAGCATTTCTCACTTTGACCCCTTGACCCAGCAATCCACCACCACAAAAACGCTGCACCCCATCCACGCTTAGCAGATGTTGCGGGCTCCGTTGCCAGAGAGGTTCCACCTGATGTTGGAACCGCAGGGCGACTCGCGCACGCTGGTGCCGTCGACCCTGGCGGTGATGGAGATGTCGCGCGTGTTGGGGAACTCGGAGCGGGCCGAGATGCGGACCTCGCCGCCGCCGTTGACGGTGCCGCCCCTGATGGTGACGCCGTAGCAGTTCTCGATGAGGATGGCGTTGTTGCCGTTGTTGGCCAGGTCGATGGTCCCGATCTCGGCGCCCCCCGACTGCGACACGCAGAAGATGCCGCGCCCGCCGCCGCGCGAGACCACCCTGGTGACGAAGACGTTTGTGCTGTAGCCGCCGTTGGCGAGCTGCCCGTTGTTGTTGGCGAACCGGAGCGTCGCGTACCCCGTGCCCGCCCCGACGTTGTTGCCGTCCACGAGGCCGACGCGCGCGTTGGTCGTCTCCTGGAGCAGCAGCCCGGACTCGCCGCAGTTCCTGGCGATGACCTGGTCGATGGTGAGGCCGTCAATGTTCCACGTCTCCACGGCGTGGCTGCCGGCCCCGGTGACGGTGACGGTGCCCATCCTGACGTTGTAGTTGGCCGGGTTGTCGCGGTCGAAGCGGATGCCGAGGCCGCCGCTGAGGTTCATCGTGATGGCCCCCAGCGTGAGGTCCCTGGTGCCGTAGAAGCGCAGCCCAAAGTACGGGTTGCCGGTCATGCTGAGGTAGGGGATGCTGACGCCCGACGCGTTGAGCACCTCGATGGCCCCGCGGCCGCTGCGCACGACGGCGTTGATGGTCCCGCAGCCCTCAAACGTCTTTCCGCTCCCGATGCTGATGGTGCCGGCGCCGATGGACCCCGACGCCATGACGGAAACCCGCTGGCCGCTGCTGATGGAGTCGACCGCCGCCTGGATCGCGGCGCGGTAGTCGGAGCCCGAGTAGACCTGCGTCGAGCCCCTGGTGGCCACAAACGAGTTTCCCGACCCGGTCACCCTGGCGTTGGGCGTGCCGGCACCGCACTGGCCCGCGACGGAGGAGGCGAGCGCCAACACCGCCGTGAGAAGGGAGAACTTGGCCATGACTGCGGAATATCTGAACGAATTGCTAAGGGGGTTGGCATTCGAGGTGTCAAGTGCTGGTAAGCCTTCTCGGTGACCGACCCGGTAGACCACCGCACTATATACCCCAAAGACTGATGGCACAACGCTCACATCGAGGTGGGAGACGGTGATGCGCCAGATGCGCACCACTCCGGTAGATGCTCCCCTTGCACAGGCACATTCGTTTGGAGGACGAGATTGGGCCGTTTCGTAGATGCGCCACTGAACGGGCATGTAACGTCCGCTTTCGTTGCCGAACCTAGACACAGCTCGACGTGGCCACAAGACCCGGGCGGGCTTAGGGAGGGGGAAGCATCATGACCGACCAAGTGGCTGCCAGGTCGGTTGAATGTTATGCGAATGGAACGCTGGCAAGCAGAAGCAACGAGGGATGTGCTTATTCTAGGACTTTGACCTTCCCGGTCCATACCCTCGAAAACTTGTGTACTTTGGCTCGCATGTTGGGTCTCGGCATCACGCTGGCTCGGCTTGGCAGTGCTGCGGGGGAAGGGAGGGGAGGGGAGTGAGTCCAGGCGGGAATCGATGCAGACATCTCGCGGGAGACGTTCCGAGAACGTGGCCAAAAAAAAAACAAAAAAAAAAAGAGGACCTTGATAATTGTGAACTTGATTACAGCTGGCGGCGCTGCGTTATAATTCATTATTCCATCACCTCTGCTTGGGCTCACGTACCATCAAAAGAGTTTACTCTTGCTCGGTAAACAACATCAACCCAAGCCTAGACGAGCAGCACTATATCCAACGAAATGTCGAGCCTTGGCGGTACAGTCGACATGCTGGTTTCAGGGGGCTGCGTCTCACGTAGACAACACTGTCCGCTCCAAGACTCAGTCAGCCATTTGCCGGTGGGAGTTCAAGGATGCGGGGTGTATCATTCTACGAACTCGGGGCCCGGCATCTTGTGCTCCGTGTGGAGGGGAACGCCACCGGGAGACGGTCTCTAGTCCTTTTCAGGTCATGGGCCATGACGTGTGTGCGTCGGGTATCTTGGCCGGATCGTTTGGCTGGCGGCCAGATGCCCCAGGGGGGCGCAATTAGACTCGGGCAGGGTAGGTCGACTCTATTTAGTGGGCACCTGCACGATACTCTCTCTCTCTCTCTCTCTCTCCCGCCTTTTGGAGGTTGTTCCTCTGCGCTTCCTCCGACGGCTGGGAGCATGCAGGGTTGGATCTTCACCGTCATTCCGTGAGGTGACTTCTGACAGCTCCAGCGTGCCGCCCGACAACTTCTGTGCTGATTGGCGGTCCAAGATATAGACAGAGCTGGTCCTGTAGAAGGCAGTTCGAATTACTCCGTCTTGGCGCACTATAGACAGCCCCTCACCGGTAAATCCAAGTCCGGTCTGTCTCTGCTGCCGACGCTTTCAGGTGAGCAGTTTGAACATGATTACTTTTTCACAGCATATTACAGGGTATTGATAGTAGTGATGAAGCTTAGAGCACCCGCTTCCCATGACGGTCTAGTCGGAATGCTGGAACCCCGACTGGTTTCCCTTGGGAAGAATCAGCGGATCATAGTCAGTCGGCGCCTCGGTGGAAGCGGGACCGAGTGAAACGGTCAAGGGTATAATACCACACTCGAATGGATATTGGCTGGTTCATTGACACATTCTGCCTATCCCATCTCAAGAGGCAGTGATCGGATGAAACTCCAGTGTTAACTCGGTGAAATAGAGTATATGCCGCGCGAATCGTGGTGTGTTCAGGTCCGTCTTGGCATTGCCTAGTGTCCATCGCGAATAGTGTAGGGTTGTTGGCAATGAGCCAAAGTTGCACGCCGACCAAGTTTTTATAGGACTAGAACGATTTCCGGAATATGCAAGAGATTCGGAAGTCTTTCTCCGACAAGACTGTTGTCGTCGCTTATACTCCAAACTCAGCCCAGACGCCAATTGGTTCGGGCCAAGGGTATAAACAAACAGCCTTCTCGGCGTGTAGCGAGCGAGTCAGATGTATAAGCAAGCCATAGGCACAAGCAGCTGTCAACCATACTGTCGCGACATGAGCCGTGATTGGGCAGCGGGAGGTTGTTTAACCTTTGCCCCAAGGTCACCGAACTGCCATAGAGACTCTTTGGGCGGCAAGGTTTGATCAAAGGCAAAGAAAGCTTGAGTGAAAATAAGGTGAAGTGTGTCCCCGGTAAACGTCTCTCTTCCGCGTCGTGTTTTGGGGCGGAAAAGCTTACAAGCGGCGGCAACGTGTTGTTGTAACATTTTGCTTTCGCGTTGTACTCTGTTTTTTTTTCTCGTCTTCTTCGTCTCTTGTTTTTCATTCACTCAAGTTGTTTTGTCCAGCCAAAATTGGGCCAGCCACTGCAACAAATGCTTTCCGTCATTTCTTTTTCTCTGCTTCGTCAACCCACTCCACCCACACAAGATGGGCCCAAGAACGAGGATTCCCGATTTCCGCGCCGCGATTCGCGATGCTTGGGAGAGCATGAGCGGCTCTTGGTGCCAGCAAGGCGCAGCTTCCGAGCTTACACAAGCAATCAACGAGACGCTCAAGATTTGGGAATGCCTGGCCATTGGGTTGCTGGCCCTCGACCTTCTCATCACCCTCTACGGCATCGGCGCTAAGATCCCCGACGCCGTCCTGCCCATCTCGAACGAGGTCGCTCTCGTCTCCTTCGCCGAGCTGATTGTCCTTCTGCAGCTCATGCAGCTCCTACTTCCCGTGTATCCCGCCGACGAGTTTGCCACGTTCACTGTCCCCCAAAACACCACCGACCAGGGCGTGTGCAAGTGGGTCGCGGGCCTTTTTGGACTGCAGGAAGCAGAGTTCCGGCCGAAAGGCGACGCGGGCGATCTGTGTGCCTTTGGCGTGTTTCTCTTGCCAGTCGGTGCTACTGCCGCGTGGAAATGGCGAAGGCTTCGTCGTCGTCGGAGGGAGGCCAGGATGGAAGAGCAAGCGGCGCTACGTGCGCGTGTGTTTCGTTTTTGGGATGCTGGGAGACTCGATGATCCAGGGCTCTGACGCCGATGCTATTCCATTTGAATTCTTTTCGACCGAGGACATGGTTGCTATGGCTGGGTATAGATCGGGGCGGGCGTCTCTGGTTTGGAGGATACTACAACTATGGAAAGATGTTTAGAGTTCCTGGTAAAGTTGGCAATATCAGCGGACACTTTGTGCATAGAACGGTATCAAAGTTTGTACTGTATGTGTCATGGATAATGAATGACATTGTGCCTCATAAACATCTCTAGTGAGCACATTGAAAGGTTTTTGAAGACTTGAAAGTTGCGATGAATACAGCAACCTTGTTCCCAACTACTTCGTGTAGCCCGAAGCCATGATCCCTTTGGTTATAGCGAATCAGCTTCACTGGCTTGGACTGGCTTGTTCTTTTCGTAAAAGGGTTTCTTCTGTGGGCTTTGGAGTGAATTGCAGCCACTGGTTTCCGGCAGAGACTGTGAGAGATGTCTGTTCTCTCATTCACACCTCAGCCCCAATAAGCTCTCTCTCACTTCACTCTTTCGTCCAGGCAAACAAGAGAACTCACCTCACCTTGACATCCAGCCGATGCATATTTAGTCGTGCCTTCCCGAAACGCAATTCACTCGTACCTCCTCACACCATCAGCTCCACTCCCAATCAAGTCCTCTTCTTTTACGCACCAGAAAAGCTTTCCCTTCACACACACCACAAGCTGGTACTCTGGGCAAAACGACCCTCCGACCCTCACACAATAACAGAGAACCAAGCAATCAAATCATCCAGCATGGCCGACATCATTCTTGGTGCCTTCTGGTAAGTTCTTTCAATAACCTTGGCTGTGAGAAAATGAGACCAACACTAACACATGCCGACACACCAGGGTTTGGTACACCTACGATGAGGCTCTCACCAAGTACTTGGCAAAGAAGACAAAGCCCATCCCCGTCCCCGAGAACCCTTCCTACCAGAGTACCGACGTCAGCATCGTCATTGCGACCATTGACACCCCGGACTCCTTCACCGACTGCCTCCGTCTGTGGCTCGCCAACCGCCCAAAGGAGATCATCATCGTCACAATCGACCGCGACCTTCAGCGCGTCTATGACCTTGTCAAGCCCGTCATCACTGACGGTGACGACCGCATCAGCGTCATGACCGCCGACTACGCCAGCAAGCGCCACCAGATGGTTGTCGGCATCAAGCAGGCCAAGGGCAGCATCATTGCTCTCGTCGACGACGACGCCTTCTGGAACACTTTGCAGGTGCTCCCACACCTCCTTGCGCCCTTTGAGGACCCCAAAGTTGGCGGCAGCTTTGGCAAGCAGAGGTGAGTGGAAAAGAACAAACAAAACCACAATCCACCCCTTGATGAATGATTGGGTTGGACTGACTTTTCGCAGCGCCCTCATCCCTCTGAAGCGCCGAGACCCGGCCCTCGTCACTCCTTGGGAGGTTGCGTCCCTCCGCTCTCTTGACAACCAGAACGCCATCCAGGCCATCCGCTCGGCTGCTGATGGCGGCTGCTTCTGCATGGTCGGCCGCACCATGGTCTTCCGCGCCGAGGTCGCCGCGGACCCCCGCTTCCTCCACGCAATCACCACCGACACCTGGCGCGGCAAGATCCTCAACACCGGCGATGACTCCTTCATCACTCGCTGGCTCCAGACCAAGGGCTGGGACATTGCCGTCCAGAACGCCCCCGAAGCCGAGATAACCACCGTCGTCTTTGACGACTCCAACTTCTTGCGTCAGCTCGTCCGCTGGCAGCGCAGCGCCATCCAGTCGTTCCTCACCACTGCCTTCTATCAGCCCGGCCTGGGAAAGATTGCCAAGTACGTTAGACCCGACCGTGATCTCAAAAAGCCTGACACCGATGACTGACTCGTTTCGATAGGAAGCACCCTTACATGGCTCGCAAGCTCGTCGAGCGCCTCCTTCGTCCCATCCTGGCTTGGATTCACATCTTCGCCTTCATCCAGGGCTTCCGCAACAACTCAGCCGTTGCGTGAGTATCCCCCCCCGTGGTTCTCCTTCTGATTTTATTGACCATTCGTGATGCTGACTTTCTCCCTCCGCAGGTACTTCACCTTCTTCTGGTACGCCTGGGGCTGGATCAGTGTCTACAGCGGCTTCGTTGACCGCTTTCCCTTCGTGGCGCGTCATATCTGGGCTTGCTTCCTGCTCGATAACGCCCACCCCATCCTTGATCTCTACGCTTGGATCACTCTGTCCACCGAGGCTTGGGGCACCCGCAACGAGGACGCTTGAACGGGAAGCCCGGAGCACCTCACTTTTTCTTTGGTGGAACACAAGCCTGATGATGCTTTGACTGGATCGCGGGGCTGCCGTCTGCAGCATGGCGTTTACGGATAGATGAGCTCTCGCCGGGAAAGGAACGAATCCTGCACTATAGATGGTCGAGGGAGAAGATGAATTGATGAGGCCACTGGAGGCCAATTCTTCTCCATGTTCTGTCCGGATACGCGAGAAGCAGACTTCCATCATTTGTACGGGTGACTCGAATATATGCGACTGATTGTGAACCAGAACGGGGAGCCGGATGTGTACGTAGCTCACTTATCCAAAGAGTCAACGCGGCGTAGCAACTTGAGGCAATAAACATGTTCCGAGTGTGCGACCTCGAGGGCAATCTGGTTTCGAAAGGGGGTATCATGTTCTATTGGAATGAAGAGCTGTAGTTTTCCACGCAGTAGTCCTTTTCTTCCCTTTCTTATTCTAGCCTCTCTACGCTATTATCATGATGTTCCGGCATCGTCTCACCCGGGCGTCATGTCTTTACAAAGTTCGTTCGTCTATCGGATGCCGTCTTCCGTTCTCGGCCAAACTCATCTTGTCTCTAGACCGTCCGGACCAAGTCCACCCCTCAGCCGGCACGACCCCATGCTCTCTCCCCCTCCTCTCGACATATTTTACTGCGCCTTCTTCACGGTACCGGCGCGGTCGTCAGACGTCAGGTCCCTGATCAGCCTCATGTACCAGCTCGCCCCGTAGGCCGTGAAGATGTGCCACCACCCGTGCAGCTCCAGCAGCCAGGCGAGCGGCAGGCCGAGGTCCCTCCGCGCGGCGCGCAGCTCGGCGCAGTACTCGAGGTCGATGTGCCACAAGGTGAAGCCGAGGATGAGGATGGCGCAGGCCTTGGCGAACCGCCACATCAGGGCGGCGCGCTCGGGGGCGGACCAGCGGGCGGTGGCGTAGACGAGGAAGAGGGTGCGCGGCCAGACGAGGGTGAGCAGCGCGGAAAAGGTGACGACGTGGATGAGGATGTCGCCGGAGCGGACGTAGACGACGGCCATGACGCCGATGCCGAGCCACAGGGCGGCGGCGAGGGCGGCGCCGACGGGGCGCGACTGGCGGAAGACGTAGAGCGGCTGGACGAGGGAGCCAGCGAGCACGAGCATGGAGAGGTCGTCGAGGAGCTGCGTCTCCTGGTGCATGGTGCCGTGGAAGACGCCGGAGAAGACGCCGACCAGGAGGAGGCCGACGGACTGGATGTCGAGCCTCTTGTACCACGGCACCGCGGCCTGCGGCTTGGCGCGGGGGTACCTGAGCGCGAGGTAGACTAGATGGCGGTGGGGGGGTTTTGGTGAGCAATTCGAACGAGCCAGGGTGTGCCGAAATGGGGCGGGAGAAGGGTGATTGATGGATGCAACTCACTGTAGGTGGCATTGGAGAGACAGTTGATGAACTCGGCGATGTAGCGCGTTAAGAGGTAGTCTTCCTCGCAGAAACTAAATGAGAGAGAGAGAGACAGAGGGTCCACGTCAGCAATCTGCTTCCCTCCCCCTCCTTTGCATCGTGAGTGAGAGACGCCAGCTTACTTGGCCTTGCTGGTCGGGTAGCCCCAGATGCCATCGCCGGCAGTCGGGTCGCTCACAAAGCGGAGGGTCTGGTGCTTGTGGCTCATGGCGACGTCGGGGGGGCAAGCGACGTTCGGTCCTTGGCGTTTTTCTGACGAGGACGTTCCTTTTCCCTTTCGTGATGTTGACTGCGCCGCAAGGAGGGGTGGGGGGGGAACGCGTTGCGTGATCACGACGCGACTTGAGATTATTCCACGGGTCGAGGGACGGCGGGGTTTCTGGCCTTTGCAAGGTCCTCGAGTCGTGTTTTGAGAGGTTTGGTGTCTCGGAAACGACTGCTATCTGGGTTGTTGTTCGCCTGGGCTCTTATCTCTTCTCACCCCTTTGAAGCCTCAACCGAAGATGACAACAACGAACGTCGGTTCACGAAGCGAGAAAAAAGGGAAAGGAAAAGAGTGGGGCACATGGGGTAGGGGGCCCCACTACATACAGGGAGCGCGGTCCGCTGCCCCGCGGAGCCCGGGGGAGGGGGGCCGGCATAGCCGGCTGCGGCTTCTTGGATCCACCGGTCGTGGCTGGGCCGAGGTGTCTCTGGACCGGGCCAACTTCCTCTCTCTCTCTCTCTCTCTCTCTCACTTGCTCGGTCAGGCAGCACGTAATGTGCCGGTGAGACGGTCCGCGGACGCCAGTTTGGACAGTCAATCTCGACATGAGGTGAATTACCGGTCGCACGTGGCATGTTGCCGACGTGACGATACAACACGATTTCTTACACACGTCAATGTGAATTTCCTTGCTTCAGTGCCCCCTCTTTTTCGTCCCGACTTACCTACATCGAACCAGCTCGCCGCTCAACCTTCTCTGCGGGTATCCAACGCGTCCCCGACCTTGACCACCCGCACCCTGTTCCGGTCCAGGAACTGCTCCGTGTCCTTGCGCAGCCTCTCCTCCACCGTCCCCGCCCCCGTCGCGGCGAAGAACGCCTGCGCCGCTTCCTCGTCCTTGAACCCGACCTCGACCACGGCGTCGCACTCCTCTGGCCCGCCCGACGGCGCCTCTCCCGTCGTCACCTCGGTGAGGGTCCTCGCCGGCGACCGCTCGATGTACCGCCGCGAGTGGAGCGACGGGAAGAGGGAGCCGGTGAGCTCCCGCGCGAGGGGTATGTGGATGTACTCGTAGTGGTCGCTGAACTCGGCGTGTGTGATGCCCTGTTTCCGGTAGAGGAAGAGAAGGAGGCGGTAATCCATTGCTTGCTTTCGCGGCTTAGGTACTCGCGATACACTGGGTTGGGTTCGGGTTGACGGGCATCAGACATAGTCGTTGGCACGGCGGGGTGTCTGGTGTCTTTTGTAGGAGCATAAAAGTTTAAACCCGCATCCAAGCCATACGGATCACCAGCATCTATTAATCAACGCCTCACCGGCCTCGGTCCGAGCGGCGCCCACGTTTTCTCGGATGATGAAGGTGCCGTTCGCTCATCATCTCATCTTGTGTCTTCCATGACGTTATATAGACTTATTAGCTTCTTATCAAACTAACCTTCAGTGGAAGTAGGGCCTTTTACTAATAATCTCTTATTCTTTTATTATAATATTTGTCTATATGGATTAGGGAAAAACGCTTTTGAGTGACGGCTTAGTTAGCATATTAGTCACTACTAGTTGGCGCAACTTGGCAACTAACTATCTGGGAAATGCCCGGCCATGACGATCCCCTTGGCGCACTCCTAGAAATGAAGGCCTCGTAGTTGGCCTGTTGGCCTACTCTACCGCTACTGAGGAGAGGTACATCTAGGCGATACATGTTATTTTGCCTCAAGCGTGCTAATTGCCAGATGCCATCGCAGAGTAGAACGACGTACTCACCGTATGCAGCGAATAGACTGCCGGCGGTAGGACGACCTCTGTTTGTATCCAAGTCCCCGAGGGTGATATTTGCAGTCTTTTATACTTTCCCTCTGCACCTTATTATCTGGCTGAGGCTCATTGATGTCAAGGCATAATAGCTTTGCTCGTAAGTACATATTATGCCATTCCACGAAAGATAACGGATTCTGATTATATGTTGTTGCAGAACTCAACAACTTATCGTTCGAAAACCCTCCCAAGTTGGCTTGTGGTTACGAGAAATGCATCACAAAAACCAAATGGCAGCACAACACAATTACCACAAATTATGAAGAAGTGTCCATTCCGGGGAACCCCTTTTTTCAAAGTGTGATCTAACCTCGTCATCCCACCTACTCTCTCCGCTAACAATGAAGAAAGCCTCCTGTCCCGTCATGATGAAGTAAGTAGTAGATCCAAGTGCCCTCGGTGAGTGCACCACACAAAGAGATTCCAAACAGCCAAAAGCGACTACGGTGTAAGCTGCAAGCGCCTGGTACTGCCTACAACTATGAGCCGGTAGAAGTACTGTCCCAGGCGCTGGCATACTGCCCACACTTTGACAACAATAACAAGCATCGCTACTCCACTCGATCGGTTGTGTTGCATTCTAAACCATCCTCTGTGATATAGATACTGTTGATATTGAATTATGTGGCCTTGGACCCGTCTTCTAAGCGCGACGATGTATAATTATGTACACCCAGGTCAAGCGACGAACCTAAACCCCCGGGTCAAAGTCTGAACTATTAAATACCCCGTTCTCCCATGGACGACATCATCCCCACCCCCCCCACCCCCCCAAAAAAAAGAGCGAAATCTTCTAGTTCTTGTTGTTGACGGGGGGCACCTCGACGGAGGCCGGGTCGCCCTTGGCGATGTCTTCGGCGACCTTCTTGGCGGCGCCCTTGTTGCCGACGCTGTTGAGCCACTTGTCGAGCTTGTATTGGTCGAGGATGCGGAAGCCCCTGACGGCGGGGGGGAGCACCTTGGTGCACTCAACCAGCTGGTTGATGTTGTTGACGCCCAGGAGCGAGAGGCGGATGTATTCACGGGCGTAGTCCTACGGGATTCCATGTCAGCACTGCCGTTCACCGTCGCCAGTTGAATCATCTGGAGGGTGAGGGGAGGGGTATGCTTACCTCGTTCCAGTGCTGCTGGCCGCCAAACCCTGCAAAGTCCTTGAACTCCTTGGCGGTCTCCGGGTGCTGCGAGATGGCGATGTCGCTGGGGAACTTGAACACGCGGGGAGGGGAGTTGGGGTTCAGCGTCTCCTTGTAGTAGAGGACGTCCCACACGCCCGGGGTGCTGTCCTGGGGGTCGCCGGCACGGCTCGTGTTGACAAACTGCTGCTGGCTGGTGGTGTGCGCGCCGAGGAGGGCGACGAGGCCGTGGGGAGAGATGGTCTTGTCGCGGAAGAGCTGGATCAGCTGATCGGCCGGCTGGAAGGGGCTGGGGAGGAGGCCGGTCGGGGCCGGGTTGAAGCTGTCCTTGCGGCCGACGTAGGTCTTGATGCGCGGGCCGAGAGGGCAGACTACGGCGGCGACGTTGGCGCCCATCTTGAGTCTCTGTTTAGCATACCGGACGTCTGGTTTTCTTTTTGATCCTCGGGAAGCCCCCCCGTCATCTTTGTTCCACAACGTACCTGGATGAAGTCGCCCATGCCAATGTTCCATCCCAGGGCCTTGTACTTGCCGTACAGCTCGTTGAATTTCGCCGCGACCTCCTGGAGACCGCGGTTCTCGAAGCGGTCGATCTCGCCCGCGGCCAGCAGGATGCTACCGTCGGCGCCGCCGCCCTGGCTGGCCGTCGCTTTGGACCAGGTCCCGGCATCGTGGAAGCCGAGACGCACGGCGCCGCGCGCCAGGCTCGTGCACCGGCCCGACGAGCCGGCCATGAACTTGTACATGTCGTCGGCGACGTACCGCCACACGCAACAAGTGTCCTTCTTGCACCTGTCCGAAGTCAGGTCGGGCACATTGTTGTACCGATCGTCCGACTGCGGGCTGCCCTTGCCCTGGAGGAGCTTCTTGATGTCCTTGCCGACGTTGGTGAGCTCGCGGTCCTTGAGGGTGACGAGGTCGCCGAGGAGCTTATTGGACTCGCCCGAGTTGCCCGTGCGGGCCTTGATTTCGGCAATCTGCTCGCCCATGCCGGGGTAGGCCACGGCGCCCGGGACGGAGGCCACGGCCAGGGAGGCGGCGAGGAGGGATGCGATGTGCATCGTGAACGAGGCGAGGTGGATTAAAAAGTTTTAAAAATTGTAAGTATGCAGCAAGTCAAGTGAGAGAGAAAGGCCTCGAGTAGTGAGTGTAGATGACGCAGATAGCCGTGTGAAAGAAGGAAAGGCGAGTGGATGACCTGCTGGAAGAGGGGTCCAGGATCGAGACGAGGCGACGGGAAACGGTGCCTTATACCACGTCTCGGGACATCTTGGCAGCCTAGCAGTATCTGTGTACCACAACCTGATGTTCGGAATCAGAGGCCTACCCGAGTTTCCCAAAGACTACCGGACGGTTGGCCCCCGCAAAGAAGCTCCTCATCGTAGCGTGCATGGCTCCTTCGGAAAAGTCTTCTCCTGCATGAGCCTAATCCCGACATCAACACGCCCTGGTCAAGATCCCACGATACGAGCAGCACAGCGGGTCGGTTTGCGGCGATCCGGGCGCGCGGCGCCACCTTCGGCTCGTCACTAATGCCTCAGCCGTCGCAGGAGGAGCGGGAGCAGGATCAGGAGGAGGAAGAAGGTGAGAAGGGAAAGGCATGCCACCCCGGACACCCGGGACGCCAGAGAAAGGATCAATAAGGATAGAAACAACCTAGTATTGCGTTAGCCACAGGCAATGGACTCCTCGGGGGTGTCACCTCACCGTCAGCTTAGCCAGGGGAGGATGGTCTTCATCGAACGCCATTCGCCGAAGCTGCTTGGCCCGGCAGAGAGCCCAGGCGCCTGGACAGGGGCAACGTCCATGCGGCCGGAGCTGTAACGCAGGCTAAGCCGGGGCTAACGGTAGTCCTCATATACATAGGGCAGCAGGCAGGCATGCACTGAAAGTGCCGTGCGGGATGCTGGGCGCCCCGACGCGGTGGTAGAACCAGAGCTCTGCTCCCGCGGCCGTGTCACGGTGAGTACGTTTGCTCTCGACAAGGACAAGGGGGGGTTAGCGGGTGATGGACAGGCGAGCGCTCGTATCGCGCACCGCTAGGCACATTAGCAGGCGCCACGCCAAGGTTCCCGGGCAGAAGTTTCTAGGCGGCTTGCGTTTAAGCTTGTTGCGTTTTTGTCCGGAGCCCGCCGCCAGCGTTTATCCGCACCGTCAAGTGGTCGAGCTGACAAGCTCTCCGGGTGAGTGAGTAAGCCCCTATTCGCCGGCGTCCCGTTGGCCACGATGGCCAGAGGCTCCCTCGACCTCTCCATGCCAAGTTCTCTCTGCCTGACGCTATTGAACGCCGCGATGCGTCAGTAGGTGGTTTTGTTTTCTTGTCGTCTCCCTACCCGCCGACCAGGAATGAGGGAAGTCAATCGGGGTTGGAATTGGCATCCGATGTTGCTCAAGGATCCAGGGGTGGTTTGACTTCGCAGTCTGCCGGCCGGAGCTCGGATGATAATATCAGTCACACACATACAATGTACACGAGCGTGCATGTGCCTGTGTCCACCGTCGTGCGTACTCTGCCATCACTTCTCTCCATCTCGGATTGCGTCGTTGACCCCGGGGGCACGGGGCAAGAGGAAAGGACAGTCACCACGAGTCTGTGTCTCTGCCCCGTGCTGCGTTGCTGGTTCGATGCCACTCATGCCACGAGGAAGCGCAGCCATGCGGCTGGATAGCAGGGCTGCTGTGCTTCTCAACTTCTGTGCGTAGGTATGTTGTCTTGCTCCCCTGCGGAGGAACGTGTGCTGGCGTCGCATCGGACGAAAGCCACTCGTATGGATCCTTCGGACGCAAGGCGCCACTGCCGGCAAAAGCGCACCGACCAATCCATTACTAGCCTGTCTGTATGAACAGAGTTTAGGTTCCTCGGTCGACCCGATCTCAAGCTTATTTCGTGTGTTTTGTGTTTTTGCGTAGCGGTTTCCATCTCCGAGCTTTGATCGTCTCCAAGGATTCTCTTGCATGAAGGGATTGAAGAGGCGAGATTTTCAGCTGCGGCTCTCAGACAAAAAGCCGGGGATTCAATCTTGATGTGAGGCGAGGAGGGTTTGTGTTCCCTCGCATGGCTGGCTGCGTTGTCGAATCTTCATCGGTGGAAAGTCAATAATAGCCGCGCGTAAAAGTTGGCCAAGGACACGAGGATAAAAAGTATAAAAAAACAAAAGAAAAAGAAATCAACAAAAAAAAGAAAGCATAACCTGTAAGCACGAGAAATATGATCAAGCCAAGTTTAGCTGTGGCGCACGTCAGCCAGCCGCGCTTTTGCTCGCTTTTTCGACCTGCCGTTCCTCAGGCCATTACTGCGCCGAACGTTTCTTTTCGCTCTCTTAGCTTAGTCCGTGATTCTCGCAGCGGTGAAGGGGGACTGTGCAGGTCAGATTTGCTTACTATTATGCTGCTAAAGGTTGTACTGGCTACTGTATCTGCTCGCGAGAGCGCAGTCTGCCTGACTACGGATGACTATCGACATGGTTGCAGAAGCTGATCACAATACACATCTTGTATCACCAGCCAAGAAGGTCGCTAGTAAGCAAGCTGACCGCCACATGGTGACGGCGGGTGCTAGTTACGAGACGATACGACGCAGGCGCGTAGTTCCCCTTGGGTGCCCGCCCAGCGGTGATGCTTCGAGTCACAGTATTCTGGCTGGTAATCGACCATTGGCTTCTCGCGGACGAACAATTCCTCGTTTTTGTCCCATTCAAACTTTGATATTGACACATAATAAAATATAGACTTCGCTCGGCCTAACCCGAGGACAGGAGGGGAAGGGGGAGGTTGAATGACAAGCTTCTTGTCTGCTCCCCCACGCAAACTTTTCCATTATCTCCCAGAAACGTTTCATTTGCTTTTCTTTTCTTTATTGCCAACACCCCGGAGAACCTTACTCCTCGTCGTCCTCTTCAGCGGCTGCCCCCTTCTTGGCCTTGGCCGCCGCTACCCACTCTTGAGCCTTGGCCATGACCTTATCCCGGCCCTTGGGGCCTAGCTTCTGCTCCCACTCGGCCCACCGCTTGAACCACTTCATCGCCTTCTTGGGCTTGAGACCCTTGGCCTTGGTGCCCCTCTCAAAGACGTCCCGGATGGCGGTGGCGTCCGGCTCCGCCGCCGCGATCTCGAGGTCGGCAAGCTGGTTCCACAGGTCGAATCGCTTCGGCCACGTGGCAAGGATCGTCTCGAACGTCGTGCGTCCACGCTCGGCGTCGCCGTTGGGCGACTTGAACTCGAGGGCGCCGAAGCTGGCCATCAGCTGTGCCGTGTGGCGCTCCTCCAACGCCTGCGTTGCGCGGGGCAGGAGAGCGCGCGCCCGGTCCGGCTCGTTCATCGTCACGTGCAGGAAGTGGGCGTAGTTCTCCCACACCTTGGGCGACTTTGACTTGAACTTGGCCACCAGTGACTGGAAGACATCGTCCGCTTGCTGTTGAGAGTGTGTCAGTCGGGTCTTGGGTGACGAATGGGCACGGGGACGACTGCCTTACCTTGAGCTTTCCGCACTGGATGTAAATACTGGCTAGGCGCTCGTGAACCTCTTGTTCGTCGTTGTACTGGCAGGCACGCTTGAAAACCTCCTCGGTCGACGCCTTGGTGCCGTAAGCCACCTCCAAGTTGAGGTACGCAATCCAAACGTTGAGCTTCTCGTTCTGCTCGCGGATGTTGATGGTCTTGATGGCGCGCTCGGCGATTTCACGTGCCTTGGCCAGCTCGCTGACCTTCATCTGCAGAGCCATGTACTCAATCCACAGCTGAGACGAGTCGGGCTCTCCCAACAAGAGACGCTCGTAATCTGTAGCCGTCTGGGGTCCGTGAGCGTCGAGGTCGGCGGTTCGATCGATCTGGATTCCGCTCTTCTTTTCCTTCTTCTCCGTCGCCTTCGACTTCTTTGACTTGCCTGATGACTCGTCGTCCGATTCGTCGAATGCGTCCCCTGTCCAGTCGTACTTGCCGCCACTCAGGCCCTTGCCAGCAGCAGCCACGTCGTCGTCGCCCATCTCGGCGTCGCTATCATCTTCATCCTCTTCCTCGTCGTCGTCTTCCTCGTCCGAGTCGTCAATGTTGTCTGTTCCTCTGATCGTAAGCTGAACACCATCTCCCATCTCAACGTCGGAATCTTCGTCGCTGTCGATTTCAGCACCCCCGTCGACGTCCTCCATGTCGCTGTCCTCGTCGAAGTGGCTAGGCCTGAGGCTGAATGTGATGCGTCTCTTCTCGCCGTCCACAGACAGGATCTTGGCCTTCACCACGTCGCCCTCGCTGTAAAGCCTGCGGGCGTCCTCCACAGGCTTCTCGGCCATCTCACTACGATGGCACAGACCACTAACGTTGAGCGAGTTGTCGACGACAATGAAGGCGCCAAACTCTTCGATCTTGCGGACCTTGCCGGTAACGATCTGGCCCTCTTTGACATCTTTGTAAGTCACGGGGGGCGTGTAATCGTTCTCGACAACGGAAGCCTTGAGACTAAGCTCGACCTGATTGATCGCGGCGTCGACGTTGATGACACGGCCCTTGACCAGTTGATCGACCTGGAAGTTACCCTTCCAGTCCTTGATGTAGCGGTCCGAGAGGTTGCCGATCTTGACCATGGCGGAAACGCTGCCTCCGAGCTGCACAAAGACGCCCTTGTCAGTGACGTTCTTGACGAAGCCCCTGATTATGTCGCCAGAGGAGATCTGAGAGATCTTGGTGATCTCGCGATCGGCCACAGGCGAGGTGGAGCTAAGAATACGGGACGCGCGGGTAGACAGTCTGAGTCTCTTGTTGCTCTTGTCCACCTCGACCACCGAGACTCGAATAATTTCGCCCTTGTTGTACTTGAGAGTGTTTGCCTCGTCGTAGTTGTCGCTGAGATCGACCAGATGGACAGGACCAGACACGGAGTCGCTGAGTTTGACCATGACCGAGCGATCGCTCACCTTGGTGACCCTGCCGGGAAGGGCTACGTTCTTCTTCAGCGAATCCCACGTAACCTCGGTAGAGCCTGTGGAAGAACGAGAAGAGAGGTCGAGGTGTCCCTTTTCGGCATCAACGGCCAGGACGCGGACCTTGAGAGCAGATCCAACGGGGAAGTACTTTTCAAGTTTTCCGGCGTGGGACAAGTCGTCCGAAACGTCCATGATGCTGATTCTGCCACGGACAGTAGGCGACAAGTTGACCCACAAGCAGTTCTTGCCGTGGTTGTTGACAAATGCGACGTGAGATGACCCAACCTCGATCTTGTCATACGAGAGCAACTCGACTTCCTTGGCCTCGAGGTCGCTCTTCTTGGCAGTGAACTCGATGAGAGAGTGCGCAGAGCGGTGAGAGAATGGCAGGAAGCGGTAGTTCTTGGAGTCGTGAATGCCGATCGCGCGGACGCGGATGATCTCGTTTGCCTTGACTTTTTGCAAGGGGTTCTTGCGGTTCAGGATATCATCCCACTTGTCGTAAAACTGCGAAACGTCGATGCGACCCTGGATGTTGTCGGCGACCTTTACATTCAGCTGTGTGTTCTTAACGGAGATGACCTTTGCGTTGAGTATCGTGCCAAGAGCAACATCCTTGATGGTTTTGATGCTGTCGTCCACGGAGTTCACGGCAGACTCGGCAGCAAGTGGCTCGGGCTCATCGGCAGACGCAGGGGCAACGATGATGCGGTTTTGTTCTGGGCTGGAAGACACGATCTTGACTTCGATGCTCTGGTGCTTGCGCATGCCAAACGCCTCCTTCTCCTGCGCATCCTTGGGAAGCTTGGTCTTGGGCAGAATAGCAGTGAGGTTGCCACCAAATTGGACGTAGACGGCGTAGGGGCCGATTTCCCGGACGTAGGCCGGGGCAACTGTGCCAACGGTAGCGTCCTCGGTGTTTGAGAGAAGCTTGCCGTTCTTACTGGCCTCGACGAAGCTGGGCTTCTGAGAGAGAATGACAGCACGGCGGCGCTCGTTCTTGTCAATCACCACGAGCTCGGATAGAGTGTTTCCGACGTTGATGCGCTTCCAAGCAGCCAGAGTCTTACTAGCAGACTTGTCGGACAGATGGCCTGTGCGGATAATGGCCTTGAGGCCGCTCTCCTCGAGGTCAACGAAGACTTCATCCTCCGTCTTTTGGCTAACCTTGGCAGAGACAATATCGCCAATCTTCAGAGCCTTGAGCGCAGCTTGCTTATCCAGACCAAAGGCCGAGGGGTCCTTGCAAGAAACAACCATTCTGCGCTCCTCGGGATTCACATCGAGCACGTGGACACTGACGACCTGGCCCAGACGAAAGTGCTCTCTGGGATCCTTGATATAGGCCTCGCTCATCTGAGACGTGGGCAGGAAGCCCCGTACATCTCCGAAGAATTCAAGCTGTGCACCGGCTGCGGTGAAGCCCGTGATAGTTCCAGGCGTCTGCATGCCAACCTCGACCTCGTCGTAGTTCTTGATGATGGGAGCATCCGAGTTGACAAGGGTCTTCTTCAGCGTCAGGCGGAGCTGACGCTTACGAGGGCGCACTGAGAGGACCCTCGCCTTGACGGCGATTCCCTCCCTGAACTTCTTCTCTGGGTGCTGAAGCTTGACGTCGGCAAGGTGAGAATCGTGAACGTAACCACTGATGCCCTCGGCTAACTTGACAATGAGTCCGCTGACGCCGTTCTCGCCAACGATAACCTTTTCGACCTTGCCCGAAACAACCTCTCCGACAGGAACATCCTCGAGGCGAATGAAGGGTTGGTCAAGCACCTGCTGCTCGAAAGACAGGAGGAACATGCCGTCCAACGAGCTGTAGCCAACAACTCTGCCACGATGCACAGAGCCGACCTTGTGGGGGCCGCTGGTCTCGTACAGCGCATCAACCTTGCCATCCTTGACACGAGAGATGTGCACGAAACCAGAAATGCCGGGAACGCCAGTGTCGACGTAGAGGCCGATCTCGGGTTCGACTTTACGGACTGTACACTTCTCGACAAAGGAGGCAATAGGCAGGAGGTCAAGAGGGGCCTTGGCTCTGCTACCCTTGCCTGATGACTTTGGCTGCATGGCGACGATGTGGGGCAGCAGGGAGATACCGAGCTTGGGCTCTCTCGCTGCCGGGAAGTTGCAGATGATTCTCGCCTTGACTCTGCTGCCAACGCTGTACTTCGCCTCGAGATCGACCCCGTCAGGGCCGACGCCGGAGTGAATCAGATCGGCGGTGACGGGAAGATGGCCAAGGAGCTTGCCCTGCAGACCTCTCGAGGTGACTTCGGTAAGCAGAACATCGGCCAGAGATCCGGGCAAGAAAGAGTTGATCGTGGGGGCAGTCGAAGCCACAAGCGATGTGTTGCCCAGCTTGAGGGGATCCGTCGACAACTGGACGACAATGCCAGTCACGCTCTTCACGACGCAGAGGAAGACGGCACCCGGCCGCAGGCTAGCCTCATCCATGTCCGGACCGACTTCCTTCTTGGCAAGAAAACCCTTCAGGTCTCCTTCGATACCCAGATCCATCTCGTAACCGTGGTCCTGCACACTGATGATGGAAGCCATGAGAGTAGTGTATGCAACAACGTCATCGCCGGTGGTTCCGCTGTTGGCATCGGTAGGTCGGAGCGAAAGTTCGATTCGGCGTTTCGCCTTGCGGGAGCCCGATTCTTCTGCGGTCGACAAAACGTGTGCGCGGACGTACTGGCCAATTTTGAACATGGACTTCAAGTCGATTCCCTCATCGTCTTCGTCATCGGCGTCCTCCTCGTCGCTCTCCTCATCGGCGGCATTCAGATCCTTCTCGAGTTTCGAATTGATTGTGTCCGAGATCGAAGCAATCGACACATGTCCTGTGAGGTTGTTGGGCAGGGCGATCGTGAGCTGGACAGGGTCGATGTGGGTGATTTGGCCAAGCACCAGAGAGCCCTTTACCAGTCGCTTTTCATTCCGTCAGCAGCAGTTCTCTTGAGGCAGTGGGCGAGATTTTGACTTACCTTGAAGTTGAGACCCTCGATCTTGACAGCATCTTCGTCTTTTGCGGGTTTCAGGTCCTTGGTTTCCTTTGCTTTCCTCCTCTTTTCTTTCTTTGCCTTGCCCTTCACGTTGGTGTCGAACAGGTCGGCCTCCTCCTTGGCCGCATCAGCCTTGGCCTCCATTGTAATCTGCTTCTGTTCGAGAGGTGTGAGGACGCTTCCGCCACCACGAGGGAACAGAGGTTCTTCATCTTTGAGCAATGCCGAGACGGCGGCAGGCCGCGGCGCGGGAGCGTCTGCGGTCGCCGTCTTCTTTTCCTTGGTAGGAGTGTCGCGCTTCGAGGGCCGGGACACCTTCGAGGCCTTTGCCGCTTTGGATGGAGGAGTACCCCCGGGGGCATCCTTTCGCTTGAGTGAACTCATGTTTGTTGGAAAAGCTCGCGCCCAAAAACCAGGTCGCAATTGCTTGCAACGGTCCCGAACTCGATATTATGGAGGAGCAAGTTCAAGAAAAAAAGACCCAGGGCCCTTTTTTTGCGACTGCTCCACCGAAACATTTTTTTTCAAGAGTCGGGCGGGATGCATGCCGATAAGATAAGGGATATCGATAAGGCATGACTTAGCGCTAACCGTAGGTGGGGGGTATTGTCACATTACCCATGCACAGGCAGTCAGTCCAGCATGGTCCGTGCTCGGTCCAACGCCTTATCTAATCATCCGGGGCGAGTCGAGTCAAATGGAAGGTGCACGCATGTGGGCGGCACTTTCCTCCGGAGGGAGTCACCCAGTGCACCCACCACCCACCACCACCACCACTGTTACCAGGTTGCGCTTGCACGCCGATCCTAGGCCTTAATGGTGTGGGCGCCACCATCCAGGCAAACCTTCCAGTCTTCCCCCGTCTCAATAACACCTGCTATTACTTCTTGTCAGCCTCCAAATGTCCCTTTCTTAGAACGATCATGCGGCAAATTGACCTCCGATACGCTGGCCCAACTTCGTCCACGACTGAGGATTCTCTCTCTTTCTAGTCCTCTCGCTATGTCTCCTCGAAAGCGCCAGCGCACCGCTCCATTAAACCCGAGCTCGTCCAGCCCACCTGCGGCAATTGCCCCTGCGATAGCAACATCGGCTACGTCACAGATCACGGCCGTGCCGGAGCCCACTAACCGCCCAACGCGAGAGATGCCTCTGATGAGGGATAGAAGCGGCAGCGAAACCAAGAACACTCCTCAGAATTCACAGAAACAGGTGCTGCGACTTCTCTGGGCTCGGTGTTTTTGTCAGGCCCAGGATGCTAACCCACAGATGCAGGTTCGTAAGGCACGGAGTTGGTACGGCTCCTGGCCACGCGTTCCAAAGTCGTCCGCGTCGACCCAGCTAGCACGAGAAACAATATTTGGAGGCACACTCAAGCCCTCCACTACATCCGATTTTCGGCGATTTGATACGAAGAAGAGTATAGACTCGGCGAGTTTCGACGCCCCGGCCGATTCCTCAACGTCCCTACCGCAAATACCCGAAAACGGCGCTGTGACACCAGTAGATAAAACAGCAACCGCGAGGACGGACAGTGATACCTTGGCGGTGAAAGGTACGGGCACGAATCCATCACAGGTCACTGAAGGAACACCTGCTGCAAGTACCGACGACACTCCAAAGCCGAACGAAGAGCACCAGACCGTCCAGCAACCTGTCGCGACGGCAGGCTGGTTCGGCTGGCTGGCCAGGGCACCAGTGACGGAGACTCAGGCATTCACACCGGTCGAAGAGCAGGCTAAAGAGGCGGAACCTCCGAAAGAACCAAGAGTCCAAGCCGAGGCCCAGGCTGCATCAGTTGTGGAACCTCCGGCATCGGGAACACAAGGAGAGCAACCCGGTTCAAATCCGCCAGCATCAACGAATTCCTGGTTTGGTTTCTGGTACTCGAACCCTTCTGAGACGGACGCTCTTCCAAAGGACGAGACTACTACGGCGGCGAGCACCATCGAAGCCGTCAGTGCTGCACAGCCATCTACGAAGGAACCCGAGGACGTAGCCATGGATGACGCACCTCCGCCGCCAAAGCCAGAACCTGCCAAACAACCATCGGCCGGGTCAACTTGGGCCTTTTGGTCGAGGGAGACTCGCCCAAAGACCGAGGGAGCCAAGACTGCAACGACACAGCCTGAATCTGGGGAGCTGGCAGTGATTGGGCAGGGGTCGGAGGCTCACCCTGAGCGAGCTGGCTGGAACGTTGACCAAAGCCAGTCTGATGGCCGTGTTAAAGATGGAAAAACTCCCAACGCATCAAAGGACGTTAAGTCAAAAACGACAATATCAGGCATTGTATCTGCGCCCTCGACACTCGGGAGAAAGAGTAGGAGAACCCGACCTCAGTCGATAGACCTAGATGCAACTTCTAGACCGGAGACTCCCAACCGGCCAGGATCGGTAGCTTCATCTAAAGCCTCCATCATGGAGGCAACGCCGAAAGAACCGCCCCTCAACCCGGGGACACCAAAGACCAGTAGTACTCAGGAAGCCCCCAGCAAGTCAACGCCGGCGAACCTGTTGTTGCCATCGTTTGGCAGCACATACCGGATGAAAGAAAACCCATCCATCGTGAAACAAATCACATCTCTGCTACTTAGAACTCGACAGCCACCTGCGAATCACGTGTATAAAGCAAAAGAGACACCCAAGATCAAGAAGGCCATTGCCATTGGAGTACACGGTTTATTCCCTGCAATGTATCTACGGCCCATGGTAGGGCAACCCACGGGTACTTCGTTGCGATTTGCAAATTTGGGCGCCGAAGCCATCAGGAGATGGACGGACGCCCACGGATGCCCTGATTGCGAGATAGAAAAGGTGGCACTAGAGGGCGACGGAAAGATTGCCGACAGGGTAGATAATCTGTGGAAGCTGCTTCTGAACTGGATTGAGCAGATTCGTAACGCGGATCTGATCCTGGTTGCATGCCATTCCCAGGGTGTTCCGGTTGGGATCATGTTGTTGGCAAAGCTGATAGACCTCGGCATCATCACTAATGCCAAGCTGGGTGTTTGCGCCATGGGTAAGTTGGCCCCCGTCGTTGGCGGAAGTTCGAAGTAGAAGCTGACTTGTATGTAGCTGGTGTCTCGTTGGGGCCGTTTCCTGACTACAAGTCGAGCATGGGCATACTCATGGGAGCTGCCAACGAGCTGTGGGAATTCTCGAATCCGGATAGCGATATCTCGAAGAGATATGAGCACTCCCTGAAAGAAGTGCTTCGGTACGGCGCCAGGATCACTTATATCGGCAGCATAGACGACCAGCTTGTGCCGATGGAGTCAGCCGTCTACTCGCCCGCATCCCACCCTTACATCTACCGCGCGGTTTTTATTGACGGCCGTATTCACGCACCAGACTTGTAAGTCCACCCTCTCTGCGTATCTTTCCTCTCAAGGCTCGGTCTAACACAGCACTAGCATTGCTCACCTCGTTGGCTTCGCCCTCAAACTCCGTAACCTGGGCGTCTCTGACCACGGGCTACTGAGGGAACTCTCGACGCCGCTCGCGGGCAGCCTTTACTCGGGCGAGGGCCACTCGCGCCTCTATTACGACGATCAAGTCTATGACCTCGCCCTTGCACATGCCCTGGAAACCTCGGAGGTCCGCCCCAACCCGTCCGCCACCGTCGTCCACCGCCGCGACGCCAACTCGTCCCTCGCGAATCCAAACCCGTACCATCTGCCCTGGATTATGCGCGGTCTGCTTGAGGAGGACTTTGTCCGCACTGAGCTCTCCTCCGAGACAGAAGAACTACTTCGGCAATTTGACGATTGGAAGCCTGTTACCAAGGCTCTCAAGGATGTCAAGTATCGATTAGAGGCTATTCGATCCAAGCTTTAGATGAGAAGTGTAGACTAAACATAGACTCCCCGGGGGAAGAACTGCCCTGGAAGACGGGAACGATGCCCGATGGCGTTTAGACTGGTCTTTGGAATGATGAGCAAGCCTGTATTTGGCAAATGATGTATCAAAGTGGCAATGTTTTCCATATCACGTACAACCCGCCCCAAGGGACATATTATTTTTAGCGCGCAATACCATTATGAACTGTTTGTTAAACAAATCGATACGTATAACCAACCCCGCCCTCTAGCCTGTGTGCTACATCATAATCTCTCATTAGAGGTACAAAACACGCGATAATACCATCGTGAATTTATATGTCATTTTGAGACGGTACGTGTACTAGTCTGCTCGTAGTCCGCGCAGACTGGTAATGGTAAGAGTTATCTTGGCCAGCACATTCTGCCGCTTATCCGGATGAGAGGGAGTTAACAACACCACATGCCCTTTCCACGTCATCATATAGCAGCGTGCCTCCGAACACTTCCTGCACATTCAAGGTCGGCCGTTCAGGTGTCGCTGATGGTGTTGCGCGTTGAACCATTTTGTACGACCTATTCAAAGAACCCTCCCCTCCCAGGCGGAGAGAAGGTCAAGACCGCGGTGGTTTAGATTGGATATAATTTGGATTACTCGAGATGTGTCTTCTACCTTTACATCTTAATACAGAGACGACGTGGCTGCTGTCGATCCCCTCTTCCCCCTTTTTTCAAAATCTTTTCGACGTTGCCCGGCCGTTCAACTTTTACACACACGATCCTTTGGTGTTTTTTTTCTTCTTCTTCTTCTTCGTCTTCTTCTTCTATATAGTACAAAACATGGCCTGCCAGTCTCTTGCCATATCCCTCTATCTTCACTTTCGCGTTTCGTTCGCGCCCGAACCCCCCTCAACACGCTAACTTCACCTCTATCAAGACAGAAAAAAAAGGACACATTACAACTGGTTACAGCGGTAAAGAGGAGAGTTATCACACCTCTTCCCCCCCCTTCTTCATCTCCGGCCCAGCTGCCAGTCGTAAATGGTGTTCTGGATCGCCTCCCACTCGAGCGTGTGGGTGCTGACGCCGTGGGCCTGCGCCTCTTGCAGGACGACCGTGGGCGCGCCGCTGCCGCGGCCCGCGTTCTCCACCAGCCCGCCGACGACGAGGCGCGCGACGCGGCGCAGGTCCGCCGGCGTCAGGTCCTGGATCTTGCGGCACATGTCCGTGACGGGGATCTTGCGGCCGTGGACCTGGACCTGGCGGCCGAGGTCCTCGAGCTCGACCATACGGCTCTCGAGGTTCATGAGCAGCGACGACCGCAGCTGGTTCTTGGCGCGCTCGACCTCGCCCGCCTTGAGGGCCGAGAAGCCCGTGTCGAGGGTGAGGGCGCGTAGTTCACGACACATGACGTCGAGCATGCTCGCCGTCCGCCCCGGGAGGCAGCTCGCCGAGATGCCGAACAGGCCCGAGTCCGTGTACGAGTGGTTGAAGGCGACGCACGACTCGACCCAGCCGTGCTGGTTGAGGACGTTGGTGTACAGGCGCGAGTACATGCCCTTGCCCGGGCCGCCGGCCGAGAAGGAGCCGCCGCCGCCGAGGAGGGTCTGCAGCGTCGCGAGCGCGTAGATGTCGTCCGAGGAGATGGGGAGGCCCTCGAAGGCGAGGTGGATGTGCGTAAAGGTCGGCATGTTGGGGTTCAGCGAGGGGGGCTGCGGCGGGAGGGAGAGAAAACCGCCCGTGTAGCGGGCCGGGGCGTGGATATCGTGGGAGAGCGGTTCGGAAAGGACGGAGGCCCCGTTGGGCGCCGAGGTGGAGAGGTTCTTGAAGAAGGGCACCTTGGACAGGAGCTTGGAGGGTTGCTGGACGGGGGAGGCGGAGGCGGAAGAGGACGCGGTGGATGCGTCAGTGGATTCCGACGCCTGCGAGGGGGAGGGGGAGGAGGAGGAGGAGCCGTCGAGGGACATTTCCGATCCCGTTCTCGACAGCGTGGGCGCCTGGTAGGAGCCCTCCATGTCGCCAAAATACTGCTCGGTCAGCTTGACGGCCTCGGCGTGGTCGACGCCGGCGAAAGCGACGACGATGCGCTCAGGGCGGTAGAATAGGTCGCGGTACCGCTGGATCGTCTCGCGCGAGATACTGCCGAGGCGCTCCTCCGGGCACAGTAGGGGGTTGCCGAGGGTGTTGTCCTTGAAGGCGGCCGTGTGTACGAGCTCGGGCAGGATGAGCTCGGGCTTGCTCCAGATCTCCTTGATCTCGTACTCGGCCGTTCCGAGCTGCTCGAGGACCTCGTCCTCGGTGAGGCGCGGGTCGCGGATCGTCTCGGCCAGGAGGCCGATGGTGGTGGGCACGGCGCCGTTGAACGTCGCCGCCTGGTACATCATGCTCTCGCGCGAGCTGGCGCACTGGATGTTGCCTCCGAGGGCCTCGACCTGCTCGAGCATCGCGTCGGCGCTGCGGCTGCCCGTCGACTTGAAGGCCAGCCGGTCCATGATGTGGCTGACACCCCGCAGGCCTGCGTCCTCGTACCGGGAGCCGGCGTCGACGTAGACCCCGACGCCGGAGAAAGAGCCCGGCAGCGCCTCGGAGGCGACGCGCAGGCCGTTGGGGAGGGTTGTGATGGCGTCAAGTTCCGTCGGCTCCTTGGGGATGGCTTCGATGGTTGTCGCGAGCGTGCGGCGGGACGAGGGGGGGGCGCGGAGTGTAGTTGAGAGGCAGTACGGTGGGACGACGGCGGGCGTCGCGCGCCGCGGCAGGCGCCTCGCCAATGATCGAAGCATCGTGTGTTGTGTGTTGTGTGATGAGTGTGTAGGAAGGATCACCGACCAGGTTGACTGCGGTTGTTTCTCTGTGGTCCTGGTGGGTTGGTGGGTGGTTTAACGGTGGTTCGCAATGGCGAGATTCTGGAAAAAGTTCGCTGCTCTCGGATGTTGACGCACCCAGCGTATGAATGTACCCCGGTTTTTGGCTATCTTATCACCTTATCGCCTTATCGATCAGACCCGCTGCCTCGGCATCCAATCAGGCCACGGGCGGCCTTGGAGACTAGGTACCTACCTAGGTAGGTAGGTAGAAACGTCCTCTTTGGGCAGCACTGCCAATAGTGTGTACACAGCGCAGCTCGACAATGGATGCATGGCTGCGAGTGTGAACAGGACGCACGATGAACTGTCAGATGGCGATATTCAAGGCCATGCACGACATTTCTATTACGTTGTGGAGAATCCTCAAGGCGAAAGAAAAGCCTCGCAAATCGTATCCATAGTGTTCATGGTCCCGTTGCATCTTGAACATTCTCCCGTCATTTGTCTTGTCACTGTGGCCAGACAGCTGAGTCCGATGCATTCCAACAATGAGACGGGGCCTCGCGTTTCTCCCAGTATGTATATATTAATATGTATGCTGTGGTTCCAACTCCTTTGGATGCAAAAGTCCATTCCTCCTGTCTAGATTGCCGTCATGACGAAAATCGACAATGCCGACCCTCCCCAGCAAATCCGTTTCCGTTAAACCAGTCATTTGATTTCCAACATAAGCCTCTGTTCCGCTGTCGTAAGCATAGAGCGATCGCTCCACAATGCATTCAAACGCCTGGCACCATCCCACGCTTCGCATATGCAGCATCGCTCTCTCCTACCACCACCGCCCCATGGTCCCTCGATAAATATCAAACATGGCGCATCCGGCCGCGGCGAACCGGCAGGGCCAAGTAGCCTCAAAGGTTTCCGCAGCTTTCGATTTGCTCATTTCCATTCTTGACTCATTCCTAGCGTGACGAGAAAGAGACAAGCGAGCAAGATGGAAGCACGTTGACATGCGCAAAACACCAATTCAAGCCAGCGAAGCCCAGGGGCAAGGCCATGGTGCTGTGCGCGTCGTTTCGGTTCAACTGCCAATGTCTTGTCGCTCTATCCCACTGACGTAACCCCGACCTCGGCGTGAGATCCCGGAGTGATTCTCGATGCTTCCCTCAAGCCACTATTTGACTCAACCGGCTCTAGCGATCGACTTCCATTTCGGTAGCTGCATCCAGACTTCTCATGCCATTGGATGCCTCCGCAGCACGGCGACCGGCACTCCCATCAAACACCCACGGGCCGGCATCGTTGCGCGGAGTGATTGGGCCTTCGTGGGTAGTCAGCAGGTGGTTTGCAATGGGCGAGGGGGTGCGAGTGTCCCGGCCGTTGTGCGATGCTGCAGCCTGGGCAGCCGCAACGGCCGGGATCGAAACAGGCGGCATTGAAGTGTTGGGAGCGGCCATGCGCGGCGCTGTCTCGACCGCCTCTGCCATGGTACGGGACCGGTCGAGGGCTACCGTAAAGTCCATGACGTCTTCGTCTTGGTTGACTTCTGGCAGTTGAGGCCCTGAGCTACCAATAATAACAGGGGCAGGAGTAAGTTCAGACGGGACTGCTATCATGTGGTTAACCTCTTGCTTCTGCTGCTTCTGTTCCGGCTCGTCATCGTCTTCAATTCCTTCCCAGTCCTCTTCAGGGTCCTCGATGTCAGCCTCGAGGTCAGCGGCCATGCGACAGTTCGGACAGACAAAGATCGGGTACTGAGGGGAGTTGAGCAGCGAACGAATGCACTTAAAATGCCAAGTGTGCGAGCATGGCGCGACGAACAAACACTGGCACGGCTACGAGGCTGTCAGTTTTTTTTTATCACGCCATGTCGGAAGGCGGCTGCATGCCGGTCACATACCGCGATAGAATTGAGACAGATGGAGCAGTCCTGCGTCGAAGAATTCGCCGAGTTCGCCGCCGTCATGTTGCGCAGCCGCTTGTGCGTCGCCAGACTGCATATGGTAAGCAAGCGTGCATGACGCAGAGAAGAAAAGAATAGAAAGAACGGCAGGACTCACTTGAATGTGTTGAGCTTATTCTGCCAGCCTCGGTTGAGCTCCAGCCGCATCTTGACGCAGCGGAAGATCATTTCCTCGCCCCCCTTGAAGTCGATTCCTAGCTGCACAATGTCGCCGTCATTGACGGGAAACGGTTTCGACTCGGTGCCGGGCGGGCTCAGGCGAATGTGATTGAGGAAGGTGCCGGAAGAACTCTTGACGTCCTTGATGTACCACTTGCCGTCATCGTACCAGAACTCGCAATGGCGGCGACTAACGACCTTGCTCTTGAACCCCACGGGGGCAGCCGAGGGGGTATTGTTCGGAACGTTGGGTTGGTTGTCCCGTTCCGAGTAACGGCCGACCCTGATGATGTCGCCGGGCGAAGGCAGTGTTCGCGAAACGGGAGGGAAGGTCAGGCTGGGACGCGTCGCGCGGGGGTCGTAGTAGGCCGAGAAACGAATCGAAGGCATATTTTCGGCGGGCGCAGGAGCGGCGGCGGCGGCCTGGGCATCGCCCGTCGTGGAGGAGCGGGCTCTCGTCATGGCTGCTGCGGCTTCGGTGTCGAGCGTCAGCGTCGTCTGCTGCTGCTGCTGCTGCTGCTGCTGCGATGCTTGACTGCTGCGGCTCGCGATAGCGTCGTTAATGGCAGAAGGGAGCGCATCCACGGGGGGACGCTCAAGGGCGGGTGAGGAGGGTGTGGTGGAAGACTTGTTTGACGAATGAGACTCCTGCAAAGATGCGACGTGAGACAGAAGGTTCGAGCTGGGGTCGATGTCGGAGCGAAGGAGAGTAGAAGAAGTAGGCGTGTAGCTGAGGGAACGCCGCAAGCTGTGTGTCGGACGATCAGAGGCAGAGACGGATCGGTTGGCTTGGTTTTGGTTTTGAGTTTGACTTTGGGTCTGAGAGTGCGGGTTGGCGCCGGTGTTGTGATGCAAGTGTGAATGAGAGTGCGAGTTGGAGGTCGGTGAGCTGGAGCCCTGGCTGCTATGTTCGCGGGACAAAATGTGGTTTTGGGTATAGCTGCGAAGATAACTGAGGCCGCGCAAACGACTGGATCGCGGCGAGGGCGAGGCGGGATTAGTGACAGACGTCGTCGGTACGGGACCCACGGTGGGTGATGACGAGACTGGTTGTGTAAACATTTGCGCTTCGAGGGGAGAGTGGAGGGACAGGATAGAGAGTCGTCGGCTTGGTTGGCTTGGATGTCTTGGGCTATCGCTGGCGGTGATGTGGCCGTGTCGGTTCAATAAGCAGTAGCAGGGTGCCGTAGGAGTGGCCGGCCGTAATGTTAGCAAGTAAAGTAGGTAAGCAAAAGGCGACAGGCCGGGTGGCGTTGTAGGTACGCAGGCAGGCAGGCAGGTAGGTAGGTAATGGTGCCGACTTTCGGACTCGTGGGCTCGGCTGGCTTGCTGGGCGTCCGTTTAGGCTGAATCACTTGGTTGGGAGACCAGGCTAGAGTGTGACCTCTCTGTTTCCTCTTGTGTTTTCCTTCCTTGTTCGAGGACCAAATTGTGGACTGATTTAGGGGTCCCTTTGCTTCTTGCTTATCCCCCTTGGGTATGCGGGTGAGGGTCCAGGGTATCAGAAAAGCAAGGGTAGGATTGCAACAAAAGGGGGGAGAGAGAGAGAGAGGAGTGTGGGCGCAAGAAGGGGGGAGTGTGAGGATGAACAGAAATGCTTGGACTGCCGCGCAGGTTTGTCTTCAAAACAGTCCAGGTTGAGGGGGGGAGCGATGCACAACAAGTTCTCTCACTCTCTCTCACTCCTGGTATAGAGTAATGGACGGCAGCAACTGGACGGGGCGAGGCGAGAGGAAGCAAAGCGGAGGTTGGACGGAGGGACGAAGGAGGACTCGTCAAAAATGAGAGGGATGGAGGGAGGCCCGAGAGAGACACAGCGGGATGGATGGATGATATTATGGACCAAGGAAAAAGCAGACTGCGTCCCAGGAAAAGGTACTGGACCTGGTCCTTGTCGGGGCGTGTCTGTGTGTGTGTGTGTGGTGGCGGTGGGTGGGAAGGGACGGATTTGTTACGGTAGTCTAGCCTGGAAGAACCAACCGCCACACACGCAGCCCATCCGTTACAAGGTTTAACCACCCGGGAAAAGAGTCGCAAGTGGTGTATTGTACAAAGTATTAGACGTTGACGGTGGTTGTCGGCTGGATTGGGGAAGGGGAGGCGGCGGCAGCTCAGTACTTGTGGCCAAGATCCATCCCCCTCTCCCCCTCCAGCGAGCGGTCTTCATTCAGTATGTGAGTCCCGGTTGGGCCAAGTGCGTAGGGAAGAGCCCGGACAATGAAGCCAGGCGCACGAGGCGCGCAGCGGTGCGCCGTGGCCGTGGACGGTGGGTGAGGTTAATACCTACTGGCAAGGTTGGACGAGAGTTCCCTGTTGTACCTAGTGTAGGTACTCGCGAGTGTCTGGAATGGAGTGTGGGGTGGTGTTGTCTAAGTACCTGGGTAGGCAGGTAGGTACCTGTCCGTGTACGACAGTCGGCAAGGAACCTCAGCAATGATGGAGGTACCTTGGGTCTACCTGGGTGCATGTCCTGTACCTTTCATGGCAAGGAAACACCGCTTGGTCTGGTCACCGAGAGACAGATTTGTTGCTGTCGATGAAGCAAGGGCCCAGGGATAGGGTAACTGAGCTTGGCCTGCAGCTTGGGACAGTTGCACGAGAGCGGTACCTCGCGCCGTGTACGGATGGATACCTGGGGTATCTGTACACATACATACTTAGGTATGTAGGTAGACGGTGGGTGCATTCCCAAGGTATCTTCACGATGTATGCCTAGGTACATGCAGCATACTAGTAGGTACCCAGAGCGGGAGCATCAAAGTCGGGGTCCAGCCGAGTCGGTCACGTTCTCTCCCCTCTGGTGCGCGTGCCATGATTGTGTGGTCATTTTGCCCCAGTGGTGGGAAGAGAAGACCCTAGATGGGCGTGGATGGCGAAGGCTGGCCGATTCTGTACTCAAGCCATTTCTGTAAGGGAACAATGACGACATATTGGAAGCAAAAAGCAGCACGAGAGACAGGCACGCAACGACAAGGGTGAGGGCTTTGTATTGGTGACCCAGTGCCGTCGCTTGCGTACTACCTACTTGTACATCGTACTCCGTACACTACGTAGTAGTAGGTATGGAGGGATCGAGTCTTCCGCCGGGTACGGCAGGGAAGGACGACGAGGTAAGGTCGCCTTGGGTTTAGGGCTCTGTCGCTGGGACTGGCTGGACCAGGGCCGGGGGGGGCGGAGGGGGTGGTGCGCTTGCATTGGATTGTCTGCTGCATGTCAGCGCGCGCGAGACAATTCCGGGCTGTCATCGGGGGGGGCATTGGTTATTACTACGCACTACTGGGTATGCATGCGCGCCCTGGACTACCGTACGATGGGCGGGGTTCGCAGCTGTCATGTACCCTACGAACGACCATCTGGAAGAAGCAACAAGAGCGACAGAACGAGCGCACGACGCACGACAGGGCATGCCACCAAGTCATTCGCGTCGCTGGTCTCAGTTCGAGGCAAGCCCGATCCAGTTCCAGACCAGAGAGGAGCGAGACTAACGGGCCGAGAAGGTGCACCGGATGCGTCCACGGGAGTCTTTCTTGTCCAAAGCTCGCGCGAGTTGGAGGAGCCGCATAGTGATGCGATGAAGACATGGGTGAGGTGAGTTGGTGTCGTGTGCCGGGTTGGGTATCCAAGGGGACGGAGAAAGGGGCATGAGAAGCCGTCCCATCCCCTCCCACCGAACATGTTAGGCGCACCGGGCCATCGGCGAAGAAGGTGATGACGGCGGTCAGATCCGACACGGCGGAGGACGGTGCCCAAGGCGTCGTAGGAGGTATTATCGCCGTCCGTAAGCATGCAGTAACCATACAGCAACGCCAGGCGCACGCTCTTCATCCGAAGCGCTGGAGGGTAAGAACAAGCATCTCTACCTAGCAGGACACAGCATCCATCTGTGCATCTGCGAGACGACCAATGAATCGCCGTCTCCCCAAGCCGCATGCATCTGCGCAAGGTAAAATTCGATGAGGGAAGGGGGCCGAGCAGAGCCGAGTGCGCGGGTTGCTAGGGACATGTATCACGGCCTGCAAAGCTGCACCATTTTCGATTTCAATACGGCGGCTCGGTCTTGCCATGCTGAACTCCACGTGCTCGAGTTTACTCGCTAGGTACCTACACCGCACCACACCAAATCCATCCCGCGCAGATGGTTTATCGGGGTGGCGGAGACGATGCATAGGAAACAGAAATAACAAACGCCGTTACCTACTAACATTGAAGATGGTACTTTTGCTATTAGTAAGAGTCGGCAAAGTCCGAACAGCGCCCCGAATGCCAGGCAGGCATACGATCACCGTCGGGGTGAGTAAGGCGCTTTCCGTCAATACCTAGGTAGTCTGCATCGTTTCCGTACCTACCTAGGTACCTAGGAAGATAATGTGTAATCACATACGAGGCAGGCACGATACGGGCATGTTCTTTCCTCTTTGATTCCGCGTGCAGGTAAGTACCCAGGCAGGGCAGATTAGGCAAGTACTACCTAGTACATACTTACCTGCATGCGACAACGATAACCCACGAAGGTGAAGAAGAACAAGAAGAAAAAAGAGAATCAGGCCGTTATTTCCAGCCTCTCCAGCCTCTCCATCATCGTCGTCGTCACTCGTCACTCGTCGCCACTCCGCCGCCAGCAGAGCACGACCGACCCTCCACCACCAACACCAACCTCCCATCCCAAAGAATTGGGGGTGCCGCTGTCGATCACTCTCTCCTCCTCCTCCCATCGCTCGCCGGATCGCAGCACAGCTCAGTTGACATGCAGCAGCCACATGTTGCTACACTCGAATGGCCCCCTTCCCCATGGAAAGGCCCAGCCCAGTCTGGTCCAGTGACCACAGGGGAAGATAGCATATATGTGCTCACGCGGGACTCAAAGGACAAGCCGCAAACCACCAAGACCTCCAAGGGGGTGTTCGCGCTAACGCACTCACCAGATTGGCGCCCCTTGACCTCTTTACCTACTACCTACCTATGTACATAGATAGCTAGCTCCCTGCCTGGGCGAAGAACGAGAACAAACCTGAAAGGCCCTCGACTGTGGCTTTCTGTACCTAGTGTACGCACCTCCCTCCTGTGTGTCCACACTCGTCCGAAGCCCCCCACAATCCTCCACAACATCCCTCCCGCTGTCGCCGCCTTCTGCACCGGACGACCAGCGCCATTGGCCATTGGAAAGCTTCCTCCCCCGCCGGAAGCCCTGCAGAAGGCTGGAAATCCAACCTAAACCGCCTCGGCCCCTCATTGACAATGCATCGATGCATACTTTCTACGCAACATCACGCCGCACTCGAAACTTCTCACTCAACCCCCCCAAACGGCCGCCTTCCCCTTGTCAGGCTTGACCCGTTTTGAGGAACAGCCCGAGTGCAAGTGTCGCCAGTCAAATACGTACAGCATGACGAACCTCGTCTCAGCCCGCCGTCCCCGAGAATCCGGGCTCCTCTATCGCTCGCGCCAATGACTCGCCCGGCCCGTCCTCCGCTTTTCCGAGCCTCATCTGGCCATTGACACGCAAACAAAGTCAACCTCTGGAACATCCGCATTCCCTCCCATCCGCCGCCAGATTTGAATCCTACGTCGCGGCAGACACTGGACCAGAACAAAGGAAAGAGAGACAAGATCTGGGAGGGCGTGGGCCACACCCGTCCGAACACGGCTCTTCCTGCTACACCCACGGGGAATGTTTGCTTCTCGCCTTGCCTCGCCACCTCGTGTCTTCGGCTTCCTCGCCACCAGTTGACATTTGCCAAAGCCCCTTTTAATAGCGTCCGATTTCGTGCCCCCCCAACCGAA
Organism: Colletotrichum echinochloae; assembly: GCA_016618095.1. NCBI lineage: Eukaryota > Fungi > Ascomycota > Sordariomycetes > Glomerellales > Glomerellaceae > Colletotrichum > Colletotrichum echinochloae. Next base: position 5,771,296 of record JADEZT010000004.1, read on the forward strand.
ACTCCTCCGGGGCCGAGGCCGCGATGGACCCTTACACTTCCGTCCTTCTGGTGCCGGTACCCACATCCAGTTCCTTTGTGAGCACGCTATCCCTGATCGCCGTCCAAGCCGCTAGGTATTTCAACTCGTGCCGAAATATTTCCCATTGTTTTCATGTCGCCTTGCCCAATGAATACTACGGAGCTACGGATCCGACTACCAGGACCAGAGCCTCGGTTAAGGTTCGTTCCCAGCGAGACGCCGGCGGGCGAACATTCCTCGCTTCCAGTATATTGAATGCACCCGGAACTGCTGTGAGAGCCGACTGTGTTTCCAATGACTTTAACCGCAGCAAGGGCTGACCCGTCTTGCTCGTTCTTCATCCTCTGCTATCGGGGGTTTCACAAAGCCCAACCTAACTCCGTCAGCTATCCGCAAGCGTCCACAACTACACGTAAACACTGAACAATATCTGCGAAAAGACGAACATGCTCCAGTCGATTCGACTCCACGTTTGCTGGCCCCTTACTTTCGTAGAAAAAAGAAAAACCGGTTGGAAGCGCATTCCAGCACGCAGTATTGTGGGCCTTTTTCATGCGTCAGTCCCAAGGGGAGGGGGTCACCCCCCAGCGCAGAACCGTAACGACGAGATGCCGCCAAACGCGCACAGGGTCCAACCCGGTACACGGCTCCATAAGCCCGATCTGGGACTACAATACTCTGCCGCTCATGCCTCGCCTCACCCTTCCTGCTACGCGTGCCAAAAGCTCAAGGAGAGGGGGGGAAGTAGTCGGGATGGTCATTCTACACAGCAAGAAACTACCGAACGATCCCTCGCGGGGAGTTGCCATGCTTGCCAACGCTATGAGTCTGACCGGCCCGTGGGCGGCGCGACGGCGCGACGGCGCGCCTTTTACTTCCTTCTCTCGTGGCTTGCCCACACGTCGGATCTCTCACGCGAGCCCTTACAGGCTTAACGGAAAACTGTTACACTACTGTGTATTCTGAAGAACCCAACCCGTGCACGACATTGGCCAGGTCGAGCCGTATCCGGGAGACACTCTCGCAAAGAATCCATTGCGGCATCCCACACAGACACACACACAACCGGACAGATACTCCCACCGTCAGAGGCGGCAGATCACCGTAAGCACTTGGCAAGGTCCGATTTGCTTCTGGCATGATTGGTCGGAAATCGAAGAAGCCAGTTTGGAATCCCTCAATTGCCCGTACAGAGAGCGCTGGGGGACCCCGGCCGGTCGCTACGCGGCGGACAAGCTCAGCCCAGTACGCCGTTGCGCATCGCCGCCTAAATCCCCGGGCCGTGCTTCACTTTGTAGTGTGGCTTCCATCGAAGCGCCGCATATCGATCATCGTTTTTGTTCTGCCAGATTACCAGTGTAAAGTGGGATTAACTCCACAGCTGCCCCTCCCCCTTTTCCCTTTCGGCCCATCAGCTCCGTCTCTCGTCCAATGTTTTTTGTCACCTACCGGGGATAACGAGGACTTTTTCTACGCCCGCGCCCCAGGCCCCCAGCATCGTCATTTCTTGAAGACGGCGGCCCCGAGCCTTTCGATGTCCCGCCCCTCCTGCGTATTCCGCCCCGCCGCCTCGAGCAGTCTGCCCCACGCCTCGGCGTCCTTAAGCCTCACCGCCTCCTCCGCCGCCTTGACACGCATCCCGCACTTCTCGTACATTGTGATGGTTGTCCCGGGCTCCAGATCCGTGCACTTGGGCACAAATATGGCCGCCAGCCGTGGGTTACCGGCCTGTAGCGTGAGGTTGAAGAACGGCTGTGGCGATCGGGAGTTAGTCTCATTACTTCTACGTCGTCCAGATCGGCGCGGAGGCCCGCCAAGAACAGTGATGCCAGACCACCGTGCCGTAGCCCGTGATTATATATATATATATATATATATATGTGTGTGTGTGTGTGTGTGTGAAGTCAAGGAATGTTCTTACCTCCCACCCGATCGGGCTTTTCCTCGTCTTCGCGAGCTCTTCAATCTCGTTCCAGTCTCGCTTCGCAACGAGCGCCCGGAGTCTAGATAACGTACAACATGGTCAGCTAATGCATATACTCAACCTGGTGAGGGGCGGATGGCTTCTGACCTGATCCACCAAGCAACCTTGTCCGGCACCCTGAACTCGCTCTGGATCTTGTTAGCGCGCTTGTGGTACCCGAGCCGGATGAGTTTGAACATGGTCTCGTTGACGCTGAGCCCCGTGAACGTGTCGGTGAGGTCGCGGTCAAAGGCCTCCTGCATCTTGAGGAGCGTCTGCGCCTCCTTGAGGGCGTGCACCTCGAACGCGGCCTCCCTCGAATCGGAGAGCAGCTTCGCGGCCAGGGCGAGCTTGTCCGAAGCCGTGCGGGCGTCGGGCTGGCCAAGCGACTCGCGGATGAAGACGTTGGCGCCGTCGACGCGGCGGTCGTCTTGGTAGTAGAGGTCTTTGAGGAGGGCGTTGTCGCCCTCGCGCGCGGCCGAGGACTCGACGAGCGCCGTCGCCGCCGGACGGGCGTTGATGGCCCGGAAGAAGGCGGCGAGCGGCAGCTTCTTCTTGAGCTGGAGGAGCACGGTGTACATGAGGTCCGTGTCGCCGCTCTCGATGGCCTTGTCGAGGGCGAGCTCGTCCTCCTCCATGCTGAGGAGAAGCGGCACCTGGCGCCCGCCGCGGGGCTCGTGGTTGAGCAGCTCGGTCGCGAGGCGGCCTCGACCCTCGTCGTAGGCCGCGCGGGCGATTTCTTCAAAGGAGATGCCCGGCTTTCCGGAGAGACGCTCGACGATCAGCCTGCAGATGGTGTCGTCGTCTTCGGTGCCGGAGCGGACCTTGGCGGAGGCCCAGTGGACGTAGATGCGGTCGGTCGGAAGGCGCAGGTACCCGGCAATCTTGAGGGCAAGGAGGTACTCGTGACGGTTAATGAGCCTCTTGATGAGCCCCTCAGGGGTGAGGCGCTGATACTGCTCGAAAGAGAGCGGCAAGCCGACCTCGAAGAAGCGCACGGCGTTGAGCACGCGGAGGGTCTCGCACATGTCGACGAACTCGTCGCTGTTGTAGATGTCGAGCACAGACTTGCCAAAGGACGCGGCCTTGAGGAGCTGCTTCTGCCAGTGGATGCTGAACTCGCGGCCGGCGGCTGTGACGCACGTGTCGACGGCCTCGGTAAGGTTTCCGCGGATCAGCTGGATATAGTCGTCGGCCTTGGGCGACTGAAGCTCCAGCTGGCCAACGGCGTCGAGCAGGATCGAGGCCGCCGAGGACTCGGCGCGGGTGCCAAAGACCTCTTCCGTGGCGTGTGGGACGCGCTCGAGAAAGTCACAGGCATCGTTTGTGATGAGTCTGGCGCCATCATGCTCTGAACATGGTCAGCTTCCCGTCAGTTTTGAGGGGGAGAACCTGCAAACCTACCCGATACAACATGCACGCGTCCATCGTAGAAGAACTCGGCCGTGGCGGCGTCTGGGCCGATGATGTGCACCTCGTCCTCCCACGCAATGAGAGCATCGGATCCGCACCACTCGACGTACTTTGGCGGGATCTTGGACTGCGAGTCGTGCTCGACCAGCCTCTCTGAAAAGTCGCTAGAAATCACATGGGCCTTGCCCGTCTTGGTGTACAGCACAATCAGCCTCCCGTCGGGGGAGACGCTGATGTGGCTAAAAGGCCCGAGGTCCAGGAAGCGATCCTCGCACTCGGCCGCGTCGACGACATAGACCGTCTCTCCGATACTGAGAAGCACCTCGACGGAGCGCGAAAGGGTGTGATCCGGGGCAACGACGGCCCAGGCGTGGATCTCGCCCTGGTCGGTGGGCGGGGTCGCGAGCAGGCGCGGCCTCGGTTCGGCGTAGGACGTGACGGAGACGAAAGTGTCGTTGCCCAGGAGGGCGACCATGCCGGACTCGTAGAAACGGCAGGCGACGACGCCGGACTCGTCGGCGCCATTGCCCAGGGAGAACTGGGTGAAGTCGCCCTGCAGGTCGTAGGCGCGCACGGTGCCGTCCGTGGAGACGACGATGAGCCTCTCCTCGCCGCCGGCGACACTGGCCCAGCCCAGACCCTTGATGGAGCCGGAGCCCTGTTCCCAGGGAATGCGGCGGAGCAGCTTGCCGGCGTACGAGTAGATGTCGATGCCGGGTTTGGACGACGAGGAGCCGCCGGCGGCGCCGCCGGGGTTGACGCGGTACGCCTGGATCTTGGTGTCGTCTCGCAAGAGGGCGAGGGCTCCACCGTAGGGGGCGCCGGCGACGATGTGGTTGTCGAGGTCGAGGTCCTGGTCAAACACCTCGGTGTAGAGCTGGACCTTGCGGTACCACTTGTCGCCGACGCTCTCCCATCCTGCCGAGGGATGAGACGCTTCCATCATGTCATCTTCTCATTGCCGGGAGGACGTTTACTTCTGTATGTTGCGCGCTCGTGTGCTTATCTTGCCTTGCTTGTACTTTTTGACCCCCGTCGACCTTTTGAGATGTGTTTGTTGATGTGTGGCTTATTCGAGGTACGTACTCTGAGGCAGAGATGTGAGATGAGCGATGAGCGACGAGGTTGAGGGCATGAGCTTCTTCTGTCTCTCCTCCACCTCAAGCTGTCGTTACCTTTGGAGCTAAACGATAACCAGGGGTGGCTAGGAGCTTACGCCACGAATCAAAAATGCGCCAGCCTCAAGAGACCCGAGACCTGGGGCGCGGTTAATTCCCGGCCCAAGGGGAAACCTGCGTCATTGTATCCGTGCCGTATCCCCCCCCCCCCCCCCGCCCACTACCAGCCAGATAAGACAAGAACAGCACCCGCCAAACCCTGTAGGGACAATCAGAACCAACTGATGCGCTTGCGACCAAACCCGGACGAGTCGTCGGTCATTGTGTTTCTCGCTTCCTGGAACGTAAAGGGCGATTTTGTATCATCATTCTCCACGCATCCACTCGGCGGGACTCTTTTTTGGCAGATGCCGGTATATATAAACGAGGACTAAAACCCCGAGTACGTAGGGGAGCTCTTGTAGGTAAATGTGACCCGATACCGATACATACAGACGCCCTCTCCCCTCACCCCTCCCGTCCGCCCACCTGGTGCCCACCGCCAGTCATGCCCGACTGGCGCTCCGAATACTTGGCCTCCATCCGGGAGCAGGAGAAGAACAACCCCGTTAACCTCGAGATCGTCCAACTCTGTAAGCCGTCTTCCTTTTCTTCTCCAAACGGCGAAAATCCCCAAACACGCTTCCTAACCCATCGCGTGCGCGCGCGCACACGCACACACAGGCTCCCACCTCTCCGACCGCGTCGCTGCCCTCGAGGCCGAAAAGGAAGTCCTCCGATCCAAGACCAATACCGCCGCCGCCGCCGCGCACCCCGACGAACCCACCACCAACTCATCAGAGAAACCGAGCGTCCGCGCCGTCCCGACGGACCCCGACACCGACGCGGCCGTTGCCCAGCTCCAGCTCCAGCTCGCCGAGGCCCTGCGGTCCAACGGCACCCTCAGGGACCGCGCCAAGGCAGCCGAGGACGAGGCCCAGGCGCTGCGTGCCAAGGGCAAGGAGGACGCGCGGAGGCTCAGGAGCCTGACGGCCGAGAACACGGCGCTGACGACCAAGCTGCGGGATCGCGAGCACGAGCTCCGCGAGAAGCGCAAGCTGGTGGAGGTAACACACCCAGCACTCTAGACACATGAACGAACTGTCGGAGCGGAAGCGACTTTGCGCATCACGAGAGGAATGGCTGCTGACACCCCACCGACGTAGAACGTCCAGGACGAAATGATTACAATGAACCTCCAAATGTCCATGGCCGAGCAGGAGCGGGACAAGGTCAAGAAGGAGAACAAGGAACTAGTGGACCGCTGGATGAAGAGGATGGCCCAGGAGGCCGAGGCCATGAACCTCGCCAACGAGCGTTGATGATGCCGGTCTAGATTCTGTGTATGCCCCCCCTCCCCTCCTTCCACCCGCCCTCCCTCCCGCGCTTCACGATGCTTCCTTGCCGCCCGTCCAGCCGGGGTACGGCCTCTATGGGGAGTATCAAATGCTACAGGTAACGAACCCAACAACGCTATTTCATCGTCTATGCCAAATGTTGCCCCCTTGCCTCTTCCTTTTGGGGTTTCCCTTTTCTTTTTCTCTTGCGCTCCTCCAACCCCCTTTTCTTCCACAACAGTATACAACGTAGGACACAGCCTCAAGCCTTCCGCTTCGCAGCCTCGTGCCGCGCAACCCTTCCACCCAAGCCCCGTAGGACATCATACGGCGCAATGACAAGAATGCTGACAAGGTGTCCCAGTGTTATCTCACTTCTTGGTCGAGAGGCAGAAGTTGCCGCCGGCGTTGGTCCAGCTGACGTAGCCGCCTTCCGGGTACGTCAGGTGTTCGACTTCGAGGATGTTGCTCGCGATATCGTTGGCGTTTCGTGTGCCCTGGTCGTTGACGAAGGATTTGAGCGAGACAATCTTGCAGCCCTGCTTCAGGTCGAGGAACATGTTGACGAGCTCGGCGTTGAGCTGGGGGGTGAAGGCCTGGTTATTGACGAGGATGACGTCGGCGCGTTTCATGGCCTCGTGGATGCGGGTGCTCTTTGTGAAGTCGCCTCGCTCGAGGTTGACCCGGCCGGGCAGCAGGCCCCACATCTTGCAGCGGGCGCCGAACTCCTTCTCCTGCGCCTCGGCGAAATCGCAGGGGTTCTCCATCATCTCGCAGCCCCAGCTCTCGCAGCCAATCTCGAGCGCGGCCTGGAACACGACATTGCCAACGCCGGAGCCGAGGTCGACAAAGACCTGGTCCGACGTCATGCGCGTCCTCTCTTGGAGGATCTCGGAGATGAACTTGTACGTTAGCTCGCCATAGACGTTGTCGGTGCCGTTCTTGTATTGCTTGAGCTTCTCCACTTCCGGTGACACCGTGCGGTCGTAGACCTGGGTGAGGATGAACTCGACCAGGTCCCGCGGGATGCCGTGCATGTTGTCGAGGTTCTTGCGTATCGTGCCGTCGGCGGCGAGGTCTCGGATCCGCTTGTTCGCATCCTTCAGGGCGGAGACGAAGCCGTGGAAGTCGTTAATATTTGACGCCCTCTCGAGCCGCCGTATCAGCCCGTTGTTCGGCTCCGTGAAGTCGGCGGCTTGTTCTTCTGTGAGGTAGACGTGGGCGACGAATTTGACCACCGTCTTAATGTCCTCCACCGCGTTGATGATGCCCTTTTCGGATATAAGTTCGTATCTGGGGGAGGAGATGTGACGTTAGCAATGCCACACACACACACAGAGCGTGATAATCGCGCAGGGAGGTGACGTACTCTTCCGCCCCGTAATTGCTCGGGTACTGCAGCCTGACCCTCACATCGTCGTCCTCGGTCGCGCCGAGCAAGCGCCTGGCCCTGGGGCACTTTTTGAGGTTGCTGATGTCGACGGCGTGAATCAGGCGGCTGAGGGGCCGGGCGTTGTCCTTGAAGGCGCTGGAGCGGGTCAGCACGCGCTGGGTGTCGACAAACTGGCCATCCTGGGTGCGTTGCCGCTTGCGGGGCTCGAGGTTGATGAAGGCGTCGTAGTTGTCGTCGTCGTCCGAGTCGTTGTCGAATTTTGGCTGAGAGGGGCCGGCGCTGCCGACCTTGCGCTTCCGCTCGCTGCGCTTCTCGTCCGAAGAGGAGGGATAAGGCGAGGCGCTCTGCTTGCGGGAGAGGAGCGACTTTCCGTTGGGTTTAGGGGAGGGGCGCGGAGAGGCTTTGGCCGAGGAGATGGACGAGGCGGCGTGAGCGAGCTTGGGGCGTGGCTTCGGGGCAGCGACCTGGACTTTCTCGACGCGGATGGCGGCGGGCTTGGAGTTGAACTTGTTCTTCCCGCCGAGAATCGGCATGACGGCGGATTGGCGATCGCTGGACAGCCGATGGGACTGCCACAGGGCGAGAGAAGAGGAAGGCGGGTGTGGCGCGCGTGACCCGGAGCGGAGCGGAGCGGGTAGCCTGATGCTGCCGGGGGACGGGCGGGGGGATGTTGACAATGAAATGAATGGATATCGGCGGGTATACCTCGATGGTCAGCAGGGCCTTTGATTTCGTGTCATGAATAGTCGGTGCACGACGGTAGTGTGGTCTTTGATCGGGGTCGAGGAGGATCAGGACGGAGGGAGAAAGTGAGGATTGAGAGGGGAGTCAGACGAGAGACGGGAGACACGAGGCGATTTTTCGGGAGAGGACGTGGAAATGGGGCCGAGAGGTGAGTGGGAAAAGTGGGGGTGACCAGCGACCCAGGACCCCGAAAGTGGACTGCCAGGTACCTCGTAGGTGCGTAGGTAGGTCGCTAGGTACCTAGGTAGTGGAGAGGCAATTGGATTATTACGTAAGGCAGCAGAGTGTACATCGTACATACAAGATTGATCATCCTGGGGGGATTGCGCAGCCGTCCCCAGCTGTGTTCCCACCTACCGGTATTCCCGTCGTCCCCCGTCGTTCCCCATTCCCATCCTTACTACATACAGAGAGACAGGCACGGCGGAACTCGCCTCGATGCAGCCTTGAAGCCTCGCATTGGAGTGGAGGGGAGGGGAGGGTAAGGGGAGAGAAAAGTGCTAGGTACCTAGGTACCTACCTAGTCTTCTGCGCTTCGCCGGTGCCAACGTACTGGATTGACAGACAGACCCGACCCCACTTCCAGGGCCTTACCTTCTCCACTGTGGATACCGCCTCAGGCGTCAGACGACCTCGACCTGCAGAGGCCGCCGCGTTTGATTGGCTGCCCGGCGAGTGAACAGCTCCGGGGTCGCATCATTCATTCCAAGCTTTGGGCCCCCCCCTTTAGCATTGAGCACCTGTCATCCAGTCTTCCTTTCCCAACTGTCGTCTGGGGCTAATTAGGGACAAGAAAACTGTTGGGCGCATCGTCAAAGTCTCATTTAAGCTTGTCTCAGAATGACATATTCGCCATAAGGGAAGGGCAATCCTCTCTTTCTCTCTCTCTCTCTCTCCCCCTCCCTTTCTGACTTCTTCAACGGCTTTCCCATCCTTAGCTCCCGGTCTGTGAGATGACCGAGAAGACGAAGCTTTGTACTTACAGAGCAATGCCGATGATTCAGACATCAATGTCTGACAACCCTACCTTGGTATGACAATGCTCAAGCTCGACTTTGCCAAGACATGCATGTACATGGTTTTCCACTGATGGTCCATCATCTCACAACACTGACTCCGCATGCATGCTCAGTCCCAGCTCATCTTGTGATACGTCATTGCATTCGCTCTCAGAACTACATCATACATACTAAAATTCGAAGGGTGTCCCTAGGAATATTTCATCACTATGCGCACCGCAAGACATCGACCAGACACACAGGATGGATTATCCCAACGGTGCTAGAAATAACAATAATAACCACAACACTTGGGTTACAGACTCGTCATCAAACGGAGCTCTTTGGCACCCTCCCACCCTCGATACGGCCATTTCTCAGGAGCGAGATTCACGAGGCCCTCTCATTATCCGTCAACTTCCAATGCCAAATAACACGGGCAGGGTGGAAATCAGGAAACTCGGCGTCCTCAGCCCCCGCCTCTTCGGTCTCAAACTTGGCCCCACTGTACTCCTCGCACCGGAAAGCAGCGTCAAACACCCCGACGTCTGCCGGGTCGCGCGGGTGGTTCGGCAGGGAATGGTCGTCGGCGTGCATGAACTCCACCACCACCCCCGTCCGCGCCGTCAGCCTCTCAAACGCATCTCTGACGTGGGTGAGCGCGAACCGGCCCGCCGGTCGGCCCCAGAGGACCCTGAACCACACCGAGTGCCCCCCGTGGTGCCCGGAGCCGTGCTGGACGACGTCGTAGAGCTCTCCCATCCGGAGCCCCTCCACTGCCGTTTGGATGCCGCCGCCGGGGTGGATCCACGAGCTGGAGACGCGTTGGTCCTCCGCCGCCAGGCTGCGGATGTCGAAGCGCATGTATCCCAGGGATGAGGACGGGGGCTGGGACACCAACATCCGCCGCCAGCTCGCGCCGCGACGGGTGAACCGTCGTCGGGACTCCGCCAGCGTCTGTGCCGACTCTTTGTCGAGCTCGGCCGGCCTGACCTGGGTCCAGCCTCCCCAGTACTCCCGGACCGTCTGGACCGGCCCCGGGCGGGTCGACCACGGAAGCTCATAAAAGGAGTTTGCACGACGGTGGAATGAGTACGTGGGCCCGAAGTCGAAGAAGCACTTGTCAAATTTCTCCGCGAGGAGAGGGTTGATGAGTCGAGCATCGCCGTGTGATGAAAGCCTGTATTCTCTTGGGACTTTCGGGACGGGGGTTCCCTCGAGCCCGCGGATGGTTCCTCTGGAGACGCCGGACACCGGCTTGAAGAAGAGAGCTTCTTGTAGGACCGGAGATCCGTCTTTAAGGGCTTTCCAGGCCCGGCTCACTCCGCTCGCCGAAACCAGCAGCGTCCTCATGTCCACTTGTACAAGAATGGCCTCGAGGAGCTCCGGGATGGCGAGGACCACCTCCATGGCGCCGCCGGACCGGGGTTCTGTCATGGTTTGTTATCACGGACACGGGATGAACTGGGGGGTTGGAGCTGAAAGCGAACCAGGGAAAGTATGATGTAAGTGAGGAGGTGTGCGCCTGGCCTGCTGCCGGCTCGCGCGGGGTTGACACGCTCTCAAGCCTCCGCCCCCTTTGTTGGCACGGGTAAGAAGAACCGCGTGCTTCATTTGGAGAAGATGACTAAGCTTGCACGTCAATATGTGAGGGCACGTTGCGGTTCCGACCAATATTCGGGTAGCTGCTTCCTGCACGATAACCGTTATATCCTTTTGAGTTATCATGCTGCCGGCCAGAAAGCGGTGGCATTGATGGGGCTTACTAGAGTGGTGGCCTAGTGTCAGCGTCAGCAGCCATGTCTTGTGTAGGTACCCGGTTCGACCAGGTTCTTTGCAAGTCTAGAGCGCACACTTGAATCACCCTTTTTCTTTTTCACTGGGAAGAGACTGCGCTTTCGCTCCCGTGTTCTTGCACAGAAAAGGGTGCCGCATGAGGTTCTGTGTTGCCGCACTGGTTTAATATAAGGAGCACAGTGGCCTTGCTGGAAGACGTAGGGTCGGGGGGGATGGATGTCTGTATGCAACTATTATTAAAGTGACCGAGTGACCTGAGCTGGCCAGGCCAGACCACATCTATTTTAAGGTTTGTTTTCTTCAGCCGCACATCAGTTGCCAACATGTGCCCCGGCTTATGGCGTGGTCCGGTGGCTCGTCGTTGCTGTCATTTGCCGGTTCTCGGAGAGGTCTCTCTGTAGCCGGCATCTAATTTTCCATGGCGCAACGCCTCACCTAGTGCTCCTCTACATTTCTCTTAGACCGAGGGTAAGTGCATTTGGAACTCTCTCCCTGGTAAGCTCTGCGCGGGCGGTGTGACTTTCGTATCTGTGGGCCGGCATGCAACACCACCTCATACTTGGGGGGTGGCCTGCGGCATTCCTTATGACTGCGTATCGGCTAGAAACCAGATACAAAATTCTGGAAACGCCAATCGTAACCAAAACGCGCTTGCAGCATCACTATAGAATTCTTACTTCTGCCTACATCTGCCTTGACATATCAACGTCCTCCAGGGCCGTTGAGTATTGGCCAGGGACTCGGTCTCGTCACAGCAGCGATTGTTTTGGTCCAAGGGTGCCGCCCATTCATATACTATCCGGCCAAGGATTACATGTTTAGGTTTGAGCGGCCTCTTTGACACACTCTGTTGAAATGGGGAAACTAGCATGTTGTCATTTCCTGCAGGCTGTGGCTGGCTTGCTAACCCTGCAACTTGCAGAGCGGCATGGTCTGCTGTCCCTGAGCTTATTTCAATGGCGGCATTTAGACTTTTCGTATGGCTCAGTTGGCAGGGGTGCTACTAAAACACACATATGAGACGCTAGGTATCCGTACGTGGGCACATACCTATAGACCTAGAAGCAGACGGAAAGGCATGCCGATCACTCCGGGAACGCGTGGCCCCAACAAAGCAAACACGGGCCGGATTCTGGAAATAGGTTTCCGGGGACAGCAGCAAGAGAAGATTGAGGTGTACTAACTAGCAAGCCTTTCTGCGCTGCGGACCAAACCAAGACCAAAGCCTGGTGCTCCTCAAGTTACTACGTTATTGTAAGACAAACATGCATCATAATACAACTAGTAGATATACTGAGCGGGAAAAGCAACCAGTCGTTGCTGTTCCCCGTCCACGCGCGCCAGCATCATTGCCCAACATTCTGTTTACCCCATCGTTTGGCCGACAATTCCAACAAGCAGGCCATTATGACACAACAGCCCAGGTTGAGCTGGTTATCGGCTGACGTGAGAACCAACGCCTGCCTGCATACGATGCTAGGTAGTGCCAGCAAGCAGCGGCGATATCTCCGCTGCAGCTCACAACGAACCCGGTACAGCCACGGAAGTTCCCCCGTCTTGCAGAGTGCCGCTGGCTATCCGTGGCCCGTGGGCTGTAATTATCTTGTTGCCTGTGGCGTCGTCCCGCAATTCGGCTTTTTGGGGTCTTCGGCTCCTGCTGTGGGCCGCTTCGGATGCGACTGAAGCGCTGATCAGACCCCATCGTGGACATGGACGGTTTCCTTTCTCACGGATGGGGATTCCTAGCACGACAGCGCTTGGCTCGAATTGCTCTTCGCTCTAGAACCCGGTTGGATCCCGGTTACGCCGTTTCTCCGGCGCTCGGACGGCAAGCTGAATTTCCCGGGAGATCCTAAAAACGCCACTCATACCGGCTATTGATGACCACATGGGCGATCCTGTCCGGGAGGCCGAGAAACTGGGGATAGTGTCATGAGCTATCCCTTAGCTTCGCAAAATTTTGGCCTGTTAACCGCTACCCTTTGTTTCCATCATCTCCTACTTGAGATTACGCTAGTTAGAGGCCGGGCAGTTGGCGCTACCGCGACTCTTTGTCGAGACCCTTTGATTGTTGGACTGAATGTTAGACTTCTTCCAGACCCAAGCGCTATCACGCCCCTTTCTAAGGCTGAATACAAGCTGCAGGCTATGGTCATACCTTGATCGTCCGGCTAGGAACAACGGCTCTATATAAGATGATTCCTCATTTCCTCTCAAATTGAGATTCAGAACCATCAGCTCTCTGAACATCGTCTCTTATCATTGAACTTGCACGAAACATCCCAGTTTCTACCCACCGTCTTTAATCAGACCTCTCCAAAAACACAATACCCTCATAAACATGAAGACCTCTACCGTTACCGCCGCCCTGGCCTTTGCCCTCTCTGCCGCCGCCGCTCCCGGCACCTATTCCCGCAACAAGTGCCCGACCAACGCCGCCCAGCCCGACGGCAGCCTCGGCAAGTCCTACGTGAACACCAACCTCCTTGTGCCCATCGCCAAGAGCGCGCCCAACTACGCCTTCCCCGCGACCAAGTGGGCGCTGGTCACCCCCGACGACGTCTGCACCGTCTTCAACCTTGACCTGCCCGTCGCCGCGACCCAGGGCAAGGTCTGCAACCTCGTCTTTGACTTCCCCTCCATGGACGCTGCCCTAGGCAAGTTCGTTTTCCTGGGCAAGGGCACCTTCAGCTTCACCGGCTACGCCATCGGCGTCGGTGCCGTTGCCGGCCAGACCACCTACAACAACCAGCCTGCTCCCGGCCCGAGCCCCCCCAACCCGCCCCCGATCATGACTCCCGGGCACAGCTACGTGAGTTTTCTTCTCCCTTGCACATACACACTTTGGCCCGCAGAGCCCCCTCCGCTTCGGACAGCTGACTCTTATAACCCCTTTTCCAGATCATCAACAGCGCCCCGTGCGGCATTCCGGCCAACGTCCCCGGCAGCGTCACCGTTTCCGGCAGCCTTTGCTCCCCGGACACCACTTTCGGCTTCAACCAGAGCAACGAGGGCTGCCCTCTTGGCTTTTTCGTCGTCCTGACGGACGCCTAAGAGGCACTGAGCTAGGAGACCACTCTTGGTCTACATGGATGTGTCGAAGGACCAGAGTATGTAAGGAGTCAGGCGTGGTAAACCCACGCGTATATAGATTGAATCTTCGATAAATATATTTTCAATTTGATTCTGTTGAGGACAATATCATAACCCTCATTTGACTCTCGCTTCACTCTAGCATCATTTTGGCTTTACTCCAAGTGTGTCACATGATTCATAATCCAAAAGTCAAGAAAGAGCGCGACACATCTCATCTCTCTATTCCAAGTTATGGTCGTTGTAGCAGGCAATATACGCCAGTTTGTGACTGGCCTTCTTACCCGAACGAGTTGTCCCCAGCCTTTCGATGAGCTATAACTCATCATCGACCTTCGATATTATCGGAAAATGCCCCAGTCAAGATGGGAGGGAGAGGCTCCTCGTATCCACATGTATTGCCTTTCATTCGAGAGAAAACAACGCATTGCTAAGCCTCTGGTATAGAGGACTTCCTCCGTGTGCTCACGAGCGCTTGGGGTTCAGCAGGTCTCTGACTAGCAGTAACGTCTGCTTTTCACTTCGCCTTGCTCCCGCATCTCGTGTAGACTAATACGCCCGCGGATGAACATGAAACCACAAAGCTCTAGTTTATTAATCCCAAGTTCGACTGTTTCTACGACAAATTTACCGGATATCTCCACGACCCAAGACTTCAGTTGCGGTTCTACGTCGAGCGTCACCACAGTCGTCCCAAGACTCCCAGTTAGTGCACCATTCAAACTTAGCATTCTTCCTGAGCAGCCCTAAACCATAACAACAAAACATCGATGACTCAGTATGTTTCTTTGCGAGAGACTGCTGATGGCTGTCTTCTTTCCTTGAGTCCTTCCAGGAGCCGTAACTACAGAACGTAGGATTACTGTATATTTGTTTTCCAGTTCGAAGCATCAGGCACCTGAAGAACTGGATGTCATCTTTGCTCTTCATTATTTATCCATGTCTGTTCCTGTCATTAAGAATCGCTCGATATTACAAATCTTCCGTCCGCCTTATTCTGAAAAGTCACTCTCTGTCCTTAACCAGGTTTCAAAGTCCTTCAACTCTGGGTACTCCTTTCTCAGTTCTTGGATGTCGACGCTGAACCCGACGTCGTAGAACCACCTGAACATCCACCCAAAGTCCTTCACAATCGCCATGATAAGCGAGGAGAAGATTCTGTACGTCCAAGGCAGCTCCCTGCCGGTAGTCTTTCTGAACACCGCAGCGCACTGATCGATCGTCAACTCGTCGCCGGCCAGCGAGATCCCGCGGCCCTTGTACTTGTCCGGGTGGAGGAAGGCCTCGGCAGCGACGTGGCCGATATCGCTGACCGCGATCAGCTGCAGCGGCTTCTCTCTGATGGCCATCCTCCACGACGTCACAAAGACTCGACCCGTGAAGTCGTCGGTCAGGTTGTCCATGAACGCGACCGGCCTGAGAACGGCCCAGTCCATGTCTGTGCCTTTTGCTTTGGCGAAGAGGTGATGCTCGATCTCGTGCTTGTGGATGAAATGCGGAACGTTGGTCGGGCTGTCCGCGCCATGTCTGTCGACGGACGTGTAGACGAAGAACTTGACGCCGGCCTTGAGCGATGCATCAACGAGACCCTTGCCGATGTCCAACTCGTTTCCTCCGAACGGTGCGACAGTCTTGCCTCATAATGAGCTATACTATTCATCATGACTGACAAAGTTGGAAACAAACCTGAACGCTAAAGACGCCCCAGATGGGGGACACTGCAGTTTCCTTGGCGGTTTTGAAGAGCGCCTTCGGGTCGGCGAGGTCGCCCTGGACCAGGCGGATCTTGGGAGACTTATTCAAGAGCCGCTGTGCAGATGCGGAGCTCGTATTCCGTGTGACGGCAAGAATATCTAGGTCGGCATCCTGTTCAACAAGGCGATTGATGAGAGCGCCGCCTTGTTTCCCGGTCGAACCGCAGACTAAGATGGCTCGTGACATGGTAGATAGTGAGTTTTGTGTCCTGGTAACAATGATTTGAGAGGAGTACTTGTTGCTTCTCAGCCAATATCATGAACTGCGTCGACAAACAACACTGGCGCCCGTTAAATACTTAAGTGGAACGTCCATCCTGTCACGGAGATTGAGGTTCTATTTCCGATGACGTACGAGCGACTACTTCGCGCCGGCGACGCGCTCATGATGGTCGCGAAGTCCATGGAGCATTACCAATCTGCAGGGTACGTTTCTTCCGTCCGCCGTCGGCCTCCGAGTGTGTTGCTGACCAACTTCGCCCACGCTTTTCGGCCTCCAACAAAGAGCGAGCCTGTGGAGTCGCCTTTCCTCATGTCTGCTCGCTCTTGCGATAATCTATCTCCTTCTAGACACTATTTCGAGATTGTCACTAGTTATCCCGAAAGGGCGGCCTACGTGTGCATCAAACCCTAGGGTCGGGTACATTCTTTGAATGGAACTTGCGGCGGCGTCGACGCGCGTCCTCTTCCACGAGCTTACATTCTCTTCCCGTTGTATTTGCCCTTCGGCACGAAGATAATAATAGTTGATGGGATGCATACGTAGGCCCGTCACGTCCTAGAGACAAGAGTCGCGAGGCTCCAAGACAGAAGCGGCGAGACCGAGCTATCTCAGGCCACCGCCTCAACTCTCATACCTGACAGCTGATTCTGAAAGGCTGTGGTAATCGGAACAATTTCACCGGTCGGCTATGGCTGGGACCATAACTGACATCAGTTACACATGAGAACCAGACGTGGGATTTGGGAACACGCATATTTTCCACATGGGAAAAAACAGAAGCACACATACAACACCAGGCATTTGTTGGTCGTCATCGATCTAACTACTAATCTGGCCCTCACACTCTTTCTTACTGGGTTAGGAACGACTATTAACTGCTGTTTTTAGTAACCGAAACCGGTGGCCTCTAAACGATCTCTTCTTTGGAAGGAAAAGCCTAACACTAAGTATCTCCGTTTACAGTAAGTGCACGAATACTTTACGGATGGAGCTGAGAGTAATAGACGTGCGAAATGCGCTCCGCTGCAGCTCTAGAGGATGATTTACAAAGTGTTGCTGTAACACCGGGAATGAGTCCTATATCATTCTGTAGCAGACAACCACTTCTGACTTCACACTCGCGACTTGATGCTCACGCGCTCTAACATTGTGGCCCACAATGATTTTGAGTACACGGCTTCGTGTTAAATGCTCCAGGACATCTACACACACAGAACGTACAACAGCAACCGTCTCTCCTAGATAGTTCCTGAAGCTAGTTAAGGTCAGGTATTAGCTTATAATTAGCTTAAGCCTTAGAGAACGTACTGCCTATTATACAGTTAGTATATTGCTAGTTACGGGGCTTTTTTGTGTTCTATACCTACTTGTTTCTCAGGTGATAGTCCAAAAGCCAGGCTTAGGAGTCACTGGAGGAATTGCCGTACAGGCTGTAGCAAGAGCTCCAAGTAATATAATAGTTAACTTCAACATGAACTTTGAAGTTAAGGGAATGCCGGTTTCTGATAATTCGAATGATACTGTTGGTATCACATGTAACCGTACGGTTAGTTGAGAACAAAAGTCGTTATTGATGCTTGTGTCTGAAGAAGGGGGAGAAGAACAAGAGCTATCACCACCGATTGCTGCGAGTACCTTTTGATATAGAGAATCTGAGGTCGCGTGTATATCGGGCCGCTAAATCCAGAGAAATACTCTTAACTCCAGGGACTATAGAGGGCGAGAACATCAAGACTATAATGGAACGCCTAGTAGAACTTAAAAGCTGTTATGAACGACTCATGTAAAGCCAATAGGGTATTCCATACAGGTTATAGATGCGTATCACCTTCATAGGCTCTTGCGCGCAGCGTCTACCATTGCTGCGCATCGCATGCTCTCTAGCTGCTGACATTCGCGCAAGATGTCACAATAGCTTCATATATTACCAGCTCTTGGCACCAGCCTTGCCACGTGCCCGCCCACGTGCACAACCTTCACTGCTCATACAACTTGCCTATATAAGGTCACTCTTTTACATACTCACTCTTTCATAATACAAGCCACTTTCATTCTTATTATCATATGCCCTATGTGCTCCAACTCGTGTTACAAGGACCCAGTATCCAACGCAGCACATACGATGAATAAGGCACAGGTCGAGATGAATAGTGTTACTTGTGGATATGAGTATATCGTATATAGGTCATTAGTCAGATATATCCGGTCCCGCAAGTCAGCCTCTGCGATAGTGTCAAAAGTCTAATAGACAATACCTGTCCTACTGCCATAAGAGGTATAGCCCGGCTGGATAATTATCCGACCGGACCGTGTTAGGACCTATGGATCGATCCATTGGGTCCAGTAGATCCCATGACTATACACATAATCCATAGGACGCCCGGGTCAATCGTATCAATTGCCTCCTCTATTATCAAGAGACACTCATCCCGAGGCTCAAGGACCCTTACTTTCATCTCCACTAGGTCATTCCTTCTTGCTCGTTAGAGGAACCCTAGATGCTCCGGTTAGAAACAACTAAGGAGACAGCCATCATTCCTAGAACATTTATTAGACGTGCTTGTACTATGACAGCTACTCTATTTATAAAGCTAATAGATATAAGGTTTAAGAAAGCGTTTCGGCCACTTGTTGGGCTAGACGACTAAATCTTCCAAATCTGTCCCATTCTGGCATTTGCTATCATGGACCTAACTTCCCCCAGACAACGCCGCTATAGTATCAGAAATACCGACCAAATCATTGTGATTAGTTACAATAGAGTAATCGTTAATTCGAGCACACATAAATCGCTTCTGAGAAATGAGAGCATGTAGGAGACAATGTGGAAACGTCAAATAGGAGGATAAGGTTAGGAAATAGTATAGGCTGGCTCTTGAGTCATTTTGATCATACCATAGAGGCCTATGACTGTTACGGATAGAGCACATAGCAGGACATATAATGAAAGTATGAAAAGATCAGTCCAATATGTAGACAACTGTTGCGAGTAATGAGAATAGCTTATGTGACCTGGCATACAGTAAGGCTAATGATGAGTGAAAGCTATTGTAACAGTACATTACCAAGTTCAGGATACTTTCTGAGATGAGTCAGACTCCTTGGAATTGCCTATAGTATACACCGGGTATAATTGAAGGAGATGATCTCTTTTCTATATAATAATATTTCAACGAGCACTCATCTACCGTCTTGAATACGCGTGAAATGCTTCCCGGTTTTATTCATTTTTTGTAAAATATTAGTCTATAACGAAATCGTTGTCTGTGAACACGTGCCTTGTAAACAGACGAGTACTTGTACAGTTGATAAATAACCATAGGTAGTAGATGTTATTACTACTACATCTGGCGCTCTTTATATGCGAATGCGATAAAACTTCCCTACATAAGAATTACCGCAGCCGCAGCCTGTAGAGTGGCACAGGGTTCATAAACCTACACGTCGCATTCATCATAATCAAACATAGTATTATCTCCGCTGTACTATCCCTTCACATACTCGGTTCTAAAACCACCCCGCAACTAGCACTACTGTTACTAGGCGCCAGCAAAACTGTATAATCCTATATATTGCTAAGCAGCCCCTGTAGATAAGTACACTGTTAATATAGGTATATAGTATGCCTACTCTAACTTAATACAACATATAATCTTTACTGACTACTACAGGATTAATTATGCGTCTATAAGTGCTATAAGAGACTCTTTTAGCTCGTATGTGCCAGGGACTGACTTCATAAAGGCTTATAGCGATTGCGCTAGTCACCAGAAAACGACTCCCAGCCCAAGTCTTCAACAACGAATGAGATGTATGTTAGTATTGCTAAGGTCATCACGTAACTTTGAACTGCTGGCCCGGGACCCGGTTTTAGAGTTTAACTTCTTCACGTCTATCTAACCCTGAAGGTTTCGGGCAGCGGACCGGCATACATCACAAATTCCCAGCTACGAATAACATTTCGTTTGATGTCTCAGGGGCGATGACTTGAACCATGCGGGGAGAAACCGCCGGGCGTACGCGTAGACCCCCTTTACGCTTCCCAATCTTGTGCCCGAGAGGAGCAACAAATGTCGCTGTCGATAGAATAGCATCCACTGCCGCATTACAACCTAATACCGCAGAGAGTCACGAATCCCTCTTTGGGACTTGAAAGAAGATGAGCGACAATGACACCAACGGCAGGCTGCGCGTCGTCGTCGTGGGCGGCGGCATCGCAGGCCTTGCCGCCGCCGCCGTGCTCCGTCAACGGCACGACGTGACCGTCTACGAGCGCGAGCCGGCGTCCGCGCCCGAGCGCGGCGCGGGAATCGGCCTCGGGCCCAACGGCAGCAGGATGCTGAAGAAGGCGTTCCAGTTCTTCCCCGGCGACCTCGGGGCCACCGTGTGCGTCGGGTCGCGGACCTACGACAAGGAGGGCAACCTGCTGCGGGAGACGACGGGCGCGGCGGAGCCGTTTGGTGGCGAGTGGCTGCTGGTGCACCGGACGGACCTGCGGGACGAGCTTCTGAGGCTCGCGACGGGGGACGCGGCGAAGCTGGGCATCTCCGGGCCGTCGGCGACGGTCGTGGACGGGGTCGAGGTCGAAAAGGTGGACGTGGAGACGGGGATCGTGTGGCTGCGGGACGGGACCGCTGTCAACGCGGACGTCATTGTTGGTTAGGACACCCGCCCGAACGCTACCCGATAGAAGATGTGTAAGAGTAGCAAGACAAAAACCCTAACAAACCCCGCAGGAGCCGACGGCATCCACTCCCTGGTGCGGCAGGCCATCGTGGGCGAGCCGCCGCATTTCCTATCGACGGGTGTCTCCCTATACCGGTTCACGTTCCCGCTCGACAGGGCGCGCGAGATCCTCAAGGAGTACCCGCCGGCGATCGACCCGTCCGAGGGCGGCTTCTTCAGCATCATGGCGGTCAACGACGGGACCAACCGCAACATCGTCTTCTACCCCTGCCGGGACCTCACCGCGCTCAACGTCATCGCGCGGATCCCGGACTCGATGCTCTCCGTCGAGAGCACTACGTCCTGGAGCGCCGAGGGGAGCTCCGAGGAGATGCTCGACCACTTCTTCGATTTTGCGCCGTGGATCCTTGAGATCATGAAGTCAGTTTTTAGTCCTTGCCCGCCGTGGTATATGTGCTTGAAGAAGACCGGAAACCGCTGACGAAACCCACCGTGAGAGCGGAGGTCGGGTACACAGACACGTCGAGGTCGTCCACCTCTACAAGGTCAAAGACATGGAGCCCCTGCCGACGTACACCCGGGGCTGCGCCGTCGTGGTCGGCGACGCGGCGCACCCGATGACGCCGTTCCAGGACCAGGGCGCGACGCAGGCCATCGAGGACGCCGAGGGCCTGCGCCTCCTTCTCCACAAGGACGTTGACGCCGACAACGTCGGCCGCGCGCTGCGGACGTGGGACTCGGTGCGGCGTCCGCGCTCGTCGCAGGTCCAGAAGAACTCGCGACACGTCACCGACATGCCGGCGCAAGCGCAGCTGGACCGGATGAGACTGAACTGGACGTATAGCGGCATTCACGCGGCGCTGAGGAACCGTTAGCGGTCTCTGCCTGTAGTGCGAGAAGGGAAAAGGGGGGGGAGGGGGTGATATGGGATATGATGGGTTAGGTGAGATTGGGTGAATCGGAATCCCTAAATGCAGCTAGGTAGCGTGGCGTCTTTGTTCGTACCTACCTACTCTTCCTCCACTCTCCCAGAGCTGATGAATCATCAATTAGACCAGAGACATCATCCGAAAATTGCACCTGTTATCGGAATCCCATGACCGTTCCTGGAAGCAGACTGTCTGAGCCCAGTGGTAGGATGAACGGGCCTCCACATAGATCAGCCCAGAAATGTTGTATTGTCTACATCATCGTTCTGTCATAGCCGAGCGCCTCATCAGATCACATCACTCGGCGCTCAGGTAATAACAAACCTCCCCCCCCCTTCGCTCGGAGCCGGTAGATTGACAAAGCATTCCATATATCTAGGGATATATAAGCAAATCTGTGTGGGAGCTATCTAAAAAGGAACTGCCAAGTGCCAAATCAAAACCACATTACACACGACATTAAAACCCAATACTCGTAAAGTGCCCCAGGATCGCACCTCTCGCATCTAGACGTCGCATCTCATCCTTAATCACTCGAATACTGCAATCAGAATGTCATCAATCAGAGCCCTCCGCCTGCAATCGGCCTCGCGAGCCTTCACACCCCGCCCCGTGCAACACACCATCCGCCGTACCTACGCTGTGAAGGAACCTGGCCAGCCTACGTCCTCAAAACACGGCGGCAAACAGCCTGGTTCGGATCAAAAAGCCCCGACGACACCTGACCAGCTCAGCGACAGGTGCGTTCGACAACCCCCTCCCCTGCCCCCTCAACCCCGGAGGCCCCGACAGTGCTCGTGTGACGGGACAAATCCCCTCTAACGGATGCCCACAGGTCGACCATCTTTCTCATCGCGGGCGTCGCGGTGGCGATCGGCGGCGTGTTCGCCTTCCTCACCGGGACCCCCGACCGCGCCGCCGGCGTCACCGAGAACAGCACCCGCGGCGGCGATGCCTCGGCGCTGGCTGGCTACGGGTCCAAGCCGTCGAGCGAGCGGCGTCTCGAGGAGACGACGGGGCGGGATTCTAAGCGGCAGAGTGGTTTGTCAGGGCTGAAGAGCGAGCAGACGGACCCGAACCAGTTCAAGGCAAGAAACTGAAATAGGCCCGAAAGATTGTCGAGATCGTGACATGTCGACCATCAAACACTGAAATCGGATACCTTTAATGTCAATGTTTTGCTTGTATGAATGTCTAGCCATCGTAAACAATTTATGTAGGCCCTCGTTCCGCTGAAGCAAGCCGTTCACTCTCTTGGCTCTAGGACTACGAGTTTCCAGTATGGATGTTCTATGTCATTCTGGCGATTTGTGATACCCATTGTCGTAACTCTTCCGATCGGGATGTATCAGCTGTGCAGGTTCTGAAAATATCGTGGAGGGGAGTATCTGCTGTCTGTGCCCAACTAGCATTCGAAGCTGTGGAAACGGTGATCGTAAAGCTTCAGGGAGAAACTTCCTCTCCCAGTGTCAAGGCTCATATGGAGCCCTAGGTGTATTTTGCTCTGAGAACATCATATAAACCTCCTTGCCACCCAAAAGACGTGGCAATGGTTCAGCTTCCGTCCACGAGTAACATTTCACCAATAGGGCGCGATGTACCCAGTCGTCTAAGTCAATAATTGTCATTTTCTAACACGAATTCTTTTCGTCTTCCATCATAACGAGTTATGGAAATTCGACAGAGCATAATTAGGATTGCGGGTGATTACTATCAGATCAAGTTCGTCATACTTCCGAGCGCAGAATATCTGGGAACTAGAGTAGTCACAGACATCTTGGTCCTTGGATGAAACAAAGTAAATTCTGCTAAACAATTATTACAACGCAGCGCGTCATTAAGCTATAGAAGCTATCCGTTAACCCAAACTCTCCACCCGGGTATAAGCGTTTTCGTGTGCCATCAACTCATGGTACAATATCTCTCGGCGACAAAGGAAACTGAATCAAGAATCGAGATCTCTAGTAGCCGCTCATGTGGCCAGGGCTGGAGAGGGTGTTGACGGTGCCGTTGAGACCGCCGTTGGTGTTGTTGAGGTTGCCGTTCAGGTCGCCATTGGCATGAGGAGCATACTGTCCCTGCTGGGTAGGCAGGCCATGCTTCTTGCGCTCGATACGAGGAGCAGCGGGGATGTCGGTTGACTTGCTAGCCTTGCCAATGGAGAAGACAGGGCTCTCCCAACGCTCACCCTTGCGGGCCAGCTCTTTGTACTCGGTTGCCTTGCTGCTGATGCCGCCGGGAAGGTGGATGTCGGGGAAGATGGAATCCTCCTTAATGATGGCGTAGTTGACCTTCTTGTCCGCAGCAACCGCCTGGGCCTGCTGCTTAGTCTGCAGGGCACGCTTCTGCATGGCAGTGGCGTAACGGTTGTAAATGTTGGGGGTTCTCTCGGGGTCAGAGCGGGCCTCGTCAAGGGCGCGGTCAGCCTCCTGCTTGACCTGGAAAAGGAGGCTGTCCAACTTGGCAGCTTGGTCCTTGATGGACTTCTCAACAGCCTTCTGGAGAGCAGGGCGGAGGACCTTGAGCATGATGGGCTTGAACAGGCTAAAGAGGAGCTTGTGCTTGGACTGCTTGAGCTTAATGTTCATATGCTTAATGTCCACATCAACCTTGTCGATCTTGAAGAAGTTCTGGTTGTCCTTCTTATCGGCAGAGGAAAGCTTCAGCTTGAAAGAGAAACCGTCGCCAGCCAAAAGGATGTCGGCAACACCAGTGTCGGTGATGGATGGGAAACCCTGCTTGCGCTTCACGTGGTAGCTGACATCGCGCAGGTCAAGCTGCACGCCGGCAAACTTGACTTCGAAAGACTGCTTGTGCTTGTTGGCAGTATTCTTGCGTCCCCACAGGAAGTAGTTCTCGCTGTTAATCTCGAGGATGTTGGGCATAAAGTTGTCCGACTCAAGGACAAGGTTCTCAATGACGGCATCGAACTGAGGGTCGGAGTACTCGATGCGAGGAACAGGAATGTAAGCCACATTCTCAAAAATAGCAGGAAGAATGACCTCGGAGAGATCCTTGATGAGATGGGGCTTGAAGGTAGGCTTGCCGTTCTCGTCGTTGCCAAGATCGGTGAACAACTTCTGAACAGACTGGCCGAAGCGCTTGTTCTGAGGATCTTGGTCGAACTGGTCGATCAAGAACTTGATCTCATCGAACACGCGGTCGGTGTGGGCGCGGTACTTGTTGCGGAGCAAGTAGCGGCCATGGTCGTAGAGGTTGTTCCACTCCTGGTTGGAATCCTCATCCAGGATGTATCCCTGCTCGAGGAGGCAGCGGCTGACATATCGGTTCATAGACTTGAACCAGTCCTTGAGCTCGCGATCGTTGTCGGCATCACGGTAAATCTGTTGAATGGACTCGAGGAGGTCCTCAGAAGATGTGCCGTTGGCAAAACGCTCGATGAGAGTCTTGAGGTCAGCTTCGGCCTGGGCGAGACCAGCGCGGGCATCCTTGACAGTACCAGATCCGCCCTGAGCAATGGAACGCGAGTGGCCAGCATACTCCTCGGCGAGGTTGAGGAGAGTCTCGATGGCCTGAGCATAGTCGGGATGTTGCTGGCACTCGAGCACCATCTTCTTCAGGCGCCAAATGGTCTGCTCCTTGCGTTCCTGAGGCATCTTCTTGTTGAAGTACTCCTTGGTACGGCGACGGTACTCCTCCTTCCGCTGGCGAGCCTGCTCCTTGGTCTCATCGTCAACGTTCTCGTTGTACTTCTTCTCGATGACGTTGCGAGCAGCGTTGAGGCCACCCTGTGCATTTACACCAGAAGTGGTTCCCTGCTGCTGGTCACGCGCGGCGGTCGCGGCCAGATCCTGAGGGTTCTGTGCACCATTGGGGTGAGCGGCCTGAGTGCCAGCATTGGCGACTTCCCGAGCATCATCGGCGAGAGAACCCTTGTAGACACCCTGAGCCTGCTTCTTGAAGTTCTCCTTGGAGAAGTCGGGTGCTTCGTGCCAAGTGTTGTCCTCGGCGGGGCGGTCAATCTCTTGAAGAGCCTCGCCCGAAGGACGGACGCGATCGGCAGCGCTGGTAGCGGCATCGCCGGCCATATCGCGGAGGAGAACGGTGGCATCCTTGACTATTCTCAGGTTAGTTCCCGTGGGAGCGAAGATTGAGAGTCGAGTGACTTACGAAGCTTGCGGAATTGGCCATTGGTGATGATGAGGGTTCCAAGGGTGCGGAGACCCTCTAGTGCCTTGTCGCCATGCTGCTGGGCAACCTCCTTGTTGATGGGGGCGCCGGGAACTTGCACGGCCTTGGCGTCGAACCTCTCGGTTTGCCAGATGAAATCCTGTAGCAAGTTGCCCTGGTTCTTGGAGAGCAGAAGGTTCTTTGCTTGAACGACAACGTCGCGAGCATCGGCGACGAGGGCTCTTCCCTCTGCCGAAAGCTTCTCGGGAGGGTTGGACAAGGCCTTGGAGGCCAGGAAGCTGTTCAGGGCGACATCGATTTGGTCGTTCTGCAGCGGGGACCACGTCAGTATGATGCGATAGTGAAGGTGGTGGTGCAGGGATGGGTCCACAACGCAAGCGGAGGGCGTCGTAGACCCTGGCGCCGTGGCTGCATTGACTTACCGATGGAACCTTGCCAGCCTGGAAAGCGGAAATGATGCCGTAGAGCTGGAGCTTGCGGTTGACGTCGGCCTCCTTCAGCTTCAGGTCGGTCGGCTTGTTGACGTTTGCCGACATGATGGGGGTATTGGAACTATCGCAATTGGATTGTTTTGTGAAGTCTGTTGAGCGGGCGGTGGAGGTAGTAGGGAATTACGTTGGTATTGTCGTACAGGACAAAAAGGGAAAGTTTGGTTGGTATGAGGGGGTATCACTGAGGAATTGGGTATAATGAGAATCGCCAAGATGAGGTTCCTGTAGAAAGAGGAAAACCTGGAAAAAAGGTATCGTATCGATGAGGAGAGAGAGGAGAAGGGCCACTGGAAAGGGACGGTCGACTGCGAGGTGGTGTTTATACCTTATTGTGTCGTACGTGTGCCCAGACGTCAGGAGTGCCAAATAACACCTGCGTCAGAATGAGATTTGGTGGTGCCAACGATTGGAAGGGAGGGGAGGGGAGGGGGGAGAGGGAGGGAGGCAAGCAAGCAAGCAAGCACGCAGGCGCGCGTGGCAGGCGTTCGTCTCGCAGCAGGAAAGAACAGAACCCGGCACGTTCAGAAAATTCAAGTTGAGCAGGCAGGCAGGCTGGCTGGCTGGCAGGCGCACCGGAGCTTGGTCCTCTACGCGTAGCTCCTTCCTTCCCTTGCCCTGTTGTTCTCTGCGTGTGTACCTACCAGGTAGTTACCTACGATGTATTTTCCCCTGGTCTTGGTCGTGACGGTGACGTGAGGGAAAGGGGGCAGGAACTTGATGCACTACGTCATCAGCCGGTTTGACTGGCAGGTATCGTAGTGTACCTACCACCTGCTGGCTCGTGTGGGTGGTCCAGACCACCTACCTGCCTGCCTACCTGCCTACCCAGGTACCTACCTACCGTATCGTACTTTGTACCTTCCAGCACATTTCACCTCAGACTCCAGATATACGTACCTCGCCTACCTACATACATCTTGCGTACCTACCTAGGTACCCTCGCATAAACCTTACTTGGCTGCTTAGAGGTACCTAGGAAGGGTCAACGCAGCTTGACCTCTTTCTTCTGCGTGCTTCAGAAGCCCAGCCCCTGCTTTCTCTCTGCTTCCTTCGATTCTCGTGGGATGGCCGATATGGTACTGGGCTGCGAGACAGACGAGACGGAGAGTTCCAGCTGGCAGTGCACTGACATTTTTAGCAGCTACCTACGTTGTAGGTAGATTTCTCATTCGTCCCCGCGTCCCTTAGCGGTTCCACCTTGGACGCTTTGGCAATGGCGTCTTTCATCGCGGCGCACAGCGAAGCATGCCATGCACACTCCCACCATCGAGACGCACCGAGCCTTTAGCAACGCGGGAGAAGACAGACGGCTGGCTGGTTGTATTGTGTGGTGTGTTATGCAAGGACCGACTACGCACTCTGACCGAGTCGTACCACCATGACCGAAGGGAATGTCCTCCTCGTGCGATTGCTTCTCAGGGTCTCAAGACAACAGTCTCCCAACCTTCCCAGTTCAGTCGCACCAAGGAGAGCAGATCAACTTACAGAGAAGCTGTCAGACTTCCCAACGGCAAATGGCTTTATCCAGTTGACTCTCCTTCGCTCGATGAATTGGGTACCGTGCTGCCGCCCCCGCCCGCCCCCGGGCACGATGACTTCCTGGGATGACGGGATGCTGCTAATGTACGAACATGGCTGATCTCGGAGCTAGCTCTCCGACTCATATCAACTTCCACCACGGGGGCAACCCTGATTCCTGGCTGGAAAGCCTACATCGATAATAGGATTGCGATCACCGACTGGCCCAGATAGTTCTGATGATGGCCCATATTATACTTGCCTACCCTAGTTCAATTGGATTGGTAGGTACGAACAGCGTGTCTGGTTCAGCCGATGATGTGCGCCAGGATGTGACGGGATAGACGCAGCGAGAGTTGGTGCGCATGTCCGCCGGCTCGGTGGTGCCGTTAATTTGTCTCGTCTCGAGTTTGGATCGGGGTAACCTGCAAGAAACGACGACTGCAGAGCTACCGTGACAACATGGGGTTCTGTTGTTTCAGCACCATCCATCGCAAGTCTGCACAAGCCGCGTCCTCAATGGGGGGTTTTTCTTTTCTTACCATGTCGTCATTCAACGTTGGCGCCGGGGCAGCCCGCGAAAAAAAAAAAGTGTCGCGCTAACTGAGGCCCAGTCCTCCCTTCCTCCAGGATACGCGAAAAGAGACCCACCTCGGTCCCGGGGTTTTCCGTTTCCCTCCCTGCCGCGCCTTCCTTGTAACAAACCAACAGGTGAAGGGTCAGTGAGACAGACGAAAAGGGAAAGGCAGAAACATAACCACACACACGCGAGAGAGAGAGAGATAGGTATCCCAAATTCCCATCATCTCCTCTCCCTCTCTCTTGCGCCCACTCCTCTGTGAAGGCCTCACGATGGTTTGCAATTGTTCCCTCCGCATCCCTCTCTCCATATCTGAATGCTAACTGTCTTTCCAACCAGCTAAATCCATCCAACTGTATATCACCGTTCATATTAACAGAGGCCCCAGGGCCAAGTCAAGCAAACAATTTTAGTCGAGAGAACCTCAAGTACGTAGAGGGTGCACACATACCATTCCGTTAATACCATGAACACCATCAGGCGGCGTCAACACTGCATTGGGAGGAAACCTGACTGATGCAAGGACCTTGCAAGCGCCACATCCAGCCAGCCGCCGGCCCATCCCATAACCCAACATGCCTCATTCTGCATTGGCAATCATTGGCATATTGGTAGTGGCATCACAGCTGTGCAGGCCACTCGAGACGAACCATCAACTCCCTTTCTTGTCTTTTTTCATGCTCTCTCAATTACTCCCAATGCGTCACTAGGTGGATGCCGCTACGCGATTGACACGTAATCACCTACCTACAGTGCCTGTCTAGCTGCTGTCGTCGCCCAAGTCCGTGACCCCCACAGATGCTTGCTTCGTTGGGTGTGGTCGCCTGTCCCGTCGTCGGGCCTGTGGCCTCTTCATCTAGATTTTCGGGGTTTGCCCACTCCAACCGAGTCTTGATCCTTCGACTAGCCACTTTGATCTGTTCGAGACATACAATAGTTGCCTCCATTTGTTGCGCGCTGGTCGCTACACATGGTTTGGCGTACACACTAATAGATCTACGATCGCCAGCGTAACACACCATCAACCCCATATACCACCCGGCGTGCAATCCATGACGTCAAGGTCCGGTCACCAATGCGATGCATCACCCTCGTCCAGAAATCTCGGCTTCCTGTGACGCCATTCATTCTCTCCGTGTTACGGCAAGCCACTGACTGCATCACCAATCCAATCCCATTAGTTCATTTCAATGTACCTGCAATATCCCCCGCAGCCCGCTGAAGCCTCTTTTGCTCTGACGGGGTCCCCGTTTGCTTCTTTTGCACCCATGTCTCCAAGCTTCAGACGCAGGCCAACAATTGACCCGCGCAGACAATGCCGTCTGATGCATCCCGCACGCATTAGCCCCCATCATCCCTCCCTCTCATCCTCTCATCCTATCCCTTGGCAGCTAGGTGTCCCCGTCAAACTCGTTTACGCAGTGGAGTGAGGCACAGGGAAGGGCCAGCCATCCATCAATGCCACAATGCTTTTTTTTTTTTTTTTGCCAAGGTTTGTTTACTACGATGGAAGGCCATTCCCGGAGCGAATTCTCCTCGCTGCCGTTACCCGGACCTGTCCCGACGGTCTAGATCTTTTACTTACCCTCCTGCAATAGTGCGGCGCGGCACGTCCTCTTGAGCCGCAGCTATCGTTACCGGTGGCTTTCCGCGACCCCGCCGGAACTGGGGTGTGTGTTCAGTCGGTCGGGAGGTTTGGAAGGATCTGGGGGTTCCAGACCACCTACCTTTTGCTATTCTCCCCGTGCTGGTCCATCATAGCCAAAACAGCCTTGTCGAGCCAGACACGTTCCGTCTCTCTACGCAGGGGCAGCTTCTCGCAAACTTCCATCAATGCCTTGAAAGCAGTCTCTATGCCTGACGTACTCTCCATAACTGGCTCCAAGATGATGGAAGCCTCCCTGCCCGGCCAGGAGCGCGACATGACTCTGCCTAGAAGCTCCGCCCTGGGCGGCAGCGCACATCCCAGGTCAACCCGTATGGGATCGATCACACATTCGCATCCGAATCGCCGGAAGAACCGATCCAACGGTCCAAGGTCGGTCCTCAGCGGTATCGGCATGAGCGTCGCGTTCTCCCAGCCCAAGATGGCCACCAGCTTACCGTCCTCGCCGACGAGGACGTTATCGGGCCGCGGGTCCGGGTGAGATATCGTCACCGGCCAGCCGTTCATCCGGCCACCGTCGCTTGGCAGACGCCACTTGACGTCGGGCAGCATCGCAAGACGCTTGCCCATCTTTTCCAAAACGATGTCTAGACTAGCGAGCCGTTTCTGCATGAATTCGTCGTTCATATACTCGTCCCTCCAGACAGAGATGTAGTCTTCGAGGTAATTCTGTATCGATGCGTATGGTCCGTGGACCTCTTTGCGCCACAGCCTGTCAGCGCTATAAAAGTGAGGGGACACGACGGGGCCGGTATAGAACCTTTTCGTTTCCCAGTCGATCCTCAAGCTGCCGATCAGGCAGTCGTCCTTTGGCGTGCCGGACGCCGTCACCTTGATCTTGGCCATGAAGTCGCGGATGCCCTTGCCGATGCGCAGAAAGTCCTTGTCGCTCTGCGGCGGCGTCTCCCGGGGGAAGCCGAAGCCTTCCAGACCCGTGTTCGTGGACCCCTGGAGCTCGTACTCCTGAAAGGAAAACCCGAACACGGGCTCCATCATCATCCACTCCAGGCCCAGCGGGTTCCGAGGGTACGAGTCGAACGCCAGCACCTTGGGGACAAGACGCGGGGAGGAAGACGACGACGCCGTCGTCGCCGCCGCCCACACCATGGTCGCGACTTCGCTCTCGAGCTTTTCGTGCGGGCACACGGGCAGGCTGAACTTGAGGATGACCTTCTGCGGCAGCCTGCCCGGCCGGGCGGAGGGCACGAACTCGACGAGGAAGAAGTAGTTGGTCCGCCCCCGGCCCACGAGCGACACGTACTCGACGGCTGGGAAGGTGTAGACGCCGTAGATGGTGTACCAGGACAGCATGCGGTGGACGTCGGCCTCGGCGGGGACGCAGCCGCCGGCCCAGTCGGCCGCGTACTCGCCGTTGGGCAGCCGCGTCCAGCGGACGTAGCGTTCGCGGGAGGCCTGGTAGGCCTCGGTCGAGAGCGGGGTCTGGTCGGGGATCGTGACGGCCGGAGACAGCGGGCTCGGGGGCGGGACGCGGTCGGGGAGGTCCAGGAGGGTGCCCTTGAGGGAGGCCAGGACGGTATGGAGGTGCTGGGACACGCGGGAGGCGAGGCGCTCCCGCGGGAGGCTCTTGTAGGCTATCGTCTTGGTCTTCTTGCCGAGCCAGTGCTGCGCGGGGTCCATCGTGCAGAGGTGGGTGGGGAGCTGGTGTGAGAGGTGGTGTCGGGGAGGAAGAGTTGGTTTTCTGGGTCAAGGTTAGCACGGTGCTTCAGAGTATACTTGGAATGAATCTTCGCCAGTGAAAGGGGTGTTTCTTCGATACGGTTCTGGGAGTCTCGCGCAATGTCTTGTTCTTGTTGTAGGAGTGTCTTGTCTGGTTCAACGTTGTCTGGGTGTGCCGTTCCGGGCCTGGGGTCTTATAATCTGAGAAACAGCACATACACGATCTGAAATGAAAGCAGACTCGAGCAACCATAGCCCCTTTCCCTCCCGGCCTTTGCTATGGGAAGAACAATTGCATTGATCCATTCCGTCGTGCGCAACGCAACGGCCCTCTTTGAGGAGAGACTCATGCTGCGCGCGTGTGGGCGGGATAAAGACACTGCCCGGCTCTGCCACGTTTCTTTATCGGAGTCTGCGAGGTCCTGGTTCTCGAAAGCGGCTATGCCAGGCACCTCAATCTTCAAAGACCATGAGATTTGAACTTGTCATTGTTAAGGAGCAACTGTAAGAGCAGGACAAAGAAGGCAAGATGGGTGTTTCTAATCAGACACAGGATCAACAGGGCCGAATGATGTATACACCTATGAGGTTGTGTGTTTTCATTTGACCATTCTCCCTCCTTTTTCTGCATCTCTTCGGTTTTGCTTGGACTTACTCGGTGGACTCGAAAAGAAGGAACGGTCTCCTGTTTCACGGACATCAAAAGAGATGACGAGGAAACGTTGTTTGTGGCCATTCGCATGTCGCTAGTCCATGACGGGGATCCCATGAATATTGGCCAGGCTGGTTAGACAGGGACCTAGTCAATAATGTTTCATCATCCTTGGCCTCTGATGCAGATGGAAGCTAGACAGGTAGTGTGTGATGAAAGCGAGTGTACTGGGAGTGAATCTTTTATCGAGTACATTCCGGCGTTCCCTTTAGGTCCCAACGCGATTTAAGCTAGCTTTATGTTCCTGTGTGACAAGCTATACGGCCTGTTAGGTCTCATCGGCGAGGAAACCCCTGTGTTTCCCGTGGCGTGAATTACGGGAAGAGCGTTGCCGAGGTGTACGCCGACGTCGTCAGGCTTCTGTCCACATCAGCGGGACATCGGCGTCTCTGTGCTACGCGAAGCCCGGGCGCGAGTACGCGCGCAACGAGATCCCTTCTTGGGTTTTGCGGTGGGATGCCAACGAGAACGTCTGCAGCATACTACACGGCTTATCAGCAACTCCAACTTCCCTCCTATATACTTCTTTTTCGCGCGCACTGTTAGTACACGCGCATATATCACTACTTTAACACTAATACCACCTTTTCCTACCTATATCAGCCTAACTTAGGCTAGCTACCCTAAGCTAATTATAGCCTAGGCTAATACCTCTATCATGCGCGGTCTTTAAGATATCTAGCCTAGCTATAGCCTAACTTAGGTTACTATTAAAGAAGAGAAGATCTAAGGCTTCTTTAATAACTATATTTTTATTATTACTTATTAAATAAGATTTTATAAGAATAACTATAATATTAAAGAAAAGACTTAGAGTCTAAGAGATTTTTATATTTATATATAAACTAATAATAAATATAAATTAAAGATATTTTAAAAATAAATTAAGTAAGATTATTATTTTTAATAATAGTTATAGATATATAAGTAATATATTTATTGATATTTTCTAAAAGACTTTTTAGTAATTTTAATAAAAAGGTATTTATAGTTTAATTATTAATTATTATATTAACCTTTTAATTTAGATCTTTAAAGATAATAGATATTAATAAGTTTTTAATACTTCTAGTTTAATTAGCTTTAAATATATTAAAATTAGCTTAGCTTAGAATCTCTTTACTACTTAGCTTTAATAACTAGCTCTTATTATAAAAAGATTAGTTAATTAAAGACTTATAAATAGCTAGAGAGATATATAAATCTATATTATATACTATAGTAATATAAGTAATAAGTAAGTCTTTTTATAGATATTAATAATTATAAAGGTTTTCTTTATAATAGTTTACTAAGATATTACTTAAGTCTATAAGATCTAAGTTAAAGTTATTATAAAGGTAACCAAGATTCTAATTAGTTTTATAATTATTATAAGAAATAAGAGAATCTAATAAACTATATTTATATTATAACCTAGTAAGTTATAGGTAATATAGCTCTACTACTAGGTAGGATATAAGAGGTATAGCACTTAAGGAATATTATTATATAAGACAACTCCTCTAAAATAGAAGGACTAAGGAAGGTTATATAAAGATAAGAAAGACAAATAAATAATAAGTAATCTATAATTAAGAACTAATATACTAAGGGTAGTCTATCTCTATAGAACTAATATTTAGATATTAGTTCTAATATTAAGATAATAAGATATAAGAATACTTATTTTACTTAAATAGATTACTTTTTATAATTCTTTAGTAATTAACTTATAAAATATCTTTAGATAACTTTTAAACTTTTTTTACTTACTATCTTTATAATACTTGACTTTAAGCTATATAAGTTACTTAAACTATTAATTATCTAATTAATTATTAAGTAATTAAGATATTAATAAGAATATTGATAAGTATTAATACTATTAATTACTATTATAGTCCTAGCTATACTTTAGTAAAAAACCTATTATTAGAAATTTAATTATCATACTTTTTTATTTCTATTAGTAAGTTAATTCTATAATATTAATTAATAGTAAAATATAATATTTTCTCTTAAAATTAATCTATTCTTAAGTCCTTCGAAGACTTTTAAGTCTTTAGATTAGAAGCTTACCTAAGCTATATATCTTAATAATAAGCTTATAATACCTAGAGTTAATTTTAATAAAGATAGTAAGGCTATTCTTACTATAAACTAGTATATAGCTATATACAAGATAGTTAAAAGAAATATTAAATATAATAAATAGCTAGTTAATATTATTAATAATAATATAGCTTGGATAGAATAATATAAGAGAACTAATAACTATAACCTATAATAAATATAAGTTATTATTAATAATACTCTTACTAAGCTAGAAATTAAAAGTAATAAAACTATTATACTTAGATAAAAAGTTAAGATACTCTAAGCTATTATTAATATTATCTTAATCTTAGTTAAAAGATAAGATAAGCTTAAGCTTAACTCTTTAGAAACTTATAATAGTAAAAGTAAATAACTAAAAGAATTTCTAATTGAAGTTTATATTTATTAAACCTTTTATACTACTAACTTTTATAATAAGACTAAGAGAGTTATTTATATTAGTATCTTTCTATATAGTAAAGTACTCTTATAGTTTAAACTATTTTAAAAAGAATTTCTTAAAAATAATAGAAAACTAAGTGTATACTTCTATAAGACTTAGTTAATCTTTAAAAGTATAATAAGCTTTAAATAGGCTTTAAAGTTACCATTTTAAGACTTTAATAAAAAATAATAAGCTAAGTAAGACTTTATAAAGCTTAAGTAAACTAAGGCTACCTTATACTATATAGTTCAATTCTAATAATTTATTATTAAACTTAATATTATAGATAAATCTTTAATCTTTATATTTTATTAAAAACTTAAGAAAGATATTAAAGATAAACTTACTAAGATTATTAATACTTTAAAAGATTCTCTTAGATATATTAAACTTACTATTAAGATTAATACTTATCTTTATAAATAATAAAAAGAGAAAAGTAAGAATTAGTAATTAAATATTAATATAAATAAGAATTATACCTAAGAACTAAAGAACTCTAGTAATTACTAATAAAAAAAAGAATAATAACTAATAATAACTTGAAAATTAATTAAATATATTCTATAAATACTATATAAGATTAATAGATATTAGTATAGCTAGAAAATAAGAGAACTAGCTACTTAAAGATATTAAAACTATTAAATATTATAGTTATAAGAAAATAAAATACTATACTAAAAACTATTAATAACTAAAATAACTCTAGAATAACATACTAACTAAGAAAAATTAATAAGTAAATATTACTTAAAGAGAAATTCTATACTTATAACTTTTATAGATTACTTACTATAATAATAATTACCTTACTTACTAAGAAGGTATGAAATAAGTAAGCTAGTACTTTAAAGAACTCAAAGATAAGACTATTATAATAAGTAAAAAAGCCTTATATAGCCCTAAGATATTATAAGCTATTAATATTATATAATAACTTTATAAATCTTATAGTATTTATATAACTAATAAAGAGCTATAATATTAATTATAAGTTACTTTTCTTTTATAGTATTAAGCTTTACTAAATACTTATATAATAAGTATAAATTAGTATATATAGTTATAGAGATCTAAGGAATCTTAAGGTAGTCAGAGACTATTACTAGTATGGTCTTAATTATATAAGCTATATTAGCTCTAGTAACTATTATATATATCTTAGAGGTAAGTATACTATAAGTAACTCTTTTATACTTCATAGAGCTAAAATAGATAATATTATCTATAAGGTTAAAAGTAGTATCTCTACTAATAGATAGGCACTCTTTATTATTACTAGACTTATTAGTAAGTATAATAATAAAGCTAAGTTATAATATTAAATTACTATTATTTATAAAAGAGCTATTAATAAATATAAAGAGTTTAGTACTAGTAAGATCTAGTAGTTAAAATTATAGCTTATAGTTAAGGTTATCTATCTACTACTTAACTTACTAGTTAAGGTTCTTGATTTTAGCTAGGCTAAGTAACTAGTACTAAGTAGTAATTAAATAGTTAAAGTATACCTTAAGTTAGTAAATAGAGGTAATATATATACCTTAAGCATACTACTTAATATACTACTGCTTTATATTAGGTATGCTAGGGTTAACTAATTATAGCTTCTTACCTTAATCCTTTTAGTAAAGAGTTATCTTACTATTATTATGAGGGTTAATATATTACTATTAAAAGTAATAGGCTTATTAACTTTAAGAAATTACTTTAGTTTAGCTATAAAACTAACTTTTTTTAGTATATAGTTTTTATAGTTAGAGAATAATTTATCTATAAGGCTAATTGTTAGTAAGTAAGGCAAAAGAGGTCTGGTGATAACTAGCGGGTGATGAATAAGGGGTCTTAAAAAAGGGTTAATTATGCGTGAAGAAGTGTAACTATTAAGAGGGCTGCTAGGTTAAGCTAGCAGTGAAAATGGCTGCTGCGGGTGGGCCTGTGGACGAGCTTAGACCGGTCTTACGTGACTGGTGGGATTGGAGTTAGCGGGTAACTCCGATGGATCCTGACGATGGGCTAGTATTGCAATACTAGCAACTCTTTATTATAGCTAAATAGTCACTAGCTAGCCCTTGGTTTAAAAGCTTAAAAATATAATAAAAATCTAAATTGTAAAGTATTTAACTTCTTACTGCTGATGTAATATCTATATGTCATATGCGTGAAACCTATCTATTTATCTATATCTTTATCTACTTAGTACTAATAAGCTCCTCTAGTACCTTATTTAGTAATAACTTTATGAAGCCATTAGCTAGGTTATCTATGTTATAGATCTATTATACCTTGTAAATCTTGTAGTGTTTATATAACTGTTAAAGAGCTATGATATCTATTATAAGTTGCTTTTCCTTTGTAGTACTGAGTTTTACTAAATACTTATATAGTAAGTATGAATTAGTGTATATGGTTGTGGGGATCTAAGGAACCTTGAGGCGGTTAGAGACCATTGCTAGCGTGGTCCTGATTGCATGGGCTATGTTAGCTCTGGCAACCATTGTGTATATCTTGGAGGTGAGCATGCTGTGGGTGACTCTTTTATACTTTGTAGAGCTGAAATGGATGATGTTGCCTGTGAGGTTGAAAGCGGTATCTCTGCTGGTAGATGGGTGCTCTTTGTTGTTGCTAGACTTGTTGGTAAGTGTGATGATAAAGCTGAGTTATAATATTAAATTGCTGTTGTTTGTGAAAGAGCTGTTAATGAATATGAAGAGTTTGGTGCTAGTAAGATCTAGTGGTTGAAATCGCAGCCTGTGGTTGAGGTTATCTATCTACTACTTAACCTACTAGTTGAGGTCCTTGATTTTAGCTAGGCTAGGTAACTAGTGCTAGGTAGCAATTAAATAGTTAAAGGCTATTTCTAGTTAGTAAATAGAGGTAATATATGTGCCTTAGGTGTGCTACTTAATATACTACTGCTTTATGTTAGGCGTGCTGGGGTTAACTAATTATAGCTTCTTGCCTTGGTCCTTTTAGTAAAGGGTTATCTTACTATTATTGCTAAGGGTTAATATACTACTGTTAAAAGTAATAGGCTTGTTAACTTTAAGAAGTTACTTAGGTTTAGCTATAAAAGCGGCTTCTTTTAGTATGTGGTTTTTGTAGTTAGAGAATAATTTATCTATAAGGCTAATAGTATTATCTATTTATATACCTATTATTATAAAGTTATTGCTTTTAGGTACTGAAATAAGTAGGTAAGGGTTAAAAGTAGATAAATCTATCTAAAGGCTCTTTTTACAGTAGTTATTATATATAGCTTACTAATAAGTGCCTGTTTCTAGTATACTATAGAGTAGCTATTTAACCTCTATAATTATATCTATTATATAGAGATAGTAAATTTTAAGAGGAAGTTAGGTGAGGATAGTATATATTAATTTGGTTACTGACTGGGTATATGCTTGTATTATATTGTATAACTAGAGGATATAACCCTATTACAAAAGTAATAGTATAATAGAGAGTATTACTTACTAGGCTATTTGTTAGATAGTTAGTAACTAGGTTAAAATTATAGCTTTGCTATTATCTATATAACCTTAGATAACTAGTTATAATTTCTTATAGGGCTACTTGTTTTTACTCTTAACCTTATATACTAATTATAACTTAAAAATCTATATCCTACTATGCTTTTACTTGTTATATTTAATAATAAAAAACATACTGCAGTCTATAAGTCCTTGGATTTTACTAGTATCTAACTGTTTAAATAGCTTGCTAGGTATGGTTATTATGCCCTTCTTATATAGCTTAATTACTAGCGCATAGTTGGCATCCTCTTTTGTAGTAAAAACGTAGTTAATTGCGGGGACTGCAGGCGTGACTTCTACAGTAAAAATTTAAGCTAGATTCTTCCTTGGTTAGCCTAGGCCTCTTCTTGCTAGTAGCAGCTACGTAGCAACCATAATAGAGTTACATTTAATTAGAGT
The DNA here is from genome assembly GCA_016618095.1 of Colletotrichum echinochloae. Taxonomy (NCBI): domain Eukaryota; kingdom Fungi; phylum Ascomycota; class Sordariomycetes; order Glomerellales; family Glomerellaceae; genus Colletotrichum; species Colletotrichum echinochloae. The sequence continues at coordinate 5,810,062 of JADEZT010000004.1, forward strand.
ATTTACAGGTGCCTCTACTATGGTAGTTACTAGCAGTCTAAGTTATATGTAGTTAATAGGGTCCTCTACCTTGGATAGGTTGTGCTACAGCTTAATAGCAGTAATAGGGAATTGGCGTGGTCCCTGTGGGGTTTTAATAGTACTGCTGGTGCTGTTGTTGGCGGTTAATTAGTAGGGTCCTCTCTAACCTTTGCCTTAGCGGTATACCCTAATAAGCAATTGTAGAGGGAGGGCTGCGCTTGTTGTAGTGTTAGGTCTATTGTGTGTTACAAGTGCCTTGTTGACCTGCCTTTTTGCGTGGATGTTGTAAATCTTCTCTATTGCCTTTTATATGGCTTCTGCGCGCTGTAGGGTTAAGGGTGATGGGGCTGAGTTATTATTAATATGAGGGTATGTACTAAAGACTAATAGTGTAGAGATGAGGCTGTTAGGGCCTGCGGTATTATTAATTACTTTTATAGTAAGTTATAGAGTAACTTTAGGTTTAGCCTCTAACTCTATGTAAACTATCTTATATACTTAGTATAGTATTATACAGTACTATTTAACCTTGCTAATACTATAATAGGCTTTAATAGGGACCTCTTTTACCTTAATAGATAGTGCGCAAGCGGCGCGCTTAAATTCAGCTATATAAAAATTCAGCTTAGTGTCTATAATAATCTAGTCTAGAGAGCTAAGATATATATCAATCTAGTACATATATAGTACTTCCTATATATGCTCTGCGGTAATAGAGCGTAAAAATCGTGCTGCGTTAAAGGAGGTTGCGCTATTAATAACGTAGAGTACTAGTTTATTACTATCTAAGTATATTATATTAATAAAGACCTTGTAATTAAAGTTATGGTTATTATAGAGAGTGAACTTAAACCTTTTGGGAGCCTTTGAATTTAGCTGGTAATACTAGTAAAATTTGTTAATCTCTTTAATGTTTGAGATTGCTGTTATATAGCTAGCTTACTAGAGTACTTTATATAGTTAATAGACTAAGGGGTAACTAAATTAGTAATGTATTTACTATAGCTCTATATTAGTGAGATAGTGTTATACTATGCTGCGCTCTAGTTACTCTAAAAGCATTGATAGGTAGCCCTATTTATATACTACTAGTACTATAGTTATGCCCTTAATAAGTATATTAGTAAGGTTGTTAAATTATATACTATTGGATTCTATATCTTTAAGGTATAAAAGAAATAGGGTACTAGAGGTTATTATATAGAAAGTGAGCTTACTAATAGGGGTAGGTATAGTAATAGCTCTAAGAGAGTTAAATAAATTACTACTACTAAATTTAATACTTACTTTACTAGTATGGCTCGTATCCAGTAGTAATTCTACGCTAAGGTACTTATAAAGGGCTATATATTGTTAGTAGCCTATAGTTAATACTTAGGCTGCTCTAGTATCTAGCATAATACCCTAAAAGATTGCAGTAGAGTATTAATCATCAAGCATAAAGACTTTGCCTAACCCTTGCTCTTAGCTAGGGTCTTGTATAAAAGGGTCTTCTTTTATTAAAGCATGCAAAGTAGCCTAGTTATGTAGTTATATATAGACCTTCTAGCTGTTAATACTTTCTTTACTAAAAAACGCTATAGATATAAAGAAAGTTATATCCTTAAAGAGCTCTTTACTATTATCTAGCATATACTTATTATTAGTTATATTACTAAGGGAGTTAGGCTTTTTACCCTTATAATTAAAAAGGTATTGTTTAAATCTTTTAGTAAAGTAGCTCCTTTAGAGCTACTTACAAGAGGCGTCTCTTTCCTCTTTTGAGTGCGTTGTTAACTAACATCCTTCCTTGTTGCAAATAAAGCACTTTTTTGCTTGAAATGTGCTGCTTCGCAGGCAGTTGCTTTGGGGCCTTAGACCATACCCTTGTTGCAGCGGGTGACTGCTACGTTAGCTGTTGTAGTAGCGGTCAGTGAAGTGCTGCTGGTCTAGCTCAGGTGGTCCTTCTATAAGGTACTATGCCTTTTGCTTACATATAGCTGCTGCATTGCTTATGCTATTTCTTAACTGTATACAAAGTATATTATAAGTTATAGGTAGATTAAGCAGGGCAGCTATATACTTAGGTATACCCTAGTAATAAGTGAGTAGAGTGTTATAATAGTTACTATTAGTAGGTATGTCTTACTGTATTATAGCCCTAACTAGCTTTATAACTTTTTTAATAAGTAAGTCTAGTACTTTAACTCTTGTTTTACTAGGTAATTTATAGGTAACTTGCTTGTAACTAAGCCTTTATAACTCTATATTATGTATGTGGTAGACTTTATCCCCTTTAAACTGTAATTTGATATTTACTGTAAGTATATTAAAACTAATAGTATGGTTATAGAGGTTGTTAGTATAATACTCCTGCGCGCTGCCTGTAAGTATGAATAAGATAGTGGACCTATAGTAGTTACTAGAGATACTAACCCTTATATAGAGGTTATAAAAAATTAGAAGCTTTGAGTTAAGGGTTTTATAGTTACTACTGCTATATTTTAATATTAAATTATCTGAATATAGCTTAATAAGGTTAGTTAATTAACAAGTAGTTAGCCTGTTAGTTAGGGGAGCAGTTATACTTAGTAACTACCTCTTAACTATGGTAGTAGTTATAGACAAACTTAGTATAAGGGAGGTTTTATTAGTTTACTTTTTAAATAGAAGAGGTTTAAATAAGGGGTTGCTATATAAGGTGTGTTGTTGATAATCTAACTTATTGCGTGACTTATGTAAAAAGTCTATACTTTTATAGCTGTTGCGCACCTTATTAATTAATAGTAAGAGAGTAGCTTGTAAGATTTATTTAATATTTTATATAAAGTCTGGGTTGTTAAGGTAGTTATAAAAGACTTTATACTTAGTCTCTATTTTATATATTATCTTATTATTCTACTTTAGGAAGTACTTGTTATTAACTAGCTTCTTTAACCTTATACTAATAGTACTTTTAATAGGCTCTTTTATAACCTATATACTATAGCTAATAATAAAGTTATAGAAGGTAGTTATAACTACTCTTGAAGTAGTATTAAAATCTATATTAAACTAATCTTTAAATTTATTATAGACTTATTACTATAAGTCTCTACTATAGTAGCTTTACTCTTTATACTTAGTTAAGTAGTATAGAATAATTACATCTAGTGATTTAACGCAGTTAAAGAGTAGGCTACCCTCTAAGATTTTATCTAAGTACTTAATGCTCTAAATTAATAGGTTAATAAACTTATGGTATCCCTTAGGTATGGGTTTATAATACCTATACGCTGTGCTAGTTGCACGCTTGCTTATGCGCTTGCTTGCGTGCTCTTTAGCAGCCTTAGAGGCACGCTCTGTAGCAGTTGCTTCTTCTTACATTATTGCAGTTGCCCTCCATTAGCCTAACAACCTCTTAAACACAGGCGTTTCTTCTAGCGGACTGGAAGGCATATACATACATTAGAGGGATTACTGCTGGTGGTATAGGTAACTGCTTAGTTAATAAGGTCTTACTTGCTTTCTTTACTAATAACTTAGTAGTAGTATTACCTATTAATATAAGCCTTCCTCCTTTGCACTAAACTTGTTGCTTGTTAAAAAGAGCCTTTTGCGCGGTCTCATTATGACTCTTGTTGCTTGTTGAAAAGAGCCTTCCTTGTGTGGCACTTACTACTTATTAAAAAGAGCCTTCTTTGCGCGGGCTTCCTTAGCATTAGTTACTTAAGGGTAATTAGAGGTATATTTTAAGTAAGAAAAAGAGTGTAAAAAGGAGAGTTAGAAAGAGAGAAGGAGTAAAAAAAATTATAGAAGTTAGAGAAGGGAAAGGGGGGTCTATTATACTCCTATAAGCTTATTAGACTATTAGGTTATTTAATAGCTTGGTAGATTTACTTTTTAGGTAACTATAATAATAGTTATAAGTCTAAAGTTAAAGTAATAAAAAGGTAAAGTTAATAAGGTTATATTAAGGTAGTTAATAGTAGGTTATTAATAGTTATTTAGCATATAAAGTATAGAACTTTGTAGTTTTATAATCTAATGATTTTTTAGTAAAAAATTAGTATCTTGTAGGTTGTAGCTTCTTGTAATGCAACGAAGTTGACTTGTGTAAATCAAGCTTGTATACTTATGGTGCCCTTTTTAGGGGTGCTATAAGTCTGCTGTAATAGTATTCTAAGCTGGTTATCTATATGGGAGAAAGTATAGAACTATCCTACTGCTACTATAGGGTTTAGAGTAGTTCTACCTCTTCTTAACTAGCCTTACTGATCTATAGTATTTGCAATAGTAGTTTAACCACTAATTAGTATTGGTAAGTAAGGTAAAAGGGGTCTGGTGATAACTAGTAGGTGATGAATAAGGGGTCTTAAAAAAGGGTTAATTATGCGTAAAGAAGTATAACTATTAAGAGGGCCGCTAGGTTGAGCTGGCGGTGAAAATGGCTGCCATGGGTGGGCCTGCGGACGAGCTTAGACTGGTCTCACGTAACTGGTGGGATCGGAGTTAGCGGGTAACTCTGATGGATCCTGATGATGGGCTGGCATCGCAACACTAATAGTATTATCTATTTATATACCTATTATTATAAAATTATTATTTTCAAGTACTAAAATAGGTAGGTAAGGGTTAAAAGTAGATAAATCTATCTAGAGGCTTTTTCTATAGTAGTTATTATATATAGCCTACTAATAAGTACCTGCTTTAGGTATGCTATAGAGTAGCTATTTAACCTCTATAATTATATCTATTATATAGACATATTAAATTTTAAAGGGAAGTTAGGTAAGAATAGTATATATTAATTTAGTTACTAACTAGGTATATACTTATATTATATTATATAACTAGAAAATATAACCTTATTATAAAAGCAATAGTATAATAGAGAGTATTACTTATTAAGCTATTTATTAGATAGTTAGTAACTAGGTTAAAATTATAGCTTTGCTATTATCTATATAACCTTAGATAACTAGTTATAATTTTTTACAGGGTTACTTGTTTTTACTCTTAACCTTATATACTAACTATAACTTAAAAATCTATATACTACTATGTTTTTTCTTATTATATTTAATAATAAAAAATATACTATAATCTATAAGTCCTTAGATTTTACTAGTATCTAACTATTTAAATAGCTTACTAGGCATAGTTATTATACCCTTCTTATATAGCTTAATTACTAGTATGTAGTTAGTATTCTCTTTTATAGTAAAAACGTGGTTAATTATAGGGACTGGAAGTATAACTTCTATACTAAAATTTAAGCTAGATTCTTCCTTAGTTAGCCTAGGCCTCTTCTTATTAGTGGCGGTTACGTAGCAACTACAATAGAGTTATATTTAATTAGAGCATTTATAGGTACCTCTACTGCAGTAGTTACTAGCAGTCTAGGTTATATAGGATCAATAGAGTTCTTTACTCTATAGGAGTTATACTATAGCTTAATAGTAGTAATAAGGAATTAACATAGTCCTTATAAAGTCTTAATAGTATTACTAGTACTATTATTAGTAGTTAACTAGTAGGATTCTCTTTAGCCTTTACTCTAATAGTATACTCTAATAAGTAATTATAGAGAGAGGGCTATACTTACTATAGTATTAGGTCTATTATATACTACAAGTACCTTATTAACCTACCTTTTTATGTAGATATTGTAAATCTCCTCTATTGCTTTTTATATAGCTTCTGTATACTATAGGGTTAAGGGTAATAGAGCTAAGTTATCATTAATATAAGGGTATATACTAAAAACTAATAGTATAGGGATAAGGCTATTAGGGCCTGTAGTATTATTAATTACTTTTATGGTAAGTTATAAGGTAACTTTAGGTTTAGTCTCTAACTCTATATAGACTATCTTATATACTTAGTATAGTATTATATAATACTATTTAACCTTACTAATATTATAATAAGCCTTAATAAAGACCTCTTTTACCTTAATAAATAGTATATAGGTAGTATACTTAAATTTAGCTATATAAAAATTCAGCTTAGTATCTATAATAATTTAGTCTAGAGAGCTAAGATATATATTAATCTAGTATATTTATAGTACTTCTTATATATACTCTATAGCAATAGAGTATAAAAATTATACTATGTTAGAGGAGGTTATACTATTAATAATATAAAGTACTAGTTTGTTACTATCTAAGTATATTATATTAATAAAGACCTAATAGTTAAAGTTATAGTTATTATAGAGAGTAAATTTAAACCTTTCTAAAGCCTTTAAATTTAGCTAGTAGTACTAGTAAAATTTATCAATCTCTTTAATATTAAAGATTGCTATTATATAGCTAGCTTACTAGAGTACTTTATATAGCTAATAAACTAAGAGGTAACTAAATTAATAATATATTTACTATAGCTCTATATTAGTAAGATAGTACTATACTATACTACGCTCTAGCTACTTTAAAAGTATCTATAAGTAACCCTATTTATATACTACTAGTACTATAGTTATACCCTTAATAAGTATGTTAGTAAGGTTATTAAATTATATATTATTAAAGTCTATATCTTTTAAGTATAAAAGAAATAGACTGCTAGAGGTTATTATATAGAAAGTAAGCTTACTAATAGAGGTAGGTATAGTAATAGCTCTGAGTAAATTAAATAAATTACTAGTATTAAATTTAATACTTACTGACTAGTACAGCCTATATCTAGTAGTAACTCTACTCTAAGGTACTTATAGAGAGCTATATACTGTTAGTAGCCTGTAGTTAATACCTAAGCTACCCCAGTATCTAGTATAATACCCTAAAAGGTTATAGTAGAGTATCAATTATTAAGCATAAAGACTTTACCTAACCCTTATTCTTAGCTAGAGTCTTATATAAAAGAGTCTTCTTTTATTAAAGTATATAAAGTAGCTTAGTTATATAGTTATATATAGACCTTCTAGCTATTAATACTCTCTTTACTAAAAAATACTATAGATATAAAGAAAGTTATATCCTTAAAGAGCTCTTTACTATTATCTAGCATATACTTATTATTAGTTATATTACTAAGAGAGTTAGGCTCTTTACCCTTATAGTTAAGAAGGTATTATTTAAATCTTTTAGTAAAGTAGCTTCTTTAGAGCTACTTATAAGAGGTATCTCTTTTCTCTTTTAAGTATGTTATTAACTAATATCCTTCCTTATTATTATAGCCTAACTAGTTAGGTACTAGCTAGTATAACTATATAGTATAGAACAGGGGATAATAATACAAGCGTATTATTACTAAAGCTTTTACTTTGTAGTATAATTAGTTACCCTAACCTACTTGTAATACAATGATATGCCTACCCTGCGTTAAGGGTTATGGGTTTAAATCCTATATGTTACTAGATTGATTCCTCCCTAGGTCTTATAACATTCCTAACTATGGGTAGGCAAGTATAGAGTGGTTTACCATACTAATACCTAGAGTTTCCCTACTTATACCTATGATATACCTAATTAGTCCTTAGCATAGGGATATACCTCTTAGAGGGGAGACATGGTATTACAGCCTAACTAGTTAGGTGCTAGCTAGCGTAACTATATAGTATAGAATAGGGGATAATAATGCAAGCGCATTATTACTAAAGCTTTTACTTTGTAGTGTAGTTGGTTGCCCTGACCTACTTGTAACATAATAATGTACCTACCCTATATTAAGGGATATAGGTTTAAATCCTATATGTTACTAGATTGATTCCTCCCTAGGTCCTATAACATTCCTAACCATAGGCAGGCAAGTATAAAGTAGTTTACTATACCAATACCTAGAGTTTCCCTACTTATACCTATAACATGCTTGATTAGTCCTCAGCATAGGGACATGCCTCTTAGAGGGGAGACATGGTATTACAGCCTAACTAGTTAGGTACTAGCTAGTATAACTATATAGTATAGAATAGGGGATAATAATACAGGTATATTATTACTAAAGCTTTTGCTTCATAGTATAGTTAGTTACTCTAACTTACTTATAATATAGATATTATAACCTAATAAGTTATAGGTAGTATAGCCCTACTAGTAGATAGGAAGCATAGGTAGTACAAGTTTTATATAGGACCAACAAGGGATACAAACAGATAACTCCTCTAGAACAGAAGAACTAGGGAAAGGTTATATAAAGATAAGAAGGACTAATAGATAATAAGCAGTCTATAGTTAACAACTAACACACTAAGAGCAGTCTACCCCTATAAGACTAATATCTAGATATTAGTCCCTATATTAAGATATTAGGATATAAGGATACTTATTCTACTTAGATAGATTACCTTCTATAGCTCTTTAGTAATTAACTTATAAAATATCCTTACATAACTTTTAAATTCCTTATACCTGCTTATCTTTATAAACTACTTCTTAAGCTATATAAGCTACTACCTATCTATTAAGTACCTAACTAATTACTAAGTAACTAATATATTAGTAAGAATACTAGTAAGTATAATACTATTAATTATTATTATAGCCTTAGTTATACTTTAGTAAAAAACCTATTATTAGAAATCTAGCTATAATACTTTAATTACTTCTATTAGTAAGTTAACCCTATAATACTAATTAATAGTAAAACTATAATATCTTTTCCTAAGACTAACCTATCCTTAAGTATCCCTAAGACTCCTAGGTCTCCAGACGAGAAGCTTACCTAAGCCATGGATCTTAATAATAAACCTATAATACCAAAAGTTAATTTTAATAAAGATAGTAAGGCTGTTCTTACTATAGACTAGTACATAGCTATATATAAGATAGTTAAGAGAAATACTAGATATAATAAATAGCTAGCTAATATTATTAATAACAATATAGCTTAGATAGAATAACTTAAGGGGACTAATAACTACAACCTATAACAAATATAATCTATTATTAATAATACCCTTACTAAGCTAGAAGCTTAAAATAGTAAAGCTATTATACTTAGATAAGAAGTTAAGATACTCTAAGCTCCTACTAATATTATCTTAACCCTAGTTAAAGGATAAGATAAGCTTAAGCTTAACTTCTTAGAAACCTATAATAGCAAAAGTAGATAGCTAAAAGGATTCCTAATCTAAGTTTATATCTATTAGACCTTTTATACTACTAACTTCTATAATAAGACTAAGAGAGTTATCTATACTAGTACCTTTCTATATAGTAAAGTACTCTTATAGTTTAAGCTATTTTAAGAAGAATTCCTTAGAAATAATAAAGAACTAAGTATATACTTCTATAAGACTTAGTTAATCTTTAGAAGTATAATAGGATTTAAACAAGCCCTAAAGTTACTATTCTTAGACTCTAATAAAAAACAATAAGCTAAGCAAGACCTTATAAACCTTAAGTAAACTAAGGCTACCTTATAATATATAGCTAAGTTCTAATAACTTACTACTAGACTTAATATTATAGATAAATCTCTAATCTTTATGTTCTACTAAGGACTTAAAGAAGATATTAAAGACAAACTTACTAAGATTATTAGTACTTTAGAAGACTTCCTTAGATATGTTAAACTCACTATTAAGATTGATACCTGCCTCTATAAACAGTAAAAAGAGAGGGGTGAGAACTAGTAACTAAACGCTAATATAGGTAAGTGCTATACCTAGGGATTAAGGAACCCTAGTAACTACTAGTAAGAAAGGAATAATAACTAGTAATAACTATAAAACTAACTAAGTATATCCTATAGATACCATATAAAACCTATAGATATTAGTATAGCTAGGAAACAAGAGAACTAGCTACCCAAAGATACTAAAACTATTAAATACTATAACTATAAGAAAATAGGATACTATACTAAGGACTACTAATAACTAAAATAACTTTAAAACAAGGTACTAGTAAAAGGTAACTAATAAGTAAATATTACTTAAAAAGAGATCCTATACCTATAACTCTTATAGACTGCTTATTATAATAATAGCTACCTAACTTATTAGAATAATAACAAATAAGTAAGCTAGTACCTTAAAGAACCTAAAGGTAAGACTATTATAGTCAACAAAAAGGCCTTATGTAGCCCTAAGATATCACAAGCTATTAACGTTATATAGTAACTTAAATAGTAAAACTAGGAAAAGATCATATACTTAATCTAAGCCTAAGATACCCTAGAGATACTTAAAAACAAGATACCTTAGGACTACGAAGTTATTAATATAATTAAAAAACAACTACTTAAGTAAGTTTAGGTATAAGGTAACCCTATCTACTAACTGAACTTAGAAAACAAGTTTAACTAAGCCTTATATAAAGATATTATTAGATCCTAAGAAAAATCTTAATAAGTTATCACTAGAACTATTATAGTAACTAGGAAGAGAAAACGGACCTCCTTTTCTCCTCCTTAACTTTGTTACTGCAAAACTATACCCAAGAGAACTATTAAAGTATAGGAACTAGCTCTAACTAAGAGGAAAAATCAGAACCCTCTTTAGACGAATTTATACTACTAAGTAAAATAGAACAATAGATAGCCAAGTAGCTAATTAAGATAAGTTATATAAACCTACCTATTACTAAACAGACTAGTATAAACTAGCGTATTCAGAACTAGGCTAATAACATTCTATCCTTATTACTCTTACCTACCCCTAAATATTAATATAATTCTAATAAACTACTAGTATCACAAACCTATGTGGACTTTAGAGAAGACCTACTTATAATTAATACTAAAGAGAAAGCTAGAAAAAAAACAACTAGAAATCAGTAAGCATAGTAATAACTAGGAAGTATACTTCTATGAAACAGAAGATACTAACCTTAAGTACTACCTTATAATACCAACTAGAGAAGAACCTATATTTAGGGATAATAAATAACTTAATAGGAAAAACACCCTATACTATAATATATTTTAGGTAGATTATATCTATAATAAATACTTAATATATTAACTAAAGAAGAGAGAATACTCTTTCTTTCTATAATAACATAATAATAAACCTATCCTAAAGGTTTATAAGAACTATAAAATTAGTATATAGGAAGTTAAGGAATACTACTAGCTGTGGCTTATCCTATAGCTAAGCCTAAAACACCCCATACTATATATTAACTACCTCCTAGAATACTAATCTAACTGCCTGTTTAATAGGTATATATAATACTTTAAAGGGAAAGCATAAATATAGAGAGAATAAGTTAAAAAAGCCCCCAAGGAGTTAAAAAACTCCCTATGCTGCCTGTAAGAAAGGTACTAACGGCTAAAAACGATATAAAAACCCTTTATATAACAACTAAGAGAGATAATAGTCACATTATTCTCACTATTTTAATTAATAGCTAGCCTACTAAGGTTATAATTAATAGTAAAGTATAAGCTAACCTTATCTTACCTAGAGTAGTAAATAAATAAAGCAATAACTAAGTATATAAAGAAGACCTATATACCCTATAGATAGTTAAAGAAGTATAAGTTTAGTAAAATAAAGGAACTATTAATAAAGAGATTATATACCTCCCTTTAGTAATCTATAACTGATATTAAAAACTTAACTTTAATATTACTAACTTAGGAACTATGGATATAATTCTAGAAATCTTATAGCTATAAGAATATAACCCTAATATAAACTAGAGAATAGGCTAACTCTAGTAGAGAGATTTAGCTATAAGGTAGTGTTATATACTGCAACCCCTAAGTAAACTTATGTAACTAAGGAAGTACATTACTTATATTAAAAGGATTAAACCTATATAAGATTAGAGTTCTATATCTATAAAGATTATAAATGTGCTAGATAGGTAAGATAAACAAAGCTTAAGAGAAGACTAACTAAGATTGATACCTGTTAAATACTAGTAATATATATAACTGTTTTCTAAAGAACTAGAAATAGGACTACTAGAGCATAAACTATATAACAATAAGATCTAACTATTAGAAAGGAAATACCCTAAGCTTAAGCTAATTTATAGACTTAACCTAATAGAATAAGAAGTACTTAATAAATAGCTAGATAAGAACCTAGTAAAAGGTTATATTAAACTATTAGACTTACTAGTAGGATATCTTATCCTATTTATACCTAAGAAGAATAGAAAACTATAACTATATATTAACTACTAGAAACTTAACAATATTATAAAAAAGAATAGCTACTTACTACTACTTATCTTAGAGTTATAAGATCTACTATATAGGGTAAATTAGTTTATAGTACTTAACCCTAAAGGTACCTATAACCTTATTAGAATTAAGAAAGGAGATAAATAGAAAATAGTATTCTAAATACATAAAGAGCTATTTAAGACCTTTATTATACCCTTTAAACTTACTAACGCACCTACCATATTCTAAACAATAATTAACTACATACTTAGGGAGTATCTTAATATCTTTGTTATCTATTACCTTAATAATATCCTTATATTCTCTAAGAACCTTAAAGAATACAAGGAGCACATACACAAGGTACTCAAGAAGCTCTAAGAAGCAAAGCTTTAGGTTAAACTAGAGAAGAGTAAATTCCATACTTAGAAGGTAGACTACCTTAGATTTACTATTATACCAGAAGAAATCTAAATATAAGATAAGAAAGTTAAAGCAGTTGGGGACTAGCTAATACCTACTAATATTAAGGAAATTTAATTATTTTTAAGATTTATTAATTTTTATTAACAATTCCTTAAGAACTACATTACCTATATTAGAGGATTGCAATAACTTATATACAAGGATACAGAGTTTAAGTAGATAGAAGAATATAATAAATCCTTTAACAGAGTTAAGGAACTTATTACATCTAAACTAGTTACTAAGATTCTAGACCTAGACAAACCCTTTAAAGTTAAGACTAATACCTCAGACTTTGCAATAAGAGGATAACTTAGATAATAAGATAAGGAAGGATAACTATACCTCTATATATTCTACTTAAAAGCATTTTATAGACCTAAATTAAACTACTAGATCTATAACAAAGAACTTATAGTAATTATTAAAGTATTTTAAGAATAGAAGCCTTATCTATTAGAAATAAAGTATTAGGTAATTGTATATATAGATTATAAAAACCTTGTATACTTCATGACTTCTATAGTCCTAAATAAATGATAGATTTAATAGTTGGAATTCCTATTAGAATATAACTTTAAGATTATCTATTATAAAGGAGTAGAGAACAGAAGAGCTAATGATCTTAGCTAATAACCAAACCTTAAAGTCCTAGTACTAGGGGAAATATAGGTTATTCTTAAATACAACAAGAACAGTAACATTGTTTTAGCACAAAAACTTATTATAATTAGCACGTGTGTTAATACTAGTACAACTAGTAGAATGATAGATAACTAGATACGTAAGATATATAATACTAGAGTATATAGGTACTAAGAAGTAATGAAAACTTTTAAAAGAATTTAATAACACTACAACAAGTAAGTTACAAAAGAATAAGTAGCTTTAGTAATTGAGGACTGTGAGCTATGCAAAAAGAGCAAGAACAGCCCTCACAAGCTATATAGGTATATTTAACTATTACTAGTACCCATAGAGGCATAGCACTTAATCTCTTTAGACTTTATTATTAAATTACCTAAGTTAAGAGAACTACTTATAAAGATATAGTATAATAGTATCCTTATTATTATTAACTAACTTATAAAGTATACCTACTTTATCCTATACCTTAAAGCTAGTATAGCTAAGGACCTTATATATACTTTTCTTAAGTATATTATTAGTAATTATAGCTTATTAAAAGAAATTATATTAGATAGAGATAAACTATTTACCTTAAAGCTTTAGAAATCCCTAAATTTATAACTTAGTTTAGACTATAAACCATCTATCTCTTTTTACCTATAGACTAATAAATAAATAGAAAGAATTAACTAAATACTTAAACAATATCTCTAATATTATATTAACTATAACTAAGATAATTAGGTACTACTACTACCTATAGCTTAATTTACCTATAATAGTACTATTAAAGAAAGTATTAGAAACTTACTATTCTACCTAAACTATAGATTTAAACTAACTACCTATAGAGAACCTTGTAAAGAACTACAAGTACTAAAAGCTATAGCTAATATTACCAAACTTAGAGAAATTTAAAGTAAAGTAGTCCTAGATTTGGAATTTATTAGATAATAAATAAAGAAATACGCTAACCTTTTAAGGATTAAAGGACTAACCTTTAAAGAGAGAGATAGTATATACCTTACATACTAAAATATTAAGATTAAACAGCCTAGTAATAAACTTAACTATAAAAGACTAGGACCTTTTAAAATCCTATAAAAAGTTTTAGATATTAACTATAAACTTAACTTACTAGATATAATAAAATTTCACTTAGTCTTCTATATTACACTACTTAAACTAGTACCACAAGGATTAAATACTAATAATTATATTATTATAGAGCTAAATAAACTAGAACACAAAGTTAAAAGAATTATTAATAAATACTATAAGAATAACAAAAAACAATACCTTATTAAATAGAAAGACTATAGGCATAAAGATAATTTATAGGAACTAGTTAAGAACCTTTAGTACTCTTAATAGACGCTTTAGGAGTATTATAATTCTTAGACAAACCCTCTAGCAATAGACCTAAATCTACAAACTCCTTACTAAGACTATAGGAACCCTAGTTAACATCATTAGGAACGCTAAGTAACTATAGGTTATATACTATCTAAGACTTATAGGAATCTAGAGTAAAGTAAATACTATCCTCTTTATCTAACTCCTATATACCTTATTAGAAAGTCTCTTGTTAACATTTCCATACCTTTTTATAGATTTTGTAAATCCATAATAACTAACTTATAGCCTTAGCTATCTATAACTATATCTCTATAAGCTTTAAATAAAGAGCTATAAGCTTCTTACTAGCCTTTTCTTCTTTTTTATCCCACTTCTTTTATTAAGTATTTAACCTTTAAACTATAAACCATAATTAGTAATAAAATAACCTCTAGGATAAGAGTACTTATAAGTAGATACTACTAAAATACTATTATAAGGCTTCTTTACCTTAATATATATCTAATAATAAGATAAACCTTTACTAAAATAATAAGCTACCTTTATATAGAAGCATTAAGTAAAAGGTATATTAGTAATAGTAGATTAAGCTTTAATAAACTTAAGTAAAGCAAGATACTTATAGTCTTTAGTAATGGTTTTCTTTAATTTTAACTTCTCTATGTAACCTAATATAATATTAGTATTATAAGTAAAATAGGAAGCAAGTTTAATAGCTCCCTAGCCTAAGAGACATAACCTACTTATATAGGTCTTAAGGGTAAGACCTCTAGAGAAGAGACCTGATATTATAACCTAATAAGTTATAGGTAGTATAGCCCCACTAGTAGATAGGAAGCATAGGCAGCACAAGTTTTATATAGGACTAACAAGGGATATAAACAGATAACTCCTCTAGAACAGAAGAACTAGGGAAAGGTTATATAAAAATATGAAGGACTAACAGATAATAAGCAGTCCATAGTCAAGGACTAATATACCAAGGGCAGTCTACCCCTATAGGACTGATATCTAGATATTAGTCCTAATATTAAGATATTAGGATATAAAGATACTTATTCCACTTAGATAGACTACCTTCAATAGCTCTTTAGTAATTAACTTATGAAATATCCTTAGATAACTTGTAGACTTCTTATACCTGCTTATCTTTGTGAACTACTTCTTAAGCTATATAAGCTACTACCTATCTATTAAGTACCTAACTAATCACTAAGTAACTAATATGTTAGTAAGAACACTAGTGAGTACAACATTGTTAATTATTATCATAGCCTTAGCTATACTTTAGTAAAAAACCCACTATTAGGAATCTAGCTATAAGACTTATTATAAATGAAGTAGTTTTTTACTCAAAATATACTGCTTTATAGGTAGTTGTTTTAGAGCCTTAGACTATACCCTTATTATAGTAGGTAACTGCTGTATTAGCTATTGTAGTAGTAATTAGTAAAGTACTACTAGTCTAGCTTAGGTAGTCCTTCTATAAGGTACTATATTTTTTACTTATATATTACTACTATATTACTTATACTATTTCTTAACTATATACAAAGTATATTATAAGTTATAGCTAGGTTAAGTAGGGTAGCTATATAGTTAAGTATACCTTAGTAATAAGTAAGTAGAGTATTATAATAGTTACTATTAGTAGGTATGCCTTACTATATTATAGCCCTAACTAGCTTTATGACTTTCTTCATAAGTAAGTCTAGTACTTTAACTCTTATTTTACTAAGTGATTTATAGGTAACTTACTTATAGCTAAGCCTTTATAACTCTATATTATATATATAGTAGACTTTATCCCCTTTAAACTATAATTTAATATTTATTACAAGTATATCAAAACTAATTAAATAGTTATAGAGGTTACTAGTATAATACTCCTGTATATTATTTATAAGTATAAGTAAGATAGTAGACCTATAGTAGTTACTAGAGATACTAACCCTTGTGTAGAGGTTATAAAAAATCAAAAGCTTTAAGTTAAGGGTCTTATAGTTACTACTACTATACTTTAATATTAAATTATCTAAATATAACTTAATAAGGTTAGTTAATTAATAAGCAGTTAGCCTATTAGTTAGGGAAGCAGTTATGCTTAGTAACTACCTCTTAACTATTGTAGTAGTTATAAGCAAACTTAGTATAAGAGAAGCTTTATTAGTTTGCCTTTTAAATAGAAGAGGTTTAAATAATAGGTTACTATATAAGGTATATTATTAATAATCTAACTTAATATATAACTTCTATAAAAAATCCATACTTTTATAGCTGTTACATACCTCATTAATTAATAGTAGGGGAGTGGCTTATAGTATCTATTTAATGTTTCTTATAAAGTTTAAATTATTAAGGTAGTTATAAAAGACCTTATACTTAGCTTCTATTTTACTTCTTATCTTATTATCTTACATTAAGAAGTGCTTATTATTAACTAGCGTTTTTAACCTTATACTAATAGTATTTTTAATAGGTTTTTTTATTACCTATATACCATAGCTAATAATAAAATTATAGAAGGTTGTTATAACTACCCTTAAAGCAGTATTAAAATCTATCTTAGACTAATTCTTAAATTTTTATAAGCTTATTGCTATAAATCTCTGCTATAGTAGTCTTACTTCTTATAAGTAGTTAAGTAATATAGGGTAATTATATCTAATAACTTAATATAGTTAGGGAGTAAGCTGCTCTTTAAGATTTAATCTAAGTACTTAATACCCTAAATTAATAAGTTAATATACTTATAGTATTTATTAGGTATAGATTTATAATATTTATATACTATACTAACTACATACTTACTTATATAATTACTTATAGTCTTTTTAGTAGCCTAAGGGGTATGCTCTATAGTAATTACTTCTTCTTATATTATTATAGTTACTCTCTATTAGCCTAATAACCTCTTAAATATAGGTATTTCTTCTAGTAGGCTAGAAAGTATATATATATATTAGAGAGATTACTACTAGTAGTATAGGTAACTACTTAGTTAATAGGGTCTTACTTACTTTCTTTACTAAGCGCTTAGCAGTAGTATTACCTATTAATATAGGCCTTTCTCTTTTATAATAAACTTATTACTTATTAAAAAGAGCCTTTTATATAGTCTTATAACTCTTATTACTTATTACAAAGAGCCTTCCTTATGTAGCACTTACTACTTATTAAAAAGAGCCTTTTTTATACAGGCTTCCTTAGCATTAGTTACTTAAGGGTAATTAGAGGTATATTTTAAGTAAGAAAAAAAGTATAAAAAGAAGGTTAGAAAGAGAGAAGGAGTAAAAAAGAAATTATAGAAGTTAGAGAAGGGGAAAGGGGTCTATTATACTTCTATAAGCCTATTAGACTATTAGGTTATTTAATAGCTTAGTAGAGTTACTTTTTAAGTAACTATAATAATAGTTATAAGTCTAAAGTTAAAGTAATATAAAGGTAAAGTTAATAAGGTTATATTAAGTTAGTTAATAGTAGGTTATTAATAGTTATTTTTAGTATATAAAGTATAGGACTTTGTAGTCTTATAGTCTAATAATTTTTAGTAAAAAGTTATTATCTAATAAGTTATAGCTTCTTATAATACAACAAAGTTAACTTATATAAATCAAGCTTACACACTTATAGTACTCTTTATAGAGGTACTATAAGTCTACTATAATAGTATTCTAAGCTAGTTATTTATATAGAAGAAAGCATAGAACTATCCTACTACTACTATAGAGTTTAAAGTAGTTCTATCTCTTCTTAAAAAACCTTATTAATCTATAGTATCTTTTAGTAAGTAGTTACTATATTTAACTATTAATTAGTATTAGTAAGTAAGATATTAGATTTCTAGTAATAAATAAGAGGTCTTAAAAAGGGTTAATTATATATAAAGAAGTATAACTATTAAGAGGGCTACTAGGTTAAGCTAGTAGTAAAAGGGGCTCCTGTAGGTAGGCCTATAGATAAGCTTAGATTTATTGAAGTATGTGGATAATTATAGTGAAAATCCCTGGTTAATTGCTGGTGTGTGTGTAACTATGTTGCTATTTTCTATGGGATTCCCCGCATATTTATGGCTGTTGTGTTGCCTCAGGATCCAAATGCACGTAGTTATTAGATTCTGGATATTTTGGCTAGCAAAATCCGTTCTATAGATGTTAACCGACATTTTGCTGCAGACCTTTCCCAATCCGGCCCAATGGGCCTGGAGGTCTGTGCTATTCGCTAGCATATTGTACCTACTTTGACACACCCTCTTAGATTAAAGCTATTTATAGGTTTAATTTAACTAATCAATAGATAGGGTAATTAATACCCTTTTATACCTTCCTTTTGTATTCTGATAAGTCCTTATGACTACTAATTGCTTACTATAAAAGGTAGTAATTAATTAATCAATAATAACTAAAACTAGAGTATATATAGTCTAGTAGTATTACCCCCTACTAGATAGTTATAGTATAAGATAGTAACTTATACTAGAGCTCTAGGGTTTAATCCTAGGTAGAGGTAAAAAGACTTAATAGTAATTATATTTATAAAGCTTACTAGCCCCCTTATATAAGTCTAAGCTTAATAATATAAATACATAGTAACTAAGGTTCTTTTACTTAGTAAAGCTATATTATACTTAAAGTAGTTTTAGGCCCTATATACTTACTGTTATATTTAATATAGCCCCTATAGGTCTATATATATAATTATCCTTAAAGTATAGTTTTAACTATACTTTTATTTTTTATTGTGACTTTCTAACTTAAAATAGTAGTCTTTTGTAATTAGATTTTATATTAACTTTTAGCCTTAATTAAGACAATTATAATAATAAAATTACTAACTATATATATCGCTTAGTTACTAAGAAACTTGTGGTTAAAGTATTACTAGTTATATTAATAATGAGTTATAATATTAGAGTTTGCTAGTTATATCTTCTGTAATAATTCACTTTTGCTAACTAGTATAACTATATAATTTAACCCTCCTAGTCAGGGGCCGCACCAGCTAACTATCCATCACTACAGTACTTATCACTTTAATTATATTAGTAATTCATCCTTGGCTAATTCTTTCTTACGGTTTTATATTAACCACGCGGTTTGGTTACTAAGATTTAATTACTATAGAAACATAGGCTAATTTTGCTTTAGTAGGGCCTTTATTAAACTATTTACTATTAGCTTTACTAATAGGGTATATATAACTTTAATATAACTATCTATAATCTCCTAACATAGCTAGTAGTAATATATATCTATATAATAAAGGTATGTTTATAATTAAACTAACTCCTTAGTTATAAGGCTATATATCTATTAATTATTATACTATACTATAACCTTTAGTAATATATTTAAAGTATTATTACTAGTAGTAAGCTTAGTAATTAATTAGCTTATAAATATTAATTCTTTTATAGCCTATAATAGAGCTAGTAACTCTACTTTAGTTGTTAAAGTAATTACTATCTACTACCTATTTACCCTCTAGCTAATAAGTTTACTATATAGCTTAATAGCAAAAGGCTATAAGCCCTTGTAGTTAATTAAGTTATCTCTAAAGCTTATATCTAATACAATAATAAGCTCTCTATTAGGCTTAAATTTAAGGTAAAGGCTAGCTATATGCTTAAGGTATTGTATTGCCTAGTTTGCTACCCTCTAATAGGCTGCTAATAGGTTGTGATTAAATCTTACTAGCTAACTTACTGTAAATATAATATTAGGTCTTGTTATTACTGCTGTATATAGGATTAATCTAACTTTTTACTAGTATCTTATAACTTTATAGTTTACTGCTATCTACTATAAGGGTAGAAGTTCTTTATTACCTATTGGAGTATTATCTAGTAGTAGCTAGGTTTTATTATTAATTAGCTTTGCTATCCTTTTAATATATACTAACTATAATAGCTATATCTTTTATTATTATCTATTATAGAGAATTTCTATACTAAGAAACTATTATATTTTATTACTACCCTCTAAGTAGTATCTTTCTTTTATACTGTTGATTACCTTATTAGCTTTCTATTATAATAACTTAGAGAACGTAAAGATATAATTGTTGATATAGAAGAAGAACGCAATAGCTCCCTTTTGCTAGTAGCATAGTTCTCTAGTAACTAATGTAAATCTAAGTTCTTAAAGTCCCTTTTCTAGGTAATTTTACTATAGTAGTGGTAATTATTATAACCTATAAAGGGCCTTTTATAGGTAGATAATCTTACTACTACTATAGTTTAGATATTCTAGGGGAAGTCTTATAAATACTATCTTATCTATATTAGTATATATAAATGTATTTACTATGTTAAATTAAAGTAATTTTAGGTCTAACTTAGCTATAATTATAATAAGCAATTAGAATAAAAGTCCTATTAGTATTACTATATATATATTATAGATTATGTCTTTTAGCTACTGATTACTATAAATAATAAGGTATACCTTAAACTTTATAAGAAATCTATGTTTGCTTAGCTTATAGGTATATACCTATTAGTAGTTAAGTATCTAGTTATTACTAGCTTCCTCTATACTAACTTTAACCTAGCTATTTATAGTATTATAGCTTTATAAATAAGCTTTCTTAGCCTCTTAAAAATCCTCTATAAATAAGTAGTTTTTTAGGTTAGTATATGCCTTAGGCAACCTAGGTAAATCTTTCTAGTGTAGCCTTGTGGCTAGTCTTATAGCTATATTTTAAGGTACTGTTATCTTATTACTAGAGTTAGATAGATCCTCTCCTATTACGTTGTCCTTTCTAATATTAAGGGGCTAGCCTATACTTTTACTAGGTAGGAGGTCTTACTTTGAGATTTTCTAGGGACCGTAGCAAGGACTATTAACAGTTCTAGCTATGTGAGTGGCTTACTAGTTCTAGGTACTATAGTAAGGACTATTAAAAGTTCTAGCTATAAATATAGCTTTTTAAAATTCTTATAGATATATTTACTTTTAATATATAATATAGTTAATATATTAGATTCTATTATAATATATATAGTCTTCTTACTCTCTTATATTAAGTATATCTAATAGAAGTATGATAAATAATGTATTTAAAGATTTTAGTAGTATTATTAATATAAAGTATAACTTTATATATTTATAGACTCCTTTTAGTGTTTTACTAGTAGTTTAGTTTAGAAATTCTATTATATCTTCTTTTGTAATATCCTTACTATTAGTAATATTTATAAAGTTCTTTTTAGTTACTTTTTAGATCTATTTATTAATTATAGCCTTATCTGTATTACTTAACTTATCTACTTACTTATCTTCTTTTCTAGAGAAGTATCTATCGTTATTAAATATCATATTATAAGATATAATAACTTTATTCTTTAGAGAGAGATATATATAATACTAGTTAGTTAATATATAACTCACTAGATAGCTAATATATACCTTTACTTTAAAGTACTAAAGATAATTATAGCTAAGTTAAGTATCTAAAGTTATTATATATACGCAGTAGCTAAATACTTATAAATAGCTAAGGTATAGTATAGATAATAGCTACCCTCTTACTATATATTAGATCTAATATAGAGATCTCTAGCTATAAGATTTAGCTATCGTTTAGTTATATAAGTATACTGCTGCTTTTAGAATCTCTAGCCATAGTAATACTAGCAATTTTAATTTTAGCCTTATTATACAGGCTTTCTCCTTAATCACTGTAGCAATCCTCTCTACACTACTATTTTATACTTATATATTAGGTGCTAAGGCCTAAAATAGGATTCTTATACTTTCTATAGCCTTCTTTAGCTATAGATAGGTAGTTATAATCTTGTTATTATACTTAATCACTTATACTTCTATTAATTTATATACTTTAATTAACTACGTAAAGTCTACTTTATATAGTTAATAATTACTTTGCATAGTTACTATAGGAACCTTAGGTATATTTTACCTATAAAGTAATACCTTAATAGTAAGTACCTAGAGATATTATATAGTAAGTACTTTTTATTACTATAGTTATTACCCTTATCATTTTAGTTATTATAGTAGTTATTATACTGTTTTTTCTTTATTAGCTCCTTTTATATATAATTCTCTATAATATTATTAGTAACTATTGCTATAGTAACTAAGCTAAAGGCGCTGCAAGTAGCTTTTACTTAGGGATACTCTAGTTCTATAGCAATACAGGCCTATATTACTAATATCACTTTATAATATAGGAGCTAGTTATTAATAGCCCTTATGTAGTTAGTACTTTTATATACCTCTACCTATGCTACTAGTAGTATATACCTTAATACCTTTATTAGCAGTAAGAACTATTTACTAGTCTTTATAGCTAAATACTACTGGACTTATATGCTATAAGAAAGCGCTTTCTCTTAGTTAGATATCTATTTCTCTACCTCTTTTATATCTATTACCTTATAATTTATAGCTCTTTTTATAACTTTCTTATACTTTACTATAGTAATTTCCTTTTCCTTATATAGGAGTAGACTAATATATACCTTAATATTATATACTTATATATATATTAACTTATTTATAGAGTAGTACTTTATAACTACTATTAGATCTAGTATTATATAGATCTAAGTAACTAAGTTACTAACTATCTTATAATCTTACTTATATTACTATTATTTTTATATATATTTATTATTATTGTATTTAAGTTACTTCTATCCTTTAGTTAATAGCTAGGATAGCTTTAAGGCTTATGTATCTTTTAGATCTAGTAGTTATTATCTATCCACTATATTATCTATTGCTTACCTGGTAATTATAGATAGCATCATCAGGTAGTCCACAATATCCAGAGCCATTAGAGACTTCACCAGTTATTTTATGGTAGTACGCCATATATTATTAGCGTTTGGGTTAATTAACTCCCATAGATTCAGGGCTGCTGCCTGTTACTGTAGCTAGATATACCAATTGCTCTAGTTAGCTAGGCTGCTTAGAGTTACTAACGTTGTAGCTATCTTATTTTCAGTTATAATAACAGCTATAGCATATATTATATATACTATTATAGTACTTCAAGCAATATTAATTAGCGCTTATAAATTTAGACTATTAATTATTAAAGTATATAGATAATTACAGTGAAAATCCCTGGTTAATTACTAGTATGCATGTAACTATGTTACTATTTTCTATAGGATTCCCTATACATTTATAGCTGTTGTGTTGCCTCAGGATCCAAATGCATGTGGTCATCAGATTCCAGATATTTTAGCTGGCAAAATCCGTTTCATAGATGTCAACTGACATTTCGCCGCAGACCTTTCCTAATCCAGCCCAATGGGCTTGGAGGTCCGTGCCATTTGCCAGCATATTGCACCCACTTTAACAAGATTAGTCTCACATAACTAGTAGAATCAGAGTTAGTAGGTAACTTTGATAGATCCTAACAATAGGCTAGTATCACAACACTAGTATATTTAGAACTAGGCTAATAATGTTTTATTCTTATTACTCTTACTTACTTCTAAGTATTAATATAATTCTAATAAACTACTAGTATTATAAGCTTATATAGACTTTGAAAAGACTTACTTATAATTAATACTATAGAAAAAGTACAAAAGAAATAATAATTAAAAACTAATAAATATAATAATAAGTAAGAAATATATTTCTATAAAATTAAAGATACTAACTTTAAATACTACCTAATTATACTAACTAAAGAAGAACTTATATTTAAAAATTATGAAAGGCTTAACTAAAAGTATTCTCTATATTATAAAATCTTTTAAGTAGACTATATCTATAATAAGTACTTAATATACTAACCTTAGAAAAGAGAATACTCCTTCTTTTTATAATAATAAGAGAATAAGGCTATTTCTTAGGGTTATACAAATTAGAAAATTAATATATAAGAAGTTAAGAAATACTATAAACCTTAGCTTATCTTTTAACTAAGCTTGAAATATTCTATACTATATATTAACCTTTTTATAAAACATTAATCTAATTACTTATTTAGTAAATATATATAATAGTATAAAGAAAAAGTAAGAATATAAAGAGAATAAATTAAGAAAGCTTCTAAGGAGTTAAAAAACTCCTTATACTACCTATAAGAAAGGTACTAATAGCTAAGAATAATATAAAAACGCTTTATATAATAACTTAGAGAAACAATAACTATATTGTTCTTACTATTTTAATTAATAGCTAGCTTACTAAGGTTATAATTAATAATAGAGTATAAGCTAATCTTATCTTACTTAAGGTAATAAATAAATAAAGTATTAAATAGGTATATATAAAAGACCTATATACCCTATAGATAGTTAAAGAAGTATAAGTTTAGTATAGTAGAAACACTATTAATAAAAAAACTATATACCTTTCTTTAGTAATCTATAACTAATACTAAGAACTTAACTTTAATATTACTAACTTAGAAACTATAGATATAATTTTTAAAACCTCATAGCTATAAAAATATAACCTTAATATAGACTAAAGAACAAGCTAACTCTAGTAAACAAATTTAGCTATAAGGTAGTATTATATATTATAACCCCTAAGTAAACTTATATAACTAAAGAACTATATTACTTATATTAAAAGGATTAAACCTATATAAGACTAAAGTTCTATATTTATTAATATTACTAATGTACTAAATAGATAGAATAAATAAAGCTTAAAAGAGAATTAACTATAATTAATACCTTTTAAATACTAGTAATATATATAACTATTTACTGAAGAGCTAAAAATAGGACTACTAAAGTATAAACTATAGAATTATAAGATCTAACTACTAGAGGGAAATACTTTAAGCTTAACCCTATTTATAGACTTAATCTAATAGAATAAGAAGTACTTCATAAATAGCTAGATAAGAACCTATTAAAAGGTTATATTAGACTATTAGATTTACTAGTAGAATACCTTATCTTATTTATACATGAAAAGAATAAAAGACTATAATTATATATTAATTATTAGAAACTTAATAGTATTATAAAAAAAATAACTATTTACTACTACTTATCTTAGAGTTATAAGATTTACTATATAAGATAAACTAGTTTATAATACTTAATCTTAAAGATACCTATAACCTTATTAGAATTAAGAAAAGAGATAAATAGAAAAAAGTATTCTAAATATATTGTTGCGATGCCAGCCCATCGTCAGTATCCATCGGAGTTACCCGCTAACTCCGATCCCACCGGTCACGTGAGACCGGTCCGAGCTCGTCCGCGGGCCCACCCGCGGCAGCCACTTTCACCGCCAGCTCAACCTGGCGGCCCTCTTGATAGTTACACTTCTTCACGCATAATTGACCCTTTTTGAGACCCCTTATTCGTCGCCCGCTGGTTATCACCAGACCCCTTTCGCCTTGCTTACCAACATATATAAAGAACTTTTTAAGACCTTTATTATACCTTTTAGACTTATTAATATACTTACTATATTCTAAATAATAATTAATTATATACTTAAAGAGTATCTTAATATATTTATTATTAATTACCTTAAGAATATCTTTATATTCTTTAAGAACGTAAAGAATATAAGAAATATATATATAAGGTACTTAAAAAGCTCTATGAAGTAAAGCTTTTAGTTAAACTAGAGAAGAGTAAATTCTATACTTAGAAGGTTAACTACCTTAGATTTACTATTATACTAAGAAAAATCTAAATATAAGATAAAAAAGTTAAAGTAGTTAAGAACTAGCTAATACCTACTAATATTACAGAAGTTTAATTATTTTCAGGATTTATTAATTTTTATTAATAGTTTCTTAAGGATTATATAACTTATATTAGAGACTTAGAATAACTTATATGTAAAAATATAAAGTTTAAATAGATAGAAGAATATAATAAATCCTTTAATAAGATTAAAGAACTTATTACCTTAAAACTAGTTACTAAGATTCTAGATTTAGATAAACCCTTTAAAGTTAAGACTAATACCTTGGACTTTATTATAGATAGATAACTTTAAAAATAAGATAAAGAAGGAAGACTATACCTATATATATTCTATTTAAAAGTATTTTATAGCCTAGAGCTAAATTATTAGATCTATAATAAGAAACTTATAGTACTTATTAAAGTATTTAATAAATAAAAACAATATCTATTAGAAATAAATATTAAGTTATTTTTTATATAGATTATAAGAACCCTACTTACTTTATAAGCTTTAAAGTTCTAAATAAAAGATAGATCTAATAGTTAGAATTTCTATTAAAATATAACTTAAGGATTATTTATTATAAAGAAACTAAAAATAGAAGAGCTAATACTCTTAGCTAATACCTAAACCTTAAAGTTCTAGTACTAGGGAAAATATAAGTTATCCTTAAATATAATAAGAATAGTAATATTATTTTAGTATAGAAACTTATTATAATTAATATATATATTAATACTAGTATAACTAGTAAGATAAAAAATAAATAAATATATAACATATATAGTACTAGAATATATATTTACTAAAAAGTAATAAAGACTTTTGAGAGAATTTAATAATACTATAATAAGTAAGTTATATAAGAATAAGTAGCTTTAGTAATAAAGAACTATAAGCTATATAAGAAAAATAAGAATAGCTCTTGTAAGCTATATAAGCATATTGAACTATTACTAGTACCTCTAGAAGTATAGTACTTAATTTCTTTAGACTTTATTATTAAACTACCTAAGTTAAGAGAACTACTTATAAAAATATAATATTATAATATCTTTGTTATTATTAACTAACTTATAAAGTATACCTACTTTATTCTATACCTTAAAGCTAATATAGCTAAGGACCTTATATATATTTTTCTTAAGCATATTATTAGTAATTATAGCTTATTAAAAGAAATTATATTAGATAGAAATAAACCATTTACCTTAAAGTTTTAGAAATCTCTAATTTTATAACTTAGATTAAATTATAAACTATTTACCTCGTTCTATTTATAAACTAATAGATAAATAGAAAGAATTAATTAGATACTTAAATAATATCTCTAATATTATATTAACTATAACTAAGATAATTAAGTACTACTACTACCTATAGCCTAGTTTACCTATAATATTACTATTAGAAAAAGTACTAGAAACTTACTATTTTATTTAAACTATAGATTTAAGCTAAGTACCTATAGAAAACCTTATAAAGAATTATAAGTATTAAAAGATATAACTAATATTAATAAACTTAGAGAAATTTGAAGTAAAGTAGCTCTAGACTTAGAATTTATTGAATAGTAAATAAAGAAATATACTAACCTATTAAAAATTAAGAGATTAACCTTTAAAGAGAGAAATAGTATATACCTTATATACTAAAATATTAAAATAAAATAGCTTAGTAATAAACTTAACTATAAGAAACTAAGATCTTTTAAAATCTTATAAAAAGTTTTAAATATCAATTATAAACTTAACTTACTAGATATAATAAAAGTTTACTTAGTCTTTTATATTATACTACTTAAGCTAGTATTATATAGATTAAATACTAATAATTGAATTATTATTAAACCTAATAAGCTAGAGTCTAAATTTAAATATATTATTAACTATAGAAACTAAGATAGATAAGAAAAGTACTTAATTAAGTAGAGAAACTATAGATATAAAGATAACTCTTAAGAACTAGTTAAGAACCTTTAGTACTTCTATTAGGTACTTTAAGAGTATTAAAATTCCTAAATAGATTCTCTAGTAATAGACCTAAGTTTATAAACTCCTTACCAAACCTATAGAAACTCTAATTAATATTATTAAAAATACTAAGCAATTATAAGTTATATACTATTTAAGACTTATAAGAATCTAAAGTAAAGCTAATGCTATTCTTCTTATCTAACTCTTGTATACCTTATTAAAAAGTCTCTTATTAATACTTCTATACCTTCTTTTAGATTTTATAAATCCTTAATAGGTAACTTATACTCTTAGCTATTTATAACTATATTTTTATAAGCTTTGGATTAAGAGCTATAAGCTCTTTACTAGCTTTCTCTTCTTTTTTATCTTACTTCTTTTACTAAGTATTTAGTTTTTAAACTATAGAATATAATTAATAAATAAAGAACCCTAAAAATAAAATACTTATAAATAAAACTATTAAAATACTATTATAAAGCTTTTTTACCTTAATATATATCTAATAATAAGATAAATCTTTATTAAAATAATAAGCTATTTTTACTTAAAAGTAATAAGTAGAAAGTATATTAATAATAAAGAATTAATCTTGAATAAAGTTAAGTAAAGTAACATACTTATAATTCTTAATAATAGTTTTTTTTAATTTTTAATTTTCTATATAACCTAATATAGTCTTAATATTATAGGTAAATCAAGAAGTAAGTTTAATAACTCTCTAATCTAAGAGAAATAACCTACTTATATAAGTCTTAAGGATAAGACCTTTAGATAGAAGACCTAATATTATAACTTAATAAGTTATAAGTAATATAGCCTTACTACTAGGTAGGATATAAGAGGTATAGTACTTAAGGAATATTATTATATAAGATAACTCCTCTAGAATAGAAGAACTAGAAAAGGTTATATAAAGATAAGAAGGACTAATAAATAATAAGTAGTTTATAATTAAGAACTGATATACTAAGAGTAATCTACTTCTATAAAACCAATATCTAGATATTAGTCTTAATATTAGAATAATAAGATATAAAAATACTTATTTTACTTAGATAAATTACTTTTTATGGCTCTTTAGTAATTAACTTACAAAATATTTTTAAATAACTTTAAAACTTCTTTTACTTACCATTCTTATAATAATTTACCTTAAGTTATATAAATTACTTAGACTATTAACTACCTAATTAATTACTAAGTAATTAATATACTAGTAAGAATACTAGTAAGTACTAATACTGTTAATTATTATTATAGCCTTAGCTATACTTTAGTAGAAAACCTACTGTTAGGAATCTGGCTGTAATATTAGATATATAGGATAGACGCTTAAAGAGGTTGTTATAGTAGTTACTAATGACTTTGTCTACTTTCTCTCCCTCCTCCTCCTTAGAAATACTCTTAGAGCCTTTATTAATTAAATATAGAGTTAATACTAATATTATTATTTATAAAGTATATAGTATTAGGCTAAGGAGGTTATTGTATTCCCCCTAACTACTTAGGGGACTTCTATTACTTATTATAAAGTTATACTAAGACTAGTCTAGTAGTAGATTAATAGTAATAGCCTCTTATCTCTATCTATTAATAGTACTACCTAACTACTAGGATAAGAGTACTTTAAGTAATAAGTTATTATTAGCTATAGCTAATAAGAGAAGTAATAGAATAGTTAGTAGTAGAGAAGGTAGTAGATAGTAGTGTAATAGGATAATAGTAGTAATAGTAGTAGTAGTAGAGGTATTACTAATATTAATACTATTGCTGCTCCTCCTCCTGTTGAGGCTACAGCTACTACTCCTACTACCGCTAGCATTGCTACTGCTATTACTATAGCTAACATTACTACTAGCTTTACGCGCCCTAGATCTAGATAATATATACCTAGGGTTCCTCTAACTATAGATATATTTATAACCAGCCTGCTTGTAACGCTAACACTACAAGGCCAATGGTATATTCCTAGTATACTTAAGCTTCTAGATATAGTAGCGGTTACATAACCTATAGAATGATTATAGGGAGGCTCTATCATTCTTATAGCTGCTGCTACTGCTACTGCTAGAGGTATGATAGTTAAAAGCTATTAATACTATTATTATTATCTCTAGGGTAAGTTACTACTAGCTAACCTATATAACCTAAGCTAGTTATTCTATTATTATATCTATTATATTATCTTTAACTAGAGAAATAATATAGATTATTAATACTTAAATATTAAGTAAGCTAAGATATAGGTTACTTTAATAATATAGTATTTCTACTAATATATAAAACTCCCTACCTAGCCCTTCTACTTAGACAAGAACTATCTTCCTTTAACTTATAGCTTAGCTAGGGTAGTAGAGGTATAAGTTTAAGCTAAAGCTAGGGTTATAGAATAGCTATACTAATGTTTTCTAAATAGATAGGTTAGATAGGTAGTAATTATAATCCTTTAAGAAAATATAATAAAAGTATAAATAATATAGAGAATAAGAAAAGCTAGGGCTAAGAATCCTTTAGCTATAGTATCTTACCTACCTAAACTACCTATATATACTTGCTTGCTAATAGTGGGGTTTCTTATCACGTCTACCATAGCTCCATCGCACATTATCTTATACTACCTATCCCATCTTTATATGCAGTCATGGTAGTTTTCACTCCACCCTTGTGCTAAGCAAAGATTGTGTGAGATAGATAAGGCAAAGGGGCCGAGTGTGACACAGAAGCGCCCTGCGTGTATAGGTGTCAGACGGGAGCGCGGTAACTGCAACCGATGCCCTATTATGTGCTCCAACCGTGACAAACATGTTCTTCAGGGCATCGGCGGATGGGTTGATTAGGGCCATAGCCGCAATGATAAGAATCTACAGGTACAATCCCAATAACCGCACTCATCAATCACTTCTTCATAGGGCAAGGCTGCGGGTAACTAAACGTAACAGGGTGTAGGAGGGCCCATGTCTCGGCGGTTCATACAACCCGCCCTAGGCATCTCTCGGCGGAATCTGCAGCCGTCGTTCCCCTTGTGGCCCTTGTGAGGGTCTAGATGCAGGGAGAGCAGTGCGGGCTGGTGGGTAGATTTACCGGGCTTATCGACAGAGACCGTGTATGTAACCCCACCACCCCACTTACGAATATACCCACATCCGAACATCCAGAAAATGCCACATCATCAACCACATCACCTTTTTTAAACTATCACAACATTTTCTATCTGCAACTAAATAATGCCATTTTTTCAGAATACTCTCTTTATTACATTATGAAGCAATATACCAAATTTGAGCTCTAACAGGTGCTCCATGATATAGCAGATAACTGCACTATTAGTAAGGCTGCTTATTAATAGGGTATCCCATATGCTACTCTATATTATTGATTGTATGGGCAGCAAAGTAGAAATACTGCCTTTATTAATATGTAGCACTTATCCCAGGCCTAGGAGGATAATCTAGCTACTTATATCACTACCCAAGTATCCCTTAGTAGGTCTCTTATACATTAACAAGTAAAGGGTCTAGTAGAGCATATACTAGGTAATAGATAATAACCTCTAGGGAGGAGCTAGATATAGCAATTTCTATAGTAAAATCTATCTATTATAACTAAAAGGAATAGA